>CM077815.1:74133407-75333407 GCA_039764185.1 Tamarix austromongolica | reverse complement strand
CCTTTAGTTAGTTAAGTTACCAAATTTCCCTTCTCCATTATCATAATTACCAAACTACCCTTCTCCATTATCAAAATTACCAAATTACTCTTTAGTTGGTTAAATTACCAAATTTCCCTTCTCTATTATCATAATTATCATTTTATCATTCTACATTATTATAAGTATCATTTTCCCCTTTTACTTACAAATTACTATTTTATCCTTTTACTTAAAAATTACTATATTTCCTTTTACTTCCAAAATTACCATAATACTCTTTTAGTTACAATTTACCATTTTGCCCTTTGCCTCTAAAATCACCATAATACCCCTTTTTACTTTCAAATTACCACTTTGCATTTTGCCTCCAAAATTACCATGATATCCTTTTACTTATAAAATTACCATTTTCCATTTATCCCCAAAATTACTATATTACCCTTTTACTTACAATTTACTATTTTGCCCTTCTCATCCAAAATTATCATAATATTCTTTTACTTATAAAATTGCCATTTTACCCCTTTACTTCTAAAATTACCATTTTACCCTTCACTTCCAAAATTACCATTTTATCCCTTTATTCCCAAAATTTACCATTTTACCTTTTTCACTTACAAATTAGCATTTTACCCTTTACTTCCAAAATTACCATTTTACCCTTTACTTCCAAACCCTTTCACTTATAAATTACCATTTTACCCTTTACTTCCAAAATTACCATTTTACTCTTTTTATTTACAAATTACCATTTTACCCTTTACATCCAAAATTACCATTTTACCCTTTTCACTTACAAATTACCATTTTATTCTTTTCTTCCAAAATTACCATTTTACCTTTTACCTCCAAAATTACCATTTTACCCCTTATTACACCATTTTTATTAAATTATTATCACTACATAAAATAGTCATATTAATACTCCATTCTCATTATCTAACTCCACCAGCTATTATATTTTAATATAATACTCATTAGCACCCACACATATTAGGCCATATTCTTACACAAGACATATTATTAAAATGTCCCTAAGGCTCACAATAATATTTTTCATGCATTAATAGTCACAATAACATAACACATCATGAATAAGTACTTAAATTTTTTTTATTAATAACCAAACTCTTTCCTTAAGCAATATTTCCACACATAGTATATAAACTAACATGCTTTCCTTTTTATCAATCACTATAAGCAACTACCTATAATATAATAAACAATATATATCATGCAAAATAACATATTAAACCCTAATGTGCTAGCATACATTTATCCATGCATTAAAGTGGGGTTTAATAATTACCATTATTCCTGCAAAATCAAACCTTACTGGTATCCCCGTTAAAGATTCAAGCTTTGATTAGCAAAACCAATATCTAAAAATAATACCCATAATTATCATATTAGAAGTAGGAAAGCTAAAAAGGATAAAAACTTATAAAAACTTAACTAATAACACACTTTATTTAGCAATTAACATACCTCAATAACTAAACAAAATAACTCCCAAAATAATGTGGAACTCAATCTACATAAGCAGTGTAAGCCACATGCAGGTTATAAAGGGGGAAGGGTCGAAGGTAGGGAGGCAGAAGGGAGGGGTGGTGGTTTGAGTTAAGGTCTTAAGGGCCAAGAGAAAGGTAGGCGGGGGAGGATTTAGGATAAGGGAAGGATGCGGGGGTGGGGAGGGGGTGTAGGTGGTGATCGGGGATAGGTTGATGGCAACCAAGGGCGGTAGTGGCGGTGGCAATGAGGCTGCAAAGGTAGCTGTCGAGGTGGTGGGGGATAAGAATGAAGGAAGAGGGAGGAGAAAGTGAGAGGCTACAAGTGTTGGTTTCGGCCAAATAAGGTATGGGGTGGTAGAGGAGGTTGCAGGGACTAGTTTGATGGCTCAAGTGGCGATAGAGGCGGCGGGATGGTGGCAGAAGGAGGAGGTGTAGGGTGGTTGCCGAGAAGGAAGAAAAAGAAGAGAAAAAGAAGAAGGAAGGAAGAATGGGGTTGCAGGGTGGCTCGAGGGGTGGTGTGGTGATGTAGGGGTGAGGTAACAGGTCATGGGGGTGGTGTAGTGGTGGAAGCGGCCGAATAGAGCGATAGTGCAAAAACAAGGAGGGAGATGAAATGAGAAGAAAGGGAGAGAAAGAAGATCGGGGAAGGGGAAGGAAGGCTCAAAAATGGGTAGGATGAAGTAGGGAGGGAAGAAGAAAAAGAAGAGGGAGAGAAAAGGAGGGGATAGGGGGCTCGGTAGGGTGGCAGCATGGTGATAGGAGTGTGGGAGTTGTAGGGAGAGGGAAGGGAAATGATGGAAAATGGGGCATTCACAAGGAGAGAGAGGGGTGGTGAGGTCGAGATAGGATAGGAAAATGGCAGGGGAAAGAGAGGGAGGTAGGGAGAGTAGTAGGGTGGCAAGAGGGTTGTAGGTAGGGTGGCCAGAGATGGTGGGGGTGGTTGGGTGTAGCATCGAGGAAAGGAAGAAGAAGAAAGAAAGAAAGGGGAGGGGGAGGTTGGTAAAAGGGAAAAGAAAAGTGGAAGTGGGCTGGCTTGGTCGGGGGAGAAGGAAGGAAGGAAAATAAAGGAGGTTGGCTTAAGCTCATGCATGGGGAGGAAGGAAGAAGGGAAAATGTAGCCCATGCAGGGAAGAAGGAGAGGAGGGAGGGGAAAATGGGCCAACGGCCCAATGCCCAGGGTGAAAGGGAGAGGCATGTTGGCTGGCAACTCGAAGAGGAAAAAGGAAAAAGAAAGGAAGGAATAAAAAGAAGAAAAAGGAGAAAGAAAAGAAAAGAAAGGGGGGAAAGGAAAAGGAAAAATAGGGGGAAATAGATAAAATAATTTATGGGAAAATAGAATGTAATATGTTTGGGAAATAGATTTATTTAGTAATTTAATTTAATATAATTTAATATATGGGCTTAAAAAGTTAATTTTAGGAAAAATATTGGTTTAGAAATTTATTTAAATAAAATGAGTATGATAAAATAAGAAAATAATTATTTTAATTTATTAAATATTCATATCCAATTTTATATACTCAAAAATCCATAAAATAATTAAATTAAAGCATTTTAAAAGCTAATTTATCCCAAATAAAAGTTATTTATTAAATTATAGGCTTTTAAAATTTTGGGAGATTACACCCTACCCCATAAAACAACCAACAGGGTCTCCCCTACCTCCCCTACCTTCCTTTCCCCTACCTCCCTCTCCTTCTCTCTTCCTCCCCCTCCACAACCTTTTGCCACCACACTAACCATCGCCTGCACCTTCCCTTTGGCTACACTACCCCTTTGGCTGCACCACCACTACTATCTGAACCCTCTCAACCCATAACACCCACCACCATCACAACCACCCTCTCACTCCTCCCATCTTCTAACCAAGAAAACCCTTTCTCCACCTTCTCATCCTCCTCCACCGCCATCAACGTCGGTGTTGCCTCATCACCACCATCCCTAGGTGGTACCCTAACCTCCATAACCCTTAAACATTATCAATGTAATTATTATTATTATTATTATTATTATTATTATTATTATTATTATTATTATTATTATTATTATTATCATCATCATCATCATCATCATTATCATTATTATTACTATTATTACTATTATTACTATTATTACTATTAGTAGTTCTAACTTCGACATATTATTATTATTATTATTATTATTATTATTGTGAATGTTTGAATCATTAAATTTATTATTATGATGATTACCACTACTACTGCTACCACTGTTGCTGCTACTGCTACTGCTACTCCTACTGCTACTGCTGCTGCTACTGCTACTGCTACTACTGCTGCCGCTGCTGCGGCTCCTACTCCTGCTACTACTACTACTACTACTACTACTACTACTACTACTACTACTACTACTACTACTACTACTATTATATTATTATTATTATTATTAGTTTATCATTATTGTTACTATTACCTATATCACTAATATTACTATCACTACTAGCATTACTACTACTACTACTACTACTACTACTACTACTACTACTACTACAACTACTACTACTATGCTAATATTACTATTAGTATCATTATTGTTACTACTTTAGTATTTCTAATGCTATTATTATTATTATTATTAAGATTTGGGTTATTATTATTATTATTAGTAGTAGTAGTAGTAGTACTACTACTACTACTACTATTAAAGCTATTATCTTTAGTAATATAAATATTGTTATTAATACTTTAACATAAACCAATATAACTACTAAGACCTATTTTGACTAGTAGTAACATGATTAGCTACCTTAAAAATAATAACCCTACTTTTACTTATAAAACAACTATTATTAATATTAACCATAATAGTAGGCTATGACAAGGGTAAGATAGGAAATGATGGTAATTTTGGTAAGAGGGAAGTTAACTCTTAGTATTTTCCTCTTATAAGCAAATCAAGTTAAAACCCTAAGGAGGCATAGGAGAGTGTTCAAGTCTAGTGTCATACTAGGTAAGGATGTAGATAAGACCAACTATGTGTGTGTTATGTGCCTTGTATACCATATGATATGTTATGTTTGTTTACTTTATGATTATTATGACTGCTTACTTGTAGCGCAACTTAGAGTTGCAGTATGCTTATATGACTTCCTTATGGCATGTGTATAATGATATGTAAGTTGTGCTTGTGGTGTTATATGATGTGACCCTCTAGGAAATGTATGCTAAGATGTTTTAATAATATGATATGGGGTGAAAGGATAAAAAGGGAAAGGGGGAAGTGAGTTAACAAAAGAGATATGAGATTGACTTAATTATCTTATGATCCATGATGGGATAAATAAAAGGAAAATATGGACAAATAAAAGGGTGGAGTGAATCTTGTATAGGGATTTCTAGGGTTTTGCATGGGATGGATGAAGTTTGCATGGGGATGACCCTTATGTGGGGATATTTGTCTTAGGTGTAAGTAAGGTAAAGGAAGAGTTGTTGGGGGTGATTGGAGTCCTTGGGTGAAAAGTAGTACGTAGATTGGTATAAGGGTGCATAGGAAACTTGGCTAGGGTTTGTGAGGAAAGCCTTAAATGGAGGAGGTTGTGAAAGTGAAAATAATGGAGGGGTGAGTGGAATATGGCACAAGAGTGGAAGAATGTAATATAAAGGGTGAGTATGGGTGTCATGGGGAAGAAAAGATGGTAGGTGAGTAATGGAGAGGTGCTAGGGTTTGGGTAGCCAACTAGGGTTTCATGGTCATATATGTAAATGGGAACTACAGTGCAATGCTTGGGGTCGAATCTAAGTGATGATGATGTGTTGGGTGGTAAAGGAGTTTTAGTTGTGTGAGACAAAGGAAGGATGAGCCACATTGATTCAATTAGAGTTTGAGGGGAAAATCCTAGAGGATAATAGTGAGTAGACTTAGATGGCATAAGGTGGTGGGCCTTAACCCACACACTTAAGAGTTGGGTATTCATGATGAGAAAGTAGAAGAGGGAAAAGATGTTGGGGTGTGTTAGAAGGTGTAGAAATCCCAAAATATGAGACGAGCCCTTTTGGAAGAATAAGAGTGGACGGATTGTGAAATGCATGTTAAGGGTGGAAACATTTATTGAATAAGACACGAATAAGATACTAATCATTTAAAGAGGAAGATTGTTCAGTCAAGCCCATACCGGCCCACCAACGAATAATTGTGGTTAGGAGCCTAAGTGCCCTAGAGACCAATCCACCAGCGAATAATAGTGGCCAAGAGCATTCTGCCTTGCATGTTTTCGGTCCACCATCTATAATTGTAATACCCCAAAATTTACTATTAAAAAATTTCAAACTTGTGAATTTCGGGAATGTTATCGCTGTAATTAGTACAAGCCCGACATCTGTTCGTTCCTGTACTAACCACAAGGCTAAAATAAATTTAACAATCATCATAAATCAAACTCAAAGTAAGAATTCAATAAAACATTAAAAAATTATAGGGTAGAAATTAGAGTGCATGAAAAAGAGTTACAATCTAGAGTACATGGTCAGAGTTCCTTAAAAAGAATAAAGTCTACAAAGCGATAAAAGTTTAGTTCTAAAAAATCTAATATAAAATGGAAGAACAAAAGGAGAAGGTTTGGCCATGCCACTCTCGATCTTTGTGCCAAGTCCATGCTCTATGCTTTGCCTCGCCCGATTCCTTATAAGCATTGAAGGCATAAATAATAGAATCACCGACCTGCACAAAGTCTAAGGGGCCTTCTATTTATGGGAATGAGTAGCACCCATAAAAAAGGATGGTCAATACGCTATGTACTGAGTAAGGTAACAATGCACTAAGGCCAACACATAAGGGAACATAATCCAAGCATGATAACATGACATCATACAATCTTTACAGATAAATAAAAGGTCAAGATGTAGTTCAGATAAACTGATTATTACATCTTTGATCAATGCTCAATTCACATCATGCTTATTATCACTCCATGTGAGTGTGGGAACCTCACTATTATAGTCGGTGGACTAGAAACATACAGGGCGTAATGCACTTGACCACTATTATTTGCCAATGGACCGGTTTGACCTCGACTCTTATGTTGTTTCACTGTAAGTAATTAGTGTCTTCCCATGTCTTATCATAATTATGTTCGGTTTATTGAGTACATAATCCCCCACTATTATAGCCGGTGGACTAGAAACATACAAGTATAATGCGCCTAACCACTATAATTAGTCGGTGGATCGGTATCTAGGGCGCCTCGGCTCGTAGCCACTATTATTCACCGATGAACTGGTCTGGGCCTAGCTCAAAAGTCTTCCTCTTTAAATGATTAGTGTCTTATTCAACATATTTCACCCTAGACATGCATGACTAACTCCATCTATGCTTATCCTCCCAAGAGGGTCTGTCTTATATCTTGAGACTTCTACACCCCCTAAGTTGCCCTAAAATCTTTTCCTTATTCCACTACTTACACTAGAGGCCCAACTCCTAGAGTGTGTGGGTCAAGGCCCACTACCTAACACCACTAAGCCCATTCAAAATCTTTCATAGGGTTTTCTCTAGAAAACACTAATTTAGGCCTATATGGCCCATCCTTCCTTACCTCACACAACCCAAACTATTTTAACACTCCACAAATCACACCCTTAGATTCAACCCTCATCATATCACTTTACTTTCCCAAATACATGTGTGACCATGAAACCCTAGGTGACCACACCAAACCCTATTTGGCCATGCTAACCTTAGCATCCTCCTTTCCACATGTTAATCCTCCATTTCTCACCTTCCACTCTTACTTCCCATGATACCCATGTTCACCCCACACATGATAACCCACCATATTCATCTTATACTCCACTCATCCTCATTTATTTTTCCTTTTTACCACCTTCTTAGATTAGTGTTTCCTCCTAAACCCTAGCTCAGTCTCCTGTACACCCTTATATTATCCCACATACTATTTTTCATTCAAAACCTCTAATCACCCAAAAACTCTTCCATTACCTTCCTCACAACCCAAGGAAACTTTTCTATATGTAAAATTCACCCCCATGCAGACTTTATCCATCCCTTGCAAACCCTCAAAGTTTTCATGCAAACCCTAAAACCCCCATGCAAAACCCTAGATTCTCTCATAAAAAGTCCATTCACTTTATTTTTCTTAAAGTCCCCTTTTATTCCTCTTCTCATGCATCATGGAATAATTAGGTCAATCCCACACTCCTCGGTCAACTCACTTCCCCTTGGTCATCTTACTTCCCTTTAGTCAACATATTTTCCCATCATTCTTTTTCATCTTTCCACCCCATATTACTATATTAAATATCCTAGCATGCATGTCCTAAAGGTCCATATTATATCACATCACAATTCACAGCACAAACATATTATACACATACCATAAGAGAGCACATGATCATACCTCAACTCCAAACTATGCTAGGCATAAACTAGTCATAACAATAGCACAAGATACACAATATATCATTATACATGGCATCCAAGGCATATAAGACACATATCACACATAAGGGCTTAGCTACACCCTTACCTAGCACGTCACCTGTTTTGGATCACGCTCTTATGCCTCCTTAAAGTTTTGATGGGTTTCACTTATAAGAGGGAAAAACTAAGGATTAGTTTTTTCCTACTAAAAATACTATTATTTCCTATTTTATTCTAATATTAGGGTTACTATTAATAAAGGAAACTTTATAAGTGAAAATAGAGTTTTTAATAATATTTATAGCCATATTTGTATTATTAAATCTAATAGCTTTATTTCCTCCACTAATAATACTAGCACTGGTGATAGCAAAAATAATGATGATGATGATAACAATAATAATAATAACAACAACAACAAATATATAATACAATTAAAATGAATAAGGCTTGCATAATTAGGGTTTAAGGGTTGAGAGGGTTTAGGGTACCACCTAGGGTTGGTGGTGACTAGCGGCACTAGCGTCGGCGCACGATAGTGGCAGGGAAAGAGGGATAAAAGAAGGATAGTTGAGTGGTGGGAATAGGAGAGGGGGAATGATGGTGGAAGTTGGGGTGATTGAGGTTGCCTAGGTTGAGAGGGTTGGAATGAGGGTGGTGGTGAGGTCAAAGGCGGCGATGCTGTGGTGGCCGAGAGTGGTGGAAAGAGAGAAAGGGAGGAGGAGAGGGAGGAAAGGGAATAGGAGGGTAGGGGGAGGTAGAGGAAGGTCTGTAGGGAATTTTGGGAGGTGTAAAAGGTGGTGGTTGTAGCGGGAGTGGTGGAAAACGATGGTAAGAAGGGTGGCGGGGGTGGAAGTGTGGCTCCTCGGGAAGTAAACTTTGCACAATGAAGGTGGCTAGTGCAAGGTAAATTGAGGGTGAAGGGTGGCGTAGTTTGGTAGAGGGTGATGTAAGGAGTGGTACTGTGGGTGGCTCGAGTGGCGGCGTTGGGTGAGGGCGAGGGTGAGGGTGTCTAATCGGGCAGTGGCACAAGGGACAAGATATTTTGGGTGTAGAAAAGAGTTTGAATCCAGGGCTGGTTATGGGGTATTTATAGGGCCAAAGGAGGGGGATAAGATCAAAGGAAAATGAGAGAATAGGGAGTAGATATGATAGGGAACACCGGCTAACGATGGCAGGCTGGTGAAGGTTTGCCATAGCATGCTGTGATTGGCTAGGGAGGAGGAACGACGCGCGAGAAGAGAGGAGGGTTGGTTGGATTGGAAAGGCAGGCATATCAGCAAGGAAGAGAGGGAAGAGGTGGCTGGTCAGTAGGCGTGGTCAATGGTGAGAATCACAGCCCAGGTTGGGGGAAGTTGTAAGTCTCGACGAGGGAGGAAGAAGAAGGAAGAAGAGGGAGGGGAGTGGATCGGGCGGTTTGGGAAAAGAAAAGAAAGGGGGGAACCAGCCGACTGGGGGAAAAAGAAGAGGGTGTGGACCTGGCTTTGTGGGACGGGGAAAAAAAAAGAAAATTTGGGCCGCAGGCTGGGCTGGCCATTTCGGGGAAGAAGAGAAAGAAAATGAGAAAGGAGAGAAAGAAAGAAAAAGGTAAAAGAAGTAGAAAAAAGAAAAAAAAGGAAAAGGAAAAGGAAAAATAGGTTGGTTAGGGTATTTGAAATATTTTGGTATTTTGGGGTATTTAAAAATAATAATATTTTAATAAAATAATATTTAATTCCCTTTTTAGGCAAATCTGAGATTTGTGAAATATTTTTCCTAAATTCCATTTTAAAACCCTAATTTTCTCCAATTAAATTATTTATAAATTTCCTATTGATTTTGTCCTAATTAATTCCTCATATTTTAACAAAATAATTTATTTAATTAATTTTTCTAATAAATCCTTAATTAGCTATAATTTCTTAAATTAGAATTTTTAGGGTATTTCAATAATAGTGGGGGATTTTGTGCTCAACAAAGCAAACTTAACGATGATAAGACATAGGAAATACACTAAGTAATTATAGTAAAATACCATGAGAGTCGGGGACAGACTAGTCTACCGATGAATAATAGTGTTCAGGAGCACTTTGTCATGGAGATTATTCTATTGGTGAATAATAGTGGCCATGTTTGTTTTACCCTGCGTGTATTTTTGGTCTACTGATTATAATAGTGGGGGTTCCTACACTCACATAGATTGATAATAAGTATGGTGTGAAATGAGTATACTGATAAGAGATCCGAAGAATAAGTTAACGAGACTATAATACGTCCTTTATTATTTGTAGTGTTTGTATGATGTTTATATGAGCATGCTTGTGTTATATACTTTCTATGTTTGGCCTTAGATGCATGGTTACCTTACTCCATACGTAGTATACTGACCATCCATTTCATAGGTACTTCTCATTCCCAAGAGTAGAGGGTGCTACTGAGTTTGTGCATGTAGAAGATGCCATCTTTGATGCCTACAATACTTATGCGGCATCGGACGGGGGTTGAGAGTTGAGCTTGAACTTGGCCTTGGGATTGAGAGCTACACTGGTTGGATTCTCTTTTACAATTTATGTACTATTTTAGCTTGGTTTTGTTTATCATACTGTATCTTTTATCTCTTTGGGAACTCTAATTTTGCATTCATTTGGATTGTAAACACTTTTTATACGCACTATGATTTTTGTACTATGAACACTTCAGTTTTTCTATGAATCCTTATTTTAAATTTGTCTAAGGTTTAGTGATAACTTTTCTTTAACCTTGTGGTTAGTAAGAGATAGGCCGGAGGCCGGGCTCGTACTAGTCATTATGGTAGCACTCCCGTACTTGTGTTTGTTTGTTTAAACGAAAAATTCTCAACTATAATTTTTGAAGGTGTTCCATTCAAGGAATGAGAAAAGACTAAGGCCGCGCGTAGCTAAATTGGTGAATAAGTCGATGCATGACAAATTGCTTCTAATGTGAATTTCCTCCCTTTATATAGGAAAACGTTGCAAGTTCAAGCCTTTATAAATAGTAGAGTCTTGAGGCCTTAAAGAAGGATAATAAAATATTAGAAAAACACTCAAATAATCTATTGAGTAATTATCATTTATTTTAAGTAGTTTGTTCTAACTCTATATCATTTTTATGATTTACGATTTAGACTATATCTCTAAAACAACGAGGGCTAGAGGCGATGAGTCTCTTACCATTGATGATTATGTTTACTTAGTTAATTAAGTTATATATATATATATAGGAACCATTCTTAACTATTAAATTAGTATTTGATAAAATGGTTAAAATTTAATAAATACTTAACTTAAATTTATTTTAATATCAATATTTAAATCTTTTAGATTTAATAATAATTAACGATTTTTACATTTTTATTTAAATATTAATTTATACCATAACCTAAATCTATCTTTCTATATATATTATTTATGTTATATGTTATTGATTTCGGTTGAATTGTCTTTATGTCTGTACTACAGTTTGACAAATGTTTTTTTATTGATTTTCTCAAAGATAAATCGGTTCTGATCCTATCGAAGTTGATCTATAATTCTACCGTTAGATTGAAAGAGCGTACACGTTCCAACCTTACGTCGGACCGGGTACCTGTCACCTCGCCTGGTCGTTTTCGGGGTCAGGCTCTAAAGCATGCGTGAGAGGCGAACAGAATGACGTTCATGTGCTGCATGTTATTATATGTATGAATTTTCGAGGTTTTAATGTAACACGCACCAATACAAATATTAGTTAGCATCTCTGACGGGCGACTAAAACTGGTTGGGTAGTCTACGCTACTTCGTCTCAGTGGCAGTGTGGCCCTCTCCACCTTTTTCCGCCCTCGCCCTCCACTTTTGAGTTATGACACTCCGGGACACTGTCAGCGGCACTGCCTGTATCAGATAGACGCCCATACTTCCCCACTACAAAGTTCACAGATCTCAATCCCCTGCCTCTTCTTCTTCTTCCTTCCCTCTACTCCTCTCATTGGATCCCGATCCTGACTACTCCCAAGACCCTGACTTCACTCCTGTTATTATTGCATCTCAATTTCCAGAAATACGCTCCCCTAATTAAGAGCTTCAATGGCGTCAAGAGAAGTCTCAACAATGATTAAACAAGGGTTTATTTCAGACCCTTCCTTTTCTCTCTACTCATTGAAACCCACCTCAAGTAAACTTCCCTCCTCCACGCAATCATCATCCCCTTCCAAAACCCTAACCCTCTCTCCTCCTCAAATTTTCTCTACTTCTTCCCCATCCCATCCCTCTCGCCCGACACTTTTCGAAATGATGACCGAGGAACAACTTCGCGAAGGCAGACAATCAAACGACTCCAATCGTCGACGATTGCAGGACAAATTATCTAGGGTTATAGCCAAAAATCCCAATTTCACCGACAGTAATAACACCAGCAATAACAATCTCTCCGGATTTGGTTTTGGACATGGACCTGGTGACGTGAAGCTTACAGTCAGTGCTCGAGATGGATTTAAGGTTTCTATGGATGTTCATAGACGGGTTCTTGTGGGGAAGAGTGGGTTTTTTGCTGAGAAATTAAAGGGGAACGGCGGTGATGATGCTGGCGTTTCACATTCAATCGAGATTTGTGACTGTGATGATGTTGAAGTTTATGTGGAGACTGTTGTTCTAATGTATTGTGAGGATGTAAAAAGGAAATTGATGGGTGAGGACGTTGCGAAAGTTTTGGGTCTGCTCAAGGTGAGATCTTTTGTTCTTTTTTGCTTTCTTCTGAATCTTAGATTCTGTCGTCATTGGTGTTCGTTTATGGCTGTTTTCAGTTTTTGCTGTATATCTTTCATTTATTTATGTTTCTGATCTGGCTAATTGACAAGGATAGAACATTATGGTATCTTTGAAGAATTGATGAGATGAATCGGTCAGAGTCTGCATTTCTGAACTCGGCACATTGAATCTTACCCAAGGGTTCGTTTGAATGGGAATTTGTTTAAGGGCCGTCCACACTTCACATTGAGAAGTCTAAAAAAGAAGTACACATTCCCCCTTAAAGTGAAATATATTCTAAAATTCCTCAATCGAACCAACCTTAGAAACAAACCCAAGGGCCTAAGAGTAGGGTTGTACGCGGTTCGGTTCGGTTCCGTTCTGTTTGAGCACAAAACAGAACCAAACCGTAAGTTTGCAAACTGTTTTTTTTCTATAAATATCGTAAGCCAAATCATACCACAATTTTGCAGGTTTGTCTGGTCCGGTTTTCGGTTTATATCCTCTGGCTTAAATATTTGTTTTAATAATTGTCTTACAATAAAAATTTATATTTTTACTATTTAACCTCAATTTTAAGATGTATTTTTATAAATTTGTAACCTATATAAACTTCTAACCATAAAGTCTCATTCAATATCAATGTAATATAAGTTTCATATCATATCATATTATTAGGGGAAAAAAAGTTAGTGTATGTGGACAAAGATATAAAAGAAGGAAAAACTATAGAGTTATACTTTTCATTTTACTACTTGAAAATTACAGATTAATATATGAAAAGTATTTTTATTTATAATTACATATATGTATATATATACACACACGCACACAGAGTTTGAAGTTTATAAATTGTAATTTAATTTCTGAAACCGTGATCAAACCATTTTTATAAATACTAAACAAAACCATAAATTTTCTAACCATAAACTAAATCAAACTGCAAATGGTCTGATTTTGTTTGGTTTGGTTTATGGTTTAGACCGTATTATAAACGCCCCTACCTAAGTGCAACAAAGCCATAGCTTTTCCCAGAAGAGGGTTGACTATGCTTTGCCGCTCATAACCAAGTGCTAAATGCTCATGTGTTTGGGGAAGAGGCCCTCAGTGCCCATTGTTTCACAATCTGGTAGATTCCCATCGAGCGCATGCTGTTTTCCCCTCCCTCAACTGTACTGTGCCCTGCATCAGGAAGAAAAGAAAAGAAAAGAAAGCAGAGCTTATGTGCTTCATTCATGTGCACTGTCATTGAAGGGGAATTCGTGATTGCAGCATTTCATTCTGGTGTGTTTATTGCTGTTCATCTCATGCTTCTCCATTTTTGTTGCAGGTATCCGCTGCAATAATGTTTGAAGCTGGAATACTGTCCTGCTTAGAACACTTGGACGCTGTGCCATGGTCTGATGATGAGGAGGAAAAGGTCGTAGCTTGTTTATCTCAGCTTCAGCTTCATACTCTCGTCAGCTATGAGGTGCTTCAGAGGGTGTCAAGCGAACCATCCACGTCGACCAGAGCTGACGACGTCTTCCAAACAATGCTTATGGGTGTTCTTCAAGCAAAAGATGATAAAGCCCGAAGGGAGATGAAATCTTTGATCTCTCGCTTACTAAGAGAAGATAGCACTTCAGATTTAAGCAGTTACGGAAACAGAGTTGATGTTTCCAAGGATACACTTTACAATCTCTGCCATAGATGTTTAAGTGCCCTCGTTCTGTGCTTGTCTGAAGCTACTTGCACAGTCGAAACTAAGAAGGATCGTGGTTCCATAATGGGTGAGATAGCACGGGAAGCTGATAACTTACAGTGGATTGTTGAAATTCTGATTGACAAAAAGATGGGAGACGAATTTGTCAAATTGTGGACAGATCAGAAAGAGCTTGCTCTTCTTCACTCCAAGATTCCAATCATGTATCGTCATGAAATTAGCAGGATTACAGCTCAGTTATGCATAGCAATTGGAAGAGGGCATCTTTTAGTTCCCAAAGGAACTAGGTATTCTCTTCTCTCAACATGGCTAGACCCTCTGTACGAAGATTTTGGATGGATGAGGAGGGCGTGTAGGTCCATTGATAAGAATCTGGTTGAAGATGGTATTAGCCAGACAATTCTTACTCTTTCTTTGTCACAACAACAAACTCTCTTGATGAATTGGTTTGATCGGTTTCTTAATAAGGGAGATGATTGTCCAAATATACAAAGGGCATTCCAGATTTGGTGGAGACGAGCTTTTGTTAGGCAGTTTGTGAGTGAGCAAGATCAGTCTCAGCTTCAGATTGCCGTCTATGATTATCATCCTAGTTGATTCGGAGATATCTTCGCTGTATATTTGATGATATTACGTTTGTTTTAGGCTTGCATTTATGTGCGTATTATAGCAGTTAATTTACCTGCTAACTGTATTATTTTGAGCCATGTATTTGTTGGTGCAACCGTTCGATTGTTTAACCAGAGATCGTATTTGTTGGATAATTTAGACGGAGTTTTTTTTTGGGCGATTGATAATGAATTTTATTAATACCAAGAGCAATATGTACGTCAAAACTGATTACTTATTATTACAAGCTTATGATGGGAATCTATCTAATTTTGCCAAACAAGCTTTGTCCTCTATACCCACAAAAGTCTCCTTTACAAGTTCGTTGACTAAGATTTTAGATAGAATGATTGTAGACCGAAAATTGTGAGATTCCTATTCTTCCATAGTCTATATATCAACCTCGTCATAACTATGTACAACACGTCCCTCGTCTTCTCCCTATCACATCTGCCAGCTACAGGACTTAAAGATAAACTTTAGCCAGTTGGGAACCGTAAACCAACAAGTCTAGGCTACTTGACGAGTAACAGTCACATGGTCTTGATCTTCCACAAAATAAAAATAAAAATAATAAAGAAATAAAATCAAAACACAGATGTTGCATATAGCTTTTTCAACCATATGCCATTTGAAAAACTTCTCCTTAGTTAGGATAGCCTGATAGCAGAACATCCGCATTACAGGTTTTTGTCCCAACAACATTACATGGCTCCAAATCAGGAGTCTCTATGGATGTGTAATGTGTTTCTTATATTAGTTTTAACAACTCATACGCCTCTCGTATATGATATTTTCCATATTTCTCACGTCCTTTCATTTGTATATGTGGTAGTAGCTCATCATGTAAGCTCATGATAGTTCTGAACAACCATGAATGGTGAGATTTAGGAGAATAAACTATCAAAGAAGTCCTATAAAGTTGACTCCGTGTACCCATTGAATCCATAAAGGTTATGTGTGCTTGATAAGCTTCTATAGGTACCTTCTCATTGCTACCTTATTTCAACTAGAAAGGTCTTGAAGGCTTGAACCCCCTTCTTTCGACATGCAAATCTTTTGTCTAAGAAATCAAAGACTCATTGCCCTCCTCCCTCAAACTTGCCCAAAAGAAAAGCCCACGCAACATGTCAACTTGTTGCGCCACTACTTTCTAGAGAAAGCAACTTTGTGCCAAAAAACTTTATATCTCACCCAACACAAACTGAATAAGCTATAGTCAAACAACATTACTTAAATATCTAGCAATCTAGCCCTTGATACTAGCTAATATTTATCAAGTAAAGGTTGGTAATGCTTTACATTAAGCCTAGCAATACTTAAAGGAGTTCCCAAGTATCGGAAGGGGAAGGGAGGAATTCCCAAGTACTAGTAGGGAAAGGAGCGCTCTTCACATCCCAAAAGATGTACAATCTCTTGTTTAATACCGGTTTCCACCCCTCCAAATTATGCAATGCTTTTGGATGGGTTTTCCTTCAAGCTCGAAGACTCTATAAACTCCATTAGTTTGATATGAATGAAAGAAGTAGAGGTTATGCTACCTCTACTAAAGATGAGGAGATTGTTTGCAAAATAGAGGTCAACATTATGCATCTTGATACACCCAAGATGAACTTAAAAATCATCATCATTCCAAAGTTGTTGTAAATACTCTACACCTAGGATTTAGATGATCTCCTTGTTGAATATATATATATATATTCAACAAGGAGATCATCTAAATCCATTCACCTTTAGAGATATTCTAACTAAGATAATACAATCCATAAATTGGTGACCATAGTAACTATGAAACCCTTATTCTGATAGTATATGCTCAATGAAGATCCATCACTACCACGGAAAGGGGTTTTAATAACGGTTATTTTATAGTTTTAATAACGGTTTTCAACCGTTATTGAATCGTCCGTTATTAAATCTTTAATAACGGTTCATAATCGTCATGAAAAATACACAAAAACCCACGAATATGTGCATAAACTTCAGATTTAATAACGGTTCTTAAACAAAATCGTTATTAAAACTTAAGTTTTAATAACGATTTTATGAGAAACCGTTATTAAAAGTATATGTTTTTTTTAGCATTTTTCTATTTTGTTCCTGCCCACATACACAGTTGTATGTTAAAACAATTACCAAATCTGCAATGTAAAACAACATCAATTCATACCAAATCTGCAATCACACCATAATTTCAATCAATCTATAATTGGTATGCATGTCTCAATACACCAACTATACTTAGGAATAAAAATTAGTGGGCATACCACAACTTGGTTGGTCTGTACCCCAAAGTAAAGAGTTCACAGATCTAGGCTGGAAGACCGAAAGATGTAGACAATATACAAACCTAAAAATGAATGAGTGCACGGGCTTGGCCCATTGGTCTCTAACTTCATTAATTTCATCAACATTATATTTCTATGTGAGCTTGTGACTCGTATTTGATATGTAGAATAGCTTGGATTGGTGTGTGAAGTGTTTCGAAGAAATTTGAAATAGAACTATGAGCTATTCTGGAAATATGTGAATATTTTACATTTAAGAAATTATAATTTGGAAATGTGCTAAACATAACAGTTGTATATCTTTCTGTTAGCTTTCCAACGCATCAAGAATCAGCTCGATCGGAGGTCAGATGAAGACGTTATGGCTGAAATACTGAAGATTGTCAAAGATGGAAATAAACACGGGGGGCCCGTGTTTTGGAAACACGATCTGTGTTTTTTCATCAGAAAAATATGTTCTATTTTTTGGGAGAGGCCGAGAGATAGAAAATAAACATGGGGGTACCGTGTTTATTAGTACGGTCCGTGTTTTTTTGGGTTTTTTGCTCTACCTCGGTTTTCGCTAATGATAGTCTCGTATAGTATAAATACCATGCGATTAAAACCCTAATCGAAGAGCGAACACCGTATTATTCTCCTATTGAGTTCTATTGTAATTCCTTGATGAATTGAGTGATTTATGTGAGAATTTCTTTGATTCTTTTTAATCACAATTACTTCACATCAATAAGATCATTTGTTTCCCCAATCTGTGTTCTTGAGTGTTATTCTCTTCTCAATTCTTGTGTGTTCTAATTTATTCTAATTACATCTTATTTTTTCCGAATTAGTATCAATCTACAACAAATTGGTATCAGAGCGTTGGGTTCGTATTCGGGATGTCTACAAGATTTGATATTGAAATGCCCCGAAAAATTCCTGATTTTAAATAGTATATTTAAATGAGGTTTGATTATAAAATCTAAGTAAGTAAATTATTTTATTTAAAATAAAAGGAAATTAATTAGGGCAAATCAAGAATAAATCTATAAGTATTTTAATTAGGAGAAATTTAGGTATTTTATCTAAATTAAGGTTTTTTTAGAAATTAGGTAAATAAATTATTTTATTTAAAATAAGAAGGAGGAAATAGTTCCAAATTAATATTAATTTTATAAATAATATAATGGAAGAAAATTAGGGTGTTTTGCTAATTAAAATGGAATTTATGGAAAACCTTTTAAAAATCCTAATTTAGCCAAAAAGGGATTTAAAAATTATTTTATTTAAATATTATTATTTTTGAATATCCCAAATATTTTAATTAATTTAAATACCCAACATAATTATTTCTTTCTTTCTTTTCCTTTTTCCTTTTCTTTCCTTTTTATTTCTTTTTCTTCTTCTATTCTTTTCCTTTTTCTTCTTCACCCCGAACTGGGCCAGCTCGCGGTCCAGTCTTCCTCTTCTTCTTCCTTCTTCGGCCCAGCCGCGCCGCGCACCCTTCGTCCCCCTCGAAGAGCCGCGTTTCTTCTTTTCTCCACTCAACACGTGTCGTTTTGTTTAATGAATTTTCCCCGTCGGGCCCAGTTCGCCCGTCTCCCTTTCTTTTCTCTTCTTTTCCCGGCCGACCAGTCCGGCTGCCTGCCTTTCTTCTTCCCCAGTCTTCGCACCAGCCCGACGCCACCGACCTGCAACAACGTTGCCGGCGCCTGGTTTTTCGCCGGCGATCTAGCCCAATTTGACCGGCCTTTTCCTCCCTTTTTCTTCTCCTCATTTCGGCAGCCTCATAAACCCTATCAACTCTCCCTTTTGTCGCGTGATACTCTCTCTCTCCTGCCCAACCCTTTTCCCCCGTTTTGACTCCCACCGGCCGACCGCGCCACCGGCGATCGGAACCCTACCTTCCCTATCTACTAGCCGACCCATAGAATCCTAGCCTCCCTTCTAAGCCTATAAATACCCTCGTAAGCAGCTCTGTATCAAGCTCTTGATCCTCCAACCCATAATTTTCCCTTTGTCTCCGCCACCCCTTTAGACACCTATTATGCCGTCTCCGGCCAACTACGCCGCCTTCTCTAGCAACCCGTGCACTCCTTGCACCGCCCTCTAGCTAACCAAACCTCCCTCATCCCTCGATTCTTTCTGAACAAGTCTCCCCGACTGTGCAAACTTCCCTTCCCGATCAACCCTTTCTTCCACCTCCGCCGCCCTTCGAATCACCATTAACCACCTCTTCCGCCGCTTTTGCTGCCTATTTCTCCTCCCATTCTCTTCTTCAGAACCTCCTCTATCTCCCCATACCTTTATTTTCCTCTTTCTCCCTCTCCTCCTCTTTCTTTCTCCTTCTCCTCCATTCGGCCACCACCACCGCCGCCGTGCGCCGCCACCTTTGGCTCCGTCACCACCCTCATTCTGTCCCTCTCCTTCTGGGGAACTCAAAACACCCCAGCTCCCATTTTAATTCTTCCTATCTTATTCCCAGCATGCAACTTTCCCCTCTTTCTTTCCTCTTTCCGGCCACCGCCGCCACCGTCGTGCGCCACCGCCGGTGCCGCCTATCCCCACCAACATTTGGTTGAACCCTAGATCCTCTCAGCTATTTTTCCTATTTTTATAACCCTTAAATTATTTTATTTCAATTATTTACATATACATACTATTATTATTATTCTTAATATTTATATTTTAATATGCATTATTATTATTATTATTATTATTAGTATTAATATTTTATTATTATTTATGTTGATGGCTGAAGCCTAATATATTTTAATTCGATATTATAATTATTCTTCTTATTATTTCTATATTTACTATTATTAATATTAAAATTTTATAAGTATTATTATTATTATTATTATTTTCTACTTTGAATTTACATTATTCTTATTTATTATTATTAATACAAATATTTTAACATTAGTGGTGTTAATAATGTTATTATTATTATTATTATTATTATTATTATTATTATTATTATTATTATTATGATTATTTCTGAATTGGGTTATTTAATTTACAAATAATCTTTTTAGTATTATTTTGGTAAAGGGCCCGAAGCCCTTATTTCACTTTATTTTTTAGTAATGCCTTTTTATTATTATTTCTACTATTTTATTATTCTTATTAATATTAATATTGATATTATTTTGGTATTTTTGTTATTATTATTTTATTAAAAAAACTACTCTTATATTAAATTAGTGTTTAATATTATTTTGATAGGAGAGAGTCTAATTTTAGCTTTTCTCTCAAAATAGGTAAAACCAGTCAAAACCCTAAGGAGGCGTAGGAGCGTGCTCCAAGACCGGTGTCGTTTTAGGTAAGGGGTGCTAAGGCCTTTTATGTGCATTATGTGCTTTGCGTGTTATGTAACTTGTATTTATTATCATTAATTATTTTATATGTGGTATGACATGGAGTTGAAGTATGTTTTTGTATGGCATGTGTACTGTATGTATGTGACAATATGTGTTGTGACCCTATAGGACATGCATGTGAGGAAGTCGATGTGGTTTGTGTGAGAGGAAGGATGAAAAAGGAGGATGGGGAAAGAATTTGATTAAGGGAAGTGAGTTAACCTAATTTTATAGTTTTATAAGGAATAATCTAATGTATGATTTTATGTGTGGGAGAGCAGAATTTATGGTTTGTTTGGGAGAATCTAATTTAGGATATTATTTGGGAGAAGGTAATTTATGATGTTATATGGGAGATTCGAATTTATGGTTGTTTGGGAGAATTTAAATTAGGATGTTAATTGGGAGAAGGTAATTTATGAGGTTATATGGAATAATCGAATTTATGGTTGTTTGGGAGAATCTATTTTTTTTATGTTATTTAGGAAAATGTAATTTATGATATTATATGGGGGAATCTAATTTATGATTTGCTTGGGGGAATTCAATTTATAGTTTTCCTTGGGAGATTTTAATTTATGATTTTATGTGGAAGAATCTTTATGGTTTGAATTTAGGGTTTGGTATGGGTGAATCTTTGGTTTTGGTTGGATTGAATTTATGGTTTTGTACGACAGAATCTAGGGTTTACCTGGTGGTATTAATGGATGTATGTTAGTATTAGGGTTTGTATGATGATATTAAGGTTTGTATGGTGGTAATTATAGTTGTATGGTGGTATTAGGATTTACATGGTGACATTGATGGTTGTATGGTGGTATTAGGGTTTGCATGGTTGAATTTAGGGTTTCACGTGGAATTTTAGGGTTTGCATGAAGAAGTTCGAAGGTTTGCATGGGGAGGTTAATGTCTGCATGGGTATGAAGTTTATGTGTGGAAAGTTGATTTGGGATGTAAGGAATATAATGTAAGTGTTGTTTGGGCGTTTAAACACTTTGGGTGAAAGATAGTACGTAGAGCATTATCTGGGTACATAGGAGACTGAGCTAAGGTTTGGAATGGCTAATTATGGTTGTTATGGTTAGATAGGATTTGGAGTGATTAATTATGGTTTGTGGTTGTTGATTAGGGTTTGGTGTGGCTACTTAGGGTTTTTGTTGTATCATGTGTTTTTGGTGATTAAGGTGTAATTATGAGAATGGGATCGATGATTTGTAATGTGTGGAGTGTTAAAACGATTTGGGTGATGAGAGGTGGAGTAAGAGGGGATGTTAAGGCCTAAATTAGGGTTTCGGGATAAACCCTAGAGTGAGATGTGGAGTAGAATTGGAGGATAAGTGTAAAGGGAGCGATTCATGCGTGTCTATGGTTTGGTGGTAGCACATGTGTAATTGGTGAATAAAGTATGATGATGAATATGGAATTTATGATTTATGATTCGTGCATGTCTATGGTGAAAGCTTCTGAATAAGATACTTAAAACATTAATTATCTAAAGTGGAAGATCATTGAGACGGGACCAACCGATCCACCGGTTCAGAATAGTGGTTAGGGTTTTTACCCTATGTGCGACTGATCCACCGGTTATAATAGTGATTAGGACATGATGTCCTATGTGTGACCGATCCACCAGTTATAATAGTGGGGGTTCCCGAGCTCAACAGTCACAAACCAGAATGCTTAAAAGATACTAATTACTTACAGTGGAACACCATGCGAGCCGGAGCCAATTGATCCACTGGTTAGGAATAGTGGTTAGGATGCGTAATCCTATGTGTCTCCGATCCACCGGCTATAATAGTGGTTAGGGTATGATACCCTATGTGCCTTCGATCCACCGGCTATAATAGTGGGGGCTTCCGTACTCGCATGGATTTGATAAAAAGGCAGGGTGTGAATTGAACTCTGATAAGAGATTGATGAAACGATTAATCTGGACTACAATTGGGCCTTTGTACTTTTACCCGGTTGATCATATGCATTCATGAATATGCTCTTTTACGTCCTGCATGATTTATGTATTTATGTGTTGGCCTTAGTGATCAAGTCACCTTACTTAGTACCGGACCCGTACTGATACTACCTTGGTTGATGGGTCCTGTGATGATCCACTGATGGTGGGGAGCATACCTCTTTTGCAGGTTTAAGATCATAGACTATTTTGGGGTGGCAGGCTTGACTTGAGTGAGTAGGCAATCCGGAATTTGACCCATCGGGTTTTATCTTGTTTAAATTTATTTCTATTTAGAAGTTACAAGTGTTATTTGAAACTTCAAGGGTATTGTAATTAATTCTTAATTTCTCATACTCTGATTTTGTTGTATGATCTTTTGAATCCTTTTATGAATTGTTAATTTGAATTTAACGTAAATCTTTTCTTTAGCCTTAGCACTTGGTACTGGAACGGTCGGAGAGAACCGGTCTAGTACTAAGTGTGGCGGTAACATTCCCAAAATTCACAGGTTTTAAGTGTTTCTATCTTAATTGCTTCCGTTTTAAAAAAAATTAGTAAATTTTGGGGTGTTACAGATATAGAGAAGTTTGATCGGTCTGTGAACTTCGGCTTATGGAAGTTGAAGATGAAGGCGATCCTGATTCAGAATGGATTGGAGAAGGCGTTACTCGGGATATCAAAGAAGCCCGATTTGATGACAGATGAGAAATTCGAGGAGATAGATCAAAAGGCCCTTTCCACCATACAATTGTGTTTGTCTAATGAGGTCTTGCGTGAGGTGGCTAAAGAAACAACGTCGGCATCCTTATGGCTCAATCTGGAGTCTCTATACATGACGAAGTCGGTGACGAATCGTCTATTATTGAAGAGCAAGTTGCATGAGTTAAAATTATGTAAGGGACAATCCCTTAAATCTCATCTTGATGAATTTGACTCTATAATTATGGATCTGAGGAATATAGATGTTAAATTGGAGGATGAAGATCTTGCTATTACATTGCTGTGTTCTTTGCCTGTTGATTACAAACATTTTTTTGAGACCATACTTTATGGAAAGGATGATGAGTTGGTTCTTGATAATGTCAAGACTGCCCTGCTACAATGGAAACTGATTGAGAATCAATTGACTGGAGGTGGTTCTAGTGACTCACATAGTGAGGGACTTGTAGCTAGGGGTAGAACTCAGGAACAGGGTTCTGGTGATAAGAAGAAGAAGTATAGGTTGAAGTCGAGGAATAATAGATCCAAGAATGTCATGTGCTATGGATGTCACAAGAAGGGACACATCAAGAAGTTTTGTCCTAATAGGATATCTGGAGATAAACCTGGTGAATCATCTGGCAAAAAGGATGATGCTGCTATAGCTCAATATGATAGTGATGGTAGTGTGTTGACTGTCACTGATAGTCAGACCAAGATTATGGATAGGTGGATCTTAGACTCTGGATACTTTTACCATATTTGTCCCAATAGGAATTGGTTCCCGACTTACGAGATGACTCGAGGTGGAGTAGTTCTAATGAGTAATGATGTTGCATGCAAAGTTGCTGGAATTGGGACAGTGAAGGTGAAGATGCATGATGGTGTGGTCAGAACACTGTCTAATGTTCGACATGTCCCTGAGATGACCAAGAACTTGATTTCATTGAGTTCTTTGGATTGTAATGGATATCGTTGTGTGATCGAGGATGGCACGATGAGGATTACTAGAGGGGCTCTTGTTGCAATGAAAGGCAAGAGGATCAGGACACTGTATGAGCTTGTTGGTTCCACTGTTGAGGGAGCAACTGCGGTAACATCATCGAGTATGTCTGAATCGGATGTTACTAGAATTTAGCATATGGGACTTGGACACATGGGTGTCAAAGGCTTGACTGAACTCTCCAAGAGAGGGTTTTTGGATGGAAAGAGTACAGGTACTATGGATTTCTGTGAGCAGTGTGTGTTTAGCAAGCACAAGCGGGTTAGTTTTTCAAAGGCTACACATAGTACAAAGGGGCCTCTGGATTATGTTCACTCTGATTTGTGGGGTCCTGCAAGGGTGGTTCACGATACCTACTGACATTTATTGATGACTTCTCTAGGAAGGTATGGACTTATTTTATTAAAAATAAGAATGATGTCTTTGAAGTTTTCAAGCATTAGAAGAATTTATTAGAGAAGCAGACTGGGAGACAAGTGAAGTGCCTCAAGACAGATAATGGCCTTGAGTTTGTGGAACGTAGTTTCATTGAGTATTGTGAGGACCATGGTATTGCTAGGCATCGTACTTGTGTTGGAAGACCACAGCAAAATGGGGTTGCTTAGAGGATGAATAGGACCCTATTAGAGAAGGCTCGATGTATGTTGTCACAAGCTGGATTAGGCAAGGAGTTTTGGGCTGAGGCATTTCACATGTCGGCATTCCTAGTGAATAGGTCACCCAATCGTTCCATTGATTTGAAGACACCTAAGGAGGTATGGTCTAGCAAACCAGCTGATTATTCTGATTTGCATGTTTTTGGATGTCCTGCCTATGCTTATGTGAATGACGGGAAGCTCGAGCCTAGAGCTAAGAAGTGCATCTTTCTTGGCTATACATCCAGTGTGAAGGGGTACAGGTTATGGGATCCAGCTGCATCCAAGTTTTTGACAAGCAGGGATGTTACCTTCAATGAGTCCGTATTCCTCCAAAAATCTGAGTCTTCTTCTGATAGATTGTCTGAAGAGGTGGAGCAAAAGAATCTGCATGGTGTTACGGATAAGGTGGAGGTAGAGGTTGATTTGGATCAGTCAGACTCTTCTAGTATGAGACCCACTATTCCTGAAGTGGGTGGATCCAGGCAAAAGGTGGAGCAAAGGGGCGTTGCTCCTGGTAGACCATGGAGGGTTGTGAAGCCTCCTGTGAGGTATGGCTTTGAGGAGTTAGCAAGTTATGTGTTGGCTAGTGCTGAGATTGTCATTGATGTACAGGAGCCAGTGTCATACTTAGATGCCATTGTTAGTGCTGATTCTGCTTAGTGGTGTGCTGCTATGGAGGAGGAGATGCAGTCTCTATGGAAGAATCAGACATGGGAACTTGTGAAGGCACCTAGGAAGAAGAAAATAGTTGATTGCAAGTGGGTGTACAAGTTCAAACAGGGAATTCCAGGTGTTGAGGGACCGAGGTACAAGGCTCGCTTAGTTGCACGTGGGTTTAGTCAGATACCTGGTGTAGACTATAACGAGTTATTTTCCCCTGTTGCCAGGCATACTTCTATTCGTACTTTGCTTGCGCTTGTGGCTATGCAGGATATGGAGTTAGAGCAATTGGATGTTAAAACAACTTTTCTGTATGGTGAGCTCGAGGAGGAGATCTATATGCGCCAACCAGATGGCTTTGTTGTTGAAGGCAAGCAGGATCATGTGTGCTTATTGAAGAAGTCACTATATAGTCTGAAGCAGTTGCCTAGACAATGGTACAAGAGGTTTGATCAGTTTATGATTGAGCATGGGTTCTCCAGGAGTGAGTACAATGGATGTGTATACTTGAAGCAGGTTGGTGATGGTTCTCTGGTGTATCTTTTGTTGTATGTCGATGACATGCTTGTTGCAGAAAAAGATCTTCTGAAGTTAATAAGGTGAAAACAACGCTGAAGACTAAGTTTGAGATAAAGGATATGGGAGCTGTGAAGAAGATCCTTGGCATGGAGATCATTCGAGACCGCAGACAGAAGCGTCTTTACTTGTCACAAGAGCAATATGTGAACAAGGTGTTGGAGAGGTTTCATATGATTGATGCCAAGCCGGTTAGTACTCCCTTGGCTACTCACTTCAGATTGTCTGCTTTAGATTGCCCTAAATCTAAAGATGAGGAGGAGTTTATGGCCACATTTCCCTACTCTAATGCTGTGGGATGCATGATGTACGCTATGGTTTGTACTAGGCTAGATATTGCTCAAGCTATGAGTATTGTGAGCAGATATATGACAAATCCTGGGAAGGCTCACTAGTAATCAGTGAAGTGGATTCTGAGGTACTTGAAGGGTACTGCATCATCTTGTTTGGAGTATGGCAGGTTAACTGATGCGTTGACTAAGTTCGTTGACTCTGATTATGGTGGAGATCTTGATAATAGGAGATCCACTGGAGGTTATGTATTTTGTCTTGGTGGTTTGGCAATTAGTTGGAGGTCATCTTTGCAAGATGTGACTGCGTTTTCCACTACTGAGGCTGAGTATATGGCTATGATGGAAGCTTTTCAAGAAGCTTCGTGGCTTGGTGGGTTCGTTCGTGAGCTTGGATTTGGTCATGGTGCTCTAGTTGTTCGTACCGATAGCCAGAGTGCTATTTGTTTGGCAAAGAATCAGAATTCTTTCCATCGTCAGACGAAGCACATTGATATCAGGTACCACTTCATTCGAGGTACTATTGCTGCAGGCAAGGTTGTGTTGGAGAAGGTGACTACTGCTGAGAATCCAGCAGATATGCTAACGAAGCCATTGACAGTGAGCAAGTTCGAGCATTGCTCGGATTTGGTTGGTGTTTGTGTACTATGAGGACCTTTTGGGGCCCAGGGGTTTTTACAGATGGTCTTTTTCTGTTCCTGCTGCTAGCTACTTTAAATACGTCATCAAGGTGGAGAATTGTGAGCTTGTGACTCGTATTTGATGTGTAGAATAGCTTGGATTGGTGTGTGAAGTGTTTCGGAGAAATTTGAAGTAGAACTGTGAGCTATTTTGGAAATATGTGAATATTTTACATTGAAGAAATTATAATTTGGAAATGTTTCAAACATAAAAGTTGTAGATCTTTTTGTTATCTTTCCAACGCATCAAGAATCAGCTCAATCGGAGGTCAGATGAAGAAGTTATGGCTGAAATACTGAAGATTGTCAAAGTTGGAAATAAACATGGGGGGCCCGTGTTTTTTCATTAGGAAAATATGCTCTGTTTTCCGGGAGAGGCCGAGAGATTGAAAATAAAGGGTACCGTGTTTATTAATACGGTCCGTGTTTTTTGGGTTTTTTGCTCCGCCTCGGTTTTCGCTAATGACAGTCTCGTATAATATAAATACGATGCGATTAGAACCCTAATCCAAGAGCGAAAGCCGTCTTCTTCTCCTATTGAGTTCTATTATAGTTCCTTGATGAATTGAGTGATTTATGTGAGAATTTATTTGATTTTTTGTAATCACATGTACTTCACATCAATAAGATCATTTGTTTCCCCAATCTGTGTTCTTGATTGTTATTCTCTTCTCAATTCTTGTGTGTTCTAATTGCTTCTAATTACATCTTATTTTTTCCGAATTAGTATCGATCCACAACCTCGTGCATAGTCATCGGTGAAAAACTACAACACCCATGTTTCAATTAATATACAGTTAGCCATTAGGGAAAAAATATATATGTCATGATTCATTAATAGAAAAATATGGAAAAGCAAATATACATGGCTTGGATCTATGTTGACCAATCTATTCTGGACTATAAGATCCATTTCTCGTCTTCTTCACTTGAACCCTTAAAAACTTCAATTTCATCATCATCATCATCTAATTTCCTTTGTCTCAAAGATCTGGTTCCAGTAGCTCTTTGGAGGTACCTAAAGCTTTTATCTCATCCATAATTACACATAATTGGCATAATTACAGTAAGAACTAAGAAGTCTTTAAATTTAAATATGTTACACTATGCTGCCTCAATATCTTAGTAACCATGAAAACAAAAGAAAGTAATAGCCCCATTAGAAATACTATTACAACCCTCACCAGCTAAGACATGGTAAGATACCCAATGAAGCTAAATGGATGGATGGATGGATAAAGAGATAAACAATAGAGGAAAAACAATTATGATAAAAGTAAAAACTAAAATAACTGAAAACATGTATTACCCTACATACAAAATAATACAAGGGGGTAGATATATAATGGTTGTTTCTAGAATATATTCTATATAAAAAATAGAAAGGTAGGCAACATGTATTACCACTTTAATCAAGAGGTTATATAACACCAATGTGAAAAAGGTTTTTAGGATAGTCTAAATTAAAGGTTCAATTTGTAAAAAAGCCCTAAAAATATACCCTCAAGGTTGTATCACTTGTATGTAACAAAAAAACCTCAATTTAGAGGCCAAAATGACCTTTTCTGGGCTCTGAGATTACCTAAACCGGCTATGCCGGTTTGCCATGTCATAGATCTCAAAAAAATACCCAAAATAGCCTCCTAAATCACCTAAATTCGAGGTCCCATGAAAAAGTTATGACCCTCCAAAGTTTACAGTAATAATGTCTTCTATTTTGTTTATTACTTACTAATATGTTGAATGGTGTTAATGTTAGTGATTTTATTTCTCTAAATATATTGTATTTCTGATCCATAGTACCCAAATTTATTTCCCAACAGCCATTATTCAACAATAATGTTGAATCTATATTCTCCATACAAAAATATACAACAATAATATGTAAAGGTCTCGGCCAACACATGCATTTGTTAATATATAACAATAACGCAACAAATTCAACAACAAACAACAAAATTTCCAGCCAACACATTCAACAACACATTTTCGAATGACAAACCACAATCTTTCAATAACAAACAAACGAGAGGAAGAACAGACACATACATAAAGTGAGCTAGCTACAAACACGACGGTGAGAATGTTGAGAGAGGGCAAGGGCTTCAAACATGACGGAGAGTTGACGGTACGAGGGTTTCCTTTACTTGAGAGGAGCCGGTGTGGTGGTGCGAGGGTTTGCAAGGAGAAGGAGAGCAAGAGAACGAAGGTGCAGAGAGTCTGAAAACTTTGGCACAAAACAGAATTGAGCAAACTTTTGGGGTTTTAAAACAGAAGGAGAAGTTTGATTTTGGGGTTTTAATAACGGTTCCTGAGAGAACTGTTATTAAAAAGAGGATTTAATAACGGTTTCTAAGAGAACCGTTATTAAAACATCTTTTAATAATGGTTCTTGCAGGAACCGTCATTAAAAGCTTCTGAATTTTGACAACGGTTCTAATATGAACTGTTATTAAATCCTCTTTTAATAACGGTTTACATAAAACCGTTAATAAAACATCCATCCAAATTTTAACGTTACCTTTTTAGTAACTGTTTTTTAACTAGAACCGTTATCGAAACTCTCCCGCCCGTTAATTTTTACGCATTTGACAACGGGTTTTGAACTATCGTTATTAATATCTCGTTATTATTTCCCATTTTCGTAGTAATGCATTCAATACTATCAAAGGCCTTCTAAATTTTATTTCAATATTCAACATCAGTTGGGGATCTATTTTTTATTATTATTATTATCTTTGATAGTGTTTGATCAACTCAAAAGCCATCAATACCTTTCGCATTCAACAATTTTCCCTTCATAAATGTAGTTTGAGAGGTAATGTCTACTTCATGAACCCTCATTTATATCCTGTTAGTAAGTACTTTTGAAAATGCTTTGTAAAATATGTTACAATAGGTAATGGGAAGACACTCTTTTACTTTGGTTGTATTTGGTACCTTATGACTTAGGGTGATGATAGTGTTATTGATTTGCTTCAATAATCATCTTGTATGATCAAAGTCCTTGGAAACATGTATAATGTCCTTACTAATGATGTGATAAACCTATTTAAAGAATAATGGATTATATTCATGAGGGATTGGACTCTTAAGATTCACCATATAGAACAAAGCTTACTTTAATTCAGCAACTGCGATGTCTTTCAATAAGGATAATCTATTATCACCAGACAAGTTTCTTCTTTGACATAAAGAGAAATCAATGTACCTAATTTGAGTAGAACATGTCCCTAGTAGAATTGATATATCTTATGAAATTCTAATATGATCTTTGACTTGTCATGAAAGACATTATCCTCATTAGTGGAAACAAGACTCTCCTTGAACTCTTCTAGACCTATTTAAAGAAGAATGGGTTATATTTGTGAGGGTGTGGATTCCTAAGATTCACCAAAGAGAACAAATCTAACTTTAATTTAGCAATTACAATGTCTTTCAATAAGGATAATCTATTATCACCAAAGAAGTTTCATTGTTGTCATAAAGAACCATCAATGTTCCCGAGTTGATTAGAACATGTCCCTAGTAGCCTTTGATAGATCATGTGAAATTTTGATATGATCTATGCCTCATCATGAAATACATGATCTTCATTGTCTATTAGGGTATGGACATCGTTCTGATCATGTTTTCATTTTAAATTTGAATTAAAGAAAAAACTTAGTGTTAGATTTGTTAAATTTAATGAAGTCTATATAGGCTTTCAATTGGTGGAAACAACACTCTTCTTGAATCTTCTATCTTATGTATTAGCTGCATCATTCTCTTGACTAATTATAATATCATTTAGAATGTCTCTCATTAATATCTCTCTGATCTCCATCCACCACTTATGTGCCTTCTCTCTTTTATAAGTTACATGACCACACTAGGTTTGATTAAACTTCTTTAGGGCTTTCTTTAAGTGTGTTAGTTTATAAGAAACCTTATAGCTATAACTATTTAACCCATTTAAATTCCATACCTCCTAGACAATTTACTTCAAACTTAGGTTCATAAACCTTCTCACACTCCTTCCCATGTTAGAAATTTCAACATGGTTTAATATAAAACTAGAAGGAAAGGTGGCATGTATAGTGGGGGACATACTAAATGATTCACAATTTGTCAAAGCTATATCTAATTTACACCATATTCTTGAATTTGGACCTTGGTTGTTTGTCTAAGTAAAAAAATTCTCTAGAGTATCTAATAACACCCATACCACATCTCTAAAGACACAAGGCAAACTTTTCTATGCCTTACTCATACTATCTCCCCTAGATTTTTCTACTATATGTAAAATAATATTGAATTCACCAAGAATCAACCATGAAACTTGTGAAGAAATTCAATTTGAGTAGCTATTGCCATACAAATCTCTTTTGAGAAGCAAAATTATGAGTATAAATCATGATCATATAGAAGCCGATATCACCACCTTTATTCTCGACCTTTAAGTGTATACTCTGATCACATTTGATAATCATTATCAAAATATATTCAGTAGTGTTCCACATTAACCATATGGTGTGGCCGCAGTCAGCACGCAATTTAAACCTGCTTGTTGTCAATTAATAAAATATCCCAAAACTCTAATTTAAGAAATTATGGCTAAATAAGGAATTATTAAGGTAATTAATTAAATGAATTATTTTATTAAAAAAAGAGGAAGTAATTAAGGAAAAATCAAGAGGAAAATAATAAATAATTTAATTAGGAAAAATTAGGATGTTATGCTAATTAAAATGGAATTGAGGAAAAATTATATAAAATATCCTGAATTAATCTAAAAAGGAAGTTTATTTATTATTTTACTAAATATTATTATTCTTGAATATTAAAAATACCAAATATTTTAAAAACCCCAACCCATTTATTTTTCCTTTTTCCTTTTTTTCCCCTTCTTTTAGATTTTTTCATTCCTTCATCTCCTTTCTCCTTTTCTTTTTTCTTCCTTCCTCCTCGATCTAGGCCATCCCTCCCCCTCGCAGCCAAGACTACCTTATCCCCTGCATGGCCAAGCCCACCTTTCCTTTTTTCTCCACCTGTCATGATTGCTCGGTCCTCTCCCACTTTTATTTCTTTTCTTTTCTTTCCCCTAGGTCGGCCGATCCACTTCTTTCTTCATCCTTCTTCTTCCTTAATCCTCTGGCCTGCGACTTGCACCCTACCACCACCATCCTTCTCCTCTTCCGCCACTGCATGCCGGCCTTCCATCCTTCCCTCTCTCCCCCATTGTTTTCCTTTCCCTTTTTGACCCAACCAACCCCCCTTTCTCCTCACGCATGCCTTCCCCCTTTCCTTTTCTTCTCCCCCGGCCAAACACCCCTACCATAGCAAACCTGCACTAGTCTGCCACCACCGACTAGTGGTCCCGCCTCACCTGCCCCCTCTTTTATTCTTCCTCCTCTATTTTCCCCCTTCAATAGCCTATAAATACCTCATAACTACCCCTTATTTGGCTTTCTTTTTCCTTACCCAAAAATTCCCCACCTTTGCGTCGCCAGCATTCAGATGACCACCTCGTCACCGTGCTCAATGCTGCCTCTCGAACCACCTACCAAACTACTCCTTGCACCACTCTCCATCGAACCACACCACTCACTACCCTTGATTATTTCTGCCCCTCAATCAACCCACTCTCACCCACCGCCGCCGTCCACCTCCGTTTCCGCTACAACCACCACTCCCCTACCCCCCAACACAACTAGCAAGACCTCCCCTACCTTCCCCTACCTTCCTTTTCCCATATCTCCCTCCCTTCTCCCTTCCTTCCCTTCCACCACCTTCAGCCACCACACCAACCACCATCTACGCTGCCCCTTTAGCCGCACCACCACCGCCATTTCAACCCTTTCAACCTAGATCATCCACCACCACCTCAACCACCCTCTCATTCACCCTCTTCTAACCTAGGAAACCATCTCTCCATCTTCTCTTCTCCCTCCACAGGTGCCGTCGGTACCGCCTTGTTGCCACGATCCCTAGGTGGTACCTTAACCTCTACAACTTTATTAATATAATTATTAATGTAATTGTTATCATTTTTATGAGTATTAATATAATTATTCTTAATAATAATAATAATAATAATAATAATATTATTATTATTATTAATAAATCTAACTTCAGAATATTACTACTAATATTATTATTAATAATAGTCAAACCCATATTATTACTATTATTATTATTATTGTGAATATTCGAACCCTTATATTTATTATTACTATTAAGATTATTATTATTATTACTCTTTACATTATTATTATTGTTACTATTATTATTATTACTATCATTATTATTAACCTTGACCTTATTATCACTAATGTTACTATTATTATGATTATTAGGACCTTTATTATTATCATTCTTAAGATTAGAAGTATTACTACTACTACTACTACTACTACTACTATAATTATTACTTTATCATTATTGTTAATATTACTTATATAACTAATATTGCTATTACTAATAGCATTATTATTGGTATCATTGTTGTAACTTCTTTAGTATTACTAGTATCATTATTATTATTACTAAGATTGGGTTGTTATTAGTATTATCATTGCAACTCTTATTGTTATTATTATTATTATTATTAATACTAAAGCTATTATCTTTAATAATATAAATATTTCTATCAATACTTTAACATGAACCAATATATATGCAAAGACCTTTTTTGACTAGTAATGACATAATTAGCTAGTTTGGGAGTAATAACCCTACTTTTATTTATAAAATAACTATTATCATTATTAACCCTAATAGTAGGCTATGATAAGGGTAAGGTAGGAAATAATGGTACTTTTGGTAAGAGGGAAGTGAAACTTTAGTATTTCCCTCTTATAGGTGAATCAAGTGACTATTTTCATCTTATAGATGAGTCAAGTTAAAACCCTAAGGAGGCGTAGGAGCATGCTCCAAGACCGGTGTCATATTAGGTAAGGATGTAGCTAAGACCAACTATATGTGTGTTATGTGCCTTGTATGCCATGTGCTACATTATGTTTGTGTACCTTATGATTATTATTACTATTTAGTTATAACGCAATTTGGAGGTGAGGTATGTTTATGTGACTTCCTTATAGTATATATATATATGTTGAGCTTGTGGTGTTATATGATGTGACCCTCTAGGACATGCATGCTAGGATGTTTAATAATATGATATGGGGTGAAAGGATGAAAAGGGGAAAGGGGAAGTGAGTTGAATAAAGTGATATGAGATTGACCTAATTATCTCATAATCCTTGAGGAGGCAAATAAAAGGAGAATATAAACAAAATAAAAAAGTGGAGTGAATCTTACATAGGAAATTCTAGGGTTTTCATGAGATGGAAAGTGTTTGCATGGGAATGATTCTTACTTGGAAAAAGTTGTCTTGGTGTGTAAGTAAGGTAAGGGAAGAGTTGTTGGGTGATTGGAGTCCTTGGGTGAAAAATAATACGTAGGTTGGTATAAGGATACATAGGGAACTTGGCTAGGGTTTGGAAGGAAAACCCTAAATGGAGGAGATGTGAAAGTGCAATTAATTAAGGGTGAGTGGAATATGGGATAAGAGTGGATAATTATCATATGGAGGATGAGTGTGGGTGCCATGGGGAAGAAACAATGTCAGGTGAAAAATGGAGATGTGACATATGTGGAAGAAAGATGCTAGGATTTGGAGTGGTCAACTAGGGTTTCATGGTCACATATGTAATTAGGGAGTAAAGTGATATGGTTGGGGTTGAATCTAAATGAGATGATGTGTTGGGTGATAAAGAAACTAGGGTTGTGTAAGTTAGAGTAAGAATGTGCCACATAGGTTCAATTAGGGTTTCTAGGAAAAACCTAGAGATGTAGTTGGGTATTGACCCACACACTTAGGAGTTGGGTATTTATGATGAGTAAGTAGGAGAGGAAAAAGATGTCAGAGTATGTTAGGAGGTGTAGAAGTCATAATATATGGGACGGGCCCTCTTGGGAGATTAAAAGTGGACGATTGTGACATGAATGTCTATGGTGAAAGTATATCGGATAAGATATGAATGAAATACTAAAAATTTAAAGAGGAAGATTGTTGAGTTGGGCCCAGACTGGTCCACTGGTGAATAATAGTGGCCAAGAGCTGGGGCGACTTAGAGATCCATCCACCTACGAATAATAGTGGTTAGGAGCTTTCCGCCCTGCATGTTTTTGGTCCACTAGCTATAATAGTGAGGGATTTTGTGCTCAACAAATCGAACATAACGATGACAAGAAATGGAAAAAACTTTAAGTAATTAAAGTGAAACGCGATGAGAGTCGGGGCCAAACTGGTCCACTGGCTAATAATAGTGGCCAGGAGTACTTTACCCTGGAGACCGATCTACTGGCAAGTAATAATGGTTAGGAGCGTTTTGCCCCTGTAAGTTTTCAGTCCACCGACTATAATAGTGGGGTTTCTACACTCACATGGATTGATAATAAGCAAAGTGTGAAATGAGTATTGATAAGAGATCTAAAGAATAAGTTTATTCGGACTATAGCTCGGCCTTTATTATCTATATTGTTTGTATGTTGTCTATTTGATCATGCTTGTGTTATATGCTTTCTGTTTTTGGACTTAGATGCATGGTAACCTTGCTTAGTACATAGCATACCGACCACTCATTTCATGGGTGCTGCTCATTCTTATGAGCAAAGGTCCCTGCTTAGTTTGTGTAGATAGGAGATGCCAATTTCGATACCTATGACACTTATGAGGCATCTAGGGGCTTAGAGTTGAGCTTGGACTTGGCCTGGGGACTGAGAACGACTTGACCGAATTATGTTTTACTATTAATTTACCTTGTATTAGTTTACTTCGGTTTTATTTTATCGTACTCTACCTTTTATCCCTTTGGGAACTTTATTTATGCACTCTTTTGGATTGGAAACTCTTTTTACACATACTCTATGAAATGCCTCAAAAATTTCTATTTTTAAAAATTATAGTTAAATAAGATTTTATTAGAAAAATTAATTAAATAAATTATTTTTCTTAAAATAAAAGAAAATTAATTAGGGCAAATCAAGAAGGAATTTATAAGTATTTTAATTAGGAGAAATTTAAGTATTTTAGCTAATTAAGGATCTTATTTTGGAAATTAATTAAATAAATTATTTTATTTAAAATAAGAAGGAGAAAATAGTTCCAAATTAATTTGAATTTTATACATAATTTAATTAGAGAAAATTAGGGTGTTTTGCTAATTAAAATAGAATTTCTGAAAAATCTTTCAAAAACCCTAAATTAGCTTAAAAAGGGATTTCAATATTATTTTATTTCAATATTATTATTTTTAAATATCCCAATTAAGTTAATTAACCTAATCCATTATTTTTCCTTTTTTCCTTTTTTCCTTTTCTTTCTTCCTTTTCTTCCTTTTTCTTTTTTCTCCTCCCAGACTTGGGCTAGCTAGCGGCCCAATCCCCATTTCCTTTTCTTCCTTTCCTTTGGCGTGTCCCAGCTGGCACAACCGATCCCCTTCCTTCTCCCTCGTCGTGTAGCACTTTCCTTCATTTTCCGTTGAAACGCGGCGTTTCATTTAAAGAAAAAATTCACTGCGCGTGACTGCCTGGTCTCCCTCTTCTTTTCTTTCTTTCTTTTCTTCCCCAAATCGCTGGTCTAGGCCCCCATCTTCTTCTTTCTTCCCAGCCTGTCAACCACCTGCCATTTTCAACCGAATTGTACTTGTAACTCTGCTGCCCAGCTCCCTAGATTTTTGCCGCCAACCTCGCTGTTGATCTGGCCAATCTTTCTTATCTCTCCTTCGCCAATTCAACAACCTCATCAACCTAACCAAATATCCCCTTTCTTGAGCAATCTCCTCCCTGGCCTACATAACCCCTACCTTACAATTTGCTGCCACCGGCCAACCATTGCCACCGATAACCCTAACCCTACTTGCCTTACCCCGTAGCTAACTCACAAAACCCTAATCACTCTTATAAAATCTATAAATACCCCCTAATGAGCACTGTATCAAACTTTTGATCCCTACCTAGAAATTCCCGACCTTGCCACTACCGCCCCTTTAGATGCCATTTTCGTCGCCTCTAGCCAATAGTGCTGCCCGTTTGGGCCACCTGAGTACTCCTTGCACCTCCCTCTAACTACCTAAATCTCTTTCATTCCTCGATTCTTCCTGCACAAGCCATGCCGGTTGTGCAAATTTCCCTTCTTAACCAACCCATTTTCTACCTCTGCGGCCCTTCGCACCACCCTTAGCCACCTCTTTCACCGCTGTAGCCGCTTCTTTCACCTCCCATTCTATTCTGCAAACTCTCCTCTACCTTTCCCTACCTTTATTTTCCTCTTCTTCCCTCTCCTCCTCCCTTTCTCTTCTTTTTCCCCATTCGGCCACCATCTCCCCACAGTGCGCTGCCACCTTTGGCTGCGCTGCCACCCTCATTCTGTCTCTCTCCTCCTATACAACTCTAAACACCCCAACTCCCACCACCACTCTACCTCTCCATTTCCCAGCCTTCAACTTTTACCCCTTTCTCCTCTTTTTTTGGCCACCGCCGATGCCGCCCATCACCTCTAGCCTAAGGTTGAACCCTAGACCCCCTCAACCCTTTATCCTATTTATTCAAGCCTTAATCTATTTTATTTCATTTATTTAAAATATATTATTATTATTATTTCTATTATTATTGTTATTACTATTATTATTATTATTAATGATTTTATTATTATTTCTATTGAGGGACTAAGCGCTATTGTATTTTTAATTTGATTTTATTATTATTATTATTATTATTATTATTATTATTATTGTTGTTGTTGTTGTTGTTATCTTTATTATTAATATAAATATGTTATTATTATTATTATTATTATTATTTACTATTTCACATTACTATTATTATTATTATCCTATTATTAATATTACAACTACTTTACTATTAGTTTTGATATGATTATTATTGTTATGCGATTAGTATTAAGATCATCATCATCATCATTATCATCATCATCATCATCATCATCATCATCATCATCATCATCATCATCATCATCATCATCATCATCATCATCATTATTATTATTATTATTATTTTCAATGTTAATATTGTTATTCTATATAGGGTTAAAACCCTATTGTGCCCATTTCGAATAGTAGTATTAGAATTATAAATATCAAGTCTTACTATTATTTATGTTATTAATATTTTTAGCATTTGCTTTTATTATTATTTATTAATGTTATTATTATTCAATGTAGGGTAAAAACCCTACTTTATTTTATCTTCGATTATTTTCCTTACGATTATTACTATGATGATTATTATCATTTTTGAAATATTATTATGGTTTTATCATTAGTATTATTACTAAATTTTGTTACTTATTTTATTAATATTATTATTAGTATTATTTTGGTAAAGGGGTCGAAGCCCTTATTTCACTTTATTTTCAAACTATGCCCTTTTATTATTATTGTTATTTACATTATTTTGGTTACTTTTACTACTACTACTACTACTACTACTACTACTACTACTACTACTACTACTACTACTATTATTCTTGTTAATATTAACATTGGTATTATTTTTACTGTCTTTGTTATTATTATTTTATTATTATTATTATTATTAGGGTAAAGTTTTCAACCTTAAATTATCAACTTTTATAATATTTCTATTATTTCTTATAACTTTAGTAAAGTTAGAAATTAGTTAATGCTATTTTTATTAATATGTTATTATTTTATCAAAACCCTAAGGAGGCGTAGGAGCGTACTCCAAGACCGGTGTCATTTTAGGTAAGGGTGTTAGTAAGGCCTATTATGTGTTGATGTGCATTAAATGCCTTTTATGTTATGCATCATATGTTTATTATTGTAATTATTTCATATATGGTAAGATGTGGTGTTCAAGCATATCCTTGTGTTATTATATGGTATGTGTATTTTATATATATGATGATATGTGTTATGACCCTCTAAGACATGCATATGAGGATGTTGATGTGGTTTGTGTGGGAGAAAGGATGAAAAAGGAGAATGGGGAAATAGGTTGACCAAGAGATTTGAGTTGACCTAAGTATTTTAATGATCCATAAGTGGAAGAATAAAATGGGAAATTTAGGGTTTCGTGTGAGTGAATATAATTTATGGTTTTATACGGGAGAATCTAATTTATGGTGTTATATGGGAGAATCTAATTTATGATTTTGTATGAGAGAATCTAATTTATGGTGTTATATGGGAGAATCTAATCTATATTTTATATGGGAGAATCTAATTTATGGTTTTGTATGGGAGGATCTAATGTGGGGTTTTTTATGGATGAATCTTTGGTTTTACATGGTTTGAACTTAGGGTTTGGTAAGGATTAATCTTTGGTTTGGTATATATTGAATTTAGGGTTTGGTATCGATGAATCTTTGGGTTTTATATGTTTTGTATCTAGGGTTTGGTATGGATGAATCTTTGGTTTTGTGTGGATTGAATTTAGGGTTTTATATGACAGAATCTTGGGTTTTGCATGAAAGAATTAAGGGTTTCATATGGATGGGCTTAAGGTTTGCATGAAAATTTTGAAAGGTGGCATGGGATGTGTAAAGTTTGTATGGGAGTGAAATTTACATATGGAACGTTGGTTTGGGATGGGAGGAAGGTAATGTAATCGTTGTTTGGGTGTTTGAATACTTTGGATGGAAAATTGTATGTGGAGCATTATAAGGATACATAGGAGATTGAGTTAGGGTTTGGAGTGATTAACTATGGGTTGTTGTGATTAACTAGGATTTGGAGTGGCTAATTATGGGTTGTTGTGATTAACTAGGGTTTGGAGTGGTTGGTTGTGTATAAATAGGGTTTGGAGTGATTAACTATGGATGTTGTGGTTATCTAAGGTTTTGATATGGCTAAGTAGGATTCAGTGGTAGCACGTGTGTACTTGGTAAATAAAGTATCATGATGAATATAGAATCTATGATTTGTGATGTGTGAAGCGTAAAGAAAATTATTCATGCACGTCCAAGGTGAAAGCTTTTGAATAAGATACTTAAGAAACTAATCATTTAAAGTGGAATATTATTGAGCCGGGTCCATCTGATCCACCGGTTAGGAATAGTGGTGTGGACTATTGCCGCACAAATGACCGATCCACTGACAAATAATAGTGGTGTGGACTTTGTCCCGCTAGCGACCGGCCCACCGACAATAATAGTGGGGTGACCTTGAGTTCAATAAATACAAACTGGAGTTTGCTAAGACTCTTAAAACATACTAATTACTTACAGTAGAACACCATGTGAGCAGGAACCAACCGATCCACCGGTTAGGAATAGTGGTGTGGACTGTTGTCTCGTAAGTGACCAATCCACCGGCGAATGATAGTGTTGTGGACTTTGTCCTGCAAGTGATCGGTCCACCAGGTAAAATAGTGGGGTGTTCCTGTACTTACATGGATTTGATAAAAAGCATGGTGTAAAATTAATTTTGATCAAAGATCAATTAAATAATTAATTTGGACTATAATTGGGCCTTTATGTATTTACCAGAATGATTGTACGGTATCATGTTATCATGATTATTAGGGGTATGCATTGTCAGATATCCGTATTCAAACGGATATTTTTTTCGGATATCCGATCCAATCAAATATTCGATATCCTCTATCGAATCCGCATCCGAATGCACCAGATATCCGAAACATCAGATCAGATTTTAGGATTTTAGATATATCTAATTATTGAAAAAAAATATGATTATTAAATAATCATTGATTATGCTCTTTCATTTTATGCATGTTTTATGTTCTTATGTGTTGGACTTAGTGTTCGGTTACCTTTCTTAGTACGTAGCGTACTAATCACCCTTTTCATGGGTGCTGCTCATTCCCACGAGTAGTATGCCCTTCTAACTTTATGTAGGTGTGCGAGACATTAGTCGGGGCTGAGTGTCGAGCTTGTGTTTTGGCTCAAAGTTTGAGAGTGTCGTGGCCATATTTTCTCTTCATATGACTTTGTTTCACTATGTTATTGCCTTTGTATCACATTTATTCTTTTATGATTTATTACCTTATATTGAGTATTTCAAATAAACCTTTTATTGATTGTATGATTATTCCCTCCGAGGAACTTTGATTTTGTACTCTGATTTCTATCTTATTATTGATTGTAAACTTTTATGCGCACTCTGTATGTTATAATCTTTTTAATGCATTTTATGAACTCTTGGTTTAATTGTGAAAATAATCTTTTTAGCCTCAACACTTGGTACTGGAACGGTTGGAGTGAACCGGTCTGGTACTAAGTGTGGTAGTAACATTCCCAGAATTCACGAGTTTTAATTTAAATATTTCTATTATAATTTCCTCTGCTTTTTTTAAAAAAAAGTAGTGAATTTTAGGGTGTTACAATTTGGTATCAAATCTGGTTTCGACTATGCTCTTCTGATTTAAAACTTTTTAAACTGATATCACAATTTGGTATCAAAGCTGGTTTCGACTATGCTCTTCCGATTTTAATCTTTTTAAGTTGATACCACAAGTTGGCATCAAAGCTGGTTTCAACCGTGCTATTTCTTTTTTAAAATTTTTAAGCTGATACTACAAATTGGTATTAGAGTGGTTGATCCTTTTAACCACGTCCGTTTCGAACATAAATTTGGTTTACAAAATTTTTATTAGATTTTAAAGCAGGTTTCAACTACTCTTTCAATTTTAATCTGATACAACAAGTGGTATCATTTTCAAAATGAATTTAATTTACAATGTTTTTCCCTAATTTGAAACGTTTTTTAACCAAGAAAGATTTTTCACTTTTAAATGTTTTTATGCCATCCATGGCGAGAATTGAATGGTAGAATTTTAATTAAGTTTATTCTTAAGGGGGTAGTTTTTTTATAAGTATTGTTGTTAGTATGGTGTCCCTATTTGCTTAGAAACTTTCGACCCTAACCTTAGTAGCTGTAGGAGACTTCGAGGGCGAAGTCTGTTTTTAAGGGAGTAGTAATGAAATACCCCAAAAATATCTAATTTAAAAAATTATAGCTAAATAATATTTTATTAGAAAAATTAATTAAATAAAGAATTTATAAGTATTTTAATTAGGAGAAATTTGGGTATTTTAGCTAATTAAGGATTTTATTTTGAAAATTAATTAAATAAATTATTTTATTTAAAATAAGAAGGAGAAAATAGTTCCAAATTCATATGAATTTTATAAATAATTTAATTGGAGAAAATTAGGGTGTTTTGCTAATTAAAATAGAATTTAAGAAAAATCTTTCAAGAACCCTAAATTCGCCCAAAAAGGGATTTAACTATTATTTTATTCAAATATTATTATTTTTAACTATCCTAATTAATTTAATTAACCTAATCCATTATTTTTCCTTTTTTCCTTTTTCCCTTCTTCTTTTTCCTTTTCTTTCTTTTTCTTTTTTCTCCTCCTGGACCTGGGCCAACTCATGGCCTAGTCCCCCTTTCCTCTTCTTTCTTTCCTTCAGCGCCGCCTAGACCGCGTAGCCTATCCCCTTCCTTCTCCCTCGCCACACTGCACTTTCCTTCATTTTCCATTGAAACGCGGCGTTTCCTTCATTCACCGTTCTTAACCGCTTGGTCTCCCTCTTCTTTACTTTCTTTCTTTTCTTCCCAGAACCATCAGTCTAGTCCCCCCATCTTCTTCTTCCTTCCCAGCCCGTCGATCACCTGCCATTTTTAGCCAATCTGTACCTACAACTCTGCCACCAGCTCCCTAGATTTTTGCTGCCAACCTTGCTGTTGATTCGGCCAATCTTTCTTCTCTCTCTCTCTCGCCGATTCAACAGCCCTCATCAACCCAACCAAATCTCCCCCTTCTCGAGTGATCTCCTCCCTGGCCTACGCAACCCTTACCCTACAATTTGCTACCACCGGCCAACCATCGCCGCCGATAACCCTAACCCTACTTGCCTTACCCCATAGCCGACCCACAGAACCCTAACCTCCCTTCTAAAATCTATAAATACCCCCATAATGAGCCTTGCATCAATTGATCCCTACCCAGAAATTCTCGACATTACCACCGCCGCCCTATTCAGATGCCATTTCCGCTACCTCCGGCCAACACCGTTGCTTGTTCGGGCCACCTGAGTACTCCTTGCACCTCCCTTTAACTACCTAAATCTCTCTCATCCCTCGATTCTTCTTGCATAAGCCACCCCGACCATGCAAATTTCCTTTCTTAACCAACCCATTTTCTACCTCCGTTGCCCTTAGCCATCTCTTTCGTAGTTGCCGCTGCATCTTTCACCTCCTATTCTATTCTGCAAACCCTTCTCTACCTTCCCCTACCTTTCTTTTCCTCTTCCTCCCTCTCCTCCTCCCTTTCTCTTCTTCTTCCCTATTCGGCCACCGCCGCTGCTGCTATGCGCCCCCACCTTTGGCTGCACCGCCACCCTCATTCTGTCCCTCTCCTCCTGTACAACTCTAAACACCCCAACTCCCACCACCATTCTACCTCTCCATTTCCCAGCCTTCAACTTTTACCCTTTTCTCCTTTTTTTCCGGCCACTGCTGCCACCGCTGTGCACTACAGTCGGTGCTGCCCATCACCTCAGCCTAAGGTTGAACTCTAGACCCCCTCAACCCTTTATCCTATTTATTCAAGCCTTAATCTATTTTATTTCATTTATTTGAAAGATATTATTATTATTGTTGTTGTTGTTGTTGTTGTTGTTGTTACTAGTATTATTATTATTAATGATTTTATTACTATTTCTATTGAGGGCTGAAGCCCTATTATATTTTAAATTCAATTTATTATTATTATTATTATTATTGTTATTGTTATTATCTTTATCATTAATATTAATATGTTATTATAGTTATGATTATTTTTACTATTTTGAATTACTATTATTATTATTATTATTATTATTATTATTATTATTATTATTATTATTATTATTCCATTATTAATATTACAACTACTATACTATTAGTGTTGCTATTATTATTATTGTTATGTGATTAGTATTAATATTATTAGTATCATCAACAATATTATTATTATTATTATTATTATTATTATTATTTTCAACATTAATATTAGTATTCTATATAGGGCTGAAACCCTATTATGCCTATTTTGAATTGTAGTTGTAGTATTATGAATATCAAGTCTTACTATTATTAATATGTTTATTATTTTTATCATTTGTGTTTATTATTATTTATTTGTGTTATTATTATTCAATGTAGGGTAGGAACCCTACTTTATTTTATCTTCAATTATTATCCTTACTATTATTACTATGATGATTTTTTTTTATCATTTTGTAATATTATTATGGTTTTATCATTATTATTCTTACTAATATTATTATTTGTATTATTTTGGTAAAAGGATCGATGCCCTTATTTCACTTTGTTTTCAAACTATGCCCTTATTATTATTATTATTATTATTATTATTATTATTATTATTATTATTATAATTATTATTACTATTGTTATTATTCCTATTAATATTAACATTGATATTATTTTTAGTATCTTTACTATTATTATTTTAGTATCATTATTATTATTATTAGGGTAAAGTTTTCAAACTTATATTATCAACTTTTATAATATTTCTATTATTTCTTGTATCTATATTAAAGTTACAAATTAGTTAATTCTATTTTTATTAATATGTTATTATTTTATCGAAACCCTAAGGAGGTATAGGAGTGTGCTCTAAGACCGATGTCATTTTAAGTAAGGGTTTTGCTAAGGCCTATTGTGTGTTGATGTGCATTAAATGCCTTGTATGTTATGCATCCTATGTTTATTATTGTAATTATTTCATATATGATATTGTAATCCCCCGAAATTTTTAAAAACCTATAATTTAATAAATAGCTTTTATTTGAAATAAATTAGCTTCAAAAATTATTTATTTTAATTATTTTATGGATTTTGAGTATATAAATTTTGATAGGAGTATTTAATAAATTAAAAATAAATAATTTTTTATATTATCATATTATTTTTATTTAAATAATTTTTCAAACTAATATTTTACTAAAATTATCCTTTTTTAACCAATATATTAAATTATATTAAATTAAATTATTAAATTAAATAATTTATCAAAAATATTAAATTTTATCATTTTCTAAATTAAATTAAATTATTCTCCCTATTTTCCCTTTTTCCTTTTTCTTTTCCTTATCCTTTTTTTCCTTTCTTTTCTTTTCCTTTTTTTCCTTCAGGTCGCTCGCCAGGCTAGGGGGCCTCTGACCCACTTCTTCCCCTCCTCTCCTTCTCAAGCGCACAACCCAAACCCCCTCTCTTCATTTTTTTTTTCAGGTCGAGCCGGCCGCTCACCCTCCTTCGTGTGCTAGCCTGCTCCTCCCTCTCCCTCCTTTCTTTCTTTCTTCTTCTTTTATGCCTTAACCTAGCAGCCCTGACTTATCTTCGTCAGCCAGTGCTGCCACCTCGAGCACGGCGGCCACCACCTCCTACAACCACTGCCACCACCTGCCTTCTTCCCCCCTCTCTCTCTCCCCTGTCATTTTTTTTCATCATTTTGGGAACAAGTCGGCCATGCACCCCATCCCGCATGGCCACCCTTTCCCTTCTTCCCCTTCCTCTCCCTATCACCCTACCACCTCCCTGCCACCCTAAACACTACCACCGACCGACCACTTATCCCCCTACCCTCCCTCTTCTTTTTCTTCTCCTCTTCTGCCCTTTTTCTGCCCCAATTCTCAAGCTCAAAACCTTGCCTGACCTCCCTCTTCTCTCCTTTCTTCTCCTTCCATTTCCCCCTGTTTTTGCATCGCCACTACCCTCCGCTGCTCCAGCTGCCTCACCAATGCCCTGCACCGCTCCCTACCACCCTCCACCTCAACCTTGCACTACCACAATATCCCTCTCAAGCCATCCTGTAGCCCTTCTTCCTCGCCTACCTATTTTTCTCTTCATTCCCCCCTTCTTGGAAGCCCACCTGCAACCACACCATTCGCCGCCGTCCAGCCTCCTCTGCCACCACCCAACCCACCATTCAACTCCCTGTAACCTCCTCTACCACCCCCACACCTTCTTTTCCCAAAACCAGCCCTTGCACCCCTCCATTTTCCCCTCTCTTTTCCTTCCTTCTCAACCACACCCAGCCTAACAACCATCTTTAACGCCTTGCCGCCTCCCCTGCTCTTGGCCACCAAAAACCCATCCCCAGCCTCCACCTATACCCCCTCTTCACTCCTGCACCATTTCCTTGCTTCCAATCCTCCCCCACCTACCTTCTTTCCTAGCCTAAAGACCCCAACCCGAAAAACACTCTTCTTCCCTTCTACTCCCTACCTTCGACCCTTCTTCCCCATCACAACCTGCATATGGCTCACGCTGCTCATACAGCGTGAGATCCACATTATTTTGGTAGTTTTTTGATTAATTATTGAGGTATATTAATAGTTAATAAAGTGTGTTATTAATTAATTTTTTATAAAGTTTTATCCTTTTAAATTCCTACTTCTAATATAATAATTATTGACATTATTTTTAGGTGTTGATTTTGCTATTTAAAGCTTGAATATTTAACTAGGATACCGGTAAGATTCAATTTTTGTAGAAATTAAGGTAATCGTTAAACCCCACTTAAACATATGGATAAATGTATGTTAGCACATTAGGATTTTTAATTAAGGTAAGATTCAATTTTTGTAGAAATTAAGGTACTCGTTAAACCCCACTTAAATGTATGGATAAATTTATGTTAGCGCATTAGGATTTTTAATATGTTATTATGCTTGTTATTTTTGATTTAATATATATATATATATATATATATGTTTGTATTGATTGATAAAAAGGAAAGCATGCTAGTTTATATGCCATGTATGGAAATATTGTTTAAGGGAATAGTTTGATTATTAATGAAAGTGTTAAGTACTTATCCATGTTATTTTATGTTATTGTGATCATTTATGCATGAATATTATTATTGTGAGCCCTAGGGGAATTTTAGTAATATTTATTGTGCAAGAATGTGGCCTAATATGTATGGGTGCTAATAAGTATTATATTAAAATATAATACTTAGTGGAGTTGGATATTGTTAATGGAGTAATAATATTATTATTCCATGTGGTAATGTTAATTTAATAAAAATGTTATAATAAAGGGGTAAAGTGGTGATTTTGGAGGCAAAAGGGTAATATGGTAATTTTATAAGTAAATGGAAAGGGGTAATTTTATAAGTAAAGGGTATTATGGTAATTTTAGAAGAGAAGGGTAAGAATGATAATTTTGGAAGTAAGGGGTAAAATAGTAATTTTGGATGTTAAAGGGTATTATGGTAATTTGCAAGCAAAAGGGTAAAGTGGTAATTTTGAAAGTAAAGGGGGTAAAATGGTAACTTTATAAATAAAAGGACATTATGGTAATTTGGAAGTAAGGGGTAGAAGAGTAATTTTGTAAATAAAAGGATATTATGGTAAACTTGGAAGTAAGGGGTAACTTGGTAATTATGACAACGGTGAAGGATAATTTGGTAATTAAATTATGATTATAGAATGGCAATTCGATAATTATAATAGAGAAGGGTAATCTTGTAATTAACCAACAAAAGGGTATTATGGTAATTTTAATAATGGAGAAGGGTAATATGGTAATTATAATAATAAAGAGGGGTACATTGGTAATTATAATTATAAAGAAGTGTAAATTGGTAATTATAATTATGGAGAGTGTAAATGGGTAAATATAATTACAGAGAAGTGTAAATTGGTAATTATAATTATGGAGAAGGGTAAATTAATAATTATAATAATGGAGAAGGGTAAAATGGTATTTATAATAACTGAAAAGGGTAAAATGGCAATTATAATAATTGAGAGGGGTAAAATGGTAGTTATGATAATGAAGAAGGGCAATTTGGTAATTTATCCAACTAAAGGGGCAATTTGGTAATTTAACTAACTAAAGGGTAAATTGGTAACCAACTAAAGAGGCCAAATGGTAATCATGATAATGAAGGAGGGTAATTTTGTAATTTAACCAACTCAAGGGCAATTTAGTAATTATAATAAAGGAGAAGGGAAATATGATAATCTGACCAACAAAATGAGAAATATGTTAAGGGTAGCAATTATGAAGAAGGAATGGTGATCTAAAAAGCATAGGAGATAACTTTATAGCCTAAACCGAGCGAGGGGTAATTTGGTAATTATGCAACAAGGAGGGTAATAAGGTAATTTGTCAAGTAAGGAAGGGATAACTCAGCAATTATATAAGTAAGGGGTTAATGAGTAATTTGTACCTAACATGTCATTTTGATTGTGGAATTTCATAATATGACCCAAATAACGCTGATTAGTAAGGTAAGAGTATTTGATAATTAGTAAGTATCATGAGAACGAATCCTAATTCGGAATTAGATGAGATTATGATGGCTTTAATGATATCTCTGTATTATCTTGGATAACCGTTTGAATAAGAAATGACTAATGATATCAGAACGATTGAAAGTGAATAAGTATATGATTATTATGCTTTTCATGATCACTCTAATTAAGATACTAATACTTAAAGTGAAAGACCTCGAGATCGAGAATGGGCTCTTTAGGGGTTGCTACCCTAAAGATGTGGTTTAGCTTAGGATTATTTTGGTATTTGTTGGTGTGCCTTTATGCCCCAGCCTGGCCGTATATCTTACTCTATCTAGCTCTATAGACCTATTTAGGGGGTATGCATACTTATGGATTAGGTGTCCTTGTCAGTAGAGTACTAAGTAGGTTTATGCACCAGTACGACCAGGGTACCTTTGCATCCCTAGGTTCATGGTTGAAGGGTACTGAGTAGCTTGTATACACCGGTACGACCGGTGTAACTTTGTGTCCTGGGTTCTTGATCTCTCGTCTGAGGCAAATAAATGGAATTGTTGTATAGATTAAAAAAGGAAAAATACTAATCATGATTGTGAAAGATTAATGAGCCAATCCCAATTGAATTATCATATTGAGTACCGATCCACCGGTTATAATATTGGCCCCAAGAGCTTGTTGCCCTGGCAAGTGATTATGAGTACTGATCCACCGGATATAATAGTGGCCCAAGAGCATGTTGCCCTGGATGATGTTGATATGTATTTTGATCCATCAGCAATAATAGTGGGGTTCCCGAGCTCAATAAAATTAGTCTTGCATGTGAATAAAGTTATGGAAAAATACTAATCACTTATAGTGAAACACCATATGAGTCGGGGCCAGACCAGTCCAACGACGAATAATAGTGGCCAGGAGCGTTTTGTCTTACATGATCGGTCCACCGATGAATAATAATGGGGTTCTCTCACTCACATGGATATAAAATCTAAGAGTTGATTGAATAATGATGAGCTAATGGCTTAAGGCCGAAAGTATTGATTTTGTACTATGACATGGCTTAAGGCTGAAAGTATCGATTGTACATCACAACCTATCGATATCTAATGTGAATGTTAATTATGTGAATGTTATATATACACATCTTGTTATATATGTATGTAGCTTTGTTTTATGTGTTTCATTGGGAGCCTGCTTTTAAGTGTGATTTTAAAGGGTTACTCAGTACCATAGTACTGAAAGGTTCCATTCGTGGGCCCCCTGCCTATTCAATGGGCAGTGTTCCTTGCAGGTCAATTTTTAGGTGCTACTCAAGTGGGCAATGGGAAAGAGTGTAAGGATTATCCGGCTTTTAGGATTTCATCCTTCCTCTTCTATTGTTTGGTTTAAATGAAATCCTTATTCTTGTAACCACCACTGGTGGATTTTATTCTTGTAAATGCTTACTTACGCTACTCTAATTTGAAATATGATTTGAATTTCTAGCAATTGATATTTCATTCTTTATCCTTAGAACTTGGTACTGGAACGGTATGAGTGAACCGGTCTGGTACTAAGTGTGGCAATAATATTCTTGAAATTCACAGTTTGTTATTTTGCTTCCGCTAATCTTTTAATAAACTGAAAATTTTCACTAGTGAATTTTGGGGGTGTTACAGGTATGATGTGGATTTCAAGTATGTTATTGTGTTGTTATATGGTATGTGTATTATGTATATGTGATGATATGTGTTGTGACCCTGTAAGACATGCATAGGAGGATGTTGATGTGGTTTGTGTGGGAGAAAGGATGAAAAAGGAGAATGGGGGAAATAGGTTGACCAAGGGATGTAAGTTGACCTAAGTATTTTAATTATCCATGAGTGGAAGAATAAAATGGAAAATTTAGGGTTTTGTGTGAGAGAATATAATTTATGGCTTTATATGGGAGAATCTAATTTATTATTTGGTATGGGAGAATCTGATTTATGGTTTTTATGGGAGAATTTAATTTATGTTTTTGTATGGGAGAATCTAATTTATGGTTTTGTATAGGAGGATCTAATGTGGGATTGTTTATGGATGAATCATTGGTTTTATGTGGTTTGAATTTTTTTTGGTATGGATAAATCTTTGGGTTTTATATGGTTTGAATCTAGGGTTTAGTATGGATGAATCTTTGGGTTTTATATGGTTTGAAATTAGGGTTTGGTAAGGATGAATCTTTGGTTTGGTATAGATTGAATTTAGGGTTTGGTATGGATGAATCTTTGGGTTTTATATAGTTTGAATATAGGGTCTAGTATTGATGAATCTTTGGTTTTGTATGGATTAAATTTAGGGTTTTGTATGATAGAATCTTGGTTTTGCATGAAAGAATTTATGGTTTCATAAGGATAGGCTTAAGGTTTGCATGTGAAATGCCCCAAAAATATTTATTTTAAGAGATTTAATTAAAGAAGGATTTATTGGGAAATTAATTTAATTAATTATTTGGAATTAGAAGGATTTATTTAGAGAAAATTAATAAGAATTTATAAATATTCTTATAAAAGAAAAAATTAGGCTTTTTGCTAATTAAAAAGGAATTTAGGAAAAGTCTTTTAAAAATTGTAAATTAGCCTAAAAAGTAAACTTAATATTATTTTATTTAAATATTTTTATTCTAAGTACTCTAAATATTCTAATTAATTTATTTGACCCCAAACCACTTAAATTTTCCTTTTTTCCTTTTTGTTTTTCTTTCCTCCTTTTTCCTTCTTTTCTTTCTTTTTCTTTCTTTTCTTCTTTTTCTTTTTTCTTCTTCCGATTGGGCTTGAAGCACGGCTCGATCCTTCTTCTTTTCCTTCCTTCTCCCGCGACCCAACGTTGTCCTTCTTCCTTCGGTAGCTGAAACACTGTGTTTTATGCCTGTTTCCTCTAAGACGCCTTGTCTCATTTAAAAAATTATAACCATTTCCTGTCGGCCAATTCTTCCCCTCTTTCTTTTATTTTCTACGACCACTGGTTCACCCCTTCCTTCTTCCTCCTTTAGCGCCCGCCGTCGACCTGCATCTTCAAGCCTAGAAAATAGTGTCACCCACCATGCTAGACTCGGCCAGTTGTTTCTCCCCTCTTTATCTTCCCTTTGACTCACAGATTAGCTTGGTATAATCGTTTTTCCTCATCTCTTGCTCATTTTCTCTCTTTTCCTTCGCAAAGGTTCGACCTGACCAAAATTTTCACCAGCTGATTAACGTCGCCGGATACCCCAAACCCTACATAAAATACCCTCCTGCTGATCCCCCAAACCCTACCACTCCCTCTAAACTCTATAAATTGCCTTGGTTGGTGTGATTTTGAAACTTTGCCTCCCCGAAACCCTAAGAGCTAACCTGTGTGCCACCGTAACTTCAAACGAGACTATTGCCACCATTAGCCAACTTCGCCGCCACCTCTGCCTCCCAAAATCTTCCCTTCACCGCCCTCTAGTTAACTAAGCTACCCATCTCCCTCGATTCTTCTCATACGAGCCACCATAACCGTGTGAAATTCCCTACCCACGAAACTAAAATTTTAATACTTGCAACCTTCAAACCACCATCTGCCACTATATCCGCCACTTCTACTGCCTTCTGCACCACCCAAAAACTTCTACTAATTCTCCTCCATTGAACCATAACCTTCTTTCCCTTTTTCTCCCTCTCCTCCCATCTTTTTCTTCACTCCTTCCATTCGGCCGCCACCTCTACCGTCGTGTGCTGCCGCCCCTTATCGCGCCACCACCCTCACTTTACTCCTCCCAACCTAGGATACAACCAGTACCTCAACCTCCACCTTTTCCTCTCAAACCTTAACTTTTCCCCTTTTTAACCTCTTTTCCGGTCATCATTGCTGCCACCGTACACCACCGCCGGTGCCACTCATCTTTGCCGACTCAAGGTGAAACCCTAGACCCTATCAACCCTTCTTTCCTATTTATTGTAACTTATTTGAATTAATATAAGTTTATTATCATTATTATTAATATTATTATTAGTATAATTTTTTTATTATGATTTTAATTATTTAAGGAGGGTCACGACCTTAATTTCTAATTAGGATTCCACCCTTGTATTTTTATTACTATTAATAATAATAATATTATTATTATTATTATTACCTTTTTTAATTTTAATATTATAAGTATTATATGTTATTAATATTATTATTACTGCTCTTAAATAGTACTTACATTGTTTGGAGGTAGGGTCGAAAACCCCACCTTGTAATTTTAGGCTTATATTATTATTATTATTATTATTATTATTATTATTATTATTATTATTATCTTTTGTAGCATTATTTTTGGTGAAGGGTAGAAACCTTTATATCACCTTTTCATTTTAAATTAGATTAATATTATTATTAGAAACTTTTAGTAGTATTTTATATAATAATTTTAGTATAGTGTTATTTTAATTAAAAACCAAGTCTTAAGATAAGTTAGTAAATAATAGTATTTTTAGGAGGGAACCTAATTCTATTATTTTTCTCATAATAGGTGAGCCCAGTCAAAGAGCGTTCTCCAAGACCTATGCCATTTTTAGGTAAGGAGTGCGAAGGCCATTTGTGTAACATGTGATTTATATGCCATGCATGCCATGTGATATGATTTATTATGTATTTTATGTGTATATTGTATAACTATTATGAATATAGCATGATATGGGTGTTGACGTATGTTTTGTGTAAAAAGTTGTGGCATGAGAATTATGTGTATGAGTGTGTCATTATTATGGTATTATATATCCTTAGGACATGCATGATAGGGTAGTAAAATAATTAAGAGGAGTGTAACAATATGGTGTTAGGGTTTTGCATGGTGGTATTAATGTTGAATGGTGATATTATGGTTTGCATGGTGGCATTAATGTTACATGGTTGTATTAGGGTTGCATGGTGGTATTAGGGTTTCTATGGTGGTATTAATGTTGCATGGTGGTATTAGGATTTTCATGGTGGTATTAATGGTTGAAGGGTGGTATTAATGGTTACATTCAAACCCTAATACCACTATGCAACTATTAATACCACCATGCAAATCCTAAATTCTTCCATGCAAAACCTAATACTCCATCATACAAAACCCAAAATTTAATCCACGCAAAAACTAAGGATTCATTCATACCAAACGCTAAATTCAAACCATTTAAAACCCAAAGACTCATCCATACCAAACCCTAGATTCAAACCATATAAAACCAAATATTTGTCCATACCAAACCCTAAATTCAAACGATATAAAACCCAAGATTCATCCACATCAATCCTAAATTCAAACCATCTAAAACAAAAAGATTCATCCATACCAAACTCTAAATTCAAACCACATAAAACTAAAGATTCATCCATACAAACCCTACATTCAATCTATACGAAACAAAGAATCATCCTTACCAAACCATAAATTAGATTCTCCCATATAATACCATTAATTAGATTCTCCCATATAAAAACATAATTTAGATTCTCCAATACAAAACCATAAATTAAAATCTCCCATATAAAACCATTGATTAAATTCTCTCACCCAAAACTATACAAGCCCATAAATTAGATTCTCCCATACAAGACCATAAATTAAATTCTCCCACACAAAACCATACAAAACCATGAATTAGATTCTCCCATACAAGACCATAGATTAGATTCTCCTTCACAAAAAACACAAACTAGATTCTCCCATATAAAACCATAATTGTTATACTCCCACATGAAACGCTAAATTTCCCATTTTATTATTCCACTCATGGATCATTAAAATACTTAGGTCAACTCACATCTCTTGGTCAACTTCTTTTCCCATCCTCCTTTTTCATCTTTTCTCCCACACAAACTACATCAAAATCCTCACATGCATATCTTATAGGGTCACAACACATAACATCACATACCACAATAAACAATAATTCATCATATATAATACACATACCATATAATAACACAAGAATATGCTTGAACTCCACATCATACCATATACGAAATAATTACAATAATAAACATATGATGCATAACATACAAGGCATTTAATGCACATCAACACATAATAGGCCTTAGTAACCCCTTACCTAAAATGACACCGGTTTTGGAGCACTCTCCTATGCCTCCTTAGGGCTTTGATAAAATAATAACATATTAATAAAAATAACATTAATAACTTTCTAACTTTGCTAAAGGTATAAGAAATAATAGTAATATTATAAAAATTGATAATATAAGGGTTGAAAACTTTACCCTAATGATAAAATGATACTAAAATAGTAATAGCAATGATAATAAAATTAATATCAAAGAGAATATAAATAAGAATAATAATAATAGTAACAATAATAATAAAAAGGACATTATTCAAAAACAAAGTAAAATAAAGGCTTCGGCTCCTTTACCAAAATAATACTAATAGTAATATTAGTAAAATAAGTAACCATATTTAGTAATAATACTAATGATGAAATAATAACAACAACAATAATAACAATAATAATAATAATAATAGCAACACTAATGGTAAAATAGTTTTAACAATAATAATCATTGAATAATAGTAATAACAATTTTGAAATAGTAATAATATTAATAATAATTATAATAATAACATATTAGTATTAATAATAGTAATAATGGAAAAAATAAGAGTAATAATGATAAAATCAAAATAAAAATTACAATAGGGCTTTAGGCCTCAACATAAATAATAATAAAAAGATTAATAATATTAATAATAATAATAACACATAATAATAATAATAGTATTTATATTCAAATAAATGAAATAATATAAATTCAGGCTTATAAAAATAGGGAGAAGGGTTGAGAGGGTCTAGGGTTCAACCTTAGGCTGGAGGGGATAGGCGGCACCGGAGAGGGTGCACGGAGGCGGAGGCGGTTATCGAAAAAAGGGTAGAAAAGGGTAAAAGTTGAATACTGGGAAAAAGATAGGGAGAATTAAGGTGGGAGTTGGGGTGTTTGAGACTGCCTAATGGGAGAGGAATAGAATGGAGGTGGCGACACAGCTAAAGGTGGTGGCGCACAATGGCGACGGTGGTGGCCAAATGGAGGAGAAGAAGAGAAAGAGAGGAGGAGAGGGAGAAAGAGGAAAAGAGAGGTAGGGAAAGGTAGAGGGTGGTCTGAAGAATAATTTGGGAGGTGAAAGAAGTGGCAGCAGAGGCGAAAGAGGTTGTTAACGGTGGTTCGAAGGGCGGCGGAGACAGAAAATATCTTTGATCGGGAAGGCTACTTTGCACAGCTAGGGTGGCTTGTGCAAGAAGAATCGAGGGATATGGGATATTTGGTTAGCTAGAGGGTGGTGCAAGGAAGAGTTTGGTGGCTAGAGATGGTGGATAAGTTGGCCAGAGACGGCGGACAAGGCGTCTCTAGGGGCGCTGGCGACAAGGTTGGGAATTTCTGGGTAGGAAACAAAAGCTCGATACATGGCAGTTTACAAGGGTATTTATAGATTTTAGAAGGGAGGTTAGGGTTCTGTGGGTTGGCTACGGGGTAAGGTAGGTAGGGTTCCAGTCACTGGTGGCGAGGTTGGCTAGTAGAAATCAAAATGGGGCAAGGGTTGTGGTCGGCTAGGAGAGAGAAAAAACGTGCGCGAGAAGAAAGGAGAATGGTTGGACGACGGGATAGACGGATCAGTAGGAAAAATAGAGGGGAAATGGCCGGTCAAAGAGGCGAGATCAGCGGAAGATTTCTCGGAGATGGTGGTGAGTTGCAGGTCAGCGATGGGGATGGTGCGAAGGGCTGGGGAAGAAGAAAGGAGGAAGAAAGGGGTGGACAAGAGGTCAAGGGAAGAAAGAAAAGAAAGAAAAAGGAGGGAACCGGCTGGCCGTCGGGCGTAGGGTGAGGATGGACTTAAATGAAACATAGAGTTTAAGTGAAACAAGGGACATAGCGCCAAAAAGAGAGGGACTAAAGAAGGGCGACAGCTGTGCGGGGTGGGTCGTGCTTAGAAAGAAGAAGGAGAAAGGAGAACTGGGCTGTGGGCTGGCCTAGGTTGGGGGGAAGAAAAGAAGAAGGAAAAACCAAGAAAAAGAAAGGAAAAAGGAAGAAAGAAAAGGAAAAACGAAAAAAATAATAGATTAAGTTAATTAAATTAATTAAAATATTTGAGATATTTTAAAATAATAACATTTAAATAAAATAATATTTAAATCCCTTTTTAGGCTAATTTAGGATTTTTAAAATATTTTTCATAGATTATATTTTAATTAGCAAAACAACCTAATTTTCTTGAATCAAATTATTTTTAAAATTGATATTAATTTGAAACTATTTTCTATTTTTTATTTTAAATAAAACAATTTATTTAATTAATTTCCAAAATAAAATCCTTAATTAGCTAAAATACCCAAAACTTTTCTGATAAAAATTATTTATTATTTTATTCTTGAATAGCCCTAATTAATTTCCTTTTATTATAATAAAAATAATTTATTTGATTAATATTCAAAATAAAACCTCATTTAAATATAATTTTTAAAATATGAAAATTTTGGGGCATTTCAATACTACCGCCTTAAAAACAGACTTTGCCTACGAATTCTCCTACAGCTACTAGGATTAAGGTCAAAGGTTCTAAGTGGACAGGGATACCCTACGAAGAACAATGCTTAGACAAAAACTACCCTCTTAAGATTAAAATTAATTAAAATTCTATCCTTCACTCCTCACCATGGCCAGAATGAAAACGTTTAAAAAAATGAAAAATCCTTTTCTATTAAAAACCGATTGGAAATCAAGAAAAAACTTTGTAATCCAAATTCATTTTGAAAATGATACTACTTGTAGTATCACCTTAAAAAGATTAAAAACGGAAAATGGAAGGACGGTTGAAACACACTTCAAAATCCAAAAAAAAATTTCGTAAACCAAATTTATTTTCGAAACCGAGTGTGGTCAAAAAGACCGACCACTCTAATACCAACTTGTAGTATCAGCTTTAAAATTTTTAAAAACAAAAGAGCGTGGTCGAAACCAGCTTCGATACTAACTTGTGGTATCAACTTAAAAAGTTTAAAATCGAAAGAGCGTGATCGAAAGGATCAACTGCTCTGATACCAAATTGTAACACCCCAAAATTCACTACTTTTTTTTTGAAAGCAGAAGTATTTTAAATTTAGCCCGTGAATTTTGGGGATGTTACCGCCACACTTAATACCAGACTGGTTCACTTCGATCATTTTAGTACCAAGTGCTAAGGCTAAAGAAAAGATTGATATTGAATTCAAATCAAGAGTTCATAAAAGAACTAGAAAGAATCATAAAGTTAATAATAAGATAGTAATCAAAGTGCAAAATTAAAATTCCTCAGAGCATAATCCATCATGGCATCGATAAAAGATTGGCATTGATGCTCTCAAACTTTGAGCCAAAACACTAGCTCAACACTCATCCTCGTCTGATGTCTCGCCTACCTGCACAAATTAAGAAGGGCATACTACTCGTGGGAATGAGAAGCACCCATGAAAAGGGTAATCAGTACGTTACATACTAAGTAAGGTAATCGAGCACTAAGGCCAACACATAAGCACATAACTTAATATAAAAGAAATAAAAGAGCATAATCCATCATGATAACATAATAACGAACAATCATTCGGGTTCATGCATAAAGGCCCATTTAGTCCGAATTAATTATTTAATTAATCTTTTATCAGAAGTTAATACACACCATGCCTTTTATCAAATCCATGTAAGTATAGGAACACCCCACTATTATTTCTGGTGGGTGGGTTACTAGCGGGATAAATTCCACAACACTATTATTCGCAAGTGGATCGGCCACTTGCTGGACAATAGTCGACACCACTACTCCTTACCGATGGATCGGCTAGTTCCTGCTCACATGGTGTTCAACTATAAGAAATTAGTATCTTTTAAGTTTCTTAGCAAACTCTGGTTTGTGTTCATTGCGGGACAATGTCCACACCACTATTTTTTGCCGGTGGATCGGTCACTTATTGGGTAAAAACCCCAACCATTATTCCTAACGGTGGATTGGCTAGACCTAGATCAATAATCTTCCACTTTAAATGATTAGTGTCTTAAGTATATTATTCAAAAGCTTTCACCCTAGACATGCATGAATCATTACCTTTACACTTTACACATCACAAATCATAGATTAAATCCTCATGATTACAATTTAATCACCAATTACACATGATACAACAAAAATTCTAAGCAGTCACACCAAACCCTTATTTTCGACACAAACCCTAGCTTGATCTCTTACATACCCTTATAATGCTCTACGTACTATTTTTCATCCAAAGTGTTGAACCACCCAAACAATGCTTACATTACTTTCCTCACATCCCAAACCAACATTCGATACGTAAATTTCACTCCCATGTAGATGTTATATATTCCATGCCAACCCTAATACCACCATGCAAACCCTATATTCTTTCATACAAAACCCAATATTCCATCATACAAAACCCTAAATTCAATCCACACAAAAATGAAGGATTCATCCATACCAAACCCTAAATTCAGACCATATAAAACCTAAGATTCATCCACATCAATCCTAAATTCAAACCATATAAAACCCAAAGATTCATCCATACCAAACCCTAGATTCAAACTATAGAAAACCAAAGATTTATCCATACCAAACCCTAAATTCAAACCATATAAAACAAAAGATTCATCCATACAAACCCTACATTCAATCCATACGAAACCAAGAATCATCCTTACCAAACCCTAAATTCAAACCATAAATTAGATTCTCCCATATAACACCATAATTTATATTCTCCTATACAAAAACATAAATTAAACTCTCCCATACAAAAACATAGATTACATTCTATCACCTAAAACCATACAAGCCCATAAATTAGATTCTCCCATACAAGACCATAAATTAAATTCTCCCATACAAAACCATAAATTAAATTCTCCCACAGAAAATCATACGGCACCATGAATTATATTCTCCTATACAAGACCATAAATTAGATTCTCCCTCATGAAAACATAAATTAGATTCTCCCATATAAAACCATAATTGATATACTCCCACACGACACCCTAAATTTCCCATTTTATTATTCCACTCATAGATCATTAAAATACTTAGGTCAACTCACATCCCTTGGTCAAATTCTTTCCCCATGCTCCTTTTTCATCCTTTCTCCCACACAAACCACATCAACACCCTCACATGCATGTCTTACAAGATCACAACACATAACATCATATACCACAATAAAAAATAATTAATCACATATAGTAGACATGCCATGTAAATACACAAGAATATGCTTGAACTCCACATCATACTATACATGAAATAATTACAATAATAAACATATGATGCATATACAAGGCATTTAATGCACATCAACACATAATAAGCCTTAGTAACCCCTTACCTAAAACGACACCAGTCTTGAAGCACGCTTCTACGCCTCCTTAGGGCTTTGACAAAATAATAATATATTAATACAAATAACATTAATAAATTTCTAACTTTGCTAAAGGTATAAGAAATAATAGTAATATTATAAAATTGATAATATAAGGGTTAAAGAATTTACCCTAATGATAAAAATGATACTAACGTAATAATAACAAAGATACTAAAAATAATATCAAAGAGAATACAAATAAGAAGAATAATAATAGTAACAATAATAATAAAAAGGACATTATTCAAAAACAAATAAAGGATTTGACCCCTTTACCAAAATAATACTAATAATAATATGAGTAAAATAAGTAACCAAATTTACTAATAGTAATAATGATGAAATAATAATAATAATAATAATAATAATAATAATAATAATAATAAGAACAACAACAACAACAACAATAAAAATAAAAATAATAATAATAGCAACACTAATTGTAATATAGTTTTAATAATAATAATTGAATAATAGTAATACAAATTTTGAAAAAGTAATAATATTAATAATAATAACATATTAATATTAATAATAGTAATAATGGAAATAACAAGAGTAATAATGATAAATGAAAATAAAAATTATAATAGGGCTTCAGCCCTAAACATAAATAATAATAAAAACACTAATAATAATAATAATAATAATATTAATTATTATAGTATTTATATTCAAATAAATGGAATAAAAAAATTAAGGCTTATAAACATAGGGAGAAGGTTTGAGAGGGTCTAGGGTCCAACCTTAGGTTGGAGGGGATAGGCAGCGCCGAAGGTGGTTCACGGAGGCAACAGTGTTGGTCGGAAAAAGGGAAGAAAAGGGTAAAAGTTGAATGCTGAGAAAAAGATATGGACAATTAAGGTGGGAATTGGGGTGTTTAAGACTGCCTAGAAGGAGAGGAATAGAATGGAGGTGGCGGTGGTGCATGGTGGCGGTGGCTGTGCCTGAATGGAGGAGAAGAAGAGAAAGAGAGGAGGAGAGGGAGAAAGAGGAAAAGAGAGGTAGGGGAAGGTAGATGGTGGTGTGTAGAATAATTTGGGAGGTGAAAGAAGTGGCAGTAGCGACAAAAGTAGTTGTTAAAGGTGGTTCGAAGGGCGGCGGAGGCAGAAAATAGGGTTAATCGGGAAGGTTACTTCACACAACTAGGGTGGCTCATGTAGGAAGAATCGAGGGATATGGGATATTTGGTTAGCTAGAGGGTATTGCAAGGAAGATTTTGGTGGCCAGAGATCGCGGACAAGTTGGCTGGAGACGGCATATGAGGCGTTTAAAAGGGCGGCGGCAGAAAGGTTGGGAATTTTTGGGTAGGAAACAAAAACTCAATATATGGCAGTTTAAAAGGGTCTTTATAGATTTTAGAAGGGAGGTTAGGATTTTGTGGGTTGGCTACAGGGTAAGGCAAGTAGGGTTCTAGTCACTTGTGGCGAGGTTGGCTGGAAAAAAATCAAAATGGGGCAAGGGTTGTGGTCAGCTGGGAGAGAGAAAAAACGTGCATGAGAAGAAAGGAGAATGGTTGGATGATAGGGTAGACGGGTCAGCAAAAAAACTAGAGGGGAAATGGTTGGTCTAAGTGGCGAGATCGGTGACAGATTTCTCAGAGGTGGTAGTGAGTTACAGGTCGGCAACGGGGACAAGGCGAAGGGCCGGGGAAGAATAAAGGAGTAAGAAAGGGCTAGACCGGTGGTTTAGGGAAGAAAGAAAAGAAAGAAAAAGAAAGGAATCGTTCGGGTGGTTGGACGCGGGGTGAGGGTGGATTTAAATGAAACACAGAGTTTAGGTGAAACAAGGGATGAAACGCCGTGCAGAGAGGGACAGAAGAAGGGCGGCGACCACGTGTGCTGGGCCGTGCCGAAGAAGGAAGAAGGGGAAAGGAGAACTGGGCAGCGGGTTGGCCCAGGTCGGGGGTAAGAAAAGAGGAAGGAAAAAGAAAGAAAAAGAAAGGAAAATGGAAGAAAGAAAAGGAAAAAGGAAAAAGGAAAAGGGAAAAAGGAAAAATATAATGGATTAGGTTAATTAAATTAATTAAAATATTTGGGATATTTGAAAATAATAATATTTAAATCCCTCTTTAGGCTAATTTAGGATTTTTAAAGACTTTTCATAAATTCAATTTTAATTAGCAAAACACCCTAATTTTATTCAATCAAAATATTTATAAAATTTATATTAATTTGCAGCTATTTTCTATTTCTTATTTTAAATAAAATAGTTTATTTAATTAATTTTCAAAATAAAATCCTTAATTAGATAAAATACCCAAAACGTTTTTGATAAAAAATTATTTATTATTTTATTCTTGAATAGCCCTAATTAATTCCCTTTTATTATAATCAAAATAATTTATTTAATTAATTTTCATAATAAAATCTCATTTAAATATAATTTTTAAAATATGAAAGTTTGGGGCATTTCAATTGAGTCGGGTCCTACCGATCCACCGTTTAGGAATAGTGGTGTGGACTAATGTCCCGTAAGTGACCGATCCACCAGCGAATAATAGTGGTGTGACCTTGAGCTCAATAAATACAAACCAGAGTTTACTAAGACACTTACTTGTAGTGGAACACTATATGAGTAGGAACCAACCGATTCATTGGTTAGAAATAGTGGTGTGGACTATTGTCCCGCAAGTGACCGATCTACTGGTGAATAATAGTGTTGTGGACTTTGTTCCGCAAGTGATCGGTTCATCGGCTAAAATAGTGGAGTGCTCTTGTACTTACATGGATTTGATAAAAAACATGGTATGAAATAAATTCTTATAAGAGATTAATTTAATAATTAATTGGAACTATAATGGGGCCTTTATGTATATACTAGAATGATTGTGCAGTATCATGTTATCATGATTATACACTTTTATTTTATGCATGTTTTATGTGCTTATGTGTTGGCCTTAGTACTCGGTTACCTTGCTCAGTATGTATTGTGCTGATCACCCTTTTCATGGGTACTGTTCATTCCCATGAGTAGTATGCCCTTCTAACTTTTTGCAGGTGGGTGAGGCATCAGTCAAGGCTGATTGTTGAACTTGTGTTTTGGCTCAAAGTTCGAGAGTGTCATGGTCGTATTTTCTCTTCATGTGACTTTGTTTTACTATGTTATTTCCTTTGTATCGCATTTATTATTTTATGATTTGTTACCTTATATTGAGTATTTCAAATAAACCTTTTATTTATTGTAAGATTATTCCCTCCAAGAAATTTTGATTTCGCACTCTAGTTTCTATCTTATTATTGATTGTAAACTATTACGCATACTCTGTATGTTATAATCTTTTTAATGCATTTTTTTAACTATAGGTTTAAGTGTGAAAATAATCTTTTTAGCCTTAGCACTTGGTACTAGAACGGTCGGAGTGAACTGGATTGGTACTAAGTGTGGCGGTAACATCCTCAGAATTCACGGATTTTAATTTAAATATTTCTATTGTAATTTCTTCCGCTTTTTTAAAAAATAGTAAATTTTGGAGTGTTACACTCTAATTTCCATATTATGAACATTTTAGTTCTTCTATGAATTCTTATTTTAAGTTTGACTAATGGTTGACGATAAAATTTCTTTAGCCTTATGGTTTGTACGAGACTGGTTGGGGGCCTAGCTTATACTGATTACCGTGGTAGCACCCTTGTGCTTGTATTTATTTTATTTGCTTCCATTGTATTTTATAAAAAATAAAAAATTTATTAGTGAAATTTGGGGGTGTTACAATTATAGTACTGGCAAATAAGGGTATCATTTTATACTTGGGATTGAAAGGACTCACCTTTTTTTAACTAGCTTAAAAATAATGAAAATAAAAACCCTAAATTACACAAAATAAAATAAATAAATAAAATACTAATGGGGGTTATAAAAATAGAAATAATATAATAAGAGAAATAAAAGAGAATAAAATAAAATAATAATAAATAATAATGGATAACCGTATATATGATAAATATGCTAGGAAATTCGAAATCTACCACTAGATTAGGTAAAATATAATATTAATTTCTAATTCATTATTTAATCATGAGAAAGAGATTGACCAAGTTGTACACCAAAAGCATGCCCATATACCTTATATTACTTCTTTAAATTAATTAATATGACAAAGCGACAATATTAACCCTATTAAATACTAGCAATATAGTAGCAACAAATGGATCCTATATTTAATTAGATTTAATGCATTAAATATAATGGGAAGGATATCAATCTAAGTACCCATATTAGTAGACTAAGAATGTCTAGCTATATTTCTCTTCTTTAACCCACACATATCTAAACGTTTTACTACTTTGATTAGAATCACAAAACTATTAGATGATTTATTATCTAACCTAACTGTAATTTATACATATAAATTATAGTATATTTATATGGCCACCTAGCAGATATATAATCCTACATACTGTCACTTATGAGGAAACAAGAACAAGGCATACATAAAATATATACATATATATATATATATATATATATATATATATATATATATATATATATGATAGTAATTAAAATAGAGTCAAATAATAATCTCACAAAATAGAGAAAAATAAAATGATATTTCAAACCCTAATCTAGGGTTTCAGTATATTCCATAGCAATAAATAATTAGCCAACCATAATTTTCAAATTAAATACACAAAAATATATATCCAAAATATAAATTAAAATTTGAGAAAGAAATAACCAGAATTAATTATAGATGAAAGATCAAAAATTTATTCAGATAAAAAAGTAATTAATTTCATCGAAAATAAATTCTTCTTGTGTACTTTTCTTTCTTATTTTCTCTCGGCTAGACTGTCATGAATTTCTATGTAAATATTCTCTCTTTTTTTCTTTTCTTTGGCTGATGTGCGTTGATCTAGCTCTATTCTTTTTTTTATAACTTCCTTGTTTTCTGTGCTAATTGGTTTCTTCCGTGCTAACGACTGACTATTGTTGTTCTTTTATTCCGTGCAGCACTCTCTGCCCTGCATTGCTGAATTTCAGCCTATGTGCCCTGACTTTTCTATGTCATTGTTTCCCTATCATTTTTATTCTTTTGCTGCAATCATGCCTTCTGTGCATCGCATTACCATGCACTTCACCACTGCTTCCCTACACTAACTCTTCCTTTTATCTGTCGCTGCCCTCTATCTTTCTCCTCTCTTTTTTTCTTCTCTACAGTCATGTACTTTATTTCTATTGCACCCCTTCCTTCTTCTTCTCACGTGTTGCTCCCTTTTATCCTTTAATTTCGTCCCCTTGTGTAGTTGTCCCCACTTTAGCCCTTATCGACGTCTCTTATGCGACTCTGACACCTTGCTATAACGACTTTCGTTTTTTCTGCCATTCTCTTCTCTAGTTTCCCTTCCCTTTCTCTTCTTCTATGTGCTGAATCATCCTTCTTTCCATGTCCTCCAACTCATTCCTTACTCCTATTTGGCTGTCTTTGACTTCTCTTATTTTTTGTCCTTTGGGCCTTCAGGCTTTAAGCCATTGGTCCAAAGTTCCGTCGCTTTTTTATTATTATTTAAAAGACAATACCTACAAAATGAAATTAATAGAAATTAATAAATAATATTATACTCTAAATTTATTTAATTATTATCATTTTAGCTCAAATATTATCATGTATGCATTTATTACCACTTAAGCACAAAATTATAATTATTCACCTATATTACTTAAAAAATACTAAAAACTAAAATTATAAGGGTATAAAATATGTCCAAAATATGAACTTATCACCATACTCACCCATTTACATGGTGTTCATAGTTTCCTATCACTTTTTATTTTAAATTAATCTTCCCCACCACTCTTTGCATATAGTTTAACTCTAGCCTCTAATAATCCCAAAATACCTATCTCATGTCTCTTTTCTAAATGAGTCACCTCATTTTGCTTGAGGACTTTGTTAAGTCCTATGATATTCCATGTTGTGATATTCATATCAAATCAGTTTCTCATCCACCCCCATAATCCATTGTCATAGGAATCATCAAGTGATTAACCTTTGATAAGATTATGATACATTAACACCTTGCATGAATGGTACAATAACATCATCTAGATTATCCTTAACTTTGATCAATCAAGGAATATTAGGGATGGCTCTAATATACTTAGTGGAATCACTCACCTTTTTTTTTTAATATTTTATCATCTAGATTTAGTTGTTATTGCATGCATATCTAGTTGGTAGGTTGAGAAATATGTTTTGTCTTAGGGTAATGCCATGTATCATGACCCATAAAGTCATAAAGCACTCAAAAAGGTAACCTCCATTTGTAAGTGGCATGATGTTAAAAAATTATTTCCATTTGGTAGAAGACATTCAATAAAATCTAACATTGGTTTACTACTAACTAACATCTACCTCTATGAGGAGCCTCGGGTAAGACATGTTCTCTAAATATAGTAATAACATCTACACAAATGGGCTGGCCTAGAAAGATATCTAGTTGACTCAATAAATCATCAGATAAGAAATGTAGTGATAGACTGAGTAAAAGGACCTAAAGAGGCTGTATGTGCCATACAATTTTATCAAACCTTATACTAGAGCTGCATTTGTGAAGAATTAGAGGTTGAGTACCAAATTTCTAGTACGGTTTCTTGAGAAATCTAGTTATCATACTCTTAGTAGTGAAGTGGAAGATAAAATATCCATTCTCATGACTCTGGATCTTTGGTTTTGTATCCATTGAAGATTCATATATCTCTACATCTACAAATAGGTAAGTATAGGTCCCAGATCATAGACAATATAATTAGCTTCCCATTACCTTTCCCCTCTATCAATCTCTATCATTTGAACTTGGCAAGAGCTGTTAGTTTAGTCATGAATGTTAAGCTCTTTGGAAAACCGAAGTCCTTATACCTAAATAGTGTGCACGTGTAAGATATAATTTTAGGATTCATTATAATTATGATTTCTTTGGAAAATATTTGTTGTCAAATTATAGGTTTAAATAATTATTAATGTGTGATAAAGATAATTATCAATTAAAGAAAAAAATGATTTGAAGTTTCAACAATTAAGAAATAGTTTCAAAATTTTCATTAAGACATAAATGTTTGATGTTTCTTTTGATTAATGAAATCCCAGTGGGTTAGTTATGAGAATCAAAGTTTATAAACCTTGCTTATTTAGTTTGGATGCATCAATTATGATATGATCTTATCATATTATTAATAATAAAAATATTATTATTTAATAAAAATAATATCAAGTAGTTAATTTAATAATAATTAGTGGTAAATTTACTTAATAGTTATTGATAGTTGATAAATTTTAAATTAAAAAATATATCATATTTAATATATTAATAATCATAATTAATCATAAATTATAATTAATTCATTAATTATTTTTGATAAACATAATTGATAATTTATTATGAGTGATAATTAGAAATTATAATACTTAATTATTATATTTACCATTATTATCAATTATATGTACATAAAAGAAATAAATAATAATTAGTTAAGGTTAATAATATTATTTTATTTTGCATTTTCTTTATAACACCCTTATTCTCAAAAACCTAATTTTTATAAATGTTGGTGTTAATACATGAGTTTCAACCTATACTTTTATTTAGATTTGATTATTTTATTTAAATCATAATTATTGATATATTTGTTAATTTTTTGATTCATTTTATGGTTATATTGACTATTTTGAATTGATGTTAAACTTTATTTAATCATTTGTTTCTCTACATAACTATATATAAATTCATTCATGATTGGGATTTTATTAAATTTACATAATTCAATTTTCATTTATACTATGATATTTTAGTCATATGTTTTAATTTTAACATTATAATTCTTTTATGATTATAATTTTTCCGTGTGATTATGATCTTATTTTAGAGTTATATTTCATTAACAAAAATAAAATGTTTTAAAATAAAAAATCTCTTTGAAATAGTTAAAAAATAATTTTTATTCCTAAGAAAATTGTTGTCTTAAATTTTATGTCTTAAAATAAGATCTTAAAAAAAATAAATTAAATTATAGGTTTTCACATATTATTTGTGATTTTTTTCTAAAATTAATTTTTTCCATTTTGGTTTATGGATAACATTTTCGAAAATGTATTAAATTATTTTTAGTTGCGAAAATATTGGGGAAAAATTATTTTTGTTGGATCTTAACCCAAAATTTTTTGGTTAAATGAATTTAAGATAAAATTATCATATGTCGATATTTGTATTAAAAGAGGTCTTACACCGACTATCCAACCCCACCTTTTATTTTTTTCTTCTCTCTCATTTTGCATGATAAAAACCCCACTTTTACTCTCTTTCTCTCTCTATGTGTGTGTGTGTGTAAAACCTAAATCCCAAACCCCACATCTGACCAGTCCCAGCTTCCATTCTTCTTTATAGAACAACAATACTGCCATCATCCTCTAGTCCAGTCGCCACTAACAAGTCAACACTTCTCTAATACTCGCAACCTATTGGTTTAGTTGAAACTTCAATAGCTAGGGAAAACAACAATAGTGGTGCTACAACAACATAGTAGCAACAACTAGTCACACCATTGTTTGTTGCCTGTCTCTAACTCCACTTGGCCACCAACGAGTGATCCTTGACCTCCAATGAAGCTCCACCACTTCTCACCAGCTCTATTTTAGCTAATTTGGTTTGGTACTCCAAACGATAACTTTTTTTAAATTATTTTTCAATTATTTTCCTCTAGTTAAGTTAAGTTGATTGATGGATATATGTATATATATTGTATGAGTGATTTTTATGAGTACATATATATATATATATATATGGTGGACTCACTTCTACGAAAACGGAAAATAATAACAGGACATTAATAATAGTGGTTCAAAATTCGTTGTCAAATGCGTGAAAATTAATGGGCGGGATCGTTTTGATAACAATTCTAGTTCAAAACTGTTATTAAAAGGGTAACGTTAAAATTTGCATGGGTGTTTTAATAACGGTTTAAATAAAACCATTATTAAAAGTGGTTTTAATAACGGTTCATATAAGAACTGTTGTCAAAAGTTTGAAGGTTTTAATAATGGTTCCTAGAAGAACCGTTATTAAAAGTGGTTTCAATAACAGCTTTCTCAAGAACTGTTATTAAAACTCTAAAATTAAACTTTTATTTCGCTCAGTTTTGTTTTGTGCCAAAAGTTTCAGACTCTCTGCACCTTCGTTTTCTTACTCTCCTTCTCTTTGCAAATCCTTGCGCCACCACATTGTGCACCACCACTCCGGCTCCTCTCAAGTAAGGGAAACACTCGCACCGCCAAATCTCCACCACAACTCTACCATTGTCGGCTCTACATGTGCATGATGTCATTGTTCCGAAGCTAGCTAGCCAGCACTTGCACCTTCATCCTCCGTTGTGTTTGAAGTCCTTGCTTCTTTCAACTTTCTCACCACCGTGTTTGTAGCTAGCTCACTTTATGTATGTGTTTGTTCTTCCTCTTGTAACTTTTTTATCTACTTATATATGTATATATGTATATAAATGCATGCATTTTGCTATAGGGTTTCGTTTGTTTGTTATTGAAAGATTGCGGTTTGTCGTTCGAAAATGTGTTGGTTGAAAATTTTGCTGTTCATTGTTGAATTTGTTGCGTTATTATTATATATTAACAAATGCATGTGTTGGCCGAGACCTTTACACACATATATATATATATATATATAATATGAATGTGAGTGTAGAATTATAAACATTTTCACTCATAAAAACTACACACACACACACACACACATTTTCATTAATAAGTATAGGAAACTAGCAATAAGGTATAGGAAATGTCATATAATGAAATGCAAATATATTTTACATATGCACATGCATCATTAAATGAAAATTTCAATTAGAGATGCATATGTTAATGATTGCTATTTGATGAGGATTAAATAGATATAGAAAATAAGGAATATATAAAAGTGAATAATTAAATAGAGAGAAATAATTGTGTATGATAATAATAATAATTAATAATATGATTTATATATTATGGTTTAATTATATTTAGCTAGGTTTAGGGATTAGGGTTTTATGAGGTTTAGGGTTAGGTTTTATTATAATAAATTATGGTTAACTAGCTAGGGTTAAGGTTTATCGTTTATTATGGTTAATTAGGGTTAGGGTTAGTATTAATATCTTTTTGGAAACATGTTAGCATGATTCGTATATATATATATAGAATAGCATGATACATTTGAGATTAATTCTTTCTAAGCATGATTTGTATCGATAATATAATGGTACATTATTATGCTCAATACCTAACATTCTAACATAATTTATGTATTTATTTTTTGTAGAGATATGGCCAACAAAAACATTGATAGGGACAACCGTGATGAAGATGGGAAGAGAGGACCTACGATTATGAGAATCATCATAGAAATGAGGAATAGAGGAGAATTAGTCAAGTTGGGATGGAATACTTACAATCTTCCCATTAGCCCTTATGCAGATATGTTCTTGACTTACATTTTACTTGTGATCCGTAACCGTGTTTTTATCTCCTATAATAATTGGAAGCAGGTTCCAAAGGGTCATAAGGAGCATATTTGGTAGGAAATCATGGTAAATATGCTATTTTATGTAATCATTTTTGTATTTCAAATGTTATTAATTTTATTACATTAACATCGGGATACATCTACATGTCTTATTTTGCAGAGAGTGTTCAATGTCCAAGAGAGTAGGAAGAAATGACTTCTTAGACATTGTGAGGAGAGTCTAAGAACATCTAGGTCATATTTAGCTTGTAGAAAAATGTATAGAAAGAGGGATGGTTCTCTACGACAGAACCCACCCAAACAATATGGTTTCATTGATCAAGAAAGTTGGAATCAATTCATTATATATCGTCTTACGGAGGATTTTAAGGTACTTGTTAGATAACAATTAAACTTTTTGTATCGATCTTGGTATTATGCTTAATATTGAAATAACCATGTCACTATGTTTGGGCTTGTCACATAGGAAAAAAAGTACCCAAAATAAAGAGATTGAGAAGCAAAATAAATATCAGCATAATATGGCTTGCAAAGGCTATGTGGGCCTTGAAGAGGAGTTGGTATGAATTTTGTGATTTTTCTATTTACATGTAAATGTAAAATTTTATAATAATATTCTTAATTAAGAGTATTATTTGATTTGTATCTCCTAGCCCAAGACTTAGACCCATGTACCTCATCCATCAATATTGGTACATTATGGAAGAAGGCTAGAGTAACAAAAGATGGGTATATTAATGAATGTGTTGATGTTGCAGCCAAAAAAATTGTATGTTTGTAGATATTTAGAACCATACTTAGTTTTCTTTTAGAAATCTATTATATTATGCTTATTCCTATAAGTTAAATTTACATATATAATATACATTACGGGATGAACTTGAAACGTCAGATGGTGAGGAGGTGGACCAATATAGCATTGTGTCCTAAGCTACAGGAATTGTAGAAAACCCTGGAAGACATAGGAACCTTGGATTAGGTGTTACGAGAACAAGTATATGTGGTCGATCTCGTGGTTCTCGTAGCACTAATGAGCAAGTTTCCATCCTCACCTAAAAATTGAACGTGACATTTGAATGGATGGCAACAATGGAGCAAGAGCTATCATTTATTAAATATCAAGGGTATAAGCCATCTAATTCAGTAGACCATGATCAGCTTCACATACCTAATGTAAATAGCATCAGAGATAATTGAGAAGCTGATGCACGTCTTTCTACTCTTCCCGAGGTAAGCATTACAAACTATGAATTGTTATTAAATGTATTCGGTGTAATAAATTATTAATAATGTGTAATATTTTTGTTTAGGGTTTGCATAAATGTGACTTATTAGCGAATGACCTTTCAACACTTTTGGAGAAAGGAAGGGTCCGTATCAGTCACAGTACCCAAACGCAAACAATCCATGGGTACAATTTAGCCCTAAATACAAGGCTGGTGAGTATTGACACTCCAATCATTGGTAGTGCCCACTTGCCTTGTTATAAAGAGGGCGATTAGGCAACCACGGTACTATAAACTCATGGAAGCTTCGTGGCTTGGCCTGTAGATCAAATACGTCTCACTACTGAAGAGGTATTCACATTTGACATCTTCATTTGACCTTGTTTAGTAGTTACACTTTTCATACCTTTTTCATATATATATTTATATGCTCAATACATATTTTGTTTAATATTATCAATTAAGGAATAAAAAAAGAAGACTAATTATGCTAGTAAAACCAAGAGAGGTACTAGCAAAATGAGCAACACAAAATAGGGCATTGCTTAAGGAAAGAGAGCTAAATCTGAAAAATTGGTTGCCCCACAAAATATTCCTTCTTTAGATCAGAAAAGCCAACCTCCACCAACAATAGCTTTATTGTATTTTAATGCCCAAAACTACCTCAGGGATAATTATATTTTCATTGATTTTCATCCTTAGTATGTTGGGAGGGACAATGCTACTTACATGGTATCGACGGTTGACATAAGCAACATTTATAATTAGGAATGGATGTCAACCATGAGTGTCGCCATCTATGTCACAAAAGTATTATTTCATTTTGAGATTTTAGTACTCTAACTTGTACAATTGGAATTTTTATGACCTCTTATATGAGCTATTAGTTATCAACAAATATGCATTATTTTTTTCGTCCATAGGTTGGTAGCTAATCGAGTTGCGATGGAGGGAATGCTTTCCTCTTTTGTATTTGTGTGCCCATATTATATAGCTGACGGTAGTATAATAAGAGAGGTTAAGCACATAAACTATTTAGCGGATTACATTTTGATAGAGGGACACAATAAGCTCTATCTCATTCCTCACCTCGCAACTAAACATTGGGTTTTGTACGCCGTCCGACCTGATCTTAATAAAGTCTATGTGTTTGATTCCCTTCGAATCTATGACATTTCTTTTGAAGTCGCTCATCGTGGTGGGAAGGAATTTATCAACATGTTAGTATACTTTTCACTTCTTACTTCATTAGCTTATTTATACATATATTCTACTAGCTTTCATTATTTGAGATATATATGTGTACTTACAATATTGTGTATCTAACTCTATTTATTAGGGCACTATGGACAACGTATCAAAGGAAAGGTGGGAATGGTGTCCCAGACCCAAAGAATGTTCAATACGAGCATGTCATAGTAAGTAGGAAGACAACTATTTCGTATTTTATTTTAATTAAAATTAATATCTAATAGTTAGAGAGCTAAATGAATTCATTTGACAGTGTCCACAACAACAAAACGACAATGATTGTGGATACTATGTATGTAGAGCAATGGATCTGATAGTCCAAAATAGATCGGTCAACATAGATCCAAGCATGTATGTTTTCTTTTCGATATTTTTCCATTAATGAATCATGACATATATGTTTGGTACTTGACGTAAGTGCTAACTATATATTAATTGAAACTTGGGCATTGTAGTTTTTCACCGATGATTATGCACAAGGCCAACTTTACAATGTTGATGAAATTGATGAAGTGAGAGACCAATGGGCCAAGCACGTGCACTCATTCATTCGGTATTAGGCTAGATTTATGAACTTCCACTACCACGGAAAGGGGTTTTAATAACGGTTATTTTATAGTTTTAATAACGGTTTTCAACCGTTATTGAATTGCCCGTTATTAAATCTTTAATAACGGTTCATAACCGTTATGAAAAATACACAAAAACCCGCGAATATGTGCGTAAACTTCATATTTAATAACGGTTTTTACTTAAAAACCGTTGTTAAAAAGGAGCTTTTAATAACGGTTCTAATGAAAACCGTTATTAAAACTGGAGTTTTAATAACGGTTCTTATTAAAACCGTTATTAAAAACTGGAGTTTTAATAACGGTTCTTATGAAAACCGTTATTAAAACCTACGTTTTAATAACGGTTTTAATCAGAACCGTTATTAAAACAAGGTTTTAATAACGGTTTTCATAAGAACCGTTATTAAAACTCCAATTTTTTTTTTAGTTTTTGCAGTTTTGTTCCTGCCCACATACACATTTGTATGTTCAAATAATTACCAAATCTGCATTGTAAAACAACATCAATTGATAACAAATCTGCAATCACACCATAATTTCAATCAATCCCTTGTTAATACACCAGACATATATACTCAAGAATCAAAATTAGTAGGCATACCACAACTTGGTAGCTCTACACCAAAGCAAAATGTCATAAATCTAGCTTAGAAGACTTAAAGACATAGACAAAATACAAACATGAACATGCTTGGCCCATTGCATAATAATCATTCTGAATCATCGGAATGTAGCTCGTCTTCTTCACTTGAACCCTTAAAAACTTCAATTTCATCATCATCATCATCTTCTTCACTTGAAAATCTGGTTCCAGTAGCTCTTTGGAGGTACCTAAAGCTCTTGTCTCATCCATAATTACACGGAATTGGCATAATTACATTAAGAAAAGGCCCTAAAAATATGAGGCCAAAATGGCATAATTACACGGAATTGGCATAATAACAAAAAAACCTCAATTTAGAGGCCAAAATGGCATTTTCTGGGCTCCGATATTGGCCAAACCGGCTCCGCCAATTTGCCACGTCGTAGATCTCAAAAAAATACCCAAAATAGCCTCCTAGATCACCTAAATCTGAGGTCGCATGAAAAAGTTATGACCCTCCAAAGTTTACAGTTGAATCTACCTCTAAATAACCTCAATAATGTCTTCTCTTTTGTTTATTATGGTTGTAGCTCTAAATAATGTTCTCCATACAAAAAAATACAACATTCAACAACGAACAACAAAATTTTCAGCAAACACATTCAACAACATATTTTCGAACGAAACCCTAGCAACATGCATTTATATAAGTAGATAAAAAGTTACGAGAGGAAGAACAAACACATACATAAAGTGTCAGCTAGCTTCGGAACAATGGCAGAGGCGCGGTGGAGAGTTGGCGGTGCGAGGGTTTCCTTTACTTGAGAGGAACTGGTGTGGTGGTGCGAGGGTTTGCAAGGAGAAGGAGAGCAAGTGAACGAAGGTGCAGAGAATCTGAAAATTTTGGCACGAAATAGAACTGAACTGAATGAAATATAAGTTTGATTTTTGGGTTTTAATAACGGTTCCTGAAAGAACCGTTATTAAAACATCTTTTAATAACGGTTCTCTCAGGAACCGTTATTAAAACTTTCAGACTTTTGATAACGGTTCCTTTCAAGAACCGTTATCAAAACCTCTTTTAATAACGGTTCTTTCAAGAACCGTTATTAAAACATCCGTGTAAATTTTAACATTGCCCTTTTAATAATGGTTTTTACTATAACCGTTATCAAAACTATCCCGCCCATAAATTTTCACGCATTTGACAACGGTTTTTGAACTACCGTTATTAATATCCCGTTATTATTTCCCGTTTTCGTAGTAGTGTTCTTACTTTGGGGTGTAGAGCTACCAAGTTGTGGTATGCCTACTAATTTTGATTCTTGAGTATATATGTCCGGTGTATTAATACACGTATATTAACTAGGGATTGATTGAAATTATGGTGTGATTGGAGATTTGTTATGAATTGATGTTGTTTTACAATGCAGATTTAGTAATTATTTGAACATACAACCGTGTATGTGGGCACGAACAAAACTGCAAAAACGTTAAAAAATATAGTTTTAATAACGGTTCTTATGAAAACCGTTATTAAAATATAGGTTTTAATAACGGTTCTTCTAAAACCGTTATTAAAACGTAGGTTTTAATAACGATTCTTATGCAAACCGTTATTAAAAATGTACATTTAATCACAAATTTATGCTCATTTAATACATACTAGGGTTTAATAAATGCCTAAATAATGTCTGAAAGTCTAATTGGATGATGTTTTAACAATGGTTTGTGTAGTAACCGTTATTAAAACCCTTTTTTTAACAATAGTTATTTCTTAAAAACTGTTATTAAACATATACTTTATGCTCATATTGGCGGGTTTTTTAATATTTTAATAATGGTTCAGAACCATTATTAAAGATTTAATAATGAGCGGTTTAATAATAGTTTAAAACCGTTATTAAAACTATAAAATAACCATTATTAAAATGCCTTTTCGAGGTAGTGACTTGTGGAATTTGGGTTTTTAGCTTGGTTATGTCTAGAATTACTTAGATATGTCCGATTGAGATATTTTTTATGAATTGATGATATAATATACTTTGAAATATATTAAGTTTCATGTTGGAAGTGTCATTTTGAAAATTTTGGTAGAAATCAATAATAATTAATTTTTTTAGTCAAAACACTTAGAGATTTAGGAGAGATTGATCTATGAGTTATAATATTAAATTGATTGTACAATTTGCATTAAAATATTATTAATTTTAGTTCCCAACTGTCAATTTCAATATTTTGGCAAGATTTAACCAAATTTACATTTTAGGCTCAAATACCGTAATTGTGTTAAATTGGGTCTTTCTTTTATTGTTTTTAATCAACTCATTATACAATATGTTATAAAATAGGTCTAATTTTATTTCTATGCTTCATTTTAATTAAATTATTCAAATTTAACTCAAACACATTTTTGGACTTAAAACCCTAAATTTTAAAATAAAATTATGAAATTGATCATTTATATAGTTTTTTCCTTCTTAAATTGATTAATAGAATTGCTTGTAATGTCTTTAATATTATTTTAACATATTCAATTTGGATTAGTTTGTTTGATTTTTCCAAATTTTTCTATTGGACTGAAAACCTAATTCTCAAAATTAGGTTTTTTTCCAGAAATAGAGTTGGGTTGGATCTTCTAGCAAATATAATTATTAATTTTGATTTAAATTAATATAATTTAGTTTCTATCTTATAGTTTTGAAATTATAAGTTTTTTTGATAAATATTTATTTATTTTCTATTACTCTTTGTTTTGATTAGTCATCCTTAACTTAGTCCTACGATTTTCAAAGGTGATATTGGAACGAATTATACTGGACTTCAAATCTTAGGTGCCCAACCCTCCTTTCTTCTTCATTTGAGCTCTAGATAATATATAAACTCATGTATACACCTGAAGGGTAGAAATTAGGTGTTAGTATGGTGGTTTTCTCTTTTAACTAATAAAAGCATATGTGTTTTTCTATGATATTTTACCAATGAGAGATGAATGTTATGCCATATACCTATGATATCATATCCTAACGACTATCATGTTTTCAAGTGTATTATATGTCCTCCATAAGCTACGTAAATCAAGTTTACCTCAATATGTGGTTTGATGCTTAAATGTTTACTTTGTCATTTCTTGATTATGAGCATGAGGTCTTAAGTTGAGTATAGTGCAAGTATAGGATGGTTATGAGCAAGATCAATATTCCTTTATGTTTTTTGGGGTACGATAAGATGTATGATGTATGGTGATGTGAATCTTACAAATTTATATTTAATTAATTTTGAAAATTGCTGTGAATTAATTACTTATAATTGTTTGTCTTATTTGATGAGTTAATAGGAGTGTAATGCAGCATATGGATTCTGTGGAACTTTGGACACAGTTGCTGGAAGTGCAGATTATGTATTTGAAGTGTACAGATTATGTATATTTTTTTTAATAACTTGTAATCCCATATGATGCATTCGCCGGTCGAAATTGGCTAATGGAAATTAGGTCGGTTGTATAATCCACCACCCGGTCCTTAATTTTGGACTAGATGGATTGTGGATTAATCAATCCTTAATAGCCATGATTAGCTAAAGTATTATTTTAGCTGATGGGAAATTAAGACTTAAACTTAATTGTATTTGGGACATTTTCTTATGTTGGGTTGATATGGGCTGGTCGACTTATTGTGGCCCAAAATATTAAACCTTCATTCTTCAGGCCTTGTATTCGTAGTCTGTATTGTATTTGTCGATGTATACGGTCTGTTATGTACATATATATATAGCCGAATACATGTAATACGGGTAACTATTGACAGAATAATACTTGGTTAATTCTCGAGCCTTCTCGCGATTTCTTTTCTCTCTTTCTCAGCGATTCTCTCGTTTGCTCGTCTTCTCTGATTCTGCTCTCGCTCTCACCTTGATCGATCTTGATCATTCACTTTCAAATTTTAGTTGTTGTTGTATATACTATGCCTCTGAATCTTTGGTCTTCCTTTGGAATTGTTCCTTAGGCTGTACCGGCGAATCGAACATTACGCTCGATTAATCTTTCGATCCTTTCGTGAAACCCTAACAGGTTTCCATCATATGGTATAATGTGTGATATATGGTATGGTGTGTGAGAATGTAGATGCATGATTTACTTTAACCTTGGCATGAAGTTGGTAAGTTAAGCATGTATGATGGTGCAATACCCCAATTTTTAGGGTCATTAATGAAATACCCCAAAAATTTTAATTTTAGAAGTTATGGCCAATTAAGGATTTATTAGAGAAATTGATTGAAAAAATGATTTTATTAAAATTAAGAGATTTGATTGAGGTAAATCATAGAGAAAATAATGAAAAATTTAATTAGGAAAAAATTAGGGTATTCTACTAATTAACATGAAAGTTAAGGAATTTTATCCAAAATACGCAAATGAATCTAAAAAGGAATTTAATTATTATTATTATTATTATGATAAGTATTATTAATTTTAAATATAAAAAAATATAATAATTCCAAACATCCAAAATACCCAACCCACATATTTTTCCCCTTCTTTTTCTTTTCTTTTCTTTCTTTTTCTTCCTCTTTTTCCTTCCCCCTCGACTTGGGCCAGCCTGTTGCATGGCCCAGCTCCCCTGCATAGCCTAGGCCCGTGCCGCTCCCCCTTTCTTTTTTCTTCTTTCCTGGCCGGTTCAGTTCACTTTTTCTTTTCTTCTTTTTCTCCCTAAGCCGCCCGGTCCCGATATCTTCTTCTTCCCCGAGGTGTGGTGGTGACCGAGGAGCTGCAACCCAGCACTCCGTTGGCCACCATCGCTGCCACCGTCCTCCCTTTCTTCTGCCGTCGCTTTCTTTCACTAATTCATCCCCAAATGACCCTTTTCCCCTCTCTCGAGCACCCTTCCCTTTCCCTTTCCCTCTTCCTTTGAGCTTGCTACCCTTACTATAGCAATGCCGCCTCGATTGCCACCACGGGCAGCATACCTGGCACCTGCACTCTCTTGTCTTATTCCCCTTGTCATTTCCCACCTCAATCTATCTATAAATACCTAATGAGCATCCTTAATTTGGGTTTTGATTTCAAAACCCAGAAATCCACCATTCTCGCTGCCGCCCCATTAGATGAGTCGTCCACCGCCGCTGCCTATCATCAATAGCCAAAATACCCCTAGAACTGACCCTTGCACCACCCTCTACCTAACTAGACCCTCCTTGCCTTGCATGAGCCACCCCGACCGTGCAAAATCACCAACCCAATCAATATACTTTCACCCCTCGCCACCCTTTGCACCGCCGCCCGCTGCTGATTCCACCGCCACCAATGCCACCCCTATCCTCCAAAACAACCAAGGGAGCCTCCTCTACCTCCCCATACACCCATCTTTCCCTGCCTCCCTCTCCTTCTACTTTCTCCATCTTCCACCACCTTCCACCACCTTCAACCGCCGTGCGCCATCACTCCTAGCTGCACCACCACCTTCATTCCACCCATCTTCACCTACTACACCTACTACACCTTCCATCACCTCAAACACCCCTCCACTTCTTCTCTCTTAGCGTACATGTCCATCTTTCCCCTCTCTCTCTCCTCCACCACCGCTGCCGTCGCCGCCATGCGCCGCTGCTAGTTCCAACACTAACCTTAGGCGGTGCTCCAACTTTTCCAGCCCCTAAACTATTTTCTATAAGTGTTAATAATTTTATTTAATATTACTAGTATTATCCTTAGTATTACTATTATGATTATTATTCTTATTATTAATGTTGTATTATCATGGTTATTATTATTATTATTATTACCATTACTAATATTATTATTATGTATCCCCCCTTATTTCCTAACCTAATTTCAGAAAATACTTATAACTAGGGTAAACTATTTAAAAGGCTACAACTTTAACATTAAAATGTTTATTATTATCATCATCATCATCATCATCATCATCATCATCATCATTATTATTATTATTATTATTATTATTATTATTTCTATTACTACTACTAATACTACTATCATTATTATTATTATTAAGTACTTTAGTATTAATATAGTTATCTCTATTATTATTATTATTGTTATTATTATTATTACTACTACTACTACTACTACTACTACTACTACTACTACTACTACACCTAACTTTATGATTTTCCTAACCAATAATAATATTATCATTAATAATGGCCTACAATTTTCCTTGTTTACGATTATTATTATTATTATTATTATTATTATTATTATTATTATTACTACTACTACTACTACTACTACTACTACTACTACTACTACTACTTAACCTAACTTTATGATTTTCCTAACCAATAATAATATTATCATTAATAATGGCCTACAAATTTAGTGTTATTATGATTAGGACTTTTCCTTGTTTACGATTATTATTATTATTATTATTATTATTATTATTATTATTATTATGATTATTTCTATTACTACTACTAATACTACTATCATTATTATTATTATTAACGACTTTAGTATTAATATAGTTATCTCTATTATTACTACTACTACTACTACTGCTACTACTACTAGTACTACTACTACTACTACTACTACTACTTAACCTAAATTTATGATTTTCCTAACCAATAATATTATTATCATTAATAATAGCCTACAAATTTAGTGTTATTATGATTAGGACTTTTCCTTGTTTATTATTATTATTATTATTATTATTATTATTATTATTATTATTATTATTATTATTATTATTATTATTACTAACCTCATTATTATTCTTACTATTATTACTAATACTAGCTATGGCCTATTATCATTATCTTTACTATTATGGTAAACGTTTGAACCCTTATATTATTATTACCATTTTTATTATCCTTACTATTAGTATAATTCTTAATTATTATTATTATTATTATTATTATTATTAATGCCATTATTACTATTATTACTACTACTTAACCCTAACTCTATTATTATTATTATTGGTATTATTACTATTATTATTACCATTATCACTATCATTATTTCCTTACTAATATGGTTAATAATAACCTTGCCCATTATCACTTTTATTTATTAATATAAATATTTGGACCCTTATATTACTATTATAATTTTGGTTACTATTATCATTTTTATTGTTATTATTATTATACTTAACATTTTTATCATTATTATTGTTATTATTATTATTAATGTTATTTAAACCGAAGTTGGAGTATTATCGTTTTGTCATTAAAGAGGAAGTATACTTAAGCCTTAGTATTTTACTATTTAATTTTAGAATATCATTAATAATATTCCTAATGCCTTTAGCACTAGCATTGTTACTATGGTATCATTATTAGTTATTACCATTATTATTGTTATTATTTTATTACTATTATCTTGACAAAAACATTTGAACCCTTATATTATTATTATTATTCAAAATATAACTACTATCATTATTATCTTTAGTAGTATTGGTACTTTGTTAGTATTACTAATATTATATTATTATTTTATCCCTAAAGCCATTATTAGCCTTAGCCTTGCCTCTATATCTATGAGTGTTAGTATTACTACTATTATTATTATCACTATTTTATTATGAAAAGTATTAGTACTATTGTTAGAAGAAATGAATTTGATTTAATAATATAAATATAGCTATAAATAGTAACATAATTATATTTTGACTAGTAATATCTAATAGGTTAACTTGAGGACGAAACCCTAGTTTTCAATTATAGAACTGCCTTTAATAATAGTAACCCTAATCTTAGACTAAAATAAGAAATAATAGTATTTTGGTAGAAGGGAAACTAATCCTTAGTCTTTCCCTCTTATAGTTGAATCATGTCAAAATCCTAAGGAGGCGTAGGAGCATGCTCCAAGCCCGGCATCGCTTTAAGTAAGGATGTAGCTATGGCCCATGTCTGTTATGTGCCTTGTATGCCTTGGATGATTTATATCATGCTACGTCATGTATTACATGATTGTTATTGACTTGTCTTATGTGTAGTGTAGCTTGGAGTTAAAGTATGTTTGTATATGTTTTCTTGTGACATATGTATTATATGTATATATGGTGATGATGATGTGATATGTTATGGCCCTCTAGGACATGCATGATAAGACCATTGATAATATGATATGGAAATTAAAGGACAAAAAGAATGAAAATGGGAAGTGAGTTCACTAAGGGGGATATGAGGTTGACCAAAATACCTCATGATCCATGAGAGGAAATTAAAGAGGAAGGAATGACCAAAATAAATGAGAGATGGGAACCATGCATGGGAGTCTTAAATTTTGCATTGGGACTTTGAGAGTTTGCATGGAGTGGATAAATCTCGCATGGGGACTTTGAGAGTTTGCATAGGATGGATAAATCTTACATGGGGGTGATCAGTACTTGAGAAAAGTTGATTTAGGGTGTAAACAAGCCAATGGGAGAGTTGTGGAGTGATTAGAGACTTAGGATGAAAAATAGTACGTAGGTTGGTGTAAGAGTGTATAAGGGATCCGATTAGGGTTTTTGGAGGAAGTAGTAATGTGGAAAGTGCGAGAGTAAAAATGATGAAGCGAGAGTGGAGTACGGTTTAAGAGTGATAATTTATTTTATAAGGGATGAGTATGGGTTCCATGGGAGAGAAGAGATTTTGGGTGAAAAGAGAGAGGATAATTGTGTAACACCCCCAAAATTCACTACTGAAAAATTTTGTTTTATTAAAAGATAATTGCGGAAGCAAATTAATGAAACGTGAACTTTGGGAGTATTACTGCCACACTTAGTACCAGACCGGTTCACTCATACCATTCCATTACTAAGTGCTAAGGCTAAAGGAAAATGAAATACGATTTACAAGAAATTCGACATACATAAATCAGAGTAAATTTGCAAGAAATTCACATACTTAAATCAGAGTAGCGCATCAAATCATTTACAGGAATAAAATCCATAGTTGGTGGTTACAGTAAAGACATAACATTAAAACCAGGAATTTAAAGAGAAAGAGAAAACCCTAACAATACCGGATAACTCCTTACTCTCTTTTCCGTAGCCCAGTTGAGTAGCACCTGAAAAGACCTGCAAGGGCACTGCCCATTGAATAGGTAAGGGACCCATAAAGGGAATCCCTTCAGTACTACGGTATTGAGTAACCCTTTAATACCACACTTAAAGACACGCCTGCATATGACACATAATGCAAGCTACACACATAAATAATGAGAGGTGCACACATAACAATAACATGCATAATAATTCATAAATCACGATCGATACTTTGGGCCTTAAGCCATATAATAGGATAAAATCAATATATTCGGGCCTTAAGCCATTATTCCGTCATCATCCCATCAATCTCATATTTTATATCCATGTGAGTACGAGAACCCCACTATTATAGCCGGTGGTTCGGAAGTAAACACACAGGGCAGAACGCCTCTGACCACTATTATTACCGGTGGACCAGAAGATAAACACACAGGGTAGAATGCGCCTGACCACTATTATTTGCCGGTGGACCGGTCTGGCCCCGACTCACATGGTGTTCCACTATAAGTGATTAGTATTTTTCCATAATCTTATTCACATACATAAATGATTTTATTGAGCTCGGGACCCCCACTATTATTGCCGGTGGACCGGAATACATATAAACTCATCATCCAGGGTACAACGCTCCTGGCCACTATTATAACCGGTGGACCGGGATATATAAAGAATCATCACCCAGGGCACAACGCTCATGGCTACTATTATAACCAGTGGACCGGTACTCAATATCATAATCATTTGGGCCCGGCTCATTAAAATTCCACTTTCAATAATAGTATTTTTCTTTCTTTAATCAGCACATCAATCATATTTATTTGCCTCGAATGGGAGATCAATAACCCGGGACACAAAGGTACACCTGTCGTACCGGTGCATATCAGCTACTCAGTACCCTTCAACCACGAACCCAAGGACGCAAAGGTACCCTGGTCGTACAGGTGCATAAAGCTAACTCAGTACCCTACCGATAAGGACACCTAATCTATAAGTCTGCATACCCCTTAACTAGGTCCATAGAGCTAGAAAGAGTAAGATATAGTGCCTGGGTGGGGTACAAAGGCACATCAGCAAATACCAGAATAATCGTGGACTAAACCACGTCCTTAGGGTAGCGACCCCTAAAGAGTCACCATTCCCGATCTCGAGGTCTTTCACTTTAAGTAATAGTGTCTTAATTAAGGTGATCATGAAAGGCACGATAATCCGATACTTATTCACTTTCAATTGTTGTGATATCATTAACTGTTTCTTATTCAGATGATTATCCGGGATATCACAGAGAAAACCATTAAGGCCATACTAATTATCAAATACTCTTACTTGGCTAATCAGCATTATTATAATGTTCCACAATCTCAAGGAAATGTTAGGTACAAACTACTCAATTGCCCTTTACTTATATAATTGTTAAGTATCCATTCCTTACTCGCCAAATTACCATATTACCCTTTAGGTTACACAATTACCAAATTACCCTTTGTCCAATTTAGATTACCAAGTATCCCCTAAACTTTTTAGATCACATTTCACCCCTCATAATTACTACACTTATCATATTTCCCATTTCGTTGGTTATATTACCAAGTCGCCCTTCTCCTTTGTTAAAATTACAAAATTACCCTTGAGTTGGATAAATTACTAAATTGCCCTTCTCTTTAATCATAATTACCATTTTACCCTCTCAATTATTTTAGTTGCCATTTACCCTTTTTAATTATCATAAATCCCAAATTACCATTCTTCATAATTACCAACATTAATTTACCCTTCTTCATAATCATAATTATTAATTTACCCTTCTCCAGATTTATAATTACTATATTACCCTTCTCCATTATTAAAATTACCATAATACCCTTTCATTGGTTAATTTACCAAATTACCCTCATCTAGTATCATACTTATCCAGTTGCCCTTTTACAATCATAATTTAATTACTAAATTATCTTTTGTCCTTATCATAATTACCAAGTTACCCATTAATCCCATGTTTACCCTAATATCGTTTTATTTACAAAATTACCCTTTTTTCCCTTTACTTTCAAATTACAATAATATCCTTTTATTTATGAAAATTACCACCATACCCCTTTTACTTGTAAAATTTCCATAACACTTCTTTTTCTTTACAAATTACTATTTTACCCTTTTACATCCAAAGTTACCATTTTTATCTTTTCTTAAAAATTACCATTTTGCCCTTCCTTTCCAAAATTACCATATTACCCCTTACTTATAAATTACCATTTTTACCACTTATAATATTACTATATCGCCCCTTGACTCCAAATTTACCGCTTTACCCTTTTCTCCAAAATTTACCGTGATACCCCTTTGCTTATAAAATTATCAATTTGCCATTTTATCATAAAATTACCCTATTAATCTTTTACCTCAAAAATTACCATAATACCCTTCTTTCTCACAACTTACAATTTTATCCATTTACTTATAAAATCATCATTCCACCCCTTTCTTTTGAAATTACCAAAATACCCTTTTTGCTTACCAAATTACCAAAATGCCTTTTTTGCTTACAAAATTTCCACTCAACCCCTACATAAAATAATGATATTAATATTTCATTCTTATCATCTTAGTCCACCAACTTGTCATTATTCAACATAATACTCATTAGCAACTACATATATTAGAGCACATACTTCATTAGCATAATTACTAAAATACCCTTAGACAATAATATTACTCATGCATTAGCAACATAATACATCATAAACAAGCATTTAATATTTCTATCACTAATCAAACTTCTTCCTTCATTATCATTCCTACACATGGCACAAAGGCTATCATGCTTTTCCTTTTTCTTTAAATCAATGTAAAAACCATTTATATATATCATGCTAGGCACACAAAACATGCATAAAATCATAGTAAAATCCCTAATGTGCTAGCATACGTTTTCCCATGTATTTAAGGGAGGATTAATGGTTACCTTAAACCCGCAAAATATCAAATCTTACCGGTACCCTGGTTAAAGATTTAGGCTTTATTAGCAACTCAACACCTAAAAAAAATATTAATCATTATTAGCTTAGAAGTAAGAAATTAAAGGATAAAACTTTATAAAACAAATTTATTTAATACTAATACACTTTAATTAAATATGTATATACCTCAAAATTTAACCAAATGAGTTTCAAAATAAGGGGGAGCTCACGCTGCATGAGCAGCGTGAGTCTCATGTAAAACCATTGGGAGAAAAGGGCTAAAAGAGGGTGAAAAGAGAAAAATAAGCCATTTTCAGGTTGGGGTCTTTGGGCTAGAAAAGAAGGTGGTTAGGGGAGGTTCTAAGGCAAGGGAATGGTGTAGGAGTGAAGAGGGAGTGTAGGTGGAGTCTAAGGGTGGTTTCACGGCGGCTAAAGGCAGCGGAGACGGCGACGGTAAGGCGGCGAAGTTGGCTGCCAAGAAGGGTCGAGGTGGAGGGGTTGTGAAGGAAGGAAAAAGAGAGGAGAAAATGGAGGGGTTCAGAGGCTGTTTTCGGCCAACTAAGGCATGACAATGGTAGAGGGGGCTGCAGGGTGTCGAACTATGGGTTGGGTGGCGACAGAGGTGGCCGAATGGCGGCGGAAGTGGCGGTTGTAGGTGGCTCGACGGTAAGGGGGAAAGCCAAGGAGAAAAAGGAAGAGGTGGATAAGAGGGAAAGTGTAGGGCTCGAAAGGGCTTTGGGGGTCTCGTTGTGGTGCAGGGTGGTAGTAGGTGGTGGCAGAAGGCGACGCAGGGGTTGGGCTTGGTGGTTCAAGCGGCGCCGAGCGGTGGCGATCAAAAACCGGGGAAAGACAGATGGAAAAGGAGAAAAGAGAGAAGAGGCTCAGGAGGAAGAGATGAGGCTAACAAAATGGGGAAATGAAGGGCTTGGGAGATGAAGAAAAAGAAGAGGGAGAAGAGAGGGAGCAGGGCCGGCCGGCGATCGGTGCTGCAGGTTATAGGGTTGGTCGGGTGGCAGGGGAAAGAGGGGGAAGTAGAAGGAAATAATTTAGGCGGGAATGGAGGGTGCAGGGAGGTTAGTTTGGCTCGAAATAGAAGGGACGGGGTATAGAGAGGGAGTAGCAAGGGCATGGATGGTGGCAGGCAGCGGTCGGGCGTGCATGGAGGACAAGAGCAGTTCGGGGCGTGGGAGAAGAAGAAGGGAGGGGAGGTGCTGGGCGGCTAGACCGACGCAGGAAAAGAAGAGAGTCGGCCGGTCCAAGGATAAAAATGAAGAAGGCTGGGTGGCTGGCTGTGCATGGGAGAAGGAGAGGTTGGGGGAACGACCTGGCCCAACGCTTGAGGGAGAAGGGAGACATGCCTGGCTTGGAGGACAACCCAAGAGAGGAGAAAGAAAAGAAAAAAAAAAAGGAAAAAGGGAAAAGGAAAAGAGAAAATAGGGGAGGATAATTTAATTTAACTTAGAAAATAATAAAATGTAATACTTTTAATAAATAATTTAATTTAATAATTTAATTTAGTATAATTTATTATATGGGCTTAAAAAGGATAATTTTAGTAAAATATTAGTTTGGAAAATTATTTGAATAAAATAATATGATAAATAGCAAAATATTTATTTTTAATTTATTAAATACTCTTATCGAAATTTACATACTCTAAAATCCATAAAATAATTAAAATAAATAATTTTACAAGCTACTTTTTTTTTCAAATAAAGTTATTTATTAAAATATAGGTTTTTGAAATTTTTTGGGGTATTACAACTTGTGGGAGAAGAAAGGTACTAGGGTTTGAAGTGGCCAACCAAGTTTTTTTCAGGTCACATGCGAAATTGAGAGGTAAAGTGATATGTTTTGGGATTGGATCTAATTGAGATAAGATGTGGGGCTATGAATGAAGTAAAGGTAGTGTAAGTGAGAGAAAATTTTGCCACATAGGTCCAATTAGGGTTTTCAAGGGAAAACCCTAGAGGGTGATAGTAGGTGGAGTTGATGTCATAAGGTGTTGGGTCTTAACCCACACCCTTAGGAGTTGGTTTTTCATTATGTGTAAGCATAAGGGGGTATGGATGTTAGGGCGTGATAAGGGGCACATGAGTCTCAAGATATGGGACGGGCCCCCTTTAAAGGATAGAAATAGCACGTTGAGCACATGCATGTCAAGGGTGTAATGTTTACCGAATAATACACGAATAAGATACTAATCACTTAAAGAGAAAGATTGTTGAGGTGGGCCCAGACCAATCCACCGACGAATAATAGTGGCCAGAAGCGTTTTGCCCTGCATGATTTTCATTCCACTGGCTATAACAGTGGCGTATTCCAAGCTCAAAAAACCAAACTTAATGAAGCTAGGCCAAGGGAAATACACTAAGCACTTATAGTGAAACACCATGTGAGTCGGAGCCAGACCGGTCCACTAGTGAATAATAGTGGCTAAGAGCATTCTACCCTTAAGACCAGTCCACCAACGAATAATAGTGGTCAAGAGTGTTTACCCTGTATATATTCCAGTCCACCGGCTATAATAGTGGGGTTCCTGCACTCACATGGACTATTAAAGAATATGCGTGGAATGAATATATTAGTAATAGGAATAAAGAATAAGTTACCTGAAAAGTAACCAGGCCTTATTACATGTATCATTGTTTGTTGCCTAAATGCTCATTCCTATGTTATATGCTCTATGTGTTGGCCTTAGCACATCTGTTACCTTACTCAGTACGTAGCATACTGATCACCCGTTTTATGGGTGCTGCTCATTCCCACGAGCAAAAGACCCATCTGAGCTTGTGTAGGTAGGGGATGATGTCTTCGATGCCTACGACACCTGCGAGGCATCAAGTGGGGCTGAGCGTTGAGCCTAAACATGACTTGTGGATCGAGAGTGACTCGGTTGGACTCTGTTTCTTTTATTGGGCCTTGTATTATCATATTTTAGTTATGTTTTTGTACTATGCTTTATGGTTGAAAATTTCTAGTCACATACACTTTGGTTTGTAATCCTAAATCGCACTCTGATTTCTATATGACTTATGTTTTATTAATAATTCATGTTTAATGGTAATATCATTTAGCCTTAGCACTTAGTACTGGAATGGTAGGAGTGAACCGATCTCGTACTAAGTGTGGTGGTAATGCCCCCGAGTTTATGGTTTTATCTTTTCATTTCCGCTAAATCCTTTAATTTAAACAAAATTTTTCAGTAGTAAATTTGGGGCTATTACAATTAATGAGTGTTAATATGTGCATTTGATTGTGATATAAGTGTGTTTGATCTTGGTTTAGAGATAAATTTAAGGTTGGTCTGGTTTTGGTTGAGATTAGTTTGGATTTTAGAAGAAAATTGGTTTTTGTCATAAAACCAGTTGATTGGTTTTGAGGTATCAATCTAATGGTTTGTTCTTTATATTTGAGTTTTGAAACCTGATGAATCGATTGAATGGTTTGGAGTACTAGTCAGTTGGTTCGACTAAACTAGTTGTTCTTTGTGCTAACTTTGACTACAGATATTTCTGTAACAAATTTTCAACATCATGATTATGTGTGAGTTGTTTGTTTATGACTTTTAGGAAGCTTTTGAGCATGTCTATCATGTTTTATCAATTTTAAATGGATTCATTGACTCCTCCTCTCTTCATTCCTTCTTCTTCTTCTTCTTCTTCTCCTCCTCCTCCTCCTCCTCTTTCTTCTTCTTCTTCTTTAATTCCATCTCCTTTTTATCCTCATTTCCTTCATGTGTTCACAATTTTGAGGCACATTGCCCTAGAACATTTTATATTTTAACATTTAAGCTCAAAGATAACGGGTAGCCTTGAACTCCAAAGTGTGAAATTGGAAGCTTAGATTTAGGATAGAGTTTATGGTCTTGATTTATAAACCCCATTGCTATTCTTTGCTACCAAAGCACTTAACAATTCTAATAAAAACCTTCTTTTTTCTCCCTCCTTCCCTAATGTCCTAACTTCCTTGTTATTCTTTATACTTGATCCACCCACATTTTCTTCCTTTGGCTTTTAATTTTGATCTTTCTTTCCTCTTCTAATCCTTCGTTTAACTTTTCCTAGTTGTGCTCTTAAACAAGACATGGTTAGATTTAGTAAAAGACTGAGTGATTAGCTTGTATCTTTTGGATTTTCTATTTTATTCTTGAGGAGGTAGTTTCTCTCTAGTTTCTATCTTCATTCTTTGATTTTATTTGATTCTTTTACGATTTTAAAAGTTTACTAAGTTTTAATCTTAATTTCTTGAAAGGTGCTCAAGGATTGGAAATGGTTTCGACTTTCAAAGACTTTTTCTCTCTTTGGTGAATTTGCTAAGTTCTTTTGAGGAAATCCATTTTCTTCCCTATTTTTGTGGAAATTAATATGGGTAGGTGTAGTGTATGTTCTGTATTTATGTGGAAGCAGGAGTATTATAAATTAAACTATGCTTGAACTTGTTAGCATTGATTAAATGATGGAAGTGGTAGGAAGTCTAACTCAAGACTTTATGTGCATAAGCCTCATCTGTATAATTTAGACTTAGTAGTTGAGCTTGATATCTTGAGCATCTTAATAACATTAGCATACATAATGGGATGTATAAGTCGCTTACATGATGGTCTACCATAAAGAGAATAGGATGTATGGTTTCCTATCTCTTATTAAGTTTATAAAGTGCAATCATGTTTTTATTAAGTTTTCTCGCCATGATTTTGGTATTTCACATGTCAACCCTTGAATATTGCTTGCTAAGAATGTTGAATGACTTTGTGATTGATGTTTGGATTGATTTAGTAAAGATTGAGTAACGTAGTTGTGTTTGAGTGTGTTTAGTAGGGGGTGTATTCCCCTTAAATAATTAACGAGTCTCTATGAGTAATTGATCAGCCTCCAAAGACTGATTGATTGGTCTGATAGACCCATCAACCTATTAGCTTGTAACTTTAGTGATCCTAGTCTCAGGTTAGTCCCATCAATCAGTTTGGCTAAAATGATAGACTAGTTTTTATAATAGTTAAATAGTAAGGGGGCCAATTGGCTGGTTCATTACCACTATGAAGGTTTGGTAGTGCCTAGATTGATCGACTGATCAACATAACTGATCAACTAGTTAGCATGACCGATCGACTAGTGTTAGTTAAATTTGCAATGCTTTCTTATTTATTTTAGAATGTGATACTTGATTTTTCTTATGCATGGAAGGTGATCTAAGATGCTAGTATCTATAAGTTTACCTGGATTAATTGATTATAATTGATGGACTAAAGTTAGTAAAGAGAACATTGATCCTACTTTACTAATATTGACCTCAACATATCAAGTGGGCCATTATCTTAACCATAACATGAGTAGATGATTATATAGTAAAAATGGATTCTTCCTATAGCTAGTATTTGTGTAATGAATCATAATGATGGCTAATAGACTTATAATGACTTATTTCATGGCCTTAAAATGTGGAACCTTGTAGTTTTAAATGACTTAGCATAAATGGAACAAGATAACATGGACCTATGTGATGGCCGTAGTTGAACTTCACCTCGCTACTAAGATAAATGGATAAATAACACGAGTTAGGGTTGGACTCTATTTTACCTCCAATTGGACCTTCATCTTTGACCTGAGGGATTAATTTGGAATATTCTTTAAAGTATGGTAAGATTGTAGTTTAGTGATGAAACTAGGGCTTTGACCTAGATTGGAATTGTAAACAAAGATAAATAAATGGAAATAAACTATTGTCTTTGACATTTATAGTTCATATTAACATTGTATAATTCCACATTTTGGAATAATTGATCAAGTAATTTAATGGTCACTTAAGATACTCTTAATGGGAGCATTGGATGATGTGAGAACCTTATATGGTTACTTTTGGAAGTGATTGTTATTTGGTACGATATCTTCTATGGACGTTGGTGTGTTATAAGATCTTGATCTAATAAGATATTAATTACTTAAAGTGGAATGAACATTATTATGGGTATGGGTTATTTGATCCTCAATTAGCTATCAGGGGTTAGTCTACGTTCAAATGTTTTTCCTTTGGATGTCTTTAGGTGGGATCCTCATTGATCTTGAGATCTTAGATGGTCTTAGTGCCTTTTCTACTCTAGATGCTCAAAATATACTATAGGGTATTAATACTAAAGGATCACGTCACCACAAGAGAGTTACTTTAGCATGAGCCAAGACTTATATCCACCAAGTTACTTTAGCATAATCTAAAACTTTTTGTCCATTTATTGGTTTACCTTCCATAGGTATTGAGAGACCATGGGGAATGATCTCACCTATTGCTAAAATAATTCAGTAAATGATTTTATGTGCACCTAACATATGATAATAACCATAAAAAATCCTAAAATTGCATTAAATTGGCCTTGTCCTATTTTATGCTCACTCTTAATATGGATATTTCACTAAATTGATACTTGGTTTTGCCTCATAAGTATTTAAGAACTCAAAAATTACTTAAGTTATGGATTATTGTACAATCATGTTCATTGATCATAAGTTGGCATAAAATAATGTTATTACCACTCTAACTAAAGATAGCATCCAGTTGATTCTAAGAAAATCATGTGACTTAATGTTCCTTAAATTTTCTATCACTAAAATGTTTCTTGAATGCTTAATGTGGCATACCCATCATGATGAATATATATACATTCATACAACATATGATTCCATATATCTCATTTGATGTTGTATTGATATTATATTATTCAAGATGTTTCCATGAATTATTACATAATCTATCTATAATATAATCATGATCAACCTACTATAGGAAAATATGGTTGAAAATTCATATATGTATATGTACGTGCACATTACCTTACAAGCTACACTTTGAACACTACTGTACAGATAATCTTAGTGATCCATGTTTTCTTAAGTATACTATATATATATAATATAATTTGTATATCCTTAAATGCTAGTATGATTATGATTAAGCATATTTTGGTGAATCCAAATATGTCTTGTATAACTTGGTGTGATAGTATGTGAATGACATAATAGGAGTGTTATATGTACATTTTGGTATGTCATATTGTGAGCATGTAGTGCATGTATTGCTTGTACCTTGATCTATGTTAGTGGTAGATTGGGTTGATCTGTATTTATGCATATTGATGGGGTTGTTGCAATCCCCTGCTCAATCCTATGAGCAGAAGGTCTTATGCAGGTTTCTTGAGGACAACCAGTGAATGGTCTATCTTCTACTTCAACATAGCTAGGTTTTTTAAGTGTGGGCTTTCCCATAGACTTTCCTTTGTTGTCATTGAGTGAAAAAGGCATCGTACCTTATAATGTATTTCCTCTAGTTAATATTTTTATTGGGTATACCGTTTTTTATAGATTTTAAGGCTTACATAGCCATAGGTTATACACCTTTACTTTTATACCTTTAAGAACTTTTTTTTGTGCACTCTAGTTTTCTTTTGGGTTTCATTGATTGGATATAGTTAGTTAGCCTTGTGTCTAATGCAAGGTAGGTGATAAGGTGCTTATTTTGTGTTAGATGTGGTGGTAGCACCCTATTTTTCATAAGGTTGTCTCGCATTCCCACATTTGTAGTGTTTTTAAAATAAATTTTTTTGGTAGTGAAAAATGGGAGTGTTACAAATGGTTTAATCAATTCTCAAGATGGTTATATATATTAAATTCATTGAGTAGGTTCTTACGTAAGTTTTGATACACTAAATGTAGGGTGGAATGTTTGAATTCTTTTTCATTATTATTTCTATGATATTAAGTATTACCTAATGGAGCTTAAATAACTAAGAAAAGTAGTGAAAAATGTATTTTAAAGAGTTCTAAAGCAGGCATTCAAAGTGAAGGAATATCTATATAAATATAATTAAAAGTTATAGGATCCTTTACCCTTATAGTAATGATCACACTTGTAGCCCATGTGGAACATGATATACAATTAACCTTGGTTTAGCCACGAAGTCTTTATTTTATATAATTCTAATGCCTTGAATATTAACGAGGCCTCTATTGACTTTATAGGTGAATTATGAAGACTATAAGGGGTGTGTATAGAGCTGGCAATCGGACGGGTCGGGTCACTATCGGATCGGGTAATATGATAATCGGGTCATATCGGTTTTGGATAATTTCGGATCATTTTGTCGGGTCGGGTTTGATTCTGATCAACTCAGTATCGGATAATCTCAGGTCATTCTAAGCTCTCGGGTCGGGTCTGTTTAAGATCGGATGGACTCGGATTCGGGTAATTTTGGGTTGTTCTAATTTCGGTTCGGGTTCGGATCGGACTTGGTTGAGTTTGAATTATTATATTTTCGGGTCGAATTTAGATTTGATTTAGGTCATTTTATATTTGAGTCATGCTTGTGCCATTTTCTTTCTTTCTTTTTATTCCAAGATATTAGTAAAAGCTAATTATTTTGAGATCATTTATTTTAATTTATCTTATTCAATTAAAAGTGACTTATTATATTAATTGTTTTGGGGCCTTAGACTTTTTTATCATTATTTTATCTTTGGAGATGTATCTGACGTTTCAAATTTAAAAGTTTTCAAATTGTATCACTTTTCTTTTTATGTTAAAGTATAACTTATAATTCAACTCCATTATTAGCTTGGTCATATTGAGTTCTAGTATTATTTTAAGTTTATATTATATTTATATCTTATACGCTCCTTACATGATATTAACAAATAGTAGTCATTGATAATTGATAACAAATGAAGACTTCTAAAGTTGTATTTCTCATATTATTTTTAAAAGAGATTGATCACAATAATAATAATAATAATAATAATAATAATAATAATAATACAAAATAATGATAACAATAATAATAGTAATCAATGAATATCAATTATGGCAAACATAATAATAACAACATATGAGTTTTTTTATTATATATTTTGATTAGATCATATCAAGCTAAATAAGATAAAAATTAGATAAAATAAGTAATAATAACTATTATTTACAAAAGACCAACTAATATTGACTTCTTACTATTTAACATTGTTAAAGTAATGAAAAATATTAATCTTCAATTTTTATAATGAATAACTAATATTCTTACTCTAGATTTTTCCTACTTTCCTATGATGTTGTAGGTACTATATTGTAAGGTATAGCTGTATAGATACTAACATATAATGTTCAAGGCTATACTGTTATTATCTTATGGTACTAGATGGAATAATGGAAGTGAACTAATATTTAAATTGCATAGTAGTGTTTTTCTTTCTTTTTTCTCTACTTTTATTTCTATTGGTATGAATGGATATTGTATTTGTATATACATAAGTGATATAAATTTTATGAAAGTATATTGTTTCTAGATTTTGATGTAAATGCTAGTATGGATTAGTTGCACATCTATATTATTTCATGTTTTATGAAGTTTTAAAAAATTTGAGTTATGTGTTAATGTTAATTTTTGGGTAGTACCAAGTTGAATCTTTATAGATTTATAATTTTTCAGATAATATCGGATTTCGGATAAATAATGGATCGGGTCGGGTCATTTCGCATTCATAGTTTTTCTGGTTATATCGGGTTTCGGGTGAATATCGGGTCGGGTCGAGTTTATTTCGGGCTTATGATTCCTCGAGTTATATCGGATATCGGATATGTATCGGATCGGGTCGGATAGTTTTCGCGCTTTTAATTACTCGGATAAAATCGGATCGGATTTCGGACGGATTGAGTCGGTATTCGTCGGATTTTTCGGGTCGGGTCAACTTTTGCCGGCTCTAGGTGTGTACACTTAAAGATAAGGTGATTAGAGTAGTAGGATGATCCATACACCATCTATGCTTTGGAATAGACACTTGATGCTGTTGTAGCACAATAGACAATTTAATATGATCCTAAGCCCATAAGAAAGGATCACCTTAGTTGCCTTTGTATCACCCATGAGAAAGTATCACCCTAGTTGCCTTTGTAGCATTGGTGTTAGGTTGTATTTCCATGTTTTAATTGAAATGACAATTACCTAAAGTGATTCTTGACATGAAAGACATGGTTCTTTTAATAATTATTTATGAAATCATAATAAAGGAATAGATAGAATCATATATTGTGTTCTTAACTCATGTGATCATCTGCTATTCTTGTTTCTATTTTAGTATAGTTATGCATGACTTGATATCATATTATGCTCTTTTGTCATTGTATGTTATCCTACTAATATTGTTATTCTACTGACTTTATTCATTTATTTTCCATGATCTTATATTATAATATTTCATTCATGTTTTATCAATAATGATTTCATGTATGTGAACCTACATGGGCATGCTATTACCATGTATTGAGTGTTCCTTATTTGGTATACTATCATACTAGTGCTATGCTTGTTTAGGCGCTTGTGTGCATGTACTCAGAATTAGGTTCTATTGTGATTTTTTGCTCGTCCTAAGAGTTAGTGTAACACTTTGAGTCAATATGACCACGTGGGGGCTACCTTGGATCGCTTTAAAATTGATTGGCTGGCCTCACAGATCCACACAAGTCCTTTTTAGGACGCTTTGTTCTCACTCATGTACTTCTTGAGAAATTTTCAAAAAATTTCCGAAACTTCCCAAGAGGGTCACCCATCCTAAAATTGATCTATGTCCAGCACGCTTAACTGTGGAGTTCTTATGATGGAATCACCAAAATGATAGTATGCTATGTTGATATAAGTAGTTAGATCAATCCTTATAATACTTCGCTCAATTTGGGGTATTACAGTTAGAACTACCCAATGTTTTGTCTCTCAAGGAATTTTGTAACTATTTTAGATATTTAATGTTTTCAAGAAGTTGTGTTGTAACTTTTACATTTATATTTTTGTCTCTTGGTTGATATTTTGAAACTTTTAAATTTATTTTATAGTTTCTTTGTTGACTTATTAGTAATGACTTTACAAGTTATTTGTTGTTTTTACTAGCAATAGTTTGGTTCAAGAATTTAGAGTAATTAATGTTACATGTTTTCAATCTTACACCTAGCATAAGAAAGGTAGTGTGCATTTATCTTTTGTTAGGTGTGCAGTAATATTCCTTATTCCTTGTAATTTTTTCATGTTAATTGTTTTTAAATAAAACTTTAAAAAAGTTAAAATGTGGGTGTTACATTATTATTTGTAATCAATAATAAGTTATTTATTAATTAATAATAATTATAATTTTTTATTCTTAATAGAAATAAATAATAATGATAATTATATTCATAAAATTATTATAATTATTATTATAGATAAATAAAATAAATAATTATTGGTAATTTTATTGTCAAAATTCCATCTTATAGTCCTACGCAACATGATGAAGCCTACAAGCCCTGTATGCGATGGGTAGCTTGAGGCTTTGCTAGGACTTTTATTCAAGCCCGATTGACTCACCCCATGCAATGATATGGTGGGAAGAAATCAGGACCCCACCATTGAATATGATTGATTCAAAATTTTATTATTCACTACTCCATGTGCACGTAACTCAACTTTCCCTAATTTCCTAACGCTCACTAACTCTAATGGAGACCTTATCCTGTCTCACATGGAGGCATGTTGTTAGCCATGAATTCCCTAAATAATGAAGTCACAAAGCCCTTTAAGAAGAAGGCATCAATAAGTTAATCTAAGCAACCAACCTAGTAATCATAATTGGTCATTGATGCTAGATAATCCTTCGCTAACTCTTGTTGCTCTCGGTTATTGTTACTCTCTATACTTGAATGACACCCCTATAGAGGCCTCAAACTAGGAATCTCAAACCCTTTATTGGGGTAGTTACACCTTCATGGTCCAAAAACTAAGTCATTCCACCCACTCTTTTTTATTTACATTACTTACATCCTATGTTATTTACTTTCTCTTTAGATTGACAATAGGCTATCACCAAACTAGTGTTCCTTTGATGCTCAAAATAATATTTTTTTTTATCTTTCTTGTAGAAGGATCAATTGTGCCCCACTTGAATCTAACTAATATACCCATTGTGGATTGCAAGGGTCTATAATTTGACAACCAAAGTGGGGCCTTACTTCTTTTCTCACAAAATATGAGGGACTGATGAATTTTGACCACGACAAATGTTGCCCACTTGCCTCTAGGATATAGTGATTTTGTTACACTAACCCCTTTTGAGGGAAATCTATCCTAGAAGAGCAAGTTGGAATCTAATAGAGATGTTGCTGAGCATTATTTAGAGTTCTTAACTCAATATATGCAGTAGTATGCAAGGATGATCCAATATCTTGAGAAACAAAACTAGCTCCTAATAAGCTAAAGCACAACATATCTGACTAAGGCCCCATAAGAAACTTTTACACCATTCCCATTCAATGCTTGGTTACTGGTGTTCAACATGATGACCTCTTGCCAAGTGCTAGGGACACCTACTGCAATGTTTTGAGGGATGATGCTTGATAGAATGGATTTGGGATAGCTTATTGTGGCAACTCTATCTGATCTTCTTAGCCCTTGAAAATATTAGAAAAACCTACGAGACCAAGAAAATGAAGGATTAGGAACACTGAATTTTGAACCCTTTTACGCATCCTTATCATATATTTTTTGGTGTTACTACCACCAACGCACCTACATTCTCAATAACTACTAATACTGATTGCCATTATCCTTTTTAGGCAAGCTAGAAACTTGTGCCCATGTTGTTGTAAAACTAGGATGACCTAACTTGAAAGATGGTTGAACTTGACCAAATGATAAATTGAATCTTTGGTATACCAATGCTAATCACAAGAAGCCTCATTGATAGTTTTATGGACTCTCTATTCATAGATGTTATTTTGATGGTGGCATTGCCAAAGAAGCTCATCCTTTCCCAGCTTTAAATGTATGAAGGGACTATTGACTCTAATGATCACATCACCTAATATAATCATCACATGTTTACATTGGAAATACCAAAAGAGATTCAGGGAGTATGCATGTGTAAAGGGTTTTAGATTTGTCTTGTTGTTTCAGTTTTCAAGTGGTGCACTTATCTACCCAATAACTCAATTACTTCTTTTACACAACTAACAAATAATTTTGTCCAACAATTTATAAGTAATCAAAAACTCTAAAAATTCACCCAACTACAGGTCCCCACCACCTTTTTTGATGTGGCTAATTGTCTAACTTCACACGCTCACATCACTTGTTATTTAAGCGCCTTTCATTTTTTTGTTGACACCCCTTTATACTTTTTATCTTCCATTTTTACCCCTTTCATTTTTACACCATTGTTTCACTTTCATCTCAACTCTCTCCTTTCTCAATCACCTATTTTATTTTTATAAATCAATTTTTATTATAGATTAAAGCTAAGAAAACATGTAAAACAATTATGAAAATTTAGGATGGTAATTTTTTTTCTCTTCTTATCCTCATGAAACAAAAATGAATTGCATGGACTACACATTTAAAAAGAAGCCTAAACTTGTGATGTGTATGATAGATTGTAGGCAAAGACACACAAGTTGTGATATAGGTGGGTAGGTGAGATGCACGTATTTTGTGATTGGTGGATGTTTTAATTGCTTCACTCAGGCACTTGGCATATTCATCATCATTTAGGTTTTGAGTTCTCAATATTTTGGTTTTTTTACCTAATTTTTTCTTAAATTCAATAAATATATCCTAGAAAAGCAATAATGATGGGTTCATTTATTGATTTGCACATTTAAATAATCTAAATAACTACATAATATGAAGAAAAATATGGAGATTAGTTCAAAATTTATCCTTTTATGAAAGTCTTTTTTTTAAGAAAAAAACTACAGATTTGGATTAAATATTAATGAAAATAAATTATAAATATTTTATTTGTAGCTGTCTACTTGTATCGGTTTATAGAAGTAAGGTAAAAAATGAAGAGACTAAAGTTGAAAAAAAAATGGTGTATAAGGTGCCAATTTATAATTTTTGGGTGTTTAAACAAAATCCACCTATTTTATATATAAACACATTTGCATATTATTGCTTAAAAACATCATTTACATATTTTAACTATTAGTTGTGGCTCTTCGAGTTCCCCCCCCCCAACACCCCCATGTTAGTTGTGGCTTATGTAAACTAATAATTTTGGGGGAAAGAAAAAAAACTAATGAAAAATGTTAATAATAATAAAATCATATTTTTTATTAGTTATAATAAGAACATACTATTATAACTTATCAAATAAAGAGACCTTATATAATTTGAGAAACACTTACTGTCATTGGTCAATAGTAATTGTCGTTGACTTTTTTTTTACTTTGTATAATAATTAAAATTACTAAGTTTAAATTTTAAGAAGATTCATACTTTTAAAGAAATTAGAATATACATCAATTCATAGAGAATGAGTTGTGAAAGAATAATCATTTATAAGGTTGTCAAGTAAAAAAACAATAAAATAGAATAAAAGTGATATATTAAGAAAAACTATATACAATAGTTTTAATTAAATAAATCCCTATATAATTATTCACTAAAAAAATCATGTTAAGGAAGGGATTATACAGCAATTATATCATAGAACTGGTGTGTATAATCCTTGGTATTTTATTTACATTTTTTATTCTTCTAGTGAGAGCTTATATGAGGGTTGGTCAGTTTTGCCCCAAAATTATCATATATACCCATATGTTACTACTATTAATTTAACCTAAATTAAAACATTTTATATTTAAAATTACCTCCTAATTGTAGAGAGAGTGCATTTACTATTGAAGTGAAATTCCATCACTTCCATAATCCTTCTTCTCCACTAGTGCCATTCTTATCATTATACATACCTTTTTTCTTTTTTTTTTCTTTTTTTTTGTCATAAACATCATTGTTGTTCTTCTTCTTTTAGGTGTGTTACATTCTAATTTTTCTTTCTCTTGTATGTAAGTCTTATGGCTTTGAGAATGTGTTCCAATGTTCCTTGTTGAGGTCTAATATTTTTCAAAAGCATAGCTAAGAAAGATATGAGATAGTGATTTAGAAATTTTTTTTAATAATTTATCTAAGATTGTTTAATGAACCAAATAAGTATCTTTAATTTTATGGTGGTTATGGCACTTAGTTAATTAACTTACAATTCTTGGTTTATGTTTTTTTAATGAAAGATTGTTGTGGCATATATTTATTTCTTTCATAGTTTTAGGTACAGAATCCTAATATGATATGCATAAGAAGAACATAAAGAGAGAAATAGGTTGGAGGATAGATATATTAAAAAACAAAGATAGAAACATAGGGATGTATTTTGAATTTAAAACTAAGGAAGAACTAGTAGGAGAAAGTGGGAACAAGTGCATTAGCTAAGATTGTGGCATGATCCCCCAATTGATCATTATTAAGATCATTTCCTTAATGCTCCATTTGGTTCATGGAAAGTTTTAAAGAAAAGAAATAAAATAATGAGGAAAATAGTTTTTTTTTATGTTTGGTTTACATGAGATAATAAAATAGAAAAAAAGATAGTATAAAATTGTTAAAGATTAACTATATAATTTTCTTTGAGAAAAATTTAAAGGACAATTTTTTCATTTTGATTATCTTTCTCTTAAACTTTCTTAGAACCAAATAGTGCCTAAATATTTGAAGGATAGAGTGTGGAATAATATAACAACGTGGTTTGATTTTTATTAAATATTAAATTGATTATTATTAATAATGATGGTATTCATTACCATCATACTAATTATTAATAATATATTTCCTTTATAACTCATATTTAATATGGGAAAAATAATAGGAAAATATTTATGAATCAAGCTACTAAGTATTTTACATATTAGGATTCTTGGATGGCCAACAATCATATGGAAAATGATGATGACAATTATAATATCATGCCTTAATAAATTATGCTAACATGATCACCTTTGATCAATGAATGAGTTTGTAAGGTGGAGGTCTTCCATAGAATATAAAGTAAGTAATAGGTCATAATATTAAGCTTTAAAAAAATACCAATAATTATATACTCCACCTTACTTTTAGGAATCTTAAGAATTTATATTTAACTAATTTTGAAAATTGCTGTGAATTATTTACTTATAATTGTTTGTCTTATTTGGTGAATAAATAGGAGTGTAATGCAGCATATGGACTCTGTGGATCTTTGGATTCAGTGGCTGGAATGTGCAGATTATGTATCTGAAGTGTGCAGATTATGTAATTTTTGTTAATTAAGTGTAATCCCATATGATGCATTCGCCGATCGAAATTGGCTAACGGAAATTAGGTCGGTTGTATAATCCGCCACCCGGTCCTTAATTTTGGACTAGATGGAATGTGGATTAATCAATCCTTAATAGCCATGATTAGCTAAAGTATTATTTTTAGCTTATGGGAATTAAGTCTTAAACTTAATTTGTATTTGCGGCATTTTATCTTGTGGATTAATTGGGCTGGTCGACTACTTATGTGGCCCAAAGTAACAGCCACTCAGCCCTTTCCATTGTAAGCTGGTCGTGTATTCGTTGGTCTATATTATGTATTTATATGTCGTTATATGGTCTGTAATACGCATATAAATAGCCTTGTAAAAGTGTAATACGGGACGATCTTTAGACATAAATTTTTTGGCTTAGTTCTTGACTCTTCTCGCGACTTCTCTCTCTCTCTCTCTGCGATTCTCTTGCTTGCTCGCTCTTCTTCTGTGAATATGCTCTCTTACTTTGATCAATCTTGATCATTCTTTCTTCAATTTCAGTTGTCGTTATACAAACTGTGCCTCTGAATCTTTGGGTCTTCCTTTGGAGTTGTTCCTTAGGCTGAACCGGCGAAATCGAACGTTGCGCTGGATTAATCTTTTGATCCTTTCGAGAAACCCTAACAGGTTTCCATCACCTTAATAGATTATGCTAACGTGATCACCTTTGATCAATGAATGAGTTTGTAAGGTGGAGGTCTTCCATAGAATTTAAAGTAAGTAATAGGTCATAATATTAAGCTTTAAAAAAATACTAATTATTATATACCCCACCTTACTTTAAGGAAATATTTTTAATGTGATATAAAAAACAAAGAAATCATGACAAAGGAAATGTGAAGAATAACAAATGTGTTCATAGGGGGTCATTAGAGAAGCATTGGTAAAAATTAACTGTTATAATATAATAATTTTTATTCACGAAACCTTGCATGGTAGCTAATTTTTTTTTATATGATTCAATAGGAGAAAAATAGAAAGGAATAGTAGAGAAGGCTTATACCCCATATGTACTTCATATGTGAGCTAAATATTTGTATTGGGGTTAAGTTAAATAAGAAGAGTATGGTTACCTATAAACCAATGCAACAAATGGTTAAGAATATTATAAGCTTTAGCCTTGTCTAAATTCTAAATACTTGAATATCATTTCTTATCACAAACTATAGTTTTTTCTCTAATTGAATTATTTGAGAAAAGAGCCTCCATTAGGTTATATTAATTATAAAGTGATAGATAGAATTTATAAGCTATTTTCCTGTATAAAAATGTCATTTATTCCTCATTAATTTTATAAGATTTAATCTTTTCTCAAGTTTTTCTCTTTTGAATAAATTTTGTAGGAAAAGAAAAATGAAGATATTCAAAGGAGAAATCAATGAAAAAATGAAATCAAGCAAAGAACACCTTAAGAAACATTGAAGTAAGGGAAGAAAAGTTGGAAATGAAGCAAAGACACCAAGAGAAGTGTGTGCTGAAATTTTAATGGAAGAAGGGAAAAAGAGCAAAGAACACGGTACCCCCGTGTTTCTTAAACACAAACCATGTTTCCTCTAGAAGATAGAATCTTAGTTTTTAGAATCCAAAATTTGGTAAAGAATGCAGAGAAAAACATGGAGGTTCCATGTTTTTCTTAAATTTTATAACCGCTCACATGACCTTTTTTCTGATATATTCTCTAACTACTTTGGGTTCAAAAAATCAATTTTTGGGGTTCAAAAAAGTTGAATGTTCTCTCTTTCTCTATTCCCTCTAGAAAATTTATGTACTTCATAATTCTAACTTTCTTTATCTTTTTGTATTCTATTGAACAATTGATGAGCTGCAATTCAAGTGATAAGTTTTTCTCCATTCCTTTCTTAATTACAAGTTCTATATTTTGATTGATTGCAAGTACAGTTTCTACAATTGCATTTTTATTTCTCTTTCTTTTAATGTGTTATTACTTATTTATTCAAGATCATTTGTATTAATTATAAATTATTGCATGTAATAGTGTGATCTTACAATTATGCAAAAAGTAGAATAAATAAAATAGGGTAGGATGATTTGAAAATGGAATTATGTTTCAAATATAACAACATAATTTGTAATTATGATTCTACATGAAATTTAATTGGATTAATGGATGGAATTGAATGATTTTGTATCATAGATTAAGAATTTAAACTAATTGGATTGATCACCTATTTAGTTTAAAACTTAATCCCTACTAGGATGACGTAATTAGTATGTATTTGTTAATTAACGTGTCTAGAGTAGCAAAAAGGTTAATTGTTAATCTTGTCCATTAATTCATACAATTGCATAATTTGAGCTTATGTGGTTATTGTTGTAGTTGACGGATTTCCATTCATAATGTTGTCATTAATTTAATCTAGTGTTCATAACCTAGGTTATTAATTGGTTAGATGATAAATTGAGAGCTTATTCAATTTATTAGAATGAAGAGAAAGCAAAGACATGAATTACTATGAGTCTCTAGAGGTCAACATTAAGTATTTGATACCTTAATTCCATGATCAATTCATTCCTATCATCATTCATCAATTAGTGAGCAAAATATCCTATAGTATATAATTAGTGATAGAATTAATGAGATTGTGTAACCGGAGTTATAACATCAATTAAAAAATTATTGATTAAATACCATTCCCTATAGGTTCGACTCCTTACCATTTACTACATATTTGGGAATTAGGATTTATTTATTAAATTTATTGTGTATACGACAATGCATCAAATTTTTGGCACCGTTGCCGGGGAATGGCAACTATAATCTTTAGTTTATTTGGTTGTTGTTTCTTATTTTTGCTTTCAATATTTTCTCCAAGTGTACTTATCCATTCTTTAATTGTGTATAATCCTCAGGCACTCACATTTGAGGTTATTCGCAATTGAATATCAAGGACAAATCATCCCACCAATAGATCCAAATTCTCCTTCTCCTATTGCAAACCGAATAAGAAGGAGATTGGAATACGCTCGTCATATTCCATTACCTTCTAAAAGAAGTTTCACGGATTTGGAAGAAGACCTTACAGAGGTTTTATTTAATTCACCTTGTCACATCGATCCACCTATGGCAGATTGAATCCTCATGGAGCTAGCCGCTCCTGTTTTCAACCCTAATCTTTTATGCATTAATTATCCTGCCGAAAATGATACTTGTGAGATCAAACCTAGTTTGATACGTGTTCTACCTATTTTTATAGGATTCAGAGACAATAATTCATGGGCTCAGGTTGTTTCACTGATCCCAAAACATTTCTTAAGGAATTCCATATAGCATGTTCTGGTATGAAACCAAATGGAGTAACTGCAGAAAAACTTAAAGCTTTTCCTTTTGCGTTGATTGACGCTGCGAAAGAATGGTTATATGAATTACCAGCGGGATTTGTGAATACTTAGACTGATATGCAAAAGGTTTTCCTTGAAAAATATTTTCCTTCATCTAGAGCAACTATCATTAGAAAAGAAATTTGTGGTATTTGGCAAGACGGGGGAGAATCATTGCATAAATATAGGGAACGTTTCAAGAATTTATGCGGTAGTGAGCAGTTATTAGTATAATACTTCTATGAAGGATTATCTCCTATAGATCGTAATATGATAGATGCTACTAGTGGTGGTGCGTTGGTTGATAAAGCTCCTACTTAGACTAAAAGGTTAATTGCTAACATGGCATCTAACTCTCAATATTGCAGTAGAGGTAATACTTTTGTGTCTTAATAGGTGAAAGAAGTTAATATTGCCAAATTGAAAACACAAGTATCAAATTTGACAAATCTTGTAGAGAGTGTTGTAGGTGAAAAAATTCCTACAAAGGTATGTGGAATTTGTTCTTTCACCGGTCACCTACTGATATGTGCCCCAATTTGTAGGAAGAACAACAAGTAAATGCCATCGGATGACAAAAAATACCAAAGAGAAATGATCCATATGCTCCAACATATAATCCTGGATGGAAGGATCATCCAAATCTAAGATATGGAAACAATCAAAAAGGTGGTAATTCATATTTCCGAACAAAAGTTTATCAAAACCAACAAGGATCAAATCCGCCTCCTAGATTTTTTTTCAAGTCCCATTAAATCATCAAAGACCACCATTTCAACCAATGCCTCCACCATAAGTTCCACAACAATTAGGAGGAATGCCTTTGAAAGATTTGGTGAAATCTTTGGCTACCAATACATTTTAATTTCAACAAGAAACTAGAAATGGTATCAAGAATTTAGAAAATCAAGTGAGTCAATTGGTAGATTCCTTTGGAACATTACAAGCACAAGGATCCTCGAAATTCCCTAGTCAAACGGAAATAAACTCTAGGGAAAATTCTATTGCTATCACAACCCAAAGTGAAAACAATTGGCAAATCCAAGAAAATTAAGTGAGGAGCAAGAAATAAGCAAAGAAGAAGGTGAGACAGTTGTTGAAGAATAAAATATTGAAAATTATCAATAGTTAACTAAAGGTAAGTCATCCACTCCTATTAAAATTCCTGCTCCTTTTCCCAACAGGTTTGGAAAAAACACAAAGTTGAATTATAATAAGGAGATATTTGACATATTTAGAAAGGTGGAAGTTAGTCTCCCTCTCATTGAAGCAATTAAAAAAGTGCCAAGGTATGAAAAATTCCTTAAGGATTTGTGCACTAACAAAAGGAAACTGAAGGGAGATGAGAGGGTAAGTGAGGAAGAAAATGCATCAGCAATTTTACAAAGGAAACTTTCACCGAAATGCAAGGATCTAGGTATTTTTACTATCCCTTACAAGATTGGAAACAAGAAGTATGAAAAATGTATGCTTGATTTAGGTGCTTCAATTAATGTCATACCTTTATCTATTTTTAATGCTCTAAGTATAGGTCCTTTAAAAGAAACTCATGTGGTTACTCAATTAGCTGATAGATCTAACACATACCCGGAAGGGGTAATTGAAGATGTCTTAGTTCGGGTGAACAAATTAGTTTTCCTTGTGGATTTTTATTTCTTAGATATGCAGGAAAATTTTTCATCTAATCCTTCTCCTATATTTTTAGGTAGACCATTCTTGAAAACTTCGAAAACAAAAATTGGTGTTAAAATTGTTATCTATAGGAGTCATTTATCCAATTTCTGATAGTAGTTGGGTTAGTCCCCTTCAAGTCGTACCCAAGAAAACAGGAATCACAGTAGTGGAAAATGATAAAGGAGAAATGGTTCCTACTAGAGAACAAAATGGTTGATGGAACCTAGATAGGTTTTAAAGAAATTTCACCAGATTGTGAGTCAAGCAATGGGTTCGACCACAAAATACAGATCAGCTTAAGGAAATTAAACCAAAGGAAGATCAAGAAACTTAGGGCACAGTTGTATTCAACGGAAACTGAGATTGATTCACAGAAGAGAGAATCGAGCAAGAAGATTAGTAGAGAAGAGATTCGAGCAAGCGAGGGTTTTGTGAGAGAGAAGTCGAGAGAGAGAATTCCATAGAGAAAGTAGTATCTGTAATAATCTACCAAAAAATTCTGTACAAACCTCCCGTATACGCCCTTATATATGTGTGTATATAATGCCCAAATACATACAATCGGTGGGCTTTAATCAAGACAACCAAACAACCCAAATACAAGATAGCCGAGACAAACAATCTAAAATACAAGATCCATTAGTGCTGATTATAATGATTTAGCCCAATTACAAATATAAGATTACAATAATTCCCACATAATTAAATTACAACCTATTTCCCATCTGCTAAATTATGGAGCTAATTATATAGATTAAGGGTTGTATAATCTACAATCCTTCTAACCCAAAATTATGGATCGGGTGGCTGATCATGCGGCCTACTTATTTCCACTAGCTATGATTTGCCGGCGAATGCATAATATGGGAATAATAATTTTCCCTCATTGATATGATAAAAAAAAATCAACTTATGCAGCAATTTCATGTTCGCAGCAGCAACCAACAACATCTACTCACAGTAGCCAACATTATGCTCCATTTCCAATAATATGATTTTACCTAATTATTCATAGAATAAGAAAAGTAATTATATGTACAATGCAATTTAAAAGAATCAATAGAATTATTTAAAGACAAATTATTGAGATACACATCAATGGTTGGAGGGTATATGTAGATTATAGGAAGTTGAACTCCATGACTAGGAAAGATGATTTTCCTCTACCATTTATGGATGAAATGTTAGAGAGGCTAAGGGGTCATGCTTATTATTGTTTTCTTGATGGTTTATTCTTGATATGTGCATGTTCCCATAGCTCCAGAAGATCAAGAGAAGACCACATTTACATGTCCTTATGGTATGTTTGCATATCATCGTATGCCATTTGGGCTATGCAATGCCCTTGCCACATTCCAAATATGTATGGTAAGCATATTTTCCTAATATTTGGGGAAAACTATCGAGATATTCATGGATGATTTTAGTATTCATGGAGATACTTTTGATGAATGCCTAGGTAATTTAACCCTTATATTGAAAAGATGTCTTGAAACAAATCTTGTACTAAATTCTAAAAAATGCGATTTTATGGTTCAACAAGGAATAGTTTTGGGACATATCATTTCAGCTAAAAGAATTGAAGTAGATAAGGAAAAAATTGATATTATAGCTTCATTACCTTACCCGCCAACTGTTAAAGATGTGCATTCATTCTAGGGACATGCTGGATTTTATCGATAATTTTTTAAGGATTTTTCTAAAATAGCCCAACCTTTGTGTAAGCTTCTTCAAAAAGAAATAGATTTTTAGTTTGATGATGTATGTAAGAAAGCATTTGAACATCTAAAGGAAAATTTGATTAGCGTACCCATACTTCAACCACCCGATAGGAATTTTCCCTTTGAATTAATGTGTGATGCATCTAACTATGTTGTTGGTGTAGTGTTAGGTCAAAGGATCAGGAAAGATCCACATGTGATATACAATGCTTCACGAACTTTGAATATAGCTCAGCTTAATTACATAACAACTGAGAAGGAGCTTCTCGCCACTGTCTTTGCTTTGGATAAATTTTGTTCTTATCTTTTAGGCACTAATATTATTGTTTATTTTGACCATACAACTTTGAAATATCTTCTAGCAAAGAGGAAGCAAAACCAAGATTAGTTAGATGGATACTTCTAATCCAAGAATTTAATATACGTATCAAAATAAAAAAAAGGATCATAAAATAGAGTAGCAGATCATCTAAGTAGGTTAATCAAGGAGGTTGAAGTTGAGGCACCCATCAATGAAGCATTTCCGGATGAATAACTTCATGGCATTAAAAATAAGATACCATGGTATGCTAACATGGTAAATTTTTTGGTTGCAAAAGTATTCCCTCACATTTTATTAAAGCAAAAAAAGATAGAATGTAGAGTCAAGAAAAATATTTTGTATAGGATGATCCATATTTGTGGAAACAATGTGCTGACCAAATCATTAGAAGGTGTATCCCTGATAGTGAAATTCTTTCTATCTTAGCATTTTTTTCATAACTATGCTTGTGGGGTTCATTTTGGCCTTAAAAGAACAGCTTATAAAATTTTAAAAAGTGGATTTTGTGGCCTACCCTATTTAAGGATACTTATGAATTTTGAAAAACATATGAAAATTGTCAAAAGACTAGAGGACTAGGTCCTAGAAATGAAATGCCACAAACTCCTATCATTGCATGTGAAATTTTTGATGTTTGGGGTATGGATTTCATGAGTCCTTTTCCATCATCTTTTGGTTTCAAATATATTCTTGTTTTTGTAGATTATGTGTCAAAATAGGTGGAGGCAAAGGATACCCGTATTGATGAAGCTAAAGTTGTTGTCGATTTTCTTCAAACTAACTTTTTTACAAGGTTTGGCTTGCCAAAATCTATAATAAACGACAAAGGTTCACACTTTTGCAATAGAACAATATAAGCATTATTAAAGAAATATCATGTGACACATCGAATCTCCACAGCATATCATCCACAACAAATGGTTAAGCTGAAATATCCAATCAAGAAATCAAATCAATTTTGGAAAAGATGGTAAAAATTACAAGGAAGGATTGGATCTTACACCTCATTGATGCTCTCTAGGCCTATCGTACAACATTCAAAACTCTAATTGGTATGTCACCATATCGGTTGCTCTACAGTAAGCCTTGTCATCTCCTAGTCGAATTGGAACATAAAGCTTTTGGGATGTAAAGAAAGGTAACATGGAGTCAAATGAAATTGGAAGGCATAGAAAACACCAACTACAAGAACTTGAGGAACTAAGAAATGATGCTTTTGAAACTGCATTGTGATATAAAAATCAAACTAAGGTAGTTCATGATAAGTTCATTGTTAGGAAGAATTTTGAGATCGGCTAAAAGTTTTATTATACCATTCTCGGTTAAAGCTATTTCCAAGGAAATTAAGGTCGAGATGGATTAACCAATTTGTTGTAACTAATGTGTTTTCTCATGGTGTAGTAAAGAAAAAAAGTGAGAAAACAGGAAAAAAGTGGAAAGTGAATGGACACCATCTTAAACCTTTTTATGAAGGATATTGTGTACGAAACTTGGAAATGGTAGATCTTACCATTCCAAGTTATGAAGGCTGAATAGTGGGATATTACCACTTGGGAAACTCCCAAGTGTTGTACATACGTTTTTCTTATCTCATACTATGTTTCTTTATTATTTTTATCACTTTTATATATGTAGTTATCATGTAGGATGTATTTATGTATGTTTAATATTCTTATGTATGTGTACTCAATATATATTATGTGTGTGTGTTTTCCTTGTTTTGAAAAAAAAAGAATAGAACTACATAGGGGCACCGTATTACCAAAACACACCCTGTGTTTTTCTATCATAGTTTGTAGGGAAAACAGCAAAGGGCAAAAACATTATGAAATAACAAGGGGGTCTGTGTTTACCAAACACGAGCCATGTTTTTCTGTTAGTTAATTTTTTCAAATTCTAAACAATTTCAAAATAAACACGGGTGGTCTATGTTTCATAAATACGGGCCATATTTTTCTATCGAGACTTTTTCCCGTGTAATAGAGAGCTTAAAATTTAACACAGGGATATCGTGTTTATGAAACACGTACCATGTTTCTTGGAAAAAAACCCCTATTTCTGCCCGTGTTTTCATAATTCCTAGAACATGACCCCTTTTCTTTGACCCTGTCTCTACTGACTGCGAAAACCACCATTTCTCTCTTCTTCAATCCTCAATTTTCTTGCAATAACCTACCATGCCCATAGATTCTCACTTTCATTCTTCATCCCTACCTCTTCTCCATCCATATCAAAAAACCCTTCCATCACTCATCCTCCATTAAATTTCAAAAACCAGAGTTTCAAAACCTAATTTCAGTTCTTGCTCAAATTGTCCAGATTTAAGCAAATTAGCATAGGGCTTTTGTTTAATTCTAATTTTATAAGCCTTGTCAAACTACATTCTACAATTTCATTCATCAAAATTCACACATATAAGGTATGTGCACTACTTAACCAAACATGCCAAATTTGTTTCATTCTACAATTTTTGTTACAATTACAAGGAATATATGTTTGTGTGCTAAAAAATATTTTTGTGACATAATACAATACATATGCATTTGTTTATTAAATTTATGGTGAAACTACGCTACCTATCAATGATTGGTTGATTTGCTAGAATTTATGGCAAACTCAATGCAAATGTTCCTGGTTACAATTTTGTTGCAAATTGAAATACATTTTTGGTAAAAAAGCGGTATGTGCTGAAATAATTCTTATAAGATGAGAATTCTATATCTCTTATAATGGATGAGTGAAGATATGCTTATGAATGCTGAATTTCAATACTAATGACTTAATGGCAAGAAAATTGCTAAATTAGAGTGCCAAATATCACAATGTTTGTAACATTCAATTGATATTTAGCATTTCTATTTAAGTGCTAGATTGGGTAATGAAAAATTGAATAACACAAAAATATATTATCTTCCACTTTACTATTCTTACTAATGCATGTGTGTTTTGTAGATGGTACCAAAAAGAAACAATGGACTGAAGGGGAATCTTCAAGACCTCAATCATCGCCAACTCATCATCGGAACCGAAGAAACTGACCAAATGAACTAGGTATTATCTTTACCACTCCAGAACAACAACAAAGGTATGAATATCTATCCCAAAGGAGCATTATTGGAACAAGGTATTTAGATGATGGTTGTCTAAATACGTTGGGAATACATGCGTAAGTAATGTAATTGCTGGAAAAATGTGGGATTGTATAATTTCATCTATTGTACTAATCATACATATAGGCGTTTAACATTAGAATTGATCAGTACTTTTGAATTATGTACTACTACTAGTGCCTTTTTTGAAGAACAGGGGTACATTTGTTTTCATATCTTTAATGAAGATAGGAAAATTTCCTTACATGAATTAGCACATATTTTTATGTTGCCTCCGGAGGGTAATCGTATCATACCCCCTTGGTTCAATATGAATAGTTTCTTCGCTAGAATTGGTGATCTCTCCAATATGCCAACCCCCGATACTTTCAGAATCTCTACAGCCAAGGCTTCAAGAATTTTCAATCTAGTCTTCAGATATTCACAAAGACTCTTAGCTACCACCATTTTTGGGCGAGGGGATAGTACTGGGGTTGTTTGATACATAGAAATTTTCTTCATCAATGCCATACGTGCTAGATCATAATTAACTAGATATTGCCTATTTTCTAGCTAAGTAGTTTCAAAGAGTCAGAAATTCTAAATAGGGTGATATTGTCATTGATAGTTTAATTATCACTATTTGTTTAAGTACGGACATACATCTCCCTGATGATATGCCTATAGAAGCCTTGAGCACCCATATCGATATTGAATATTGCCGTCTTATGCATCTTATTAAGTGTAGGGTCAGTGCATGATATCTTTCATACCAAGGACGTGCTCATTTTCCCCTACCAAACCCTTCAAGAATAGATCCTTTAAACCCACAGAATTGGTAACCTATCGATGATGAAGACAATCCCGCTCCTCTGGCAATTGAGCATCCATTCCCTCCTCACAGTGAACAAGCAACATCTACTCCCCCCTCATTTGTAGGCTAGATCCTCTTCCTCTTCTACTTATATCCCCAACTGGCATCTCCAATTTCAAAACCAAGTCTTCTCCCAACTAGATTCCATGCGCCAAAATCAAGATCAATGATGGAAATGGTGAAATCTCTTTACGATATTTACCTTGGGCATAGGGGCAATGAACAAGATAAGTAGGGGGATGCATATGTGGTAATTTATTAATAGTCTTTGTGGGTATTATGTCCATATATATATATAGTTTTATTTCTTTCTTTTTGTGGCTGTTTTATTTAGGTAAGTCATTGCCTAAATATGTGATCTTATGTTTGTTGTTTAGTTCATTCTGAAACAAGAAGTGTTAGATTTGAGTTATCCATTCATGGGGTAAAAAAAGTAATGGGACTAAATTCTTTTTACAAAGGATATTTTTAAATCATATTAATTGATTTGATCACCATCTTCCAAAACCTTAAAACTAGAAATTGAGATTGTGATAGTGGTGAAGGAAAGAAAGTTAGAATGGTTAGGAATCAATCCATGAATTGATTATGAATGAGATGAAATGAAATTAAAAATTGGTAGATATACCATTGTGAGTGCTTGAGCCTAATCTTTGGATACATTGTTTATCCAAATTATATTTTTCTTTTGTGTATATTCTTCAATGATATGTGATAATCGAATTTGCCATTAATTGTCTTTAAGATTGCATTAAAATTTAGGATATTAGAAAATGATAAAGGCATTCTTCTTTCTTCATTAGCTATGAGAAAAAAAAGATTAACTTAAAAATTATTATTCATTTACATAAACCCTTTGAGCCTAAGCCTTATTCTATTGATTTAACCTTCATTACCAATTAATCTCCATATTAATTTTCCCTCTTTACTCTATGACTAGCGAAGCAATAAATTTTACGGGAAAACATTTGTTGATAAGGTAAAATCCAAGCATGGGGGTGCAAAATTTTGGTGAAGGAACTAATTTAAAATTTTAAAAATCCAAAAAAAAGAGAAAGTCTTTATTATTTATTTGGTTTAAGGGAAAGGTTAAATTATCAAAAAAAAGGAGGATTGTGACTTAATGGAAAAGAAATAAAAATTTCTTCTCTAATTAATAGAGTTAAGCTATAACACCAAAATTATACCCTACCTTATAACCTTATCCCCATTATAACCAATTCTATGACTTTTTGATTTTTATATGGGTGATCATTATCATTTGGAGAAATTTTTTAGAGTAAACACATCATAACCTACAAACATAAGAGTGAGTGCTTTCACACACCAAAAGTAAGAATTTGCCAATTTAAATTTCATTAATGTTAATTTAACTTTGCATGGTAAGATACTAACTATATTAACTCTCGTTCCCTAACCACTTGAGAATTTGATAATATTGTTTATAGGGTGTGTTAGATGTGTGATCCAACTATTTCCAACATTGTGATTTTATGATTTATAATTATTTTAAGTCCCAATGCATTGTTAAAATTCTATGAATGAATAAATCCAATCTTACAATTCTTGTGATCCATAACTTATCTCGCTTGAATTTCTTGATATTTCTCATGTGCATGATATGATGTTGCTTGAGGACAAGCAATAATTTAAGTATGGTGGTATTTGATAGATATAATTTATAAGCTATTTTCCTATATAAAAATGTCATTCATTCCCCCATTAATTTTATAAGATTTAATCTTTTCTCGAGTTTTTCTCTTTTGAATAGATTTTGCAAGAAAAGATAAAGATGAAGAGATTCAAAGGAGAAATCAACAAAAAACGGAAATCAAGCAAAGACCACCTCAAGAAACATTGAAGCAAGGGAAGAAAAGTTGGAAATGAAGCAAAGACACCAAGAGAAGTGTGTGCTGAAATTTTAATGGAAGAAAGGCGAAAGAGCAAAGATAAAACCCTAGTTTTTAGAATCCAAAATTTGGTAGAGAACGCAGAGAAAAACATGGAGGTCCCTTGTTTTCCAAAACACAGAACGTGTTTTTCTTAAATTTTTTAACCGCTCACACGACCTTTTCTTGATATATTCTCTAACTATGCTGGGTTCAAAAATTATTTTTTTGGTTTCAAAAAAGTTGAATGTATAGAATTAGTGATAGAATTAATGAGATTATGTAACCGAGTTTTAACATCAATTAAAAAATTATTGATTAAATACCATTCCTTATGGGTTTGACTTCTTCTTACCATTTACTACGTATTTGGGAATGAGGATTTATTTATTAAATTCATTGTGTATACGACAACGCATCATCAAGGCACAAATGAACTTTTGATTCATATATTAGGGATTGAAGAGCAGAGTGTAACACCCCAAAATTTTGTATTAAAATTCTTTTATTTTGTAGAAGTGCTAATTAAAAAATAATGGGTATTATCGCCTGACTTAACATAAGGCCAGTTTTCTCAACTTCCTTATGCGATGTGCTAAGGATCAAAACACGTTATATCTAAAAGAAAGAAGCAAAAATAAGAGACAGAAAATAGATCAAGGTTATAGATAAGCATCCTCCGTACAACAATGATAATCAAAATACTATAAGGGACATAAGATTATAAAGGAAAACTTACTACATCATAATTTTATATCTCAAGGCAAGATACAAGATCACCCTAGCTCTTAGACCCAAAAGTCCATTTCAAAAATAGAATCTCCTACCAAGGACCCCACTCATCCTCACCCTTTTATATGCCTAGTTCCCCTCCATGGCCTACACATAATCATTTGAAAATGTAATATGAGTATGATATCTTTAATTGAATAAATCACAATACCTCACAGGAAGTAGTATGCTCATAATCCACATAATTACACAGAAATAGAAATCATGCTTAAAGTAAAAAAAAAACATATGGGATAACAAGAATACAATTACTATAAGATAACATATACGACATCAAAGTCTCATGCTCCTCAATCAACTTACTTATCCATCTCACATTAATCTCAAAGATCACAAAAATCATATTATAATCCATGACAAGCAAGGTAGCGCATTAAGGCTCTACCAACCAACCAACCAACCAACCAAATCAATTCTAGTTAAGGCCAAAAGAGCAATGATAGTCTAGAGACGTATAAAGTACTCTTATTATTCTATCGTATAAAGTAACACAATACCCTCCCAAGCGTTCCACCAAATCAATAGATATAAACCACGAGTAGACGCAAAGGTAATTTCCAAACCAACAATCAAATACATTATTGATAACCATACACATTAATTACTTCCATTTTCAGTACTCGAGGGTTTATAAGAAAATATTTGAAGACGTATAGAGTACACCGGCTATACTAGCATACAAAGCAACACAATACCCTTCCCCACCATACAACTCAGAGATGTATAAAGTACACCGATTATAATTGTACATAAAATAACAAAATACCCTCCCATCCTAGGTTACCTAATCCTTTAGTATCAATACCCCTTATAGAACCCATATGTCACATATAGAGTATACTAGGGTACTAAGGCACATTAGTGAAATCAAACCAAAATGAGGGCTCTCTCTTCATCTCTAGGGTAGCTAGCCCTAGAGTGTAAACCATTCCTAAAATCAAGGTCTTCCACTTTGAACATTAATACTTGGTGATCATAAATATAACATAATATGCAATAATTCCAATTTCATTACTTAAACATTTTCCTTTATTTTCAATTATAAAATTTAACCCCAAGGTGAATGGTCAAATCTAAAATCAAATTCAACAATAAGGTTAATCTATCAATATACTAAGGTTATCCTATGTCAAATTATTCATATTAAGTGCATTAGGTCAAAATTGACCAAAATGCTCTAAAAACTCTAATCAACCCATCATTATCCAATTTCATTCTCATGAAAACCTCATAATAAATAGCAAAATGAATGCACGAGATAACTACTAAAGATCATGCTTTCAACATTCACACATTTTCATAGCACTGCATAAAATAAAACCCTAGCATGATTCTAGATCTAAATAATATATCATGCTCACACGCAAATTCTATGCTCTTATGAGCAATTGAATTTTCCTAAATCCAAGCTACCCAAAAGCACAAAATTTTATCTTCTCCATGACACCTCAAGGTTTAATTAAGAAAGAAACAACCATTAACACATATATTATCATTTATCATAATAAAAAAAGGAAAATTAACTAAAACCAAATCATGAGCAAGGGTGAACAAGGAATAATGGTCTTGGAGGAGAAAAATACACTAGGGGATGCAATGAGAAAGAATACCAAAAATCAAAATATTTAAGGGTCCTAATTAGAGTTACCAAATCGGGAGGGAAACATTTGTTGAGTAAAGTTCTTCTAAATAGATACACGTTAAGGTTTAAAATAGGGTTAAGGTTACTAATCCAAATTCTATCAAATTCTAGCTTATGTATCTTTGCATATAACTCACCATTTTAATACATATAATAATAATGTATTTAATTAAAACATCGTATAATAATTACACATAATTACAAATTTTATAATTAGGGTTTCTAAAAATAATGTATTACATATGCTAAGAGAGTTTATGCAATAAGATATAGGTCAAATCTAACAAATGTGTTTAGATGAGCCACTTGTTATGACCCTTCAAAGGAAAAAGGTTTTAGGGGAGGAAGTTGTTGAATTAAGGGAAACCTTAGAAGAAATCTTGAAGAACATGGATGAATGAGCCTCTTTAGAAAATGCAATTGTAGCCTCAAAATCTAGTGGGCCAACTAGACTTTCTTTGAATATTGACAAGGTAATATACTATATTTTTTTCTTTGCTTTACCTAATTAACACCAAAATTTTTGGAAATAAAATTAAACTCTTGAAAATTATAGGGTATTTATTGATATATATCTCCAAAATTTGTATTTAAATAATTCTATTAATTGTTATAGATTATGTTGTACCTATAATTATTTTTCTTATTGTGTGATTGTTTAGGAAACTAATTCAAAACATGGGAATGGATCAAGAGATTGCTATAGCTGCTGCTGGGAGTTGTTGTAGAAATTATGTTGTATTAATTTGTAGAAAATCCCATGGATGTATTCGCCGGTAAATTTGGCTAATGGGGATTAAGCTGGTTGTGTAATCTGCCACCCGACCCATAATTATTGGGTTAGTTTGAATGTGGATTACTCAACCCTTAGTAACAAGTATTAGCTATTATATATTTTAGCTGATGGGAATTATTTGTACATCTATTAATTTGGACTATTATGCATTGTTATAATCTTGTAAATTTGGGTTGTTTCTTTGACAGCTATCGACCCATGTTGTATATGTATCGACTGATCATTTGGGCTGATTTGTAAAGGAAACAGAGGCCTGCGATCGTATATATTGTACCTTTTTCTTTTATATTGTATACACCATATATATAAGGCGTATACACCAGCTGTATCACACACTTTTTGGTCAAATGCATTTTGAGATAATCTTATGGAATTCTCTCTCTCTCTCTCTCTCTCTCCTTCTCTCTCGCAATCTCCTCGTTCACATTTCTTCTCGATCTCTCCTCGATCTCTTCTCAATCTCTTCTTGATCTTTTATGTTCTCTAACTTTAGTAGCCGTTGATTGAACTGCGCTCTGAGTTTTCTAATCTTCCTTTGGAGAAAATCCTTAGGCTGATTGTTTTGGTGAATCAAACCCCGTGCTCAATTTTGTTTGCGATCTGGCAAAATTTCTGTGAAACCCTTCCAAGTTTCATCATTTGGTATCAAAGCCTCGATTATTCGAGTGCTCGTTGTTTAATTCATTTGTTACTGAACTTTTATTGTTCTAATTACCATTCTTGAGTTCGCTAACCCATATTTCTGAAGTGTGAATCTAGGGTTCACGACTGAAAAAAACAAAATTGAACGATTTTTGTCTTGTTTAAGCTGACGACCAAGAGGGTTGTGTTAATGAAGTCAAAACTATTTGGGAAACCCTAAGTAGCTTTTGACGATTTTGCAGTTAGGGTCTGGTCAAGATTCTTGAATTTTGACGATATTTGAGGAATACTCCACGATCGGTAAACTCGAACCTTACTATTGCTAATTACTGCAATTTTTGGTCGTCAAATTATCATTTTTTTACATTATGAATTGATAATTTCTGCTCACATTTGGGAGAGTGCGTAGGAAGTGATTAAATCCGGTGAACCCTTGGTTCTAGAAAGGGGTAAGGACTCCAAGAAGAGGGGTCCTATCTCGTAATTAGTTTGATTGCCTAAGTTGCTACTACGGTTATATCGTTCCTTACTTGAGATTTTCTGTTTTATTCAATTCAACAACTATCTGGAAATTATTGTGCATTCCATGTGTTCTGGTATATTCTTTAATCTTGTGTGGTGCTGCAATATCTTTTATACCTAGTAGTGATCAATTTGTTGTCAGATTGAATTGATAATAAAGTAATTTTTCTCTAGACTGACTGTTAGTTGTATCCTATCTTTTCCTTCATAAAGTAAGTCCAATAATGTCTAATAACGTCCAATCTATTAATCAATCTGTCTCAGTATTTAGCAATGACTTATTAGAAACTCTTAGGACTTTTGAAGAACAAATGACTGCCCAACTTGCTGTTTTGTCTTCTAATCTAGAACAGAGGATAGGAGAATAAGAAATAAGGATTAATGAATTGCAGAATAATAGGGTAGATAATCAACATGTTGGGTATTAGGAAGGGCTCCCATAGACCCTAGAACTAGGATTCCACCTTTAAATTGTTTAGAAGAATTAGAAGATCAAATATCCAATAATAGTGACAGGAGACCTAGGCAGAATAATAGATAAGAAAGAGAATTATACCTAGTTGATAGGAACCTAATTAATCTTAAGTTTAACATACCTGGATTCAATGGAAAAAATTATCCTGATTATTATTTTGATTGGGAAAGAAAGATAGAATTAGTGTTTGAATGTCATAATTATTATGATGAGAAGAAAATTAAGGTAGCAGTAGTGGAATTTATAGAATATGCATCTTCTTGGTATCGCAATCTTGTCTTAACTAGGCATAGGAGTGGAGAACCACCTATAAAAACATGGGATGAATTTAAGACTCTAATGAGGAAAAGGTTTGTTCCAAGTTACTATTATAGGGAATTACATAAGAAGTTATAGACACTAAATCAAGTAAATAGGTCTATGGATGAATACTTTAAGGAACTAGAAGTCTTGGTGATAAAAATAGGAATTATTGAGGATGAGGATGCTACAATGTCTAGATTCTTAAGTGGATTGAACTCTGAGATAGCTGATAAGATAGAATTATATCCTTGTGTGACTTTAAGTGAAATGGTTAACATATCTACCAAGATAGAGAGTCAGATAAGGAGAACTAGGCAGTATAAACCCCCTCGAATTGGGATTAGGAGTACACTAAAAAGTTATTTTGGAGGAACTAATTCTAAAAATTGGAAGAATAATGGGAGGTTTGAACCGAGAATTAAGAATAATGAAGTTAAAGTAGGAAACAGGACAGAGAAGGGGAGAAATATAACAGCTAATTCTATTAATGGTCCCAACAGAACTAGAGATATCAAATGCTTTAAGTGTGGGGGATTAGGTTACATTGCTTCGGAATGCGCAAATAAGAGGAACATATTAATTAGAGAATCTGGAGATATAGATTCTGAATCTGAAGAGGAAGAGTTGGAGACTAACTTGATTAAGGATGATGCTAGAGAATCAGAAGAAGAGATAGAACTTCCAATAAGTAGAGATATTTTTGTGGTATGTAGGGCTTTAAATAGTAATAAGTTACCTGACTCAAATGCAATTTAGAGAGAAAATATATTTCATACTTGATGTTTGAATGATGATAAATGTTTTAACATGGCCATAGATAGTGGTAGTTGTATTAATGCTGCTAGTACTTTATTAGTGTCTAAACTAGGCTTACCAAATTCTAGATACCCAAAACCCTATAGATTAAATGAGTTAGGGGATGTTAAACTTAGTCAGCAGGAATTAGTAAATTTAAAGTTAGGTAAGTATGAGGATTCTATTCTGTGTGATATTGTTCCTATGCATACTGCTCATTTATTATTAGGTAACCCTTGGCAATATGATAGGAGAGTGACACATGATGGTTATAAAAATAGATACACCTTACATAAAGATGATAAAAATAAATATTTTAGCACCTGACTCCAAAAGAAATCTTTGATGATCAAATTAAAATAAAGTCTTCTTATAAGGAACTATCCAAATAGAGTATAGAGACTGGGATTAGTTCAAAGGAAGTTAAAGGGACATCTATGTTTTATGCTAAGAGTGGAGATGTGGAAAAAGCAATTAAGAGACAAGCAAATGTATATTTGATGGTTTATAAGGAATGCTATGAGTGTCAATTAAAGTTAAGTGAGGAAATACCTACTCATGTGAGGCATTTATTAGAGGAATATAGTGAATTGTTTCTTGAGGAAATTCCCTGTGGATTAACTCCATTAAGAGGGATAGAACATCAAATAGACTTTGTACTAGAAGCTGTTATACCAAACCAACCTGCTTATAGGGCTAATCCTGAAGAGGTAAAGGAATTAAAGAGGCAGGTTTCTGAATTATTGAGTAAAGGCTATATTAAGGAATCAATGAATCCATGTGTAGTTCAAGTATTATTAGTGCCTAAGAAAGCTGGAAGTTGGAGAATGTACATAGATAGTAGAGTAGTAAACAAAATAACCATTAAGTATAGGTACCCTATACCAAGGCTAGATGAGATGTTAGACCTTCTACATGGTGCTGCGATTTTTTCAAAAATAGACTTAAAAAGTGGATACCATCAAATTAGAATGAAACTAGGAGATAAATGGAAGATAGCCTTTGAAACTAACTTTGGGTTATATGAATGGTTAGTAATGCCTTTTGGATTATCCAATGCTCCCGGTACTTTCATGAGACTTATGAATCATGTGCTTAGAAATTTTATTGGGAAATTTGTGGTTGTTTATTTTGATGACATACTTATTTATAACAAGTCTTTAGAAGAACATTTGAGAAATTTAAGAATTATTTTAGATGTGTTAAAGGCAGAACAATTGTATGCCAATTTAGCTAAGTCTAGATTTTGTTTAGAAAGTGTAGTATTCTTAGGATTTGTTGTGGGTAAGGATGGTATATCTATGGATAAAGAAAAGATCAAAGCTATTTAAGAATGGCCTGTACCTAAGACTGTGACTGAAGTATGGAGTTTCCATGGTTTGTGTTCTTTTTAGAGAAGATTTATTAGGAATTTTAGTACCATAGCTTCTCCTTTAACAGCAATAGGAAAAAAAAAAATGGGTTTAAATGGGGTTTAGAACAACAAAAATCTTTTGAAACTCTTAAAGATAAATTAACCAAAGCACCTATATTAACCCTTCCTGACTTTGAAAAGATGTTTAAATTAGATTGTGATGCTTCAGGGTTGGAAATAAGGGTTGTACTTTCTCACGAAGGTAAACCTATAGTTTATTTTAGTGAAAAATTAAATGGTAGTACTTTAAATTACTCTACTTATGAAAAGGAGTTATTTGCTTTGGTAAGAGCCTTAGAAGTTAGGCAACATTACTTATGGCCTAGAGAGTTTGTTATAAACACTAATCAGGAAGCTATCAAGTATTTAAAAAGCCAGTCAAAATTAAATAGAAGACCGGGTAGGTGGATTGAGTTAATTGAAATTTTTCCTTATATAATTAAATATAAAAAGGGAGGTGATATTGTAGTTGCAGATGCTTTATCTAGGAGACATGCTTTGTTAAATGCTGTAGACACCACTTTGTTGGGTTTTTCTTACATCAAGCTTTTGTATTTGGAGGATCATGATTTTAAGGAAATTTATAAAAATGTGAAAATGCTACATAAGGAAAATATTATATCTCTGAAGGTTACTTATTTAGAGAGAATAGGTTATGTATTCCTGATTGTTCATATAGGGGACTATTAATTCAAGAAGCTCATAATGGTGGACTAATGGCACACTTAGGATTTCAAAATACTTTATATATACTAATTGATCATTTCTACTAGCCTCATATGAAAAAAGATGTATTGAAATATTATGTAAATTGTATAGCTTGTAGATAGGCTAAGTCCACATCAAAACCTTTTAGGTTATATACTCCATTACCTATTCCTAATTAGCCCTGGACTGATGTTTCCTTAGATTTCATTTTAGGCTTGCCTAGGACTAATAGGGCCAAAGATTAAATAATGTTTGTAGTGGATAGGTTTAATAAGATGCCTCATTTTATACCTTGCAATAAAACAAATGATGATGTGGTTGTGGCTGAATTGTTCTTTTCTCATATAGTTAAGTTGCATAGAATACCTAAAACAATAGTGTTAGATAGAGATGTTAAATTTTTGAGTCATTTTTGGAAGGTTTTGTGAAGTAAATTGGGAAATAAACTATTCTTTTCAACCACATGTCACCCTAAAATAGATGGACAAACAGAGGTAGTAAATAGAACATTAGGTAATATGTTGAAAGCTGTCCTTGGAAAGAATCTTAAATAATCGGAACATGTATTACCTCAGGTAGAATTTGCTTATAATAGGACATTACATTGTACAACTAAAAAGACTCTATTTGAGGTTGTGTATGGTTTTAATCCTTTGACTCCTCTTGACCTGAGCCCTTTGCCAATTCTAAATTACATAACTTTGATGCTGAATCTCGTGCTATTAATATAAAGAAATTGCATGAATCTGTGAGTCAACAAATTACTAAAAGGGTTCAAAAAATGGCTAATAATGCTAATAAAAGGAGAAAGAAAATGGTTTTCCAACCTGGAGATTTAGTTTGGGTACACCTTAGGAAAGAACGTTTTCCAAACCTTCAAAAATTGAAACTAGACCCTAGGGGAGATGGACCTTTTACAGTATTAGAAAGAATTAATGATAATGCTTACACAATTGATTTACCTGCTAAGTTTGGTAATGTTAGTGATTCTTTTATGTTGCTTATCTTAGTCCATTTATGGGTATTAATAAGGTTTCAGAGATGAAACCTCTCCAAGAAGAGGGGAATGATATATATCTCCAAAATTTGTATTTAAATAATTCTATTAATTGTTATAGATTATGTTGTTCCTATAATTATTTTTCTTATTGTGTGATTGTTTAGGAAACTAATTCAAAACATGGGAATGGACCAAGAGATTGCTATAACTGCTGTTGGGAGTTGTTAAAGAAATTATGTTGTATTAATTTGTAGAAAATCCCATGTGATGCATTCGCTGGCAAATTTGGCTAATGGGGATTAAGTTGGTTGTGTAATCTGCCACTCGACCCATAATTATTGGGTTAGTTGGAATGTGGATTACTCAACCCTTGGTAACCATAATTAGCTATTATATATTTTAGCTGATGGGAATTATTTGTACAACTATTACTTTGTACTATTATGCATTGTAATAATCTTGTAAATTTGGGCTATTTCTTTGACCAGCTGTCGACCCATGTTGTATATGTCTCAGTTGATCATTTGGGTTATATTTGGGCTGATTTGTATAGGAAACAGAGGCGTGCAATCATTTATATTGTACATCTTTCTTTTATATTGTATACGCCATATATATAAGGCATATACACCAACTGTATCACACACTTTTTGGTCAAATACATTTTGAGATAATTTTCTGGAAATCTCTCTCTCTCTCTCTCGACTTCTCTATTGTGACCTCCTCGTTTGCATTTCTTCTCGATCTCTCCTCAATCTCTTATCGGTCTCTTCTTGATCTTCTCTGTTCTACAACTTCAGTAGCTGTTGATTCAAATGCGCTCTGAGTTTTCTAATCTTCCTTTGGAGAAAATCCTTAGGCTGATTGTTTCAGTGAATCGAACCCCGCGCTTGATTTTGTTTGAGATCTGGCAAAATTTCTATGAAACCCTTCCAGGTTTCATCATTTATACTTGTGATTTAATGGCTAATGAAGATGGGTCTATTATAACCCATGCTACCACTAGATTAGGTAAAAGTTAACCTGACTTGAGATAACCGATATATACTTACCCAATCCATCCAAATATTTTTCAAGAAAACCCAAAACATTATTAATTTTGAATCTATTAGACTTGAACCAATATCTTCATGTACTCTAATTTGACTATAGAATTTATTAGGACAAAACCTATATGACCTGAAGTGACAAGAAATTAGTAACCCAAAATAGATCTGACTCAATCTGGTTCTTGTCCAAAATGGGGCACAACCCAAGAGAAATATAAACCTATAAAGGCCCGATCAAAGATTTTAATAAAATCATAAATTTTAAATATTAATTTATAATGTTTTCCTCTTCCATTTATATGTAATAGATAAAACATATACACTATTTACTAGCATACCCAAATAATATAAAGTAGTAGGTGTATGAAAAAATATAGGGGAAAAATCTAAGGACTTCTTCTCATCAACCTATCTTTGCTAATATTATGTGATTTGAGCTTTAAATAAAGTTATTCCTATACTAATTTACTATGATTAGTGTTATAATTAATAGTTTTATATTAGTATTATCACTATTTTTATAAATTATAGATATAAGCTAAAAAGAATAAGCCTTAAGAAGACATATATATATCAAGAGTAGTTTGCATATGTATCAAAATTACTCTAAAGATAGTTCATGGAGCGATGCACTTAACAAAGAAAGTTATGGTACCCCACCCTTAATTAAGCATCAAAGAATTAAGATAAATTAAATACCATAATTATGATTTTCTCCATTTAATGCTAACAAAATAATCATTAATCCAATTTGAAGTAATATATATCTTTTGGATTGAAGAAAATCCTAAAATATTACCATCAAATCTTATATGATATAATTAGGATTAAAAAAAATAATGTGTTTCTTCTGTTGTTGTTATTATTATTATTACACTATTACCATTACCATGTATTCAATTACTATTATTATTACTTTGTTATCATTTCTAATTTTTTTATCATTAATTTGTACTAATAATTATGTTAAAATTATGTTAATATGCTATGATCAATCTATTACCAATGGTCATTAAAAGTCCATATTATGTAAGGATTGCATGAGATTACAACATTTAAATGAAAATAATACATGAACTTGAAATAATCTAGTTAAGAATACAATGGGTTAGGTACGAATTGGATAACCCTATCCATTACTCAAATCTAATAAGGAAACCTTTACCCATATCCATATCTAAACTTAGAAATTTTTTTCTCCTCCATATCAATATCCATATTGATTTATTCATATATATATATATACATTGGGTTTAGGGTAAAACCCATTAGATTTAAAAAAATTAGTCAATTTTAAAAATTAATGCCTAAATTGTTATGGTTTAGTTATATTTCTACTTTTAAACTTAGAAAATATATTGAAGATTATCTAAAGGAATGGTAAAAAAAGTTATTTTATATTAGGTAAACAGATGTAAGTAAAGCCATAGATATGAAGATGGATACATATTTGAGGATCCCTTAACTATATCCATACCCACACTTGATAAATATTTGTCCCTTTCCTCTATATCTATATCTATATCTATATCTATTTACACATTCGTCAATGAAACTTGCTGGTTTTTGGATAAAACCTATTTGATTGACATCCTTATATTCAGCTTATAATGGGGATGAAGAATAAGTTAAAGCTTAAAATGGAAAAGAAAATAATTCAATTGAAACAAATAATTAAATTTCCATCCCTAAATATGTATTATAATGCAAATAAAGAACATAATATGCCCCTTAAAAATAATTAAAAACAACAAGAACACCTAAAATAGCCCAAAGGTTGAGATCATCTGTACACTCATACATGAGTTTCAACCATTTCCATTGCTTAACTTCATAAATTCCTACTCCTAAATTCTAGGTCATATAATCACCACTTAATCTTTTTAACATAATAATTAACACTTTATAACAATAATAATATAATCATAGAGCATGAATCAACTAGCAACAAAGTATAAAAGAGCATACCATGATCTTCGCCAATCATACATTTTAGGTTGTCAGATTTGACACTTCTCTTGATTTTGGACATAAATTTTTATAAATTTAGTTTAATAAAGATATAAAAAAATTATGTTAAACTAAACATCTTATTGCTTCATCTGACACCTTAAACATGCCAAAAATTCTACTACATTGTTCTCTTTTATAATCACAATAGGAATAAAATTTTAGGGTTCAAAACTAGCATGCTTCACATAAAATTATAATAAAGCATATCTCATGCTTGAAAGTATATACACAATAAAACAAAAAATAAATATACAAAGAGGATAATGATTTATAAAAATTTCAAGACCAAATAAAAATAATAATAGCATCTTCCTAGAAAGTTTTCTCCAATAGCAAATGATAGAACCAATAATCCTTCATAATTCACTAAATCGTACCTATTAAACACTTAGAGTAAGTGCTAGCATTTTAAGGTAAAAGAAATTAGAAATCAAGAAAATGAAATAAGAGGGATATGAGGAGATAAAAAGTCTTAGTCAACTAATAATAATAAGAAATGGAAGAGGTTCATAACACTAAGAAAAAACTTGAGGTAGGAGGAGAAAGCACAAGAGTTGTAGAACTTAAGTGTTTAAGTTAGGAATGAATCACAAGATCAAGGTGTAAAAGGTAAATACGGAATGCATAATATGGGAGGAAAGATAACAAGTTTTATAGAGGTTAAGTGTTTAAGTAAATATGAATCACAAGAGTTTAGGGGGATTATGGGATGGATAATTAGGCTAAGGGGAGAGGTAAATGTTTATTTTGAGGTTTATTAAATATCAGTTGAATGATAAAGGTGATTGGAGAGGTGTAAGATTAATTATGGGCATGTAAGTGTAATTGTGGAATGGTTTTTAGTTAAATGAGTGAGACACCTCAATTTAATGGCATATATGATCATAGAGTGTAATGGCTGCAAAATACTGGTCAATCATGCATTTTGTTTGTGAATAAATATTTTTACATAATTTATTTAGGCATAAAGTATTTTTGAGAACAAATATCAAAGATTCCCAAAATTTAAATGAACAAAGAAAAATATGTGAAATATATTTAGAAACCCTAATATAAAAAATATTAAGAAAAAGAATTAAATTTATTCTAAAAATATAAAAAAATCAATAATAATTAATCAACTTGGTTATCCTTTGGTCCTCAAGGACCAATGACCTTTTTGTAGCCATTTTTAGTAATCTATCCATCACATTTAGTTAATTTCCAAACTATATTTCCTACATTATTATTATTATTATTATTATTATTATTATATAATTAATATAACAACCGTTACCTTATTGTTATTACATATATCACATATAATGTTATAAAATAGTTTCTATGAATAATTACAAATAAAATATCATATTGAGAAAAAGGGTATTATGACCTCTATTTATGATTTAAGTCATGAATAATTGAATTATGGAATTTGATTAGAATGGTATTGTAGGTGGCTTCTTCAAGTATGGTATTTTAGGGTTTAGGTTGCCATGGTTACTTTGTTTCTACTACCTTAGGATTCCATGTGTGGTAGATTTTGGAGATCATAGTCCTTTCTTTATAATCTATGCTCACTGACTAGGTTATCATGGATTTAGATTCTAAGTCATGTATTTATTATATTTGTGTCACTAATTTGGTATTAGTTTTCGATTTCAATTGGCACTTGAGGTTTTTTATTGAATAAAATGTTCTTACACTTATTGCCCACTCGCATAATCCCTTATGTTGTGAATTTCTTTTATGGTCTATTGACACAATAGTATATGTGTTTGGTTATTGAGCACTTGTTAGGAGTGATAAGTTATGGTATTGCAAACTTTATTTTGTTCATGATATTCAAATATTCCCAATTTTAAGGCTCTTGATGGTACCTTTTATCTTTAGGAGTGTGAAAGAGAGTCATTCATTGACTTTCAAAGTTGAGATGCTTATTCATTTATGGTTTCATCTTATGTTCATTTCTAGCTCTTTTTGATCATACTACCTTTACTAATTTGATTTATTTCGTGTTTTAGCTATAAGATTGTGTTTTTTTGTGTAGTGTATGTCTAATGAATGTATATTTTCATATTGTTGTTATTCATAGAGAGATTTGTCATATGTACACGATTCTTTTGTGGATTGCCTTTTTATTTAGTTATTTTTAATTTTTATGCAAATTAATGTTGTTGATTTTGCATGACCTATTGTTTATTCTAACTTCTCATATGTGTTGTGTTGCTTGATCAAGTATTATACTAGTCTTGTTTCCTCTTACTCCATTAGGGATTACAATTTACTTCCCTTTTCATATTTGATGTATTTAGGGTTAGAAAGACATAAGATAAATCTCTAATTCATTTTACTATTATTATCTCTTTATGTTGGGATCTTTTTTGATAAGGGAAGATACTTAGGTTATTGACCACAGTGCGAATGACAACACTAATTAGCCAAAGAAAAATAATCAAAGGCATTATCTTGGAGAATCATCCATTGGGAGGGATAGTTAGAGCTATCAACCAGAGGTTACTGACCTAAGTTATAAGCCAAGGGAGACCCAAGGTCCAAATCACTTATAGTGAGCCAAGGGAGACCCAAGGGCGAGAAGTAGAAGGGGAGCTTGATAAACACATATTTTTATATATTTTATACCCTTTTATTCTATAATTTTGGTCACTTATTTTAGCAATATGTGAGGTTATTTACATTATTTATAATTTTGTGCTTAAATATAATAACCTCAGATATTCAATTTATTATGAGCAAAAAGATGAAATTTTATATGTAATTTGATAGCATGCAGTATTTTGGATATAAATTTCACCTATGAACTCGGACATAGAAGATTTAAATTGCTATGTAAAGCAAAATCAAGATCTGAAATTCTTATTTCTAGAAATTTTCTCTAAATCTAGACATATAATTCAAAAAATTGATCTTAAAGTTATAGTTGAAGTATTTTACATAATAAAAGTTTCGTAGGCATGATTTAATTAGATACTATTCTTGTTCTTTCTTTACAGGTGCCCCATTAGCAACACTGCATATGGGCCAGGAGATGAAAAGACACGCACCAAGAAATTAAGTTTGTAAATTATAAAACATAATAGGCTCAAGTGAAGAATAAACGATACAAGATTAAGGAAATAAAGGAAATAAAGCAAAACATAATAGTTTCATGCAACAGCTTTCCTTAAATATTGTAAGACTTACAACCAAAGAAAAGAGAGAGATCAAATGGCACATACACTATATATATATACATCTTAATACAAACACAAGAAGAGAGGAAGAAGGCCACCAACCAAAGCACAAAGAGAAATTCGAAGCCTCATCGAAGATATAAGAAGCCAAGAGCCCTTTCCTTTTTAATTTCCTATTCCTTGCTCCTCCCCACAAGTAAATTAGGGAGCATTAAATTTAAGTGAAGAATTTATATAAATAGAGGCATTATCCATAGTAAATGAGTGGGTTCATGATCCTATGGAGAGTAACTGATTTGTTGGAGGATTCCTCGCTAGTTCACTTCGACCGAAAAATTCATGTGCCTATTCTAAATTTCCTTCTTTATATAATTCTTTACTTAAATTTTAATGTATTCCTAATGAAACTTGCGCTCTATATGACAAATTATTAGCCATGGTTTATTAAGCTTGAATTTTTATTGTGTGTTATTATTTCAGATATTGAATAATTGAGTTTTTGATATATAAATTATAATTGCGATTCATGTATAAATTCTTGTCCGATATATGAAATCTAATCAATTTCTAGGATAAGGGTTGTATCTATCTGGTTAATTCCAGCAGGGTAGTAAATAATCGGAACAAGAAAAAATTAATTTAATTCGAGGTCTTCGCAAGTAAATTAATTGAATTAAAATATAATTTATTCTAGTCAATTTGAGAATGCGGGGTTATTAATTTGGCTAGGGCTAATGAGCTTCCTTAGAGGTTAATGCAATTAATTTATCTCTAGGTTACTTGAATGGTAAAGATTAATTAGTATTAGGAAAAACACAAGAGTTAGCCTAATTAGAAAATATCTGGAGCCGGGAGAGTTAGCAGGTTAATTATTTATGGTTAGCCTATCAAACTTAATTATTTTAATATCTGATGCTTAATATAAATTGACTATGCAAATTTAATATGTTAGTTAGGATGGAGTAGGGTAGATATGTATATATTATATTTATTTTATTCTTAGATTAGTTTAGTTAGTAGTTCAGCTATTAGCTAATTTAATTATTATTTTTTCCCTTTTATATTAGAACCCCCCAAATCTTTGTAAATATGTGAATAGTATATATATGTGTGTGTGTGTGTGTGTGTGTGTGTGTGTGTGTGTGTGTACTGTGTTATTTTTATTAATTCTTCTTATTTAATATTTTAGAGTTTAAAATCGCATCCTCCTCATCTGAACGACACTTCCTTATCCTATGCTACGTATTGTTAATTATTATTATTTAGGTTAGGAATATGTTTAATTTGATATTAGCAATGACATGCTGCCAAATTTTGGCGTCGTTGCCGAGGAGTCTTGTGTTAACATATTTTAGACTCTAAGTTATAAAAAAAAGGATGATGATATAGAGGAACCTTAAATGATAAAAAGGAATGTGGAGTGAACCATAAGGAAGAGGACTTGGCTCCTAAGGGCATCCCTGTTTTTAAAGAACCCCACCTTTTCCTTCTCGGTTTGCTAAATAGAAGAAAGAGGTTGCTGATCAAGAGATTTTAGAGAATTTTAGGAAAGTAGAAGTAAATATACCTCTCTTGAACGCTATTAAGCAGGTACCTAGGTATGCAAAGTTTTTGAAGGAGCTTTGTACCAATAAGAGGCAATTTAAGAGTACTCAAAAACTGAGCATGGTGGAGAACATTTCTGCTATGATTCAAAAGAAAGTGCCCCCAAAGCGTATGTTTACTATCCCTTACAAAATAGGTAATTTGAGCTTAGGAAGATGCATGCTAGACTTGGGTGCCTTCATTAATGTTATGCCTAAATCTATCTATGATTTTCTAAACCTAGGACCTTTGAGTAAATTTGATGTTATTATTCAATTAGCTAATAGATTGAATGCATATCCATTAGGAGTACTTGTGGATGTCTTAGCACAAGTTAATGAATTGGCTTTTCCTACTGATTTTTATGTTATTGACATGAGTGAGAATTCTTATGATAATGTACCATTTCTTTTAGGAAGACCTTTTTTGAAAACTTCTAAGACTAAGATTGATGTGCATGAGGGTAATCTAATGATGGAATTTGATGGAGAAATCATTAAATTTAATATTTTTGATGCCATGAGATACCCTAGTGATGTTAGCTCTATGTTCTCCATTGATACTATAGATGTTGTTGATATGATTGTTCAAGGATTTTTTGATGAACTCATATGGATGAATTGTTGAATGAATTGGAGTCTAGTGAATCTTCGGTGTTAGATGTGAAAACTAAACCTACATATTTAGGGTCTAAGGTTCCTTTTCAGTTTTTGGCTTTACCCCTGACTTCTTCAAGACTTCTACCTTCTATTGAGTCAGCACCTGAAGTAGAACTTAAGCCCTTACCTTCTAATCCTAAGTATGCTTTTCTTGGGGATTTTGAGACTTTACCTATGATTATTTCTTGTTCTCTAACTCCAACTCAAGAGGATAAATTGTTAGGTGTGCTAAGGGAACACAAAGAGGCTATAGGATAGACGATTTTAGATATTAGAGGAATAAGTCCAACTTTGTGTATACATAGGATTCTCTTAGAATATAATTCTAAACCTATAAGAGAGGCACAACGTAGGAAGAACCCTCCTATGACGGATGTAGTAAAGAAGGAGATCCTAAAGTGGTTGGATGTGGGAGTAATTTATCCTATATCAGATTCTAAATGGTTAAGTCCTATTCATGTGGTACCAAAGAAATCTGGGAGAGTGTGCTAAAGGAGAGGTTATTCTAACTAGAATCTCTAATGGGTGGAGAGTGTGCATAGACTATAGAAAATTGAACCAAGCTACTAGAAAAAATCACTTTCCATTGCCCTTCATAGATCAGATGTTGGAGAGACTAGCAGGATAATCTTTCATTTAATTTTTAGATGGGTACTCTAGATATACCCAAGTTGCCATTGCTCCTAAAGATTGAGAAAATACCACTTTCACTTGCTCCTTTGGCACATTTGCATTTAGGAGAATGCCCTTTGGACTTTGCAGCGCATTTGTTACATTTCAAACATGCATGATGAACATGTTTTCTTATCTAATAGAGTATAATATGGAGATTTTTATGGATGACTTTATTATCTTTGGGGATTCTTTTGACACATGCCTCCATAATCTATCTCTTGTGTTGAAAAGATGCATAGAAACTAACCTTGTGTTGAATTTTGAGAGATGTCATTTCATGGTAGAACAAGGTCTAGTGCTAGGACATATTGTGAGTTCAAGAGGTTTGGAAGTTGATAAGGTGAAGATATATGTGATTACTTCATTACCTTACCCTACATGTGTGCGTGATATTAGATCATCTTTAGGGCAGGTTGTCTTCTATAGACACTTTATTAAATACTTCTCTAAAATTGCTTCTCCTTTATGTGACTTTCTCTCAAAAGATGTTCCATTTCACTTTGATGATAAGTGTAAAAAGAATTTTGATTGCTTGAAAGAATCATTGCCCCTATTATTCGTCCCCCTAATTGGAATTTTCCATTTGAGATAATGTGTGATGCAAGTGACAAAGTAGTAGGATTTGTAATAGGGCAAAGAAAATAGAAAGAACCTTATGTAATTTACTATGCTTCTAGGTCACTTGATCCCACACAATGTAATTACACTGTGACTAAGAAAGAATTGTATGCAATTGTCTTTGCTTTAGAAAAGTTTTTTTCTTACTTGCTTGGGACTAAAGTGATTGCATTTTTTGATCATTTTGCTCAACAATATTTGATGAAAAAGAGGGAATCAAAGCCTAGACTTTTGAGATGGATGCTTTTGTTGTAAGAGTTTGATTTGGAGATTAGAGATAAGAAAGGTGCTGAAAATCTAGTGGCAGATCACCTAAGTAGGATAATATCTAGAGAAGGTTGGCCTATGGTTTCTGATTTCTTTCTTGATGAATAGTTGTATTCATTGATTGTGGAACCTCCTTGGTATGCAGATATTGTTAATTATTTGGCGACTAGGACTTTTCCAAGTGAATAATCAAAGGCTCAAAAGGACAAAATAAAGGCGGACTCCAAGTCTTATTTTTGGGATGATCTATATATTTAGATGATCAGGTTATTAGAAGATGTGTGAATGAATTTGAATACTGGTCCATCTTGACATTTTGTCATAGTTATGATGTTGGAGGTCATTTTGGTCTTAAAAGAACCACTCATAAAGTGATTGAATGTGGATTTTACTGGCCCACTTTATATAAAGATTCTTATTTATTTACTAAGAGTTGTGAGCAGTGCCAAAGGACTGGTAATTTATCTAGGAGAAATGAGATGCCTCAAACTAGTATTATGGTTTGTGAAATTTTTGGCATTTGGGGTATTGATTTCATGGGCCCATTTCTGTCCTCCTTTGGTTGTGTTTATATTCTTTTAGCAGTCGATAACATTTGGGGTACTGATTTCATGGGCCCATTTCCATCCTCCTTTGGTTGTGTTTATATTCTCTTAGCAGTCGACTATGTCTCTAAGTGGGTAGAAGCCAATACCACAAAATCTAGTGATGCTAAAACTATTGTGAAATTTGTAAAGAGAAATATTTTTAATAGATTTGGTGTTCCAAAAGCAATCATTAGCTACCGAGGCACTCATTTTTGCAATAAGACCTTTGGTGCTCTTTTGGAGAAATATCATGTCACACATCGTGCATCTACTACATACCACCCCCAAACTAGTGGACAAGTTGAAGTGTAAAATAGGGAAATTAAACAAATTTTGGAGAAAATAGTCAAACCTAACAAGAAGGATTGGAGTATTCGATTAGATGATGCTCTTTGGGCCTATAGGACTGTATTTAAAACTTCAATTGAGATGTCTCCGTATGGGTTGGTTTTTGGAAAAGCTTGTCACTAATCGGTAAAGGTAGAGCATCAGTCATATTGGGTGGTGAGGCAATGTAACTTAGATTATATGAGTGCTGATAAAGAAAGAAAGTTATAATTGAAAGATTTAGAGGAATTGAGGCTAGAGGCACATCATAATGCAAGAATATTCAAGAAAAAGACCAAAACCTTCCATGATAAGATGATAACTAGGAAATCATTCAATATAGGGAAAAAATTGTTATTATTTAGTTCACGATTGAAATTATTTCTAGGTAAGCTTCAATCATGATGGCTTGGTCCCTTTGTTATTACTAACATATTTCCTCATGGTGTAGTAGAAATTAAAAGTATTGAAACATGTAAAATTTTCAAGGTGAATGGCCACAAATTGAAGGTGTTCCACAAGCTAGTTCAGATGGGGCTAGTTGAAGACATGGTTTTCAAGGCTGAATGAAAACGAGAAGGATGTCAGGCCACATATTGAAATTAAACTATATATCCTTAGTTCATTTTTCTTATTTGGTTGTTTTTAGTTATATTCTTTTATTTTAGTAGGACTTATTTGCTATTTTTATGGACCTACCTTCTGCTTAACTAAGCTTATGTCTTTCATTGAGGGCAATGTAAAATTTAAGTGTGGGGGAGGAAGATCTTATTTTCTTTGGTTGTTTCTTTTTATAGTTTTAATATTTAAAAAAATAAAAGGGATTGTAATGCTTCTTTTCTTTTTATTTATTTGTTCTAAAATAAGTAAAAAATAAAAGGGAGGTAAAAAAAGGATAAAACTCTATGTATAGAAACTGTCTTACATGAGTTAGATGATGTGTAACTACTTCTTTGATTTGCATTATTTTGATAAACACAACCACTCCTTGATTCTCTATTTAGAAAAATGGCATTTCAGACTTAAAATGCTTGGAGAGTTCTAACTTCTTTTTAAAATTGCTTTAACATATCTAACCCTTGTTCACCCTTTTGAGATAGTAATAAATATATTATTTGATGTGTCATTATGCTATTTGTAGTATAGGTTGAGAAAGAGAAAAAGAGAGACAAAAAATAAATAATTAATTAAAAAATAAAATTAAAATTGAGGTACCGATGTGGGAAGCAAGGGGTGGAAAAAAATCCACTAAATCCTTGTATCAAATAGAATGGAACATAAAACACACCTATTTGGTCAAAGCATGGCTCAAGTAAAAAAAAACGAGTAGAAAAAAAAGTGAAAAAAAAGAAGAAAAAATTGATTCTCTCATAACATATGTTGCCTATGTTATGAACAGCCACTACCACAGAAAGGGGTTTTAATAACGGTCATTTTATAGTTTTAATAACGGCTTTCAACCGTTATTGAATCGTCCATTATAAAATCTTTAATAACGGTTCATAACCGTCATGAAAAATACACAAAAACCCGCGAATATATGCGTAAACTTCATATTTAATAACGGTTTTTACTTAAAAACTGTTATTAAAAAGTGGAGTTTTAATAACGATTTTTATAAGAACCGTTATTAAAACTCCACTTTTTAATAACAGTTTTTAAGTAAAAACCGTTATTAAATATGAAGTTTACCCATGTTCCAATTAATACACAGTTAGCCATTAGGTATGTCATGATTCATTAATAGAAAAATATGGAAAAGCAAACATACATGGCTCGTCTTCTTCACTTAAACCCTTAAAAACTTCAATTTCATCATCATCATCATCATCATCATCTAAGTTCCTTTGTCTCGAAGATCTTCAATTTTGGAGGTACCTAAAGCTCTTATCTCATCCATAATTACAATAGAGGATAAAGAGATAAAAAATAGAGGAAAAACAATTATGATAAAAGTAAAAATTAAAATAAATGAAAACATGTATTACCCTACATAAAAAATTATGCAAAGGTAGGCAACATATGTTACCCCTATAATCAAGAGGTTATATAACACCATCATACCCTAAATTTAGAGGCCAAAAAGGCATTTTTTGGGCTCCGATATTGGCCAACCGGCTCCGCCATTTGTCACGTCGTAGATCTCGAAAAATACCCAAAATAGCTTCCTAAATCACCTAAATCTGAGGTCGCATGAAAAAGTTATGACCCTCCAAAGTTTATAGTTGAATCTAGCTCTAAATAACCTCAATAATGTCTTCTCTTTTGTTTATTATGGTTGTAGCTCTAAATAATATTGAATCTATATTCTCCATACAACAATAATATGTAAAGGTCTCGGCCAACACATGCATTTGTTATATATAACAATAACGCAACAAATTCAACAACACATTTTCGAACGAAACCCTGGCGACATGCATTTCTATAAGTAGATAAAAAAGTTACGAGAGGAAGAATAAACACATACATAAAGTGAGCTAGCTACAAACACGATGGTGAGAATGTTGAGAGAGGCAAGGGCTTCAAACACGATGGAGGATGAAGGTGCAAGTGCCAGCTAACTTCGGAACAATGGCAGAGGCGTGGTGGAGAGTTGGCGGTGCGAGGGTTTCCTTTACTTGAGAGGAGCCTGGTGGTGCACGGTGTGGCGGAGCGAGGGTTTGCAAGGAGAAGGAAGGAGAGCAAGAGAACGAAAGTGCAGAGAGTCTGAAAATTTTGGCACGAAACAAAACCGAGCGAAATAAAAGTTTGATTTTGGGGTTTTAATAACGGTTCCTTATAGAACCGTTATTAAAACATCTTTTAATAACGGTTCCTGAGAGAACCGTTATTAAAACATCTTTTAATAACGGTTCTTGCAGGAACCGTCATTAAAAGCTTCTGACTTTTGACAACGGTTCTAATATGAACCATTATTAAATCCTCTTTTAATAACTGTTTATATAAAACCGTTATTAAAACATCCGTCCAAATTTTAACGTTGCCCTTTTAATAACGGTTTTTAACTAGAACCGTTATCAAAACTTCCTGCCGATTAATTTTCACACATTTGAAAACGGTTTTCGAACTACTGTTATTAATGTCCCGTTATTATTTCCCGTGTTTCTAGTAGTGAGCATGGGAGATAGATAATATGAGCTAGGTATGCTAGTCAAGGAAGGGATGAACCTAATCTAACAAAGTTTTCAAAAAAAAGAACTAATTTTTAACTATTTAACTCTCTATGATGAGTGATCAGTTTATTTTTGAAATGATTATTTGTTTTGGATATAGTCTTGAGCTAGTGGCCATTTTTATATGAGAATTGCAAAGATAGAAATTGGTATGACATGATTTGATTGTGTATGACATTGTTATATACTTGGAGGAAATGTCTCGTAATATGGTGATTTGTTCGAGGACAACCAAAGTTTAAGGGTGGGGAAATTTGATAAACGTATATTTTTATATATTTTATACCCTTTTATTCTATAATTTTGGTCACTTATTTATAATATTGTGCTTAAAATATAATAAACTCATATATTCAATTTATTTTGGGCAAAAAGATGAAAATTTGTATGTAATTTGACAGCATGCAGTATTTTGGCTATAACTTTTCACGTATGAACTCGGATTTAGACAATTTAAATTCTATGTAAATATAAAATCAAGATCTAAAATTCTTATTTCTATAAATTTTCTATAAATCTAGACATAAAAATGGAAAAATTGAACTTAAAGTTATAGCTGAAGTATTTTTACATAATAAAAGTTTGGTAGGCATGATTTAATTAGTTACTATTATTGTTCCTTCTTTGCAGGTGCCCTATTAGCAACAATGCATGTGGGCCAAGAGTTGAAAAGACACGCACCAAGAAATTAATTTTGTAACTAATAAAACGTGACAGGTTTAAGTGAAGACTAAATGATAAAGAGAAGATCAAAGAAATAAAGGAAATGAAACAAGATGTCATAGTTTCACGTAACAGCTTTCCTTAAATATTGTAGGACTTATAGCCAAAAGAGAGAGAGAGAGAAAATGGCCCATGCACTATATATATATATACATCTTAATACACACACAAAAAGAGAAGAACAGGGCCACTCATCAAAGCATAGAAAGAAATTCGGAGCCTCATCGAAGATATAAGAAGCCGAGAGCCCTTTTCTTTTTAATTTCCTATTCCCTGATCCTCCCCACAAGTAAATTAGGGAGCATTAAATTTAAGTCTAGAATTTATATAAATAGAGGCATTAGCCATATTAAACGAGTGGGTTCCTGATCCTATGGAGAGTAATTGATTTGTTGGAGGAATCCTTGCCATTGCACTTCAACTAGAAAGTTTCTATACCTATTTCATATTTCCTTCTTTTATATAATTCTTTACTTAAATTTTAATGTATTCCTAATGAAATTTGGGTTCTATATTACATTTAATTAGCCATATTTTATTAAGCTTGAATATTTATTGTGCGTTATTATTTCAGATGTTGAATAATAGATTTTTTGATACATAAATTATATTTGTAATTCGTGTATAAATTCTTGTCCGATATATGAAATCTAATCAATTTCTAGGATAAGGGTTGTAGCTATCCGGTTATTTCTAGCGGGATAGTAATTAATTTAATTCAGGGTCTTCGTAAGTAACTAAATTGAATTAAAATATAATTTATTCTAGTCAATTTGAGTATGCAGGATTTTTAATTTGGCTAGGGATAATGAGTTTCCTTAGAGCTTAATGCAATTAATGTATCTCTATTTTAATTGAATGGTAAAGATTATTTTAGAGAGACTAATTAGTATTAGAAAAAATGTGGGAGTTAGCCTAATTAGACAACATCTGGAGCCGGGAGAGTTAGTGGGTTCATTCTTTACGGTTAGCCTATCAAACTTAATTATTTAAATACCTGATGCTTAATATAAATTGGCTATGCAAATTTAATATGGAAGTTGGGATGGAGAATATGTATATATTATATCTATTTATTTCTTAGATTAGTTTAGTTAGTAGCTTAGCTATTAACTAATTTAATTATTATTTTTTCCCTTTTATATGAGAACCCCCCCTAAATCTTTGTAAATACATGAATAACATATATATGTGTACCGTGTTATTTTTATTAATTCTTTTTATTTAATGTTTTAGAGTTTAAAATTGCATCCTCCTTGTGGGAACGATCCTTCCTTACCCTATGCTAGGTACTGTTAATTATTATTATTATTTGGGTTAGGAATAGGATTAATTTGATAGCAGCAATGACACGTTACCAGAGTTCTACTCGTAGACTAAGGAACTCAAAGAAGGATAAGCCTCACTTTAATTGTGGGAAGTTTGGTTACTAAAAAAAGATTGTTGGGATTTTAGGAAGGGTGAGAAAGGGGAAGGTAAAATGGATGAGGAAACAATATTCCGTACTATTGATGAACTGATGGTTATCTTAGAGTGTCTAAATGCTTTTACAATCACCTCATGTACAGATGTGGAATGGGTATGATACACCAGTACATTCTACTATGTCACCCCTTATAAGAAGTTAATTTACTCCTACAAATTTGAAAACCTCGATGAGGTGTGGATGTGAAATTATAGAATCTCAAAGATAGCCGATATAGGGAGTGTACAACTAGAGACAAACTTAGGTTATACTTTAAAAATAAAGGAAGTGAAACATATTCCAGAATTGAGGATGAGTTTCTTCTCAACTAGAAATGTTGATCATGAGGGATACATAAGTTTATTTGAGAAGGGTTTATGAAAGTTAAAAAAAAGGGGCCTATGATAGTGGAATGGGAGCACGTGTTGCTCACTATATCAATCTCAAGCAAAGGCGAGTCCATCGACTAAGGTAAACCCTATGGAAGAATCTTATGATATATGACATAATAGACTTATCCATATGAACGAGAAGAAGATAAAGATTCTTAGCAACAGAGGAGTTCTACCAAAGTTTTGATAGGTTAAGGTTGACTGGTGCACTCACTATGTTATGGGTAAAAAAACCAATCCCACTTTGTCAATGGTGTTGACAAATAGTTTGTAGGAAAACTTGATCGAGTCTTCTTAGACATATGTGGTTTGATGAAGGTAAAACCATTGGGTGGATTGTCATATTTCGTGACATTTATCAATGAATTCTCTAAGAAAATATAGATATATCCCATAAGGACCAAATATCAAGTTTTGATCAAATTCAAAGTCTTTCATGATAAAGTAGAGCATGATACTTGGAGGACCAACTTGTAACACCCGTAAAAGTCATAGTTAAAAGGTTTTGTTTAATTAAAACAAACATAAGTACAAGGGGGCTATCACCATGATCTATACAAGCTTGGCCCCCGACCAATCTTGCACCAACCACAAGGCTAAGGATAATTTGAGAAATAATTAAACACACTTAAGTCGGAGAAATGTAGAAATTCAAAATACTCATAAAAGGAAAAATTAAAGTGTGTGCTTAGCAGTCAATACAACAAAAAAAAGGGATCGTATTAAACCAAAAGTAGAATTAGGAAGATTCTAAGCTACATCACTATTGGGACCCATGCCAAGTTCCAAAAAGGTCAACACTCAGCTCCGCTCGATGCCTCATATGTGTCATACGCATCGAAAATAATGTCTCCTACCAACACAAACTCAAAAGGGACCTCTACTTGTAGGAATGAGAAGCACCTATGAAATAGGTAATCAGTACACTACATACTAAGAAAGGTAACCATGTAGCTAAGGCCATACACAAAATATAAATAACAAGAGTAGGTAACTATGTAGATAAACCACACATGAAAGACAGACAATACAAGTTGTGATTCAGTCCGGTTAACTTAATCATTAGATCTCTGATCAATATGTTCGTTTCACACCATGATCTTTATAAGTCCATGCTAGTATTGGAACCCCACTATTATATTTGGTGTATTGGAAACATATAGAATAGAATGCTCCTGACCACTATTATATGCTAGTGGATTAGTCTCTAAGGTAAAGTGCTCCTAGCCACTATAATGTCAGTGGATTGGTCTGGCCTCGACTCTCATGGTGTTTCACTATAAGTAATTAGTATATTTACCATGTATTATAATAACTTAAGGTTTATTTTATTGAGCTAAGAATCCCCTACTATTATAGCTAGTGGATTGGAAACATACAGGGTAGAATGCTCCTAACCACACTATTCGCTGGTGGATCGCTCTCCAAGGCACCCTGCACTTTGCCACTATTAACTTAGTGGATCGTTCTTGATCCATCTCAATAATCGTCTACATTAAATGATTAGTGTCTTATTCAATTGATTTTTTTATGCTAGACATGCATGTCCTTCGGACTACTCGCTTACACATGCCATCTGCTCCTATTCTCCTGAAAGGGACCCATCCCATATCTTGGGACTTCTATGCCTCTTACTATGTCCAAACATCCTTTCCCTCTTCTTATCACATACCATGAATACCCAACTCCTATGTACATGGGTTAAGGACCACTTTCTCATACCTTTGAGTCAACTCACTATCACCCTCTATGGTTTTCCCCTAAGAAACTTTAATTTGGCCTATATGGCCCAACCTTCCTCTATCTCACATAGCCCAAGCTTTCTTTACCCCCAACTCATCACCTCACTCAATTTTTCCCCAAGAATCCCACTTTAGTCTCAATTTTGCACATGTGGCCACAAAATCCTAGTTCTCCATCCCCAAAACCTTAGCACCTCTCTTTCCTCATACGATTTCCCTCTATCACTCTCACATACCACACCCTCTTCCACATGACACGCCTTCACCCTCCATGTGATATTCTTCCACTCTTATCCCACACTTAAACTCTCCCCATTATTTCTCTCTTCCACAATCTCCTCCACTTAGGGTCTTCCTTCCCAAAGCCTAGCCAAGTTTCCCATGCACCCTTATACCAACCTATGTACTATTTTTTAGCCATGGACTCCAATCACCCCAATAAATCTTCCCTTACCATACTTAACCCTCAAGTTAACTTTTCCCACGTAATGATCACCCCCATGAAAAGACCATCCATCCCATGTAAACCCTAGACTCCCCATGCAAGATTCATTTCACTCTCTTATTTTATTCACTTTATCCTTTTATTTGTCCACCCCTGAGTCATGAGATACTTAGGTCATTCTTATAACTTCCCTCTAGTCAACTCATTTCCTTTACCCCTTCCATCTTTTCACCCCACACAATATCTTTTAAAACTTCCTAGCATGTATGTCCTTAAGGGCCATATCACATAAGCGCAACAAAGCATAAGATATATTATCATTTTACACATGCCATAAAGAGAACACATATGCTTACCTTAGCTCCGTGTTGCACTACAAGTAAGTAGTTATAATCACATAAGGCACACAAATATGTCACCACACATAACATGCAAAGCACATAATACACTTATTAGGCCTTAACCACATCTTTACCTAAAATGACACCAAGATTGGAGCACGCTCCTACGCCTCCTTAGGGGTCGAACTTGGTTCACCTATAAGAGGGGAAATAATAGGGTTAACCTCCTTCTTATTAAAATTTTCTTATTTCCTACTTACCTTTATTATAACCTAGTATTAGGGATAATAATAATAGTAGTAGTAGCTTTAGAAGTAAAAATAAGGATATTACCCTTAAAAAGGTTGATCATGCTATTATTAGCCCAAATAGGTTTTAGTTAGTTTTATTGGTGAATGATAAGATGTTATTAGCAATATTAGCCATAATAAAGATAATATTTTTAATAATAATAATACGAATAATAATAGTAATAGTAATAATAATATTAATAGTAAAGACAATGATGATGATGATGTTGATGATGATGATGATAATAATAATAATAAGGTTAGAATAGTAACTGCACTAAATAAATTATACTTAAGGGCTAGGAAGGGTCAGGACATAACCTACTAAAGGTGGTAGATAGGTGGCGACAATGGCAGTGGTGGTGGAAGTGGTGGTTTAGAGAAGGTGGTCTTTTAGGGATGGAAGAGAGAGAGAATGAGATGGTGGTTGTGGCGGCGGTGGTGGTGTATTAAGTGTGGGGTAGCAATGGGTGCAAAAGGATAGGTTGAGCAGCCAACTTTGTATAGTTGGGGTAGCTTGTGTAGGGGGATAAAGGGGTGGTGAGTGGCTCGGTTTAGTGGAGGGTAATGCAAGGAAGGGTTTGAGTGGTGTTTCGGGTGGCGATGTTGCACAGCGGTAGTCGCGACAATGTTTGAAGGGGTAGCGACACAAATACGTAGGAAGTTTTGGGTAGGGTAAAGACATCCAAATGGGATTGGTAAAGGGTATTTATAAGCTAATGGAGGGAGGATAAGACAAAGGGGGAAGAAGACAATGGCAAAGTGAGGCAAGGCTCTCCGACCGGCGGTCGCTGGCTGGTACGAGTGTGTAAAATCATAAGGTGCAATCGATAGGGGGAGAGAAAGGAAATGGGAAGAGGCATGTGAGGAAGGACATACAAGGCATGTTAAGGATGGAAAGGAAAAAGGATGGGGGAAAGATAGAGGAGGTGTAGGTCAGTAATATAGTTGTAGAGGGGAGGACGGCAGCAGCGTTACAAGCCGACCTATAACGCAAGCATGGAGAGAAGGGAGGCGGAAGAAGAAAAGGGTAAGCAAACTGGTTAAGGAAAAAGAAAAGAAATAAAAAGAGGGAGAGAACCAGGTGGGTAAGGAAGGAAGGAAAAAAAAAGGGAAATAGTCTAGGTCATGCGGGTAGGGCTGTAAACGAGCCAAGCCTAGCCGGATACCCCTAGGCTTGGGTTCGGCTTGTTTAACTAAATGATCCTAAAATGATACTTGGGCTCGACTCGTTTAACTAAACGAACGAGCTGAACCAAGCTTTTAACGAGCCAAGTCGAGTCGAGCTAACGAGCCAAAGTCAAAAAATGAACCGACCCGAGCTTTCTTGAGCCTCACTTTTAGGCTCGTTTAACTAAACAAATGAGACGAACTGAACTTTTAACGAGCCGAGCCGAGTCGAATACCGAACTGGCTCAGCTCATTTACAACCCTACATGCGATGAGAGAAAGGAGAAGGGGATAGTTAGGCCGCATGGGAGGAGGCCCAATCTAGGGAGAGAAAGGAGAAAAAGAAGGAAGAAAAAGGAAAAAAATGAAAAAGAAAAAGAGAAAATAGGTTGGTTGGGGTGTTTAAGATATCTTAGTATTTTTGAATATATAAAAATAACAAAAATTATTAAACTAATAATTAAATTTATTTTTTATTAATTTAGAAATTTTAGGTTAAATTTTCTTAAATTCTATTTTAACTAACAAAATACTCTAATTTTCCCCAGTTAAATTCCTTATTATTTTCCTCTTTTTTGTCTTAAATACTCCCTTATTTTAATAAAATAATATATTTATGTATTTTTCCTAATAAATCCCTATTTTATCATGGAATCTTACATGAGCAAATCGTTCCTAAAATCCCTCAACATAATGGGTTCCTAGAAAGGTTGAATCATAAATTGATGGAGAGGGTAAGGTGCCTAATCTTACGTGCCAAGATTCTAAGATCATTCTTGGGGGGAGCTTTTACTTATGGCAAGCTACCTTATCAACTCATATCTATTAACTCCTCTCAATGGTGATGTGGCTAAGTGTGGCTCGGTAGGGATGTGAGTTACAACCACTTGAGTGTCTTTAGTTGTTAGGTGTTCATCCACATATTGAGAGGCAAGAGTACAAATGTAGATGAGAAGCCTTGTTGGTGTGTGTTCATCGGATATGGTGGAGAAGAATCTTAGTTATAAGTTATATAACCTAGAAGGTAAGAAAGTCATTTAAAGTAAGGATTTTGTGTTCTTTGAGGACCAAAACATCAAAAAATTTATGAAAAATGAAATGTTGGAGGCTTGCATTGATGATTTTGTTGAATCTAGTGATGATTATGATGTAGAAGGATTGAGGTTGAACTAATAGGGGTAATGAATACACATTCTGACTTAGATAAAGAGCTTCCATGCACTAAGGCAAGGAAATATAGAGTGAAGATAGTGATTAAGAACCAATTCAACCCTAAGAGTCCAATGCACCTAAAGCTCCATAAGAACTATGAAGTTCCACTAGAAGATCGAGACCAACTAGTAAGTACCTTGCAACGGTCTATTTGTTACTCTCAGACAATGGAGAGTCTCTATGTTATGAGGAGGCCCCTAGTGGTGATCACAAGAAAAGTTTTTGGTGGCAATAAAGGAAAAGATGATATCCCTTAAAAAGAACAACACTTATAGGTTTATAGAGAGACTAAGGGGGGAAAAGTCATGAAAAACAAGTCGGTTTCAAGATCAAGCGTGAAAGGGAAAAAATGAATTGAGGAACAAGGAGAGATTAATGGTCAAGGGATTTAGCCAGAGATAAGGGGTTGACTATGATGATATTCTTTCTCTAGTCATGAATATGGAATCCATTCATGTGATTTTAATACTACTTGCTACTTTATATTTATATGTGGATAAACTTGACATCAAGACTTGGGTATTCATTACCATAGGGGTTTGAGGTTATGGGAACACAGGATATGGTGTGCAAGTTAGTGAAGAGCTTATAAGAACTAAAGTTGAAAGGATATTTGCCTAAATATTTTGAAATGAAAGACTTTGGTCATGACAATTAAGTATTATAGATACAAATCATGTGTAATCAAGGTCAGGACAAGCTATGGCTATCCTAAGAAAAGTATATAGAAAAGATACTTAGGATATTTAAGTTTGACTAGGTGAATCCATTCGGTTTTCCCCTTGATACCTAAGTCAATTTAAGAAAGGCATCATGTTCAACAGATCAAGATGAAAGAAAAAAGATGAAAAAGATTCCATAGGCAGAATTGATAGCAATGGTTCAAGCTATTCAACACCCAAGAACGTTTCCCTCCCTAAATATTATAGAGTTACAAGCTCTCTAAACCTTATAAATTATAGTGTCAAAAACATGTATTATCACCACCATTTTTTGTGTCACTATCCCTTTCACCTGACTCCTTATCATTCCCACTGGCTTCGTAGTAATAGGAACATATCACCTTATAATGGGATAACCTACCAAAAAATGTTAGATTATTTCCACTTGATTGTAGAAGGCACATAAATAAAAGGGTAAAACATAATTTTAATTAGAAATTCTTAAGTGGCCAAGTACGTGTGTGGTATCGGCTAAATTATAATTTCATTAACACAAATAGTTCTCCACCAAGGTTGGATGAGCCCTCTTTTATGAAATTGATTATATATAATACAAATTTCGTATGTTGTGGTTTACTAAAAATTGGAAATAATTGACAAAAACTCTCTGTGAGGTTTAAAAATAATTTGAGTGGTCCAAGTAGTAATATCCACTAAATGGGTGAGAAATCGTCCTCCTTTTTGAAATATTTAACATGAGCACATTAAATCTATAATGTTCTTTTTTTAAAAAAAATATTCTATATATATTTACAAACCCCAACTACATTCCAATTGTTCATGTCCTAAATTCCCAAACCACCTTCTTTCTAGGGAAGTAACAAGTGGCCAACGACACTATTAATTTGTGAGAAATATTGGCTTTCCCTATCAGACAAACATTTTAGCATACAATATTGATTTTTTGAATCAATGTTTTAGGCAAGAGTAGTGTCAGGCTCAAAAACATTTGTATCCCAAAAAAAACACTATTAATAACCAAACATATGTATCTCAAAAGCAAAATTGTTGACTCAATTGTTTAGGTAGGAGCTTTCTTCCTACATATGAGAGCATTTTATAGGATTAATGTTGAATTTTCTCATAATTTTCTCATATATATATATATAAATGCATGCATGTTGCTACAGGGTTGCGTTTGTTTGTTATTGAAAAATTGTGGTTTGTCGTTAGAAAATGTGTTGGTTGCTGTTCGTTGTTGAATTTGTTGTGTTATTGTTATATATTAACAAATGCATGTGTTGGCCGAGACCTTTACATATATATATAATATGAATGGGTTATTTTTTGCAAACTTATATACATTTTCACTCATAAAAACTATATATATATACACATTTTCATTAATAAGTATAGGACACTAGCAATAAGATATAGGAAATGTCATATAGTGAAATGAAAATATATTTTACATATGCACATCATTAAATCAAAATTTCAATTAGAGATGCATATGTTAATAATTGTTATTTGATGAGGATTAAATGGATATAGAAAATAAGGAATTTTTAAAAGTGAGTAATTAAATAGAGAGAAATAATTGTGTATGATAATAATAATAATAATAATAATAATAATAATAATAATAATAATAATAATAATAATAATAATAATAATAATAATAATAATAATAATAATAATATGATTTATATATTATGGTTTAATTAAAGTTAGCTAGGTTTAGGATTAGGATTTTATGAGGTTTAGGGCTAGGTTTTAGTATAATAAGTTATGGGTAATTAGGGTTAGGGTTAGTATTAATATCTTTTTGGAAATGTGTTAGCATGATTCGTATGTATATACATATATATAGAATAACATGATACATTTGATATTAATTCTTTCTAAGAATCATTTGTATCGATAATATAATGGTACATTATGCTCAATATATAACATTTGCTCAATACATAACATTCTAACATTATTTATTTATTTTAGAGATATGGCCAACAAAAATATTGATAGGGACAGTAGTGATGGAGAAGGGAAAAGAGGACCTACAATTATGAGAATCATCACTGACATGAGGAATAAAGGAGAATTAGTCAAGTTGGGATGGAATACTTACAATATTCCCATTAGACCTTACGCAGACATGTTCTTGACTTACATTTCACTTGTGACCCATAACCGTGTTCCTATCTCCAATAATAATTGGAATTAGGTTCCAAAGGGCCATAAGGAGGATATTTAGCACGAAATCACCGTAAATATGCTATTTTATGTAATTATTTGTGTATGCCAAATGTTATTAATTTGATTACATTAACATTCGTATACATATACATGTCTTATTTTGCAGAGAGTGTTCAATGTCCCAGAAAGTAGGAAGAAATGGTTTTCTTAGACATTGTGGGGAGCATCTAAGAACATTTAGGTCATATTTAGCTCATAAGAAATGTATAGAAAGAGGGAAAGTTCTCTACGGCAAAACCCACCCAAACGATATGGTTTCAACGATCAAGAAAGTTAGAACCAATTTATTGCATATCGTCTTACGGGAGATTTTAAGGTATTTGTTAGATAACAATTAAACTTTTTGTATCGATCCCAGTATTATACTTAATATTGAAATAACCATATGACTATGTTTTGGCTTGTGACATAGGAAAAAATTACCCAAAATAAAGAGATTGCAAAGCAAAATAAATACCAGCATAATATGGCTCGCAAAGGCTATGCGGGTTTTGAAGAGGAGTTGGTATGCATTTTGTGATTTATCTATTTACATGTAAATGTTGAATTTTATAATAATATTCTTAATTAGGAATTTTTTTATTTGTAGCTCCTAGCCGAAGACTTGGACCCATGTACCTCGTCCATCAATATTGGTACATTATGGAAGAAGGCTAGAGCAACAAGAGATGGATATATTAATAAATATGTAGATGTTGTAGCCAAAAAAATTGTAAGTTTGTAGATATCTAGAACCCTACTTAGTTTTCTTTTAGAAAACTATTATATTATGCTTATTCCTATAAGTTAAATTTACATAGATTATATACATTATTTGATGAACTTGAAACGTCAAAGAGTGAAGAAAAGGTGGACCAATATAGCATTATGTCCCAGGCTTTAGGAATTGTAGAATACCCTAGAAGACATAGGGGTCTTGGATAAGGTGTTACGAGAACAAGCATGTATGGTTGATTTCGTGGTTCTCGTAGTACTAATGAGCAAGTCGCCATCCTCACCCAGAAATTGAACATGGCATTTGAACGGATGGAAAAAATGGAGCAAAAGTTGCCATTTATTAAATCTCAAGGGTATAAGACATCCGATTCAGTAGACCATGATCAGCTTCACATACCTAATCTAGATAGCATCAGAGATAGTTGTGAAGCTAATGCACGTCTTTCTACTCATCCCAAGGTAAGCATTACAAACTATGAATTGGTATTAAATGTATTCAATGTAATAAATAATTAATAATGTGTAATATTTTTGTTTAAGGTTTACATAAATGTGACATGTTAGCCAATGAACTTTCAACACTTTTGGTGAAAGGAAGGGTCCGCATCAGTCACAATACCCAAATGTAAATTGTCCACGGGTACAATTTAGCCCTAAATACAAGGCTAGTGATTATTGACACTCCAATTATTGGCAATGCGCACTTGCCTTGTTATAAAGAGGATGATGAGGCAACCACAGTACTAGAAGCTCATGGAACCTTCATGGCTTGGCCTACGGATCAAATACGTCTCACTACTGAAAAGGTATTGACATTCAATATCTTCATTAGACCTTGTTTAGTAGTTATACTATTCATACCTTTTTCATATATATATATATATATATATATATATATATTTACATGCTCAATACATATTTTGTTTAATATTATCAATTAAGGAATCAAAAAAGAAGACTAGTCTTGCTAGTAAAACCAAGAGAGGTACTAGAAGAATGAGCAACACAAAAGAGGGTGCTGCTAAAGGAAAGAGAGATAAATCTAAAAAATCAGTTACCCCACAAAAGATTCATTCTTCAGAGAAAAGCCAACCTCCACCAACAATAGTTTTATTGTATTTTTATGCCCAAAACTACCTCAGGGACAGTTATATTTTCATTGATTCCAATCCTCAGTATTTTGGGAGGGATGATGCTACTTACATAGTATCGATAGTTGCCATAAGTGATATGTATAATCAGGAATGGATGTCAACCATGAGTGTTGCCGTCTATGTCACGTAAGTATTATTTCATTTTGAGATTTGAGTACTCTTAACTTGTACAATTGGAATTTTTATGACCTCTTATATGATTTATTAGTTATTAACAAATATGAATTGTTATTGCTATCCAAAGGTTGGTAGCTAATAGCACTGCAATGGAGGGAATGTTGTCCTCTATTGTGTTTGTGTGACCATACTACATAGTTGACGGTACTATAATAAGAGAGGGTAGGCACAAAAACTATTTAATGGATGGCATTTTGATTGAGGGACACAACAAGATCTATCTCATTCCTCACCTCGCTAATGAACATTAGGTTTTATACACCGTACGACCTGATCCTAATAAAGTCTATGTGTTTGATTCCCTTCGAACCTATGATGTGCCTTTTGAAGTCACTCGTCTTGGTGGGAAGGAATTTATCGACATGTTAGTATACTTTTTATTTCTTACTTCATTAGCTTATTTATACATATTTTCTACTTTCATTATTTGAGGTATATATACTTACAATATTGTGTATCTAACTCTATTTATTAGGACACTACAGACAGCATATCAAAGGAGAGGTAGGAATAGTGTCCCGGACCCAAAGAATCTTTAACATGAGTCTGTCATAGTATGTAGGAAGACAGCTATTTTGTATTTTATTTTAATTCAAATTAATATCTAATAGTTAGAGAGCTAACTAAATTCATTTGATAGTGCCAGTAACAACAAAAAAATGATGATTGTTGATACTATATATGTAGAACAATGGATCTAATAGTCCAGAACATATCGGTCAACATAGATCCAAGCCATGTATGTTTGCTTTTAGATAATTTTCCATTAATGAATCATGGCATATATGTTTGGTACTTGAAGTAAGTGCTAACTGTATATTAATCAAAACTTGAGCATTATAGTTTTTTATTGACGACTATGCACGAGGCCAGCAATACAATGTTGATGAAATTGATGGAGTTAGAGACCAATGGGCCAAGCACGTGCGCTCGTTCATTCAGTATTAGCTAGATATTTATATATTCTACATGCATGTTCAAGTTTGTATTTCGTCTATGACTTTCAGTCTTCTAAGCTAGATTTATGAACTTTTTACTTTAGGGTATAGAGCTACCAAGTTGTGATATGCCTACTAAATTTGATTCCTGAGTATGTCTGGTGTATTAAGACATGCATACAAGTTAGAGATTGATTGAAATTATGGTGTGATTGTAGATTTGTTATGAATTGATATTGTTTTACAATGCAGATTTGGTAATTATTTGAACATACAACTGTGTATGTGGGTAGGAACAAAACAACAAAAACATTATAAAAAAAACTATAGTTTTAATAACAGTTCTTATGAAGAATCGTTATTAAAACCACGTATTTCATCTCAAATTTATGCTTAGTTAATACATATTACGGTTTAATAAAAGTATAATTAATAACCAAAACCCTAATTGGATGATAGTATATTAATCACGGTTCTTATGAAAACCGTTATCAAAACTTAGACTTTAATAATGGTTATGCTAAAAATCGTTATTAAAACATATGTTTTAATAATGGTTTTGATGAAAACTGTTATTGTAACACCCCAAAATTTACACATTTTTTTAAAACACAATATTTATAAATTAAAACTATAAATTCCTAGGGATGTTACCGCCACACTTAGTACCAGACCAGTTCATTCCTACTATTCCGGTACCAAGTGCTAAGGCTAAGAAAACACTCTTAATAATACCATTAATAATCTAAATTTATAAAAAGGAAAATCAGCGTATGCGTAAATCTTATATAATTTGAAATACTAGCTATTCTTTTTCAAGATAATAACTAACAACATTAATAAAATTGTTTCTACAACTCAAACATAATAAAAACTAACATGAGTCATTAATTAAAAGGGAAAATGGCCACATCACTCTAGGGTTTGATTCAACCCAAAAATCACTCCGCCCCTCCTAATGTCCCATAGACATCAATAGCATCAAAGTAAGTGCCTCCTACCTGCAACAAATCAGACGGGCCTTTTGCTCATGGGAATGAGCAGCACCCATGAAACGAGTGATCAGTATACTACGTACTGAGTAAGGTAATCGAGAACTAAGGCCAACACATAAGCACATAAACCATGTAGACAAATAACAGGGCATAAACACCAACACAATAACATAAAGGCAAATGAACGATCAGGTAAAAATGCTAAGATCCAATACAGTTTTGATTAATTACTTCATCAATTCTTTATCGGGATATTTTCACACCATGCTCTTTATCAAGTCCATACAAGTACGAGAACCCCACTATTTTAGCCGGTGGATCAGTCGCAAGGGTGCATGCTCTGCCACTATTCTAGTTGGTGGATCTGTCATGAGGGTAACATACACTATTATATGTCGGTGGATCGGTCTAGCCCCTTTCTCATACAGTGTTCCATTGTAAGTAATTAGTGTCTTCCCACATCTTAAAAACATATATAGTTTGGTTTGTTGAGCTCAGGATCCCTCACTATTATAGCTGATGGATCGGTCGCAAGGGTACATGCCCTGCCACTAGTATAACCAGTGGATCGGTCGTGAGGGAAATATTCCCTGCCACTATTTTAGCCGATAGATCGGTTTGGGCCCGGCTCAACATCTTCTACTTTAATTTTTTTAATATTTTAAGTATCTTATTGATATGTTCATTTTAATACATGAAAATCAGGTTCCTACCATGCTTACTCCTCAACTCAGGTTAACCACTTCAACCCTAGTTAATCATCCCACTATACTTAACCATGACATACCCTAATACTCCTACAAACCCTAGCTACCATGCAAACCCTAACTCCACGTAAACCCCACTCTCATGTAAACCCTAGCTCCCATGCAAACTCTAGCTCCACGTGATCCACGCTTCCATGCAAACCCTACCTCCCATGCATCCATGCAAACCTTAACACCATGTAATTTCATACAAAACCCTACACCATACCATTCCACACAAAACCCTAACTCAACGCAAACCACACTCCCATGTAAACCCTAGCTCCATATGACCCACGCTTCCATGCAAACCCTAACTCCCATAAAAAACTCAACACCATGCAATTTCATACAATACCCTACACCATACCATTCCATGCAAAACCCTAACACCACATTTATACTCCCCATCATTATTTCACAACCCTACCATGCATGTCTTAAGGCCACATCATACAATAATAGTAACATAAATATACACATAATTCTCATGCTATAATTTATCCATACCAACATACTTCAACTCCACTTTATACCACATACGAAATAATTAATAATGATAAACATAGAATACATGGCATATGAAGCACATAATGCATATAAACACATAAATGGCCTTAGTAACACCCTTACCTAAACTGTCACCGATCTTGGTGCACACTCCTATTCCACTTGAGGAATTTGACTGGGTTCACCTATTATATAAAAATATACTAGAATTAGGCTCCCTCCTAAAATTGTATTATTCCCTAACTTATCCTAAGATTTGGTTTTTAATTAGAAACAACATTACACTATAATTAACTATAAAAGATATTACATAAAAATACAAATAAATTACTATTTTCATTCGAAATGAGTGGTGATATAAGGGTTTCTACCCTTCACCAAAATAGTATTATTATTATTATTATTAGTAGTAGTAGTAGTACTCTTATTAGTAGAATATTAATATTAATAATAATATAAATATTAAAATTACAAGGTGGCTTTCAAAACCACCCCATTTAATAATAATACTATTCGATAATGGTAATAATAATATTAATACTATATATATACTTATAATATCAAAGTTAATAAAGATAATAATGATATAAATAGTAATAATAGTAAAAATGCTAATAATATTACTAAAATGCAAGGGTGCGAGACCTAATTAAATTTTAAGGTCTCATCCCCCTATTAAATAATTATAATATTAAATAAATAGTTATACGAATAATGATAATATTAATAATAATATTAAACATGTAATAATTCCATTAAATAACCAAAATTTGAGAATAATAATTTATCTAACTCAAGAATACTCCCAACCCTGCCAACAAAATTTATCAATTAAGTTACAACTAATAATAATAATAATAATAATAATAATTAAAATTGAATTAACATTAAAAATTAGGATAAAAGCGGAATATTTCTCAATAAATTGAAAGGAAGGGTTAAAAGGGTCTAGGGTTTTACCTTGAGTTAGAGGGGATGGGTGGCACCGGCGGTGGTGCACGGCGGTGGCCGAAAAATTGATCTAAAGGGGGTGAAAATGAAGAAAAAGAGGGAAGGGGGAAGGAGAAAAAGAAAAGAAGTTTATGGGTCGGTGGAGGAAAATTAGCAGGAGTTTTGAGTGGTTCAGAGGGTGGTAGAAGCGGCAGATGTGGTGGTGGGCGGTGGTTTAAGGTTTCGAGGTAAAAATTCTAGTGAGAGGACTTGTAAAATTTGTATGGTTATGGTGGACCGTGCAAGAAGAATCAAAGATGGCGAATGGTTTAATTAATTAGAGTGTGTTGCGGGGAAGATTTTGGGAGAAAGAGTCGGTGACGAGGTTGGCTAATGGTGGAGAACAGTGCATGTAACACCCCCAAAATTCACACATTTTTTTTAATAGTAGAAGTAATTAAAACACTTAATTTAAAACCCGTGAATTCTAGGGATGTTACCGCCACACTTAGTACCAGACCAGTTCATTCCTATCATTTCGGTACCAAGTGCTAAGGCTAAGAAAATACTTTCAATAATAACATCAATCAACCGAATTTATAAAAAAGAGAATCAGAGTACGCATAAGTCTTACATAATTCGAAACACCAACTATTGTTTTCCAGATAATAACTAAACAACGTTAGTAAAATTGTTTCAACAATTCAAACATATTAAAAGATAACATGAGTCATAAGTTAAAAAGGTAAACCGCCACATCTCTCTAGAAATCGATCCAGCCCACCTATCACTCTACCCCTCCTAATGTCCTGTAGACATCAATAGCATCAAAGTAGGTGTCTCCTACCTGCAATAGATCAAATGATCCTTCTGCTCATGGGAATGAGCAACACCCATGAAACAGGTGATCAGTACGCTACATACTGAGTAAGGTAACCGAGTACTAAAGCCGGCATATAACATATTAAATCATGTAGGAAAATGATTACATACAATTCAACCCTTACATATGATACATAGAAGCTTGAAGTGAAATCCATAACTTATAATCAACAAGTCCACACATAAGGCCCAAAAAGGTTCGGATTAATCATTTAATCTTTCTTTTATCAAAAGTCGATACACACCAAGCCTTTTATCAGATCCATGTAGAAACAGGAACACCCCACTACTATAACCGGTCGGTCGGTCACACATAGGACCTCATGTCCTAACCACTATTTTTACCGGTGGATCGGTCACATATAGGGTAAAACCCTAACCACTACTCCTGAGCGATAGATTGGTCTGGTTCCTGCTCGCATGGTGTTTCACTATAAGTAATTAATGTCTTTTAAGAGCTTTAACAATTCTAATTTGTGTTTATTGAGCTCGAGTCACCCCACTATTATTGCAGATGAGTCAGTCACATATAGGACCTCATGTCCTAACCACTATTATTACAGGTGGATCGGTCACACATACGGTAAAAACCCTAACCACTATTCCGGACCGGTGGATCGGTCTGGGCCCGGCTCAATAATCTTTCACTTTAAAATATTAATGTCTTAATTATTTTAATCACAACATTTGCCATTCATAGACATTTGCCCAGACATGCATAACTAACTCCAAACGACCCTAGTTCCCACGCAAACCTTAACTCATCGTAGACCACACTTCCATGCAACCCTAGCTTCCATACAAGCCCTAACTCCACGTACCACACTTCCATGCAAACCCTAGCTCCCATGCAAACCCTAACCCCACATGCAAACCCTAGCCTCACATAGACCTCACTTCCATGCAACCCCAATTCATATGTAAACCCTAGCTCCACATATACCACGCTTCCATGTACAACATAATTCAAAAGCAACCCTAAATCCACGTAAACATGCTTCCATGCGAGCCCTAACATCATGCCCTTTCATGCAAAACCCTAGCATCTTGTCATTTCATGTAAACCCTAACATCATGTCCTTTCATTGAAAACCCTAGCATCATGTCATTTCATGCAAACCCTAACACCATGCCATTTCATATGCAACCTTAACACCACATTGTTACACTCTCCATCATTATTTTACAACCCTAATATGCATGTCTTCAGGCCATATCATACATTAATAATGACATAAACATACACATAATCGTCATGCCATGATTTATTCATACCAACATATTTCAACTCTATAATCACGCCACATACGAAATAATTAATAATAATAAACATAGAATACATGGCATATGAATCACATAATGCATATAAACACACAAATGGACTTAGTAAACCCTTACCTAAAACGACACCGGTCTTGGTGCACGCTCTTATTCCACATGAGGGGTTTGACTGGGTTCACCTATTATATAAAAATATACTAGAATTAGGCTCCCTTATAAAATTTATTATCCTCTAGCTTATTCTAAGATTTGGTTTTTAATTAAACAATACTACAAAATAATTAACTATGCAAAATATTACTTAAAAATACGAATAATTTATTATTTTCATTTGAAAGGGGTTGTGATATAAGGGTTTCTACCCTTCCCCAAAATAATAATAATAATAATAATAATAATAATAATAATAATAATAATAATAAAAATAATAATAATAATAATAATAATAATAGTAATAATAAAGTAAAACATTATTAATAATACACTTATTAGTAGAATATTAATATTCATAACACCATAATTCTTAAAACTACAAGGTGGCTTTCAAAACCACTCCATTTACTAATAATACTATTGAAAAATGTAATAATCATATTAACATTATATATATACTTATAATATAAAAGTTAATAGAGATAATAGTACTAATAATATACTTAGTAATAATATTAAAAATATTAATAATATTAATAAAAAGCAAAGGTGCGAGACTTAATTAAATTTTATGTTTCTACCCCTCCTAAAATAATTACACTGCTAATAATAATAATAATAATAATAATAATAATAATAATAATAATAATAATAGTAAACATCTAATAATTCCATTAAATAACCAAAATTTGAGAATAATAATTTATCTAATTCAAGAATACTCCCAAACCTATCAACAAAATTTAGCAATTAAGATTCAGTTGATAATAATAATAATAATAATAATAATAATAATAATAATAATAATAATAATAATAATAATAGTAATAATAATAATAATAATAATAATCAAATTAACATTAAAAGTTTGGATAAAGCAAAATAATTATCAATAAATCGAAAGGAAGTGTTGAAAAGATCTAAGGTTTCACCTTGAGTGGGAGGGGATGGGTGGAACCGACGGTAAGGGGGAAGGAAAATATTGAAATAATTTTATGGGTCGGTGGAGGAGACTTAGCAAGAGATATTGGGTGGTTTAGAGGGAGGTAGAAGTGGCAGATGTGGTGGTGGAAGGTTGTTTAAGGTTTCGGGGTGACAATTCTAGCAAGATGAGCAGCACGCTTTGCACGATTATGGAGGCCCGTGCAAGGACAATCGAAGGACGTAGATAGTTTAGTTAATTATAGGGTGTTGTAGGGAAGAGTTTGGGAGGAAGAAAAGGCGGCCAAGTTGGCTAACGGTGGAGAAGAGGACGTCTAAAGGTGCGATGGCGTACAGACGGGTGCTTAGGGTTTTCGGGAAAAGATAGCTCGATTTTGAGCTATACGAGGGGTATTTATAGTAGTGGAGGTTAGGCTCGAGTTGTGGAGGTTACCAGAAGATCAATTTCAGTAGGAAAACGGGTTTGTTATGCCGTTGATCGGGCGGCACAAATTTAAAATTTTTCCCGACCTTCACAAGGTAAATGGGGGCAAACGTGGGGAAGAAATGGAGAGTGGGGCATTTCAAATCAAAGTGTGTGTCGAGAGGAAGAGAATGGGCGAGAGAAAGGCCGGTCACGCCACGTGTGGTCGGCGGCGCCATTTTTGGGGGAAGGAGGAAGGTTGTAGTTATGGCGTCAGGCTGGAGGAGGAAGAAGAAGAAGGAGGAGGAGGAGGAAAAAGAAAAGAAAGAAAAGGGAGGAAACCGGGCAGTTCAGTGCGGGGAGTAAGGCTTTTAAATGAAACGGTGTGGTTTGGGTATAAAATCAAAGAAACACAACGCGCTGGGTACCGAAGGAGAGACAGAAAAATTATGTGGACAGGCGTGGGTCGCGGCAGGAGAAGAAAAGGAAGGAGGAAGGTGGGCCGTGCCAGACCCAAACCGGGGAGGTAAGAAAAAAGAAAGAAAAAGAGAGAAAAAGGAAGAAATAAAAAGGGAAAATGAAAAGAGAAATAATTAGGTTAGGGCCAATTAAATTAATCTGAATTTTTAGGATATTTAAAAATAATAATATTTAAATAAAATAATATTTAAATCCCTTTTTAGGCTAAAATAGGATTTTTAAAGGATTTCTTTCAAATTCCATTTTAAATTAATAAGTCACTCTAATTTTCTTTAATTAAATTATTTATAAAATTAAAATTAATTTGAAAGTATTTTCTATTTCTTAATTTGAAAAAAATAATTTATTTAAATAAATTCCCAAATTAAAATCTTTAATTAGATAATATACCCAAATTTCCTTTACTTAACCTATTTATAAAATTTATTATTAATTTGCCCTAATAAATTTCCTTTTATTTTAGTAAAAATAATTTATTAAATTAAATTTTAAATAAAACCTTATTTAAATATAATATTTAAAGTTAGACAATTTTGGGGCATTTCAACACTACCCCCTTAAAACATACTTCGTCTCCAAAGTCTCCGGGAGCGCCTAGGGTTAGGGTTAGGGCATTCTAAGCAACTAGACTAATACATCACTAACCATACCTAAATCAACTACCCCTTTAAGAATAAACTTATTAATTAAAATTCAAATCAACAAAATCGGTAACCATAAGAGGATCAAGTACCTTCCTAAAAAGACATCTAATTAGTGGTCCGCTTCCATCTGGTTGATCACATGCAAGTGTTCGCCTTAATGGCTTCCTTTTTTAGAGAAATATCTAGATCACTGAGGTCTTCCCTTGACATCTCGATCTACCTCCTCGACTGGAACAAGTGCTTGTTGCCGGAACTGCTGATGCTTAGATTGCTAAGAGGGAAAAGGTCCTCGACAATCGAAAGTTCTGCGACCCTACCTACCACAGTTTAGACAGGTCATGAGTTTGCCTCTACAATCTGTTTTGGTGACTACGATCACATTTTCTGCATGCAATTCTTCTCAAAGATCCTTGGCCTCTACTTCGATTTCGCGGCGGATATCTGTTACTTTCCGTTTGTACCTAAATTTTACTCCTCAAACTATGCTCTTTGTGTTTCCGCTTCCTGAGCATGGCAACTTGCTCCTAGATCAAGGTGGTGGCGATGCAGGCATGCTCGTACAACATTGTTAAATTGGTGGAGGGCACTACACCTAGCAGTCGGTGGATAATGGAGTTCAACTACGTTTCGAACCGGAACACCACTATTGACTTGTTGGTGGCGATACCTGGTGTAATTCTAAGTGGCTCAGTGAAACGATCATGATATTGCCGAACCGTCATCGATCCTTGCGTAAGCTGCATGAACTCTTGAAGTTTGTCCCTCTTTAGATTCTCGGGATAGAATCTAGAATGAAGAATGATCTTGAATGCATCCCATGTAGCTGGGGGTTTATTTTGGGTACGATGCTCCACCCACCAGGCGTCTGCTATGCCCTTGAAGAAATTTGCTCCAATGCAGGACTGACAAACCGGTGGATAATTCACCGCTTCTAGGGTGTGGTCCATGTCTCGGATCCATTCTCCGAGGATTACAGGGTCCTTCTCACCGGAGTAGGTAGGAGAGTGATGTTTGATGACCCTTTGAAGCCAATCTTCACCAATGCCCTCGGCTAGATGAGGGGGTTGGTAACACTAATTAAACTCTAGAAAGTCTGTGATGGCCTCCTCTAATAGTCTAAGGCGTTCATTCGTTGTCATCGGAAGTTATAACAGAAATAAATGAGGTTAGAAACGAACCTACTGGTTCGAAGCACACAAAATTCTATTTGTCTCCTTTTTGAGAAACCCTAATCTACCCATACATTCCTCACTGTGGCCGGACTCCGAAATTTAAAACAGAAACAATTTTTTATTAGAGTGGAAATTATTTTCAAAATTCAAATAAATATTCCAAAATCCATTTCATTTTCCGAAATCAACTTAAAAATATTAGAAACCGAAGAGCTTTCGAAACACAATTCAAAATCTAATAAAATTTTCATAAACCCAATTTTATTTTCGAAGATGAGCATGGCCAAAAGGACCAACTGCTTTGGTACCAACTTGTATCACCCCAAAATTCATGCATTTTTTTAAAAGCATAAGTAATTAAAACACTTAATTTAAAACCCGTGAATTCTAGGGATGTTACCGCCACACTTAGTAGCAGACTAGTTCATTCTTACCGTTCCAGCACCAAGTGCTAAGGCTAAGAAAACACTTTCAATAATATCAATAAACCAAATTTATAAAAAGGAGAATCAGAGTATGCACAAGTCTTACATAATTCAAAACACCAACTATTTTTTTTCTAGATAATAACTAAACAGCGTTAGTAAAATTTTTTCGACAATTCAAATCATATTAATTGATAACATGTGTCATAAGTTAAAGAGGAAAATAGCCATGTCTCTCTATAAATCGATCCATCCCAGCTATCACTCTCCCCCTCCTGATGTCTCGTAGACATCGATACCATCAAAGTAGGTGTCTCCTACCTGCAATAGATCAGACAAGCCTTCTGCTCGTGGGAATGAACATCACCCATGAAACGGGTGATCAATACGCTACGTACTAAGTAAGGTAATTGAGTACTAAGGCCAACATAAAACACATTAAATCATGCATGATAATGATTACATAAAATTACAACCCATACATATGGTAAATAGAATATTGAAGTGAAATACATAACTTATAATCAACAAGTCCACACATAAGGCCCAAAAAGGTCCGGATTAATCATTTAATCTTTCTTTTATCAAAAGTTGATACACACCATGCCTTTATCAGATCCATGCAGAAATAGGAACACCCCACTATTATAACTGGTGGGCCGGTCACACATAGGACCTCATGTCCTAACCACTATTATTACCGGTGGATCAGTCACATATAGGGTAAAACCCTAACCACTATTCTTGACTGGTGGATTGTTCTGGTTCCAGCTAGCATGGTGTTTCACTATAAGTAATTAATTTCTTTTAAGAGCTTTAACAATTCTGGTTTGTGTTTATTGAGCTCGAGTTACCCAACTATTATTGTCCGTGGGTCGGTCACATATAGGACCTCATGTCCTAACCACTATTATTACAGGTGGATCGGTCACACATACGGTAAAAACCCTAACCACTATTCCGGACCGGTGGATCGGTCTGGGCCTGGCTCAATAATCTTTCACTTTAAAATATTAATGTCTTAATTATTTTAATCACAACATTTGCCATTCACAAACATTTGCCTAGACATGCATAACTAACTCCATGCGACCCTAGTTCCCACGCAAACCTTAACTCATCGTAGACCACACTTCCATGCAACCCTTGCTTCCATACAAACCCTAACTCCACGTACCACACTTCCATGCGAACCCTAGCTCCCATGCAAACCCTAACCCCACGTGCAAACCCTAGCTTCACGTAGACCACACTTGCATGCAACCCTAATTCATATACAAACCATAGCTCCACGTATACCACATTTTCATGCAAACCCTAATTTATATACAAACCCTAGCTCCACGTATACCACACTTCCATGCAACCCCAATTCATATGCATACCCTAGCTCCACATATACCACGCTTCCATGCAAACCCTAATTCATAAGCAACCCTAACTCCACATAGACATGCTTCCATATGAGCCCTATCATCATGCCCATTCATGTAAAACCCTAGCATCATATCATTTCATGCAAACCCTAACATCATGACCTTTCATACAAAACACTAGCATCATGTCATTTCATGCAAACCCTAACACCATGCCATTTCATGCAAACCCTAACACCTTGCTATTTCATGCAAACCCTAACACCGTGCCATTTCATACGCAACCTTAACACCACATTGTTACACTCTCCATCATTATTTTGCAACCCTAATATGCATGTCTTCAGGCCATATCATACATTAATAAAGACATAAACATACACATAATCTTCATCCCATGATTTATTCATACCAACATATTTCAACTCTATAATCATGCCACATACGAAATCATTAATAATAATAAACATAGAATACATGACATATGAAGCACATAATGCATATAAACACACAAATGGACTTAGTAAACCCTTACCTAAAATGACACCGGTCTTGGTGCACGCTCCTATTCCACATGAGGGGTTTGACTGGGTTCACCTATTATATAAAAATATACTGGAATTAGGCTCCCTTATAAAATTTTATTATCCTCTAACTTATTCTATGATTTGGTTTTTAATTAAACAATACTACACAATAATTAACTATACAAAACATTACTTAAAAATACGAATAATTTATTATTTTTATATGAAAGGGGTGGTGATATAAGGGTTTCTACCCTTCACCAAAATAGTAATAATAATAATAATAATAATAATAAAAGCAAAAAATTATTAGTAATACACTTATTAGTAGAATATTAATATTAATAATACCATAATTCTTAAAATTGCAAGGTGGCTTTCAATACCACTCCATTTAATAATAATACTATTTAAAAATGTAATAATGATATTAATAATATATATATACTTATAATATAAAAGTTAATAAAGATAATAGTAATAATATTATAATAAGTAATAATGTTAAAAATGTTAATAATAGTAATAAAAAGCAAAGATGCGAGACTTAATTAAATTTTATGTTTTTACCCCTCCTCAAATAATTAAAATATTAAATAAATAATTACACTAATAATAATAATATTATTAATATTATTAAAAATGATAGTAAAAATCTAATAATTCCATTAAATAACCAAAATTCAAGAATAATAATTCATCTAACTCAAGAATACCCCCAAACATGTCAACAAAATTTAGCAATTAGGATAAAGTTGATAATAATAATAATAATAATAATAATAATAATAATTAAAGTTGAATTAACATTAAAAGTTTGGATAAAAGCAGAATAATTATCAATAAATCAAAAGGAAGTGTTGAAAAGGTCTAGGGTTTCACCTTGAGTTGGAGGGGATGGGTGGAACCGGCGGTGGTCCCGAAGGTGGCCGAAAAAGTGATCTAAGAGGGGTGAAAATGAAGCAAAAGGGGTAAGGGGGAAGGAGAAAATTGAAATAAGTTTATGGGTCGGTGGAGGAGATTTAGAAGGAGACATTGGGTGGTTTAGAGGGTGGCAGAAGTGGCGGATGTGGTGGTGCATGGTGATTTAAGGTTTTGGGGTGAAAATTCTGGCGAGATGAGCAACAAACTTTGCAAAGTTATGGAGGCCCGTGCAAGGAGAATCGAAGGACGTAGATGGTTTAGCTAATTATAGGGTGTTGTAGGGAAGAGTTTGGGAGGAAGAAGAAGCGGTGAGGTTAGCTAACGGTGGAGAACAGGGTGTCTAAAGGTGCAATGGCGTACAGATGGGTGCTTAGGGTTTTTGGGAAAAGAAAGCTCGATGTCGAGCCATACGAGGGGTATTTACAGTAGTGGAGGTTAGGCTCGAGTTGTGGAGGTTACCAGAAGATCAGTTTTGATGGGAAAATGGGTTGGTTATGCCGTTGATTGGGTGGCACAAATTCAAAATTTTACCTGACCTTCGCGAGGTAAATGGGGGCAAACTTGGGGAAGAAATGGAGAGTGGGGAATTTCAAATCAAAGTGTGCGTCGAGAGGATGATAATGGACGGGAGAAAGGCAGGTCACACCACGTGTGGCCGGCGGCGCCATTTTCAGGGGAAGGAGGAAGGTTGTGGTTATGGCGTCAGGCTGGAGGAGGAAGAAGAAGATGGGGATGAGCCGATAGTTCAAGAAAAAAGAAAAGAAAGAAAAGGGAGGAAACTGGGTGGTTAAGAAAAGGGAGGAAACTGGGTGGTTTGGCGTGGGGGTTAAGGCTTTTAAATGAAGTGTTGCGGTTTGGGTATAAAATTGAAGAAACGGAGTGCGCTGGCTATCGAAGGAGAGAAAGAAAAATTATGCGGACGAGCTTGGGCCATGTCAGGAGAAGAAAAGGAGGGAGGAAGGTGGTCGCGCCAGGCCCAAATCAGGGAGGTAAGAAAAAGAAAGAAAAAGAAAAAAAAAAGAAAGAAAAAGGAAAAAGGGAAAAAGGAATAGAGAAATAATTGGGATTGGACCAATTAAATTAATCTGAATATTTAGGATGTTTAAAAATAATAATATTTAAATAAAATAATATTTAATTCCCTTTTTAAGCTGAAATAGATTTGTAAGGGATTTTTCATAAATTCCATTTTAAATTAATAAGTCACTCTAATTTTATTTAATTAAATTATTTATAAAATTAAAATCAATTTAAAACTATTTTCTCTCTCTTAATTTGAATAAAATAATTTATTTAAATAAATTCGCAAATTATAATCTTTAATTAGATAATATACCCAAATTTCCTTTACTTAACCTATTTATAAAATTTCTTATTAATTTGCCCTAATAAATTTCCTCTTATTTTAGTAAAAATAATTTATCAAATTAAATTTTCAAATAAAACCTTATTTAAATATAATCTTTAAAATTGGACAATTTTGGGGCATTTGAGTGCGTTTAAAGATGCGGTGGCGCACAGGCTTGTACTTAGGGTTTCAGGAAAAAAATTCTCGAAACCAAGCCATACGAGGGGTATTTATAGTGGTGGAGGGTAAGCTCAAGTTCTGGGAATTACCGCTTACTAGGAAGTCAAAGGTGGTGAGAAAATAGGGTGGTTATGATGTTGATATGTCAGCACGATTTCAAATGGTGCCCAACCTTCGTAAGGGAAAATGGGGGCAAATATGGGGAAGAAAAGGGGAGTGGGGTATTTCAGGTTGGGGTGTGCATTGAGGAGAATAGAATGGGCGGGAGAAAGGTCGGTCACGACACATGTGACCGGCGGCACCATTTTCGGGGGAGGGTGGAGGTTGTAGGTCCAGCGATGGGGGAGAAAGGAAGAAAAAGGAAGGAGGTGAGCCGACGGTCAGTGGAAAATAAAGAGAAGAAAATGAAAGGGGGAACAAAATGCCACATAGGCAGAATGAAGAAAAGGAGGAGCGACGCTGGGCCAATGCGAAGGAAGAAGAAGAAGGAAAAGGGGGAACCGGGCGGTTTAGGAAAAGAAAAGAAAGAAAAAGGAAGGAACAGGGTTGGGCGCGAGGTGAGGGTATGACTTAAATGAAACGACGTGTTTTAGGGATAAAAGGGAAGACGCACAAGGCGCTGGCTGCCACAGAAGGATTAAAAAGAAAGGGTCAGGAGTGGGCCACGAACAAAGGAATAGAGGGGCGAGGGATCTAGGTCGTTGGAATAGCCCATGTCAGAGAGGAGGTAAGGAAGAGAGAAGAAGGAAAAAAAAAGAAAAAGGAAAAAAGGGGAAAGACAAAAATAATTAAGTTGGGTATTTAATTTAATTAAAATATTTGGGATATTTAAAAATAATATTATTTAAATAAATAATATTTATATCCCCTTTTAAGCTAAATTAGGATTTTTAAAAGATTTTCCAAAAATTCCATTTTAAATAGCAAATCACTCTAATTTTAATAAGTTATAATATTTATACAATTCCTATTAATTAGAAATTATTTTCTCCCTCTTATTTTAAATAAAATTATTTATTTAATTAATTTTTAAAATAAAATCCTTAATTAGTGAAAATACTCAAATTTCTTCTAATTAAAATACTTATTAATTTACCCTAATTAATTTACTTTTATTTTAATAAAAATAACTTAATTAATTAATTTTCATAATAAAATCTTTTTTAATAATAAATAAATAAATTTAGAATTTTTAGGGTATTTCAGTTATTAAACCCTAGGTTTTAATAACGGTTTTCATTAAGAACCATTGTTAAAAATGTGCATTTAATCTCAAATTTATGCTCATTTAATACGTATTCGGGTTTAATAAATGAATAATCAATGACTGAAACCCTAATTTGATTATAATTTAACAACTTTTTTTGTAATAACAGTTATTAAGACCTGGTTTTCCACAATAGTTTTTCCTTAAAAATCTTTATTGAAACCTTATTTTTAACACCGGTTTTATGAAAGAACCATTCTTAAAACCTTTTTTTTAACAAAGGTTGTTTCTTGAATACTATTATTAAATATCAATTTTATGCTCATATTCACTGGTTTTTTAATATTTTTAATAACGATTATGAACCATTATTAAATATTTGATAACGGGCAATTTAATAACGGTTTAAAATTGTTATTGAAACTATAAAATAATCGTTATTAAAACCCCTTTTATGGGTAGTGATGGAAAAGGAAAAATAGATAGGTTAGGTATTTAGAATATTTTGGTATTTTGGGATATTTAAAAATAATAATATTTTAATGAAATAATAATTAAATTTCCTTTTAGGTTAATTTAGGGTTTTTGAAAGATTTCTAAATTCCCTTTTAATTAGCAAAACACCCTAATTCTTTTCGAATTAAACTATTTAACAATTTCCTCTTGCTTTTCCCTTAATTACCCCCTCTTGTTTTAATAAAATAATTTATTTAATTAATTTACCTAATAAATCATTAATTTGCCATAATTCTCTAATTTAGGGTTTTGATGTATTTCGGTGTAGGTTTGCACAAGTGTGCGATAAGGAAAATTAGAGGTGTATGATTGTATGTGAGGTTGTATGCGAGTTGTGCAACTCACAAAAATAAAATAGACATGAGGAAAGAAGAGGAGAAAATGAAGAAGAAGGGATGGAGCAAAATTTCAATGAAGAGGATGATTCAAGGTGATGGTGGAGTGTTGGGTGAAAATGGCAAGGGTAGTAGTAGTTTATGGTGGTGTTTGTGTGTGTGGTGCATGAAAATGAAATGAAATGACAGGGGGTATCTAGCTGTCAGTGGGAGCCATAACATGAGACGATGAAAATGGCAGTAGTAGGGGTTAAAGGTAATGGTTATGGTTGTGTGCTGCAAGGGTAAGAAGACAAAATAAGGTCAATTCTTACAACTAGAAGGAGGTAAGAGAAAGGAAAAAGGATCAAGAAAAGGAAAAAGGAAAGAGTTGGGGTTAGTTATTAGCTAAAATGTGTAAGGTTAGTGATAAAATTTACCAAATTTAACAACGGGTTATGAAGAGTAATATATTATGGTTAAAAAACAGATTTGGTTAAGAGTTTAGGATTAAGGAATTTGGATAATGATAAAATAAATTTTCTCAAGATTAGAACTAGATTAATGAATTAATGATACATGATTAGGTTTGAAAAAAATTTAGGGTATTACAACTATTAATAAATTGGTGTAATGATCTGAAGCACCTTTTGGGACAAAACACATCTGATCCACTATTATTTTTTGGTGGACCAAACATAACACCTTAGTCCTAACTCATATAATATTTCACTTTAAGTGTTTAATATCTTGTCCATTAATACTTATCTTAGAATTATATTCTCATTTACGTTTAGTTTAGGGCCCCTCTATTCTTAATCCAATGGTATGGATTGACTCACCTCTTAGGAAAGAATGTTCCTAAGCCACTATTATCATCTGGTAGAAAGGATACACAATATCTCAACCTGACTAACATAATCTTTTACTTTAAGTGATTAGTGTCTTATTCATAGTTTCTTATATCAAGATCATCATATAGGACTCATGTATTTATGCACATAATAAAATCAACAACATATAAATCACAACCACATAATTATCGTGACACTTTCCAATGCAAAAGGCCTATAATTCCCCTAAGAAACCCAAGTTTCACAAGATGAGCATAACTTCTCATTTTATTATACTTATGTCATTCATCATTATCCTAAATATTCTTTGTATCATACTTATCATATTAAATTATATTTCCTTTTATAAAATATCAAAATTCTATTTTTAACCTTTATTAACCAAAATGCATTTTTACTACTAAAAACCTCATAATATCATATTATATAACTTGTATCATACTTAATCGTCATTTAATCACATTACTTATGAGATAATTGATAATATCCTCAAGAGTGATACAATAGTAATATAAAACTAGAAGATTTCAGGTGTCCTGTCGGCACTCACTCAAAGCCCCAAACAAAGTCCAACTGTCATCACATAGCCCTGCCGGATGCATCAAGTGCTCCATAGGCATCAATACGGTATCTCCTACCTACACAAACCCAAAAGAGACCTCTACTCATGGGAATTAATAGCAGCCATAAAACAGGTGATCAATAAGCTATGTACTGCGCAAGATAACCATATGGGTAAGGCCATGCAAGAACAATAGACAAGTAAGACATACAATGCATAATTCAAGTTCATATTATCAATCAAAACATAGAATAATATGTGTCTTACACATTTCTTATACTAATTCTGTGTGATTATGAGGACCCCACTATCATAGTCGATGGATAAAAAACACTCCATAGGGAAATATGCAACTTACCACTATTACAGTCAGTAGAGCAGAAAATTATCCTCACTGGCCCCGATTCACGTGGTGTTCCACTGTAAATAATTAATATCTTTCTATGACTTATTGTCATGCAAAGTTTGGTTTATTGAGCTTGAAATCCCCCATTATTATAGCCGGTAGATCGGAAATACTCCATAGGGCATAACACACTTCACCACTATTATAGCCATTGGACCGAAAAAGTATCCTCACTAAGCCTAGATCGATAATCTTTCACTTTAAGTGTTTAGTGTTTTATTCGTATCTTATTCCACAAGCAACCCAGACTAGACATGCATGACCCACTAGACTTCTCATGCTCACCCTTTTATTCTTAGTTCTTACAAAAACCCAATCCAATATCTTGAGACCTTTACATAACCCATGAATCCGAGACTTCCTCTACATCTTTTCCCACTCACCATGAGAAACCCAAAACACTTGTGCACGTGGTTCAAGGCTCACTCCCTATAACTCTGTTTTGACTCCTCTTTCCTCTCTAGGGATTCCCTCCAAACTCTAATCTTGTGTATGACGCCTCACTTCCCCTCATCTTACAAAATCTATACTCTTCCTTACTACTAAAACCATCATTCCTTCAAACCATACTTGGAATTACAACCTAGCTACCCAACTTCCCAATGTGATAATGGGAGCCCTAGTTCACTCCCCAAACCCTAGTACTTCTCATTTCCTTTGTGTCACCCCCTCAACACCCAAATACCTTTTCCTACTTGGTTCACATTTCCTCCATGTAACACCCCTTTCATTCTTTTTTCCCCCATCCTAACCATTTCCATTATTTTTCCCTTCCTCGCACACTTCTCTCACTTAGATTTTCCTCCTAAACCCTAGTTGAGTCCCCTATGCATCCTTATACTAACCCATGTATTATTTTATATTTTATATATATGGACTCCAATCACCCTAAAAAATATTCCTTTACCTTACTTAACCCTCAAGTTAAATTTTTTCACATAAAGGTCATCCCCATGCAAAGGCTAACCATCTCATGCAATCCTAAACTCCCCATGCATGTTTTAGTCCACCCTTATAATTTGTTCCCATTATTCCATCTTTTGTCCACCCATAGGTCATAAGATATTTAGGCCATCCTTACCACCCTAATTCACTTTCCTTACTCATTTTCATATTTCTCACAACCACCTTACACTACTTAAGGCTTTCTATCATGCATGCCATGAAGGGAAACATTACATAAGCACATTCCAAGTACAAGTAGCAATACCATATTACACATGTCATAAAACACACGCAACTTACCTTAGCTTCATGCTTAACAAGATGCACTACAAGTGCATAATCCATAACATATAAGGTACACACATATAAACAACACACATAACACATATTACACACATTAATCCTTAACTATATCCTTACCTAAAACAACACCAAGCTTGGACTATACTCCTACGCCTCCTTATGGGTTAGACTTGGTTCACCTATAAGGGAGGAAATACTAGGGTTAACTTCCATCTTATTAACATTTTCATTAATTCCTACTTACCTCTATTATGAACTAGTATTAAGGATAATAATAATAATAATAATAATAATAATAATAATAATAATAATAGCCTTAGTAGTAAAAATATGGGCATTACTCTTAAAATGGTTTATCATGCTAATAATAGCCAAAAATAGGTTTAGGTAGTTATATTATTCAATGACAAGATATTATTAACAATATTTGCAATAATAATGATAATAACTTTAATGATGATGATGATGATGATGATGATAACAATAATAATAATAAAGTTAGAATAATAATTACACTAAATAAATTATACTTAAGGGTTAGGGTACAGCCTTATGAGGGTGGTAGTTGGGTGGTAGCGAGGCAGCAACGACATCAGTGGTGGTGGTGGAAGTGGAGGTTTGAAGAAGGTAGGTATTTTAGGGCTAAAAAAGAGAGGGTGAGATGGTGGTTGTAGTGGTGGTGGTGGAGCAACAAGGGTGGCGGCACGGGTGATGGTGCTTGCTGTGGTCAAGGGTGATGGCGAAGAAGGGGGAGAAATGGAAAAGTAAGGGTAGGGGAAGGTAGGGGAGGTTCTGCTTAGTTCATTAGAAGGCAGGGAAGGTGGTGATTGTAGTGTTAAAGGCAGCACACGGGTTACAAAGGTTTAGTTAAGCAACTAAATTTTCACAATCGGGGTGGTTTGTGTAGGGGAATTCAAGGGCAGTGAGTGGCTTGATTTGGTAGAGTGGGTAATACAAGTGATGGCTTAGGTGGTTTTCAGGCAATAGCTAGGGTGGCGTCTAATGTGGAGATCGTAAAAATGTGCTGGAATTTTTGGGTAGAGTAAAGGAGGCCAAATGGGGGGTTGATTTGGGTATTTATAAGCCAAAGGAAGGGGAAGAAAACAAAGGGAGAAGAGGACAAGGAGCAGGCATGGTAGGGACTAACCGAACGATGGTGGAAGGCTGGTACAAGTCTGTGAAGGGTAGGGGTAGACATGGCAGGGAGAAAAAAGGAAAGGAAGGGGGCACGCGAGGGATGTAGGTGAGGGAGATCTAGCTAAAAATGGGAAGGAAAAGGATGGGGGAGAGAAGGGAGAATTAGTTGGATGTTACAGTGGCAGAGTAGGTCGGCTAGTGGTAGATTTGTAGGCCCGACCTACAATGTGGGGACGAGGAGAAGGGAGGGGAAAGAAGAAGGGGGTTGGTCCGGTCGGATCAGGTGGAAGAAAAGAAAGAAAAAGAATGAGACCGAGCATGCAAGGGATAAAGGAAAAAACATAGTTAGCTGGGCCATACTGGGGAGAGAAGAGATGGAGAGGGAGTTAGGCTAATGGGCGTGGCTCAATCTAGGGAGGAAGAGGAGAAAAAGGAAAGGGGGAAATGGATAAACGAAAATAGGTTGGTTGGGATTTTTAGGATATTTTGGTATTTTTTAGTATGTGAAAATGTTAAAAAAATAGTAAATTAACAATTAAATTCCTTTTTATATTAATTTAGAAATTTTTGGGTAAATTTTCCTAAATTGTATTTTAACAAGCAAATTATCCTAATCTTTCCTAATTAAATTCTTTATTATTTTTGTTCCTTTTTGTCTTAATGACTCCCAATATTTTATTAAAATAATATATTAATTAATTTTACTAATAAATCCCTATTTTATCATAATTTTCTAAATTTGGATTTTGAGGTATTATAGATTATGGTTAGGATTAGGTTAAAAATTGTCACAAATGAAATTAGGTACGATGAAAATAATAATTATCCTAGATCAAGGCTAGGTTAAAATATACATTACCCAAAATAAAAATTTTGATGAAGGAATTATAATATGATTGAAATATTAATTAATTAGCTTAAGTTATTAATTACTTGGTATTAAGATTAAATAAATTTTGGGGGTAGTTATAATAGAATCATACTAAGGAGTCTAATATATAATTGTTTAAATTATTGGATAACACCCTTAGAGGCATGGATCTAATCATCAATCCCTATTTAATTTCATAAACTAGTTTGTGCTTTTACCTAACTTTCATGGTTGAGAAGAAAGAGTGATTATTAGAGTCAATCACATTAAGCCAATTCACACTTAAATTTTGCTTAAGAATAAACTCTTCACATTCTAAAATATATCCATATTTGGCTCAAGCTTTTCGTTCATACCCATAAAGCTCAATATTAGCTAAATTTTATGCTAGTTCATGATGGATGGATTTTAGGACTTGCCTATGCATAGTGAAACATCTTACTCAATATTATGAGTATTAGATTATTGTTAAGTACTTATTTTTATCATAAGGTTGAATATTTATGGAAGTGTACCATGTTGAGGCTTGAATTGGGCCTTAATGGGTCTCAAATTTTTTTTTTTGATATTATTGAGAAATTTAACTTATGAAAATTATATATTTAGTTGTTTAATAATACGTGGGAGTTTCTATGCAATATTTGGTGAAATTTGGGGAAAGTTAGATTTTAGGAGTTTTTGTCTTAATATCATTTAAGAATATGTTATTTAAATTAGTGAGTCTATATAGAAAATAATTATATTATTATATTCATTAAGGATTTTATATAAATTTTAATATATAATATGATAGTGTTTGATAAAGTATGGCTTAATATTGGATTAGGAAAAGATGTGAAAAAGGAGCAAAATGGTCATTTCGGGTGAATCATGGAAATGTGAGGATGTAAGTGTGTTTTTTAAAATATGGTAAGTGTGATATGTGTTTAGTTGGGTTAATTAAGATTACCAAAAGTGTAAATTATTATTTCTTTAGGAAATAGATTAAAATGAGCTTAGAAACCCTAAGTGTATAATTGACATTTTATGTGTAAAACATTGAAGTTAAGTTCTAATATTTTTGATATGGTACTTAAAATATTGGATTGTTACGTTATCTTTGGTGATTGGTGAGTATTAATGGTGAATTTATAAATTAATTGTGAATCAAGGTCCTATAAGTTAATTGTAGTATTTTTACCAGTGTAATGTCTCACTTTGCACTTTTTGCTCTTGCTTAGACTTTAACATTGCTCTATGTGATGATACCATGTTTGATTCAATGAACCATGTTTTAGTTGATAACAATAGTTGGTATGAATTTGGTGCATTGTAATTGGTATTTCATATGAAAAATAATAATTGAAATCTCATGTGACAAGTAATAATGGTATAACAAATGGAGGTGTTATAATGATAAATAAATTGAGTGATGCATTGTTATGTGTTAAGTATTTGACTAATGATCAAATAAGACATTGTTACTTAAAGTGGAATATCACATAACCAAATTGATAGGAAAAAAGTAATTTTAAGTGTTAAAGTAAAAGTAAGTTCTCAGTGATGGTGACCTTATTCTAACACAAACATAAGGCCTTTATATACTATATGTAATCGGTGTCGGGGTTACATAAAGTAAATAAGGGTCTTTCGGTTCAAGTAAAATGACAAAAATTCCCTTAACTTCATTAATTACCCCCAAAATGGAATAAATTTATAATAAATCCAATTCAAGTCCAATGACCCCTAATTTTAATCCTAATCTCCTATAATCTAATATAAATGTAACCATAAACTCTAATAAAATTTAAGCCAACAAAACTCACAAACAATAATAGACAAAAAAAGTAAACACTAGGCTAAGTTAACTACTTTCCCACAAAAACCATGATTTTCAAGAATGAATTTTAGCATATTAAAGTACACATCTAATAATTATTTGTAATAATTAATTACAACACATATTTCCATGTCATTAAGGGTCAAGAGAGACACCTAACATTTCCCCAAGCATTTGATTCATCTCATAATTTTAATTACGCTCATGAAAACATATTAATACCTATAAGATATAGCCATCACTTTAATACTTAAAAAATATCTTCATACATTATTTAAATATATTTTAATCATGCATAAACAAAATTCAACTTAATATAACTATAATAACACATATCCTACATATACAAAACTAATCATAATACATAATAGCTATCTAAAAGTAATAAGATAATACTCCTAAAATATTCTTCATTTCAACATTCCTAAGCTCTCTCGACTTGCACAAATAATGAAAAGAGGATATCTTGGAGATTAAAAACATAGATTTAATTAAGATAAAAGGTTGAAGGGTTAAGGAGGTTAAAAAGTCACCAAAAGGAAAAGAACAAGGGAAGCTAACCACAATTTTTTCTAGGAAAAACAACTAAAAACCAATTCTCCAATAGCACCAAAACAAAATAAATGTAAGAAGAAATTAATGCAATGAAGGATATGGTGTTGTGGGAGGGTAAATGGTTAAGAAATACTAGAAGAAGATTAGGAGAAGGTTGAGAGAAGCAACAACAAATAAAGAAGGGAAAGAAAAGGTATTGCAACACTTACGATAATTTTGGTTGGATAAAATGAGAATGAGAGTGGGATTGCATAAGGGGTTCATGCATGAGGAGAGGTTTGTGTAAGGAGGTGATGCATGAGGAGGGTTGAGTGAGGGGGTTACAAAATAGTAGCAGTCGATGTAAGAAAGGGGAAAAGGAAGATAAGAAAACCAAGATAGATCGCCATTAAAACCACTATAAGATCAATAGGCAAATCAAGATTGATATGTGAGAAGGTTGAAGGCATGTGAAAAATTAGTGATAAGAGGCACAATAAGACTAGAAGTGATTAAGTAGAGATAAAAGAAAAATGAGACATGTTACATGTGGTTTGTGTGTTTCATGAAAATGAAATATTGAGGCATGTTTGGGTGGTAAAGGGGTATGAAAAAGGTGGATCCACATCTTCTAGATTTGGTAAGAGATAGGAGGGTTATGGGGTAAGGTAATGTGTGGTTTATTGAAATAAAGAAGAGTGATAGATGGTGTAAAACATTAGGTAGGTTTTGTGTAAACTTTTGGTTACAACTAGGATAGTGTTGGGAATCAAAAACGAAAATGGAACCTTGTTGGAAAGGTAGGGAGCATCTTAAGTGATAAATGAGAGGGAAAAAGATCATTATTTCAAAATTTGTTTGAAATTAAAATGTGTACAAGGGAATTAATTTGGGATTGGTTGGGAAAAATATGAAATAAACCCCAAAATCATGAAAATTTTGTGGTCACATTTGAAATAATTTTAGAAACCCATATGATGTAGGTGCATCTAATGTATCTTATGTTTCTCAAGAATTAGCATTCTTAATAATGGAGCCAATTATTTTAAATGATCTTGATAATATTTCTATGCTTGGTAATGAAAACTATTCAAGATATTCTTGTAGGTATATTGCGTATTTGTAAGGTGAAGAAGGTAATGCACAAAAAGAGACTCAAAGTTTACAAGCATTCAAAGCATGTAAGGCTATGGCATACATGGGATGATACTAAAACAAGATATAGTGATGTTATCATTAGTTATATTAAGCTTGTTGTAGACATTGAGTATATTTTATGAAAGCTAGGGTTTTGTTATAATTTCATGTGTGTACCATAGTTGATTGTGTGACTTTGTAATGTTAGTCATTAATATCATTTAAATAATGATATTATGAGTAATATTAGGTATTATATAGGCTTAATTCAAGTAGATTAAATTCAGCTTGAATTAAGAGAGGAAACCAGTTGGTTTAGGCCCATTGTGTTAGTTGTAACCTATATATATAGCCTATCCTTGTACATGTATGATGATAATTGAATAATATAATTTTTGAAAACCAAATCCTCAAGCATAGCTTGCATTTTATTCTCCCTTTTTAGAGTCCCTTTTGATAGGAAAATCCTAGGTTTTTTTCTTCATAATTCAAGACCTTGAAAGTGCTTTACATTCCAAGTATTCGTAGCCTTTAAATTTGCCAACAATTCGAGTTTAATATGAATTAAAATGAACCCTTTTTCCTCAACTTCAACACCGATCAAAACAATAATTAGTAGATCCTGCGCTTCTTCCTCCACTTTGATTCACATCAAATTTTAGTATCAAAGCTCCAAAAACCTTTATTTTCCTTCGATGGTGTAGATTCTTGCTATTCTTGCTATTGCATGCAAGAAACTTGTCCTGCAAGAAACCATTGAAATAGGCCATCTTCAACCATTTCTTGCATCTTCATCCTATTCTTGAATCTTCAACGTGCATCTTGATTGAAGGTTTCAATTTCTTGAACCAATCTTGTTGAAGATACTCGCAGCTTTAACCAAGAGAAGATCATCAACTTCTCTTCGACGCCACCTTCAACCATTCCTTCCCTTCATATCTTCAACCAACCTTCTTCCATTCATAACTTCTAGTTTCCTACTTTGATGTCTAGCCATTCCTTTTCCTTTCTTCTCTCAAATCATCCAGTAGGCTCTCTTTCATTTTTTTTCTCTATGTATCTTCTTACCAAAGAGGAAAACCCTCCTCGACACTCCCTAGTTCAAAGGAAAAATTCTCAACTTTGATCCTTACCCATTTATATTCCAATATTTTAACCCATAATCTTCCCTTTATCTTCTCCATGTCATCAAGTGGTAAACAACCAGCATCTTCAACTTGAAGATACCACTTCATTGAAGCATAGTCGACTCCCTCCATCAATATTTTATGTGACCTATTGTGCGTCAAAAAGGAAATCTCATTCCGAGCAATGAGATATTGCAATGAAAATCACTCGGCCACCTTCCTTTCAAATTTTGTTTGACCAAGATATCTAGGGTTGTAAATGAGCTGAGCTAAGTCGAATAAGTCTAGGTTTGGGCTCAACTCGTTTAACTAAATGAGCCTAAAATGATATTTGGTCTTGGCTCATTTAACTAAACAAACGAGTTAAATCGAGCTTTTAATGAGCCGAGCTGAGCCGACCTCATGACCTAAAGCTAAAAAATGAACTGAGCTGAGCTTTTTTGAGCTCAGGCCCAACTTGTTTAATAAACAAGCCTAAAATTGAGGCTCAAGCTTAGCTTATTTACTAAACGGACGAGCCAAACCGAGTTTTTAATGAGCCGAGCTGAATATCAAACTAGCTCAGCTCATTTACATCCCTAAAGATAGCAAAAAAGTAGTCAAGATTTCTTAAGGTTTCGCAAGATCTATCCTATATTTCTCAACTGCAAAGAACTTCTAGAACTTCCATTAGTTGCTACATTCTTTTGTGGAAGAAATTATTGTGTTACAACTTCACTATGGCAAGTGGAGATGTTCATGCCTTGGTGGATTCTATCAAGAGCTTCACCACACGTATGGATGCCCGAATTCATAATCAAGCAACACTTCAACAACAATTGTAAAGTGTGGAAGCCAAGCTAGCTGATTAAGAGAAGCTTTGTCCATGGCCAAGTTGATTGGAAACCACACAAGATAGTGTGGAAGGGAAGATGAGGCATGCTTTCCAAGCAATAAGAGGATGTGGATATACAAATTAGCATCATGCTGAGTATGGAGAAGAAGAGATGATTTTATATATCTCAAACAATCATAAAAGAACACATCCATTCCAAGTAAGACATGCATACAATGAGGATCAAGGTATCAAACTTGACATTCCTAAATTTTATGGTGAATTGAATGTGGAATTATTTTTTGAATGGCTACATGAGATTAAGGCTATATTTGAGTTTAAAGAGTATGATGATGAGATAAAATGTAATCTTGCTACTCTTAAGTTTAAAATATTTGCTAGGATTTGGTATGACAACTTAAAAAAGACAAGAAAAAGATAAGAGAAATCAAAAATTAAATCTTGGGAAAAACTTAAGAAGTGCCTAAGAAAAAAATTTGTGCCTAGAGAATATGAACAAGATGTGTATGTAAAAATGACAACTCTAAGGCAAGGATTGTTTAGTGTAGAAGAATATACTAGGGAATTTGAAAAACTAGCACTTATATGTGATGTCCAAAAAACAAAAGAACAAAAATATGCTAGATACTTAGGTGGATTGAATAATTTGATAAGAGATAAAGTTGATATGTTTTCATATGATTCTCTTAATGAATTGATTAAGTTGGCATTAAATTTTGAAAGGCATACTAAATCAACCAAAGCCTATGTTAAGTCTAATTTTTCAACCTCAACTAAACCCTATTTGAATACCTTTATACCTAAAACTACATCTTCATATGATAAAAGGAATAATCGAGATAAAAAAGGTAAAAGTAAATTTGTTGAAATGTCTAATAAGAAATGCTTCAAATGTAAAGGATATGGGCACTTTGCTAGAGAATGTCCTAACCAAATAGCTTTAACCTTGAGTGAAATAGAAGACATGGAACCATGTAGTGATGATAAGAATCTAGAAATCGAATCTCCTAATGAAATTATAACCATGGGTGAAAAAGAAGGAGACCCATGTTTTGTGCTTCAAAGACCATTACAGATTCAACCTAATGTGACACCTACTCAAAGAGAGAAAATGTTTAAGAGTAAGTGTAAAATAGGTGATATGGTTTGTAAACTCATTATTGATAGTGTGGTTAATGTACAAATTTTGCTAATGGAGCAATGGTTAAGAAACTTGGTTTACAGACTACTAATCATCCTAAACCCTATTCTTTACAATGGATAAACAAGTATAAATGGCCTAAAGTAAACAAAAAACCCTAATCACATTCTGCATTATAGACTACCATGATGAAGTTTTATGTGATGTTTTGCCTATGGATGCTTGTGGTTTACTTTTTTTAAGACCATGGCAATGTGATAGAAAAGCAACTCATGATGGAGTAACTAATGAATATATGATGAAAAAGGGAAAATAATTGTATAGATTAACACCTTCTCCATATGATCATATACCTTTACGTGATGATAAAAAGAGATTACTTTTACATAAAAAGGATATGGAAAAATGAATAGAAGAAGAAGGAATTTTTTATGCTTTAGTTGCTAAATATTCTAAACTTGGGGAGCAACAAAATGAAAATCTTAATCTAGCTAAGCTACTTGATGAATATCATGATGTATTTCTTAATGATTTACCTCCTAGATTACCACCTAATAGAGGTATAGAACTGATAGATGAGATTTATTGATTATTTTCATGTCTAAAAATATCATTTATCCCTCATTTATTCTATTAGATTTAATCTTTTCGTCGAGTTTTCCTCCTTTGAATAAATTTTACAGGAAAGAAAAGAATTGAAGAAATTCAAGGAGAAATCAAGGAAAAGAAGAAATTAAGTAGAGAACACATCAAGAAATGTCAAATCAAGGAGAGCAAAGTTGGAAAGGGAACAAATACATCAAGAGAAGCTAAGCTGAAACTTTCAAAGGAATTGAGTGGAAAGATGAAAAACATGGGGGTCTCGTGTTTCCATAACACGGACCGTGTTAATTATCCCGAGTATCGATCTTTAAATCCTTGTCAGCAGAGCAGTTGGAAGAAAACACAGGGGTCTCGTGTTTCTAAAACATAGACCGTATTTTCATTTAAAAATGCGTAACTGTCCGCGCGACTTGTTTCTGATAAATTCCATCTGAAAAGAGAGTTTGGGAGAGGGAGAAAAATATCGAAAAACATTCGGAATGTATTGTTCTTCCTTTATTCCTTTAGAACATACATGTAATGCACAATTCCGACCTTTGATCTTCTTGAATTCTATTGATGATTTGACATTCTGCACTTCAATTGATAAGTTTCCTCTATTTCTTTGTAAATTTCAGTATCTTTGTTTTTGTTGAATCTAAGTTGTTTTTCTGTAGTTTTAATTGTATTCACTATAGTATTATCTAATTGTTGCAAGAATAGAATTTGTGAATGCATTGTTGTTATCAATTTCTAAGACTTTTGTGTAATTGTATGAATTGTGAATATGCAGAAATTTGAGTAATTAGAGTAGGGTAGGATGAATTGAGGATGGAATTATATCCTCGTGTTTTTCATCTTTCCACTCAATTCCTTTGAAAGTTTCAGCTTAGCTTCTCTTGATGTATTTGTTCCTTTTCCAATTTTTCTCTCCTTGATTCGACATTTCTTGATGTATTCTCTATTTGATTTCTTCTTTTCCTTGATTTCTCCTTGAATTTCTTCAATTCTTTTCTTTCCTGTAAAATTTATTCAAAGGAGGAAAACTCGATGAAAAGATTAAATCTAATAGAATAAATGAGGGATAAATGATATTTTTAGACATGAAAATAATCAATAAATCTCATCTATCACGAACATGTTATTGATCTTATTCCTAGAATGCCTCTTCCAAATAAATCTGCTTATAGATGTAACCCAGAGGAAGCTAAGGAATTACAAAAACAAATTCAAGAGCTTATGGATAAAGGATTTTTGAGAGAAATTATGAGTCCTTGTAGTGTTCCTGCTTTTCTAGTGTATAAAAAATATGGTACTTAGCGTATGTGTATAGACTCAAGAGCAGTGAATAACATTACTATCAAATATCATTTTCCTATACCTAGGTTAGATGATATGCTAGATGAACTTTGTGGAGCACAAGTATTTTCCAAAATTGATTTAAGAAGTGGTTATCATCAACTAAGGATTAGAGATGGATATGAGTGGAAAAATACTTTTAAAACTAAATATGGTCTCTACGAATGGATGGTTATGCCTTATGGGCTATATAATGCACCTAGCTCATTCATGAGACTTATGAATGAAGTTCTCCGACCTTTCCTTGGTGATTTTGTTTTTGTATATTTGGATGATATTCTTGTGTATAGAAAAAATGGGCATGATCACCTAGTGCATTTGAGAAAATTGTTTGATAAGCTAAGGGAAGCTAAAATTTATGGAAAACTTGAGAAATGTGACTTTATGCTTCCAAGTGTAGTTTTCCTAGGCTATATTGTTAGTGGCAAGGGAACTAAAGTTGATCCTAATAAGATTAAAGCTATATAAGAATGGCCTATCTCTAAAAATGTTCATGATGTGAGAAGTTTTCATGGGTTAGCTAGTTTTTATAAAAGCTATATTAAGGATTTTTCTACTATAGTTACACCTATTACACAACTCATGAAAAGGTGAATTTTATTGGGGACAAGAAGCTACTCAAGCCTTTGAGACCCTCAAAAATAAACTTTGTAATGTCCTTATTCTATCTTTACCCAACTTTGACCTTCTTTTTGAAATAACTTGTGATGCTAGTGGAGTTGGAATAGGAGGTGTCCTCTCACAGGAAAAGAAACCTATAGCATTGTTCTCTAAAAAGTTGAATGGATCCAAACTTAACTATTCAACTTATGACAAGGAATTATTTGCCATTATACAGAGCTTAAAGACATGGATTCATTATCTGAGACCAAAACCCTTTATGTTACACTTGGATCATAAGAGTTTAAAATCCTTACATGGTCAAAATAAAGTTAATCCGAGACATGTAAAGTGGGTGAGTTTCTTACAATCCTTTGCGTTCTTTGTCAAACATTAAGATGGAAAATAAAATGTAGTAGCCTATGCTCTTTCTCGTAGATCTACATTACTTGTTATAATGGATGCCAAAATCTTAGGTTTCAAAATATTAAAAGAATTGTATCCTAAAGACGAAGATTTTAAGGATATATGTGGTGCATGAAAATAAAGTGGATATCATGGTAATTATGTCATACAAGATGGATTTTTTTTAGATTAAATAAACTTTGTATTCCTAGATCTAGTATTCGAGACTTAGTGATTAAAGAAATATATGAAGGAAGCATTGTGGGACATTTTGGTATACATAAGACTATGGAATTATTACAAGAAATTGTTTTTGGCCATGAATTGTTAAACATATACAAGCGATGATAAGCAGATGTTCTACATGTCAAAAATGCAAGAGTTACTTTCAAAAAGTCTTATACACACCTTTACCAGTTCTTAATAAACTATTAGAATGAGTTAGTATGGACTTTATCCTAGGTTACCAAGAAAACAATGTGGTAAAGATTCTATTCTTGTGGTAGTAGATAGATTTTCTAAAATGGCTCTTTTTATTCCATGTAATAAAATTGATGATGCCACACATGTTGCTGACTTTTAATTTCAAGAAATTATTAAACTTCAAGGTGTGCCTAAAAGTATTATCTCAGATCGGGATGTCAAGTTTATGAGTTATTTTTGGAAAACTTTATGGCATATTCTTGGTACTAAATTGTTATTTAGAAATTCATATCATCCGCAAAATGATGGTCAAACCGAGGTAACTAATCAAACTCTTGGTACATTAAGAGGTTTGGTAAATAAAAGTCCTAAGCATTGGGATGTTAAGTTAGCTCATACAGATTTTGCTTACAATCGAAGTCCATCAAGTACTACTCAAGTTAGTCCATTTGAGGTGGTTTATGGAGTGAATCCACACATGCCAATCAATATGGTTCCTTTAAAGAAAGGCGAATTACAAAATTAAGAAGCTGAGGATAGAGTCAAATTTTTTCAACAGCTTCATCAGAAAATAAAGATCAATATTGAAAAAGCTAATGCCAAGCATAAAGCTCAAGCAAATAAGTATAGAAACCCTAAAGATATTTTCTCCTGGTAACTTAGTTTAGTTATATTTGCGTAAAGAAAGATTTCCTAATTTACATAAAAATAAACTAATTCCAAGAGCTTATGAACCTTTTAAAATATTAAGAAAATTAAGGGATAATGCTTATGAACTTGAACTTCCAGATCATTATGGTGGAATTTCAAGAACATTTAATATTGGTGATTTGTCTCCTCATTTTATTGATGATATTTTGAGGACAAATTCTTCTCAACTTGGGGAGAATAAAGCAGGTGCATCTAATGTATCTCATGTTTCTAATGACTCTCAAGGTAAGGAAGAATTAGAATTCTTAATAATGGAGCTAATGATTTTAAATGTTCTTGATAATATTTCTATACTTGATATTGAAAACAATTCAAGATATTCTTGCAGGCATATTACATATTTAAAAGGTGAAGAATTTAATGCAAAAAAAGAGATTGAAAGTGTATAATCATTCAAAGCATGCAAGGCTATGGCATACATGGGATGACACTACAACAAGATATACTGATGTTATCATTAGTTATATTAAGATTTTTGTAAATCCTAAGTATATTTTATGTAAGCTAGGGTTTTATTGTAATTTCATGTATGTACCATAGTTGATTATGTGTCTTTGTAATATTAGTCATTAATATCATTTAAATGATGATATTAGGAGTAAGATTACATATTATATGGGCTTAATTCAAGTGGATTAAATTCAGCTTGAATTAAGAGAGGAAACCGGCTGGTTTAGGCCCATTGTGTCATTTGCTACCTATATATATATATATATATATATATATATATATATATATATATATATATATAGCCTACACTTGTACACACATGATGATAATGGAATAATAGAATTTTTTATCACCAAATCCTTAAGAATAGCTTACATTTTATTCTCCCTTTATGGATTCCCTTTTGATATGAAAAGCCCGGGTTTTTTCTTCATCATTCGAGACCTTGAAAGTGATTTACATTCAAAGTATTTGTAGCCTTTAAATCTGCAAACAAATCGATTTTAATCTACATTAAACCGAACCCTTTCTCCTTAACTTCAACCTAACATCAATCAAAAAAATTGTTGATAGATCATGCACTTCTTCCTCCACTTTGATTCACATCACCATATGCATAAAAATTTAAGGCATCACAATTGGTTTGAAATTAACAGATAGAAAAAAAGTAAAAATAGAAAAATCAAATAAGTTATGAAAACATGTTTTGCTATAAACATGCAAAATGAATAATTAAAGGTCTAGATGGGTATGTTTTTATGTGAAATGTTTTTATAAAATGAAATATGTAATAAAAAATTTAACTTGGAATTTGTTTAGAGCCCATACAAATTAAATAAGCTAAAATTCCCTAATCACATAAATATTTTATTTTTTTGGAATTTAATGATTCAAAAGAGACAATGGACTAAAAGTTAATGAATTAATTTAAAATCTTAGAAGATATTTTATAACGAGTTATAATTTTTTGATGAGTTAAAGATTTGTGAAAGTGACTAAATTTGGAGAATCACAAAAAAAAAAAGGCGATTTCCCATAAATGAATAACATGAATTGAAAAAGGCTTGAGTTTAATTGTAATGGCCTATAAATCAATATGAAAATCTTATATATATATATTATGAGCCTAATTACATGGTAATCATTGTTAATATACACATAATGTTACATAAGCAATTGGCTAGTTGACTGGTTCCCTTAGGATGATAATATGGGGTTCTGGATGAACCAATTTCCTAGTTTTGGTATGAAAAATCAATTTATTTTCCTGAGACTCATATTTTTACCCTTTTTCAAGCATCTCCTAAAACCAAAACTTTGTTATTTTATATTTATATAATTTTAAATACATTTTAAAAGATTTTAGGATAAGATATTATAGCACACCCCCTTTAAAAAGGAATTTTCATTAAAGCTAACAAAATAAAATATTATTATAAGCTTAAAATGTATCAAAACCCTAATCTACCAAATAAAAGAAATAACACACAAGATTTAAAGCAAATAAGAGGGTAGTAAATAACTCTAGGTCTTTGTCTTGATCTCTTCTTTGGGATACCAAGTTAAATCTTATTCTCCTGTCATGACCACATGATCATAACTAATGGGTTGGCCATAAATTGTGTCTTTTTTATCTTAGTAGTTTGGATGTTCAATGGCTAGTCCTTATACATCAATGAATAATTGAGCTTGATCATTTTTAGCTAAATGATATGAGAAAGATTTTTCACATGCTTCCTCAACTAGAAGATGTGGAATATATTATATACCATCAAATATAGATAAGGATAATATGTATAAAATCTCTCTAACATCCAAAATCTTATAGGAGTACGTAATCCTTTACTAGGAAAGTAATTAAAATTTTAGTATATTAACCAATCAAAAAATGCTAAAAATAAATTCAAGGAATATTTAACAGATGGGGATGTGTGTTTATCATGCACACAAGTGCGTCTTATGTGCTCTATTAGAAGGGTTTATAAGGGTGTATAGACACTGAGACAAAGAATGCTAGATGTATCAATACTTGGCATGGTACAAAAGTAGAAATGAAGGGTAGAGTTCAACTGGGAGAGATAAAAACACAATTAAAATAAAATTTGAGCTAAATAAGGATAGAAAATATGGGAAATAAGGATAGTAATTGAGAAAATAATGATAGACTAAAATTATTACATTTTGACCCTATATGTAACTGCCATATCAGCTAGGTGCACCTTGTGCGGTGAACTCAAGTGCATGATGTAATTTGCCTCAAATAAGGCAAGCTAATTGCTAATAGTTTATATTATAGGTAATTTGTATTAAACATAAACAAAATAATTCATATGTGCGTCTATGCGTGTAACTAGTCCCCGATCCATACCTCAAAAATCCCCAATGATAATTTCTAAATAAAAAATATTTCCCTCTAACTCAACCTCAATATAAAAACTCCAATAAAAGCCCAAATCCATAGGAATATTGTCATCCCTAGTCTTATTATATTTAATTATTATCTAATTATAGTAAACTTCATAATTTAAAGAACATCAAACACATTGACACTAACATTAGTCTTAGTGTCTTATACATTGTTCTACAATATTGATGATAATATAACCTATCTTTTCATGCCTTTAGTTTTGATAAATTATGAATCATCACTAATAAATATAATTTTCATTTCATTTGTCATGCCTATCTTAAAAACTCTTGTTTATTGTTATTCTTATGTCTTCATTTGTTTTCAAAATGTACATAAATGTACTTCATAGTTTAAAAAATATATCATTTTTTGTTTCTCCCCATCCACATTTCCATACACATTTAATACTATTCATCACTTGATGCTATTTTGAAACACATACAATAAAAATTAAGTAATTTCACAAGCCACATAAGAATCAATTAAGAAATAATCAAATTTGGTGATTAAGGTTTATATTGAGGTTTATCATTTTGGTTAGAATTAGGATTTGGTACACATTGTGTAGTATATTATTGACTAAAGGGTTTAATAAGGAATTTATGGTTAATTATTAGGATAATTATGATAGGTTAATTATTGGTTCATGGGACAATTGATGGTGGGAAAAACATTGGTAAAGAAGAGGGTAATAGGGTTAGGGTTTTTATTGAAAGAATGGAATTTTAGGGGATGCATATATAGATGATTATGGTGGTGGTTAGAGAGTTTTTGATTTATATTTATAATTTTTATTATGGAAATTAAATATTGGTAATTAATATATCAAGAAACATGGCTATAGAGGAGGGTTATGGTTTGCGATTCAAGAGGATGAAGATGAAGATGTTGAAGGTGAATATGGATGTGTGCGTGTTTGCGTGGATAATTAAGGAACTAATGTATTGGGTATATTTGTATTTAATCTAATTAAAAAATACATCAGTAAGATCATATGGAAATTGAGTATATAAAATTGAATGGTGAATCACATAGAAATTACAAATCAAGAATGAAATCGGGTACATATATGATTGAAAAAATCAAACTTGGATCTTAAAAATTGCATACCATATTCAACGTTTTACATGGATGAATTTTAATACATGAATTTAATCTCATAAAATATTATTATACACGACAAGATAATATAAAAATAAAAGATATAAATCATATAAAAATTAAAATAAAATCAGCATACCAAAAACCATAAAAGATATAATTGTAGCTAAAAAAATATAACTAAATCTTCTAACTAATATCGAACTAATAAATAATATGTATCTTCCTATTATAATGGGCGGTTATATCCTTCATGAATGTCCTCCCAAATGTTCCATGCATGCTTTTTTATGAAAATTTCCAATTATTACCATTAAGTTCATTATTAATTTATAATTAAGCAAGTAAGCACCATATTATATCTAAGTGTGTTGGTTTAGCCCAAATCTTTCACCAATACCAAACTAATGGGCTATAATATAAAATTAGTGACATATGTGGTAATGTGTAATTAGTAAATATGTAAATATAATTCTTGATTATGTTATAATTAAGAAGTAAAAGATTTAAAATTGATGTATTGATGATGATGATGATGATGATGATGATGATTTTAATATGGTGATGATGATTTGTAGATGATGAATGTATGATTATGGTGATTCAAATTTGATGGATGAATGATGAATATAATTCAACAAGGATGATATGATGATGTGGATGATTTGATGATTAAGTTTGATGATGGATGGGTTTGTGAGTTAGGGTTAGAGTTTAAGTTTGGGTTTGCTTTGAAACTTAGGGTTAGGGTTTCGAATTAGGGTTTTGATTTTGGGATGTGTTTGGATGATGGATATAGCTATAAGGGTGTGAGTTATGGAGTTTAGGAAAGATAGTTCTTAATTTCTAATTCACACAAATGAAGAGACTAAAGGTTTCAAGATTAATCATTCACACATATTCGATAAAACTTGAGATGAACTCACACACAATTCAATACTGGCAATCTGCATTCAACTTCAATTCAATCAATGATCTCTCTGATAGTGGGTTCTATGGCTTTATATAGCTAAGGCTAACGATTATAAGATACTAGATAAAAGATATAATTCTTCAAAATATACCTAGATAAAAGATATTAGAATATAGAATATGTTAAAAGATACTAGAATATAAAATATGCAAAAAGATATTATTTAAAAAGGTAGATTTATGCTACTTTATTCTCTAGCTAATTAATTAATTAAATCAACTGATATGCATGTCCAAGCTGCATAATATTTCCAGCATGCACGTACCCATGCACTCCATGCATGCCATGCACATGCATGTATATACCCAATAGCTTGTATGGTATGTTTCATCAATAAATAGCAACGTAACCATCCGTTTATCTTCAATTTTGTGGGAGATCCTTTCTAAATAAAGAACAACTAGTTCCATAATAATGAATGTGAAATTTTGATTTTTTTTTCTCCTACATCAATTAGTCAACCCATTATTTGAAGAATTTGTATGACATGCACCCACATCATCGCATAAGTAAACTTATTTTGTTTATAATCCCTATCATTTTAAAACATAGGGTCTATAGTTTTTTAGCATGTATATCAATAATGATTAATATTTAGGACAAATAATACATATGTTGACTAGAATACCTACATTAAAATTTAATTATTTTTATTATTGTTATTACATATATTAATCTAGAAGGAGGTGGAATATTAAAAAAAATGTAACAAGAAATTGCAAGATACATAATCAAAGAGGTAAATATTTTATTATCTAAGAGGAAAATTACAAGATTGGCTTAATATAATTAAATTTCCTTCATTAACATTAGCAACTAGGGTAATAAGTATAGTGTGCCTTCTTAAATTTAATAAATATGGAAAAATAAACTATTACCTTAATTAACCTCATAAAACATGACAAACTATATACATTGCCTTTATATTACTAGATATAATGGTCATTTTACCTAAAGCCTCTATGGTGTGCATCTACACCACTTAGTATCTAAAGAGAGTGATTCAACTTCACTTTTCTCCATGGACCATCTGCTAATAGCAAAGGTAATGACTCAGCATCAATTTCTTTCTTTGATTATTCAATGAATACAAAGGCACTTCTCTACTTTATGTGTCAAGATTCTACTCTTCAATTTTCTTGGATCATATTTTCTTATGGATTAAGCTTTACACATAGTGTGCTCTCTGTCATTTGTTATCATTTCGGTCACTTGTTAGATATCAAACTAATTATTCAGATTTATATACTCTCTCTATGTAAATGAAACAATAATTTTCACTCTATATGTGTTTGTGGTCTTATCAAGCTAGATTTTGATATGCTTAATTATCACTATTGTATTTTGTTGTTTCATTTATTAGTGATGAAAAATAAAGGACCGATCATTACCTAGCAAACATGCTAAAGGTTTCTATTACTTGTTATGTATGTATGTGTGACCAAATGTGTTACACTTTTATCTTAGCATATGATATATACACAGAATTTAAAAAGTTTAGAGTAAAAACTATTCCTCTAGTGCTTAAGTAAAAAAAGTGTATCACCACATTCCAAATTTAAGTTTCATAATTAATATTGGAGGTCAAATCCTCATTTTGGATTAAATTTTATTGCTTATGGATAAGAGTAGCACAAAGGGAAGAATAAATAAGAAAAATCTAATCTACCTCAAAATTTTATAGCTAAGGACCATCATAGGTTCTACACATGTCTTTTTAACCCTTTAGTAAATAAATTTAGAAAATAATAGGATTATAAGTGCTATACATTTTTAAGTGCTAGTATAAATAATACTTAAGTTAGTCTAGAGAAAGTCAAACCTCATTATATATGTTGAGTACTCACATTAGAATATCTTAGCACATATTGGCCAAGAAGAAGGGACAATATCACCCATTATAATATCTCATAAATTGTGTTTCCCTACCATACCTTACACTATTTAGTTCATTAGGATTATTTCTCAATCAAGTAATGCTTTTGTGGTGTGCTTGTAGTTATAGACGGTAATACACATAAGTAGTATGAAAAACACTTGTATGTAGTTAAAATTTGATTAGAATGCTATTGGATATGAATTTTATAATTTAAATTATATTCATAAATGAATGAGGTGTATATGATTTATTCCCTTGGTTAATAGGTAACATAAACGAATTATTTCTGTGATGCAAGTAGTTAGAGACTTTATAGATAATAATAGAAAATATAGATAATTGGATATATTTCTAAACCAACATGATTCATATCACCTAGTTGGTAGATACCTAATGATAAAGAGCTCATTGTGAAAAATCCTAAGTTCCACATCAAAGGTGGTAAGGAACTTGATGGAGGATATCTATTACGTGAGCTTTAAGAAGCATATTAGGTACCGTGATAAGAAAGCTGATAGACTTTCTAGGAGTTTAACATGCCAACAAGGATTGCCAAATTGATATTTTAGATGCTTTCTTTTGTTTTTCTATGGGTTAATATTTCCATAAGCTATTATTTGTTTTTATTATTTTCTTTGGTATTTTTTTTGGGTAGATTCTCTTCTTTAATTAGTATGTTTCTCAGGGAAATTTTTGTAAGGTGTTCTATGGGATGAGATATTTGTAAAGTAACTCATTATATAGGTCAATTCTCTATAATAATTAACATAAAACAAGTATTTTGAATTTATTTATGCTTGATTGCTCAGGGGAGTGGCATGAATGTATGTGTAACACCCCCAAATTTACTACTGAAAAATTTCGTTTAAATCAAAAGGTTTAGCGGAAGCGAAAGAATTAAAATCGTAAACTTGGGGGTATTACCGCCACACTTAGTACCAGACCGGTTTACTCCTACCGTTCCGATACTAAGTGCTAACGCTAAACGAAACAATCATTAAGTAAGAATCATCAAAACATGGGTACGTAGTTAACATAGATCATTCACGAAAACCACGAGTCAACAACAGTTAAAATATCGTCTGAGATTACAGCCTAAAAGTACGGTCTCAAAACAAGAAGCGTAGTAAAAAATATAGCTAAATAAAACAGATCCCAAGGGACCAATATCTGGACCGCTTACTCACTCAAGTCAAGCCTTCCACCCAAATTAGTAATCGATGAAACCTGCATAGGAGGTCTGCTCCCCACCATTGGTGGATCATCACAGGACCCAGTCAATCAAGGTAGTATCAGTACGGGTCCAATACTGAGTAAGGGCGCAGGTGCGCTAAGGCCAAGCATACAATCATACCACATAGCATACATAACACAGTCACATAGGCAACATGCGATAACACACAAGATAAGGCCTGAGTATGTTCCGATGATTTATTCTTTATCCTCATTAATAATATGTCCATTTCACGCATATTCTTTAGTAGTCCATGTGAGTGCGAGAACCCCACTATTATAGCCGGTGGACCGGAAGGTATACACTCAGGGCAGAACGCTCCTGACCACTATTATTTGCCGGTGGACTGGTCTCCAGGGCAAGATTCTCCTAGCCACTATTATTTTCCGGTGGACCGGTCTGGCCCCGACTCACACGGTGTTTCACTGTAAGTACATAGTGTATTTTCCTTATTTTCATTAACAACATGTTCAATCCACACACATTCTTTAATAGTTCATGTGATTGCGGGAACCCCACTATTATAGCCGGTGGACCGGAAGGTATATACTCAGGGCAGAACGCTCCTGACCGCTATTATTTGCCGGTGGACCGGTCTCCAGGGCAAGTTGCTCCTGGCCACTATTATTTGCCGGTGGACCGGTCTGGCCCCGAATCACATGATGCTTCGCTGTAAGTGCTTAGTGTATTTCCCATCGTTTAACTTACTTACTTCGGTTTGTCGAGCACGAAATCCCCCACTATTATAGCCGGTGGACCGGAAAGTATACACTCAGGGCAGCACGCTCCTGACCACTATTATTTGCCGGTGGACCGGTCTCCAGGGCACCCCGGCTCCTGGCCACTACTATTTGCCGGTGGACCGGTCTGGGCTCGGCTCAACAATCTTTCGCTTTACATAATTAATGTCTTATCCGTGTCTTATTGATTCACATCACACCCTTGACATGCATGCGATGATACTCTACCTCTTTCCCCTCCAGAGGGACCGTCCCATATTTGGAGACTCGCACCTCTTCTCACACCCGACATCCATCCCCCGTAGACTTAGGTAAAGTAGCATATAGTAAGACACAAACCCCAAGGATATAGGCCATCCCAACACATATGATATCGCCTCTGCATGTTCTCATCCCTCTAGGGTCCCTCCACGGATACCCTGATCGGACCTATGTGGCCCAACTCTTTCTTACTTACCCAAACGCTACGTTATTCTCTATCTCGCACCTCATTCTTTATTAGGAAATTCCCCAAGTGTATTTCTTTATCTCCCAAGTTCATATGTGACCAACAAAACCCTAGTTGGCCACTCAAACCCTAATCGACCACGCCATCCCTGGTTGGCTGCACCAAACCCTAGCACTTTACTTCTTCAACAAGTAACCTCCCTCCTTTAGAAAACCCATACTCATCCTTTATATAAGTGAATTCTCACTCTCAACCCCCTACTCCATAGGCCATTAATACCACCATGTAATCATCAATACCACCATACAACCATAATACCACTATACAAACCCTAATACCACCGTGCAATCATGATTACCACCATGCAACCATTAATACCACCATACAACATTAATACCACCACAAATCATAAATACCATCATACAAACCCTAACACCACCATGCGAATCGTAATACCACCATACCAACCATAATACCACTATACAACATTAATACCACCACAAAATCATAAATACCATCATACAAACCCTAACACCACCATGCGAACCCTAATACCACCGTTACAACCATAATACCACCATACAACATTAATACCACCATAAAATCACAAACACCATCATACAAACCCTAACACCACCATGCTAACCCTAATACCACAATTACAACCATAATACCACCATGCAACCCTTAACACCACCATGCAACATTAATACCACCATAAAATCACCATTACCATCATACGAACCCTAACACCACCATGCGAACCCTAATACCACCATTACAACCATAATACCACCATGAAACCATTAGTACGGCCATAGAACATTAATACGATCATACAAACTTCAAGACTCCCATGATGGTTCCCAACTCATACTACCATTTATCCTAACATGCATGTCCTAGAGGGCCATAGCATAATACATCGTAAACATCATACATATAAATGTCATGCTCATGTCATGGAAGCACAAACAACATACCTCAATCTCCAAGCTGCGCTACACATAAAACAACTTATACACAAATCATATAATACATGGCATAGCATGGCATACACAACATTCAACACATCCATGTCACACATAACACAAGGCCATTAGCTTCGTCCTTACCTAGCTAGGCACCGGGCTTGGAGCACGCTCCTCTAGCTCCTTAGGGTTCGGATCGGGGTCACCTATGAAAAGGGAAAAGCTAAGTATTAGTTTCCTTCAAAGTACCGTCATCCCTTATGCTAGTTTAGGATTAGGGTTTATTACTAAAGTGGGTATTATACAAAAACTAGGGTTTTTATCTTAAAGTTAGTGTATTAGCCATTACTAGTCAAAATGTATTTATTATTATTTTTTGTACTAATTGTTACCCTTATATTTGTTAAACCCATTAGTCCTAATCTTGTAGTAATAGGGTTGATGCTAACTAAAGGAAAATAGTGATAGTAGTAATAATAGTAAGAGCTAATAATAGTACCCTAGTGATGAGGTTTAGGGTTAAAGTAGTTAGGGCAACATTAAGTGGTATGGTAATAAGGCTCAAGTATCTTTCTTAGTTAACAACCACATGATATTTACTAACTTGAGTTAAGTCACATGGATAAGACAAAAGTAGTTTTATTGTTAACCTAAAGGATAAGGTGTTAAGTAGAGTAATAATAATAACAATAATAGTAGTAATACTAATGATGATGGTAATATTAGTAATAATAACAATAACAACAACCCAGTATGGTTAAGTATTAATAATGAATTTAGTAAGGTAGTAGAGATAATAATAATAATAATAATAATAATAATAATAATAATAATAATAATAATAATAATAATAATAATAATAATAATAATAATAGGGTTGTTAATAATAATAAAACTAAAGTTGGGTATAATAGAAGTTAGGGTTCCAAGGGATGTTAGTATGGTAAAAATGGTAACTTTAATATCAGAAGTCACAATATTAGAAATGATAACAATAATAATGAGAGTAATAATAATAATAATAATAATAATAATAATAATAATAATAATGAAAGAATAATAATAATAATAAGCATAATGGTATTAATATTAGTTAACTTAGTAATGCTTATATGGAAATAAAGTTTAAGGCTTGGGATGAGTGGGAGACCACCTGAGGACAGTGGTGTTCCGCGGCGGCGCAAGGCGGCGGCGGCGGCGGCGATGGAGGAGGAGAAGAGAGAAAAAGGTGGGGAAAAGTGGTTAGATGGGAGGAGGAAAAAGGAAGCTAAGTGTGGGGGAGGATATAGCAGGGAGAGGGGAGTGGAATGAGGGTGGTGGCGTGAGCAGGGAGGCGGCGCGCGGCGGCGGACGCGGTGGCCGAGGGAGGAGGAAGGTGGTGGAAATGGTGGAGGCCGGTGGAGAAGGGAGCAGGGGGTAAGGAGGGTATGGGTAGGTAGGGGAGGACCTGCTGGTCACTTTGGAAGGTGGAGAAGGGGGTTAATTACGGCGGAGGTGGCGGCAGCGGGCGGCGCAAGGCGGCGGTGGCGTTTTTCGGGGTGGCACCTTCGTACGACTGTGGTGGCTCGTGCGGGGTAGGAACGGAGGCAGCGACGGTTTGGCTGCGTGGAGGGTGGTGCAAGGAAGGTTTTGGTGCGTGGAGGTGGTCGCGGCGGCTGCTAGAGGCGGCGGAAAGGGCGTCTGATCTGGCGGCGGCGAGGTAGGGTTTCGGCAAGGTCCAAAGGAAGGACTTGCCCTGGGCCGTTCGGGGAGGGGTATTGATAGGCGATTGAGGTGGGGAAAACGACGAACGGGAGAGGAATGGCACGCAGGGGCAGGTGCGGCAGGCTGCCGTTCGGCGGTGGCAGCAGGTCGCAGGTCTGTGGCTTGCAGGCCTGTTTGGCTGTGTGCGGAAAAAGGAAAGAAAATCAAGACGCGTGAGGGCTAGGAGGGTTTTGCTGGGTTGATTCGGGAACGAAAGGGACGGAAATGGCAGAAGAAGGACGGCTGGACGGCAGGCCAAGTCAGCGGCGGCAGGCGCGAGTTGCAGGCCTGCGCGAGGAAGAAGACGACGGGCGGGGTAGGTTGGACCGGCGGTCCAGGGAAGAAAAGAGAGGGGAAGAAACCGGCCGGTCGGCAACGGTTATAACCTTCATAAACTCGACGCGTCGTTTCATCATTCAGGAGGTCGAGACGCAGCGTCGAGTCGTTGGCTGGCAACGGCTATAAGGTTCATAATCGCGACGCGGCGCTTCGGCGTCCTCGAGGTTAAAACGCGTCGTTGCGGCATCAGCGGCGAGGGCCAGCGCGCAGCGCTGGGCCGTGGGAGGGAGAAGAAGGGAGTGTGGGCCGGCGAGGCCCAACTCCGGCGAGGAGATAGGAAAAGGAGAAAAAGAAGGAAAAGAAAAAGGGAAAAAGGGAAAGAAAATGATATATTTAGGGTTTTGGATTTTACATGAATGATTTAGAATATTTTTTGGCCAATTAGAGTATTAGCATTTATAAAATATTAAATAAATTCCCTTTTTACCTATTCTAGACTATTTTAGATAAATTTCCTTAATCCTTCATACTAATTAGGAAAATACCCAAATTTCTTCCAATTAAATTCTTTATTATTTTCCTCTTAATATACCTTAATTAACTCTCTACATTTTAATAATTAAATTTATATAATTAATTTTCCTAATAATTCCTTATTTGGCCAAAATTTAGAAATTAGGATTTTGGGGTATTTCATCACTACCCCCTTAAAAACAGACTTCGCCCCCGAAGTCTCCTGCGGTTCTTTAGGGTTAGGGTTGGGGCATTCTAATCTTCTATATTAATGCATCGCTAGCTATACTTAACCTAACTACCCCCTTAGGGACGAACTAGGGATTGTTGTGCCTGAGGTATAAGTCCAAATTAAGTACTAAATATCAAAGATTAATATTGGAAGAATTTAATCAAAAATTTATTTATCGAAAATCTATTTTGAAAAGATCCTAAGGCTTAAAATTAATAAAAAGATATATAAAGTACTTCGGAAACATTTTTGGGAAGAATTTACCATCGAATGTAAAAATTTATATTATTTATGGAAGTACATTATAAGACCCGGAAATAATATTTAGAAACCTAAAATAAAATGTTTAAGTCATATTCTAATAGATCAAGACTAATTTTAATAATTTCCGAAATCGGTTTTCTCGCAACCTAAAAAGCGTAGAACGGAAGAAAATTAACTAAAAAAAAGAATTATTAAATAAGTTCCAAAAATATTTTTAATTTAAACTTCTCGAAAATATTACATTCAAATAATTAAAACGTCGATAAAATATTACTCCCCGAAAATGATTAATTACATTCACTTATGGATTCAAAATTGTCAATAAATCCATAAAATGAATCGAAATTAAAATAATTAATTGTTTTACATCAATTTATGCTAATAAAATCATTAGACCTAACAAATCTGAATTTAAAAAAATATACGGGGTATTACATCCCTACCCTCTTAGAAAGGAACTTTGTCCTCGAGGTTCGAGAAACCTAAGTAGTGGAAACTTGACGAAACAATTGAATAAAACATTTACCAAGGTAAATAGGTTAAAAGAAATTCCGAAGAAAGGTAAAATAATGTTTACGAACTAAACCAAGTAAAGTTGGACCACCCAAGGCATGAAGGGTGAAATAAAAGAAGGAGAATTGATGCCCAACAAATCAAATATAATAGAATTCAAGAAGTACATACTTAAGGTCAAAACAAGTCACAAAACGTTGTCCTTTAAAATAAGGTCTTATAAAGGTGAAAATAATAATAATGATAACAATAACTTAAACTCCTTGCAACTTCAAAAGTAAAACTAATCCACCACAATACGTTACAATCTATGTCACATCACATTTTACCCGGCAAGGTATACCCTAAGGTTTCTAGTCCACTAAACCTACAAGGTTGGGGTTAACCTAGTGGGGTCACTACCCCCTTAAGAGCAAACTAGTTACAAAACTATAATAACTACAACGCATAAATTCAACGTTAATACAAGTTAAGCCTGTCGAATAGCAAGGAAACATATTCGAAGACATAATTCAACAGCAAATTGCAAGGCCACTTATACTACCCAATCACACTATCCTAACAAGCTAATCTGGATAGAAGAAAAATCACTTGAAGGAAGTTAAAATACGTTTTCGGCTAAAACATTTACGGTCATGAGAACCGAGTCTCTAACCGAAACTCGATCCTTAACAACCAAAAGATTTGATACCAGCTCGTGGTATCATCTTAAAAAGTTTCAAAACAATTAGAGGAGCGGTCAAAACACACTTCAAAATCAAATACAAAGTCAGAAAACCAAATTTACTTTCGAAAACGAGCGTGGCCGAAGGACCAACCACTCTGATACCAACTTGTAACACCCCCAAATTTACTACTGAAAAATTTCATTTAAATCCAAAGGTTTAGCGGAAGCGAAAGAATTAAAATCGTAAACTTGGGGGTATTACCGCCACACTTAGTACCAGACCGGTTTACTCCTACCGTTCCGATACTAAGTGCTAAGGCTAAACGAAACAATCATTAAGTAAGAATCATCAAAACATGGGTACGTAGTTAACATAGATCATTCACGAAAACCACGAGTCAACAACAGTTAAAATATCGTCTGAGATTATAGCTTAAAAGTACGGTCTCAAAACAAGAAGCGTAGTAAAAAATATAGCTAAATAAAACAGATCCCAAGGGACCAATATCCGGACCGCCTACTCACTCAAGTCAAGCCTTCCACCCAAATTAGTAATCGATGAAACCTGCATAGGAGGTCTGCTCCCCACCATTGGTGGATCATCACAGGACCCAGTCAATCAAGGTAGTATCAGTACGGGTCCAATACTGAGTAAGGGCGCAGGTGCGCTAAGGCCAAGCATACAATCATACCACATAGCATACATAGCACAATCACATAGGCAACATGCGATAACACACAAGATAAGGCCTGAGTATGTTCCGATGATTTATTCTTTATCCTCATTAATAATATGTCCATTTCACGCATATTCTTTAGTAGTCCATGTGAGTGCGAGAACCCCACTATTATAGCTGGTGGACCAGAAGGTATACACTCAGGGCAGAACGCTCCTGACCACTATTATTTGCCGGTGAACCGGTCTCCAGGGCAAGATGCTCCTGGCCACTATTATTTGCCGGTGGACCAATCTGGCCCCGACTCACACGGTGTTTCACTGTAAGTACTTAGTGTATTTTCCTTATTTTCATTAACAGCATGTTCAATCCACACACATTCTTTAATAGTTCATGTGATTGCGGGAACCCCACTATTATAGCCGGTGGACCGGAAGGTATATACTCAGGGCAGAACGCTCCTGACCGCTATTATTTGCCGGTGGACCGGTCTGGCCCTGAATCACATGATGCTTCGCTGTAAGTGCTTAGTGTATTTCCCATGGTTTAATTTACTTACTTCGGTTTGTCGAGCACGAAATCCCCCACTATTATAGCCGGTGGACCGGAAAGTATACACTCAGGGCAGAACGCTCCTGACCACTATTATTTGCCGGTGGACCGGTCTCCAGGGCACCCCGGCTCCTGGCCACTATTATTTGCCGGTGGACCAGTCTGGGCTCGGCTCAACAATCTTTCACTTTACATAATTAATGTCTTATCCGTGTCTTATTGATTCACATCACACCCTTGACATGCATGCGATGATACTCTACCTCTTTCCCCTCCAGAGGGACCGTCCTATATTTTGAGACTCGCACCTCTTCTCACATCCGACATCCATCCCCCGTAGACTTAGGTAAAGTAGCATATAGTAAGACACAAACCCCAAGGATATAGGCCATCCCAACACATATGATATCGCCTCTGCATGTTCTCATCCCTCTAGGGTCCCTCCTCGGATACCCTAATCGGACCTATGTGGCCCAACTCTTTCTTACTTACCCAAACGCTACGTTATTCTCTATCTTGCACCTCATTCTTTATTAGGAAATTCCCCAAGTGTATTTCTTTATCTCCCAAGTTCATATGTGACCAACAAAACCCTAGTTGGCCACTCAAACCCTAATCGACCACGCCATCCCTGGTTGGCTGCACCAAACCCTAGCACTTTACTTCTTCAACAAGTAACCTCCCTCCTTTAGAAAACCCATACTCATCCTTTATATAAGTGAATTCTCACTCTCAACCCCCTACTCCATAGGCCATTAATACCACCATGTAATCATCAATACCACCATACAACCATAATACCACTATACAAACCCTAATACCACCGTGCAATCATGATTACCACCATGCAACCATTAATACCACCATACAACATTAATACCACCACAAATCATAAATACCATCATACAAACCCTAACACCACCATGCGAATCGTAATACCACCATACCAACCATAATACCACTATACAACATTAATACCACCACAAAATCATAAATACCATCATACAAACCCTAACACCACCATGCGAACCCTAATACCACCGTTACAACCATAATACCACCATACAACATTAATACCACCATAAAATCACAAACACCATCATACAAACCCTAACACCACCATGCTAACCCTAATACCACAATTACAACCATAATACCACCATGCAACCCTTAACACCACCATGCAACATTAATACCACCATAAAATCACCATTACCATCATACGAACCCTAACACCACCATGCGAACCCTAATACCACCATTACAACCATAATACCACCATGAAACCATTAGTACGGCCATAGAACATTAATACGATCATACAAACTTCAAGACTCCCATGATGGTTCCCAACTCATACTACCATTTATCCTAACATGCATGTCCTAGAGGGCCATAGCATAATACATCGTAAACATCATACATATAAATGTCATGCTCATGTCATGGAAGCACAAACAACATACCTCAATCTCCAAGCTGCGCTACACATAAAACAACTTATACACAAATCATATAATACATGGCATAGCATGGCATACACAACATTCAACACATCCATGTCACACATAACACAAGGCCATTAGCTTCGTCCTTACCTAGCTAGGCACCGGGCTTGGAGCACGCTCCTCTAGCTCCTTAGGGTTCGGATCGGGGTCACCTATGAAAAGGGAAAAGCTAAGTATTAGTTTCCTTCAAAGTACCGTCATCCCTTATGCTAGTTTAGGATTAGGGTTTATTACTAAAGTGGGTATTATACAAAAACTAGGGTTTTTATCTTAAAGTTAGTGTATTAGCCATTACTAGTCAAAATGTATTTATTATTATTTTTTGTACTAATTGTTACCCTCATATTTGTTAAACCCATTAGTCCTAATCTTGTAGTAATAGGGTTGATGCTAACTAAAGGAAAATAGTGATAGTAGTAATAATAGTAAGAGCTAATAATAGTACCCTAGTGATGAGGTTTAGGGTTAAAGTAGTTGGGGCAACATTAAGTGGTATGGTAATAAGGCTCAAGTATCTTTCTTAGTTAACAACCACATGATATTTACTAACTTGAGTTAAGTCACATGGATAAGACAAAAGTAGTTTTATTGTTAACCTAAAGGATAAGGTGTTAAGTAGAGTAATAATAATAACAATAATAGTAGTAATACTAATGATGATGGTAATATTAGTAATAATAACAATAACAACAACCCAGTATGGTTAAGTATTAATAATGAATTTAGTAAGGTAGTAGAGATAATAATAATAATAATAATAATAATAATAATAATAATAATAATAATAATAATAATAGGGTTGTTAATAATAATAAAACTAAAGTTGAGTATGATAGAAGTTAGGGTTCCAAGGGATGTTAGTATGGTAAAAATGGTAACTTTAATATCATAAGTCACAATATTAGAAATGATAACAATAATAATGAGAGTAATAATAATAATAATAATAATAATAATGAAAGAATAATAATAATAATAAGCATAATGGTATTAATATTAGTTAACTTAGTAATGCTTATATGGAAATAAAGTTTAAGGCTTGGGATGAGTGGGAGACCACCTGAGGACGGCGGCGCAAGGCGGCGGCGGCGGCGGCGATGGAGGAGGAGAAGAGAGAAAAAGGTGGGGAAAAGTGGTTAGATGGGAGGAGGAAAAAGGAAGCTAAGTGTGGGGGAGGATACAGCAGGGAGAGGGGAGTGGAATGAGGGTGGTGGCGTGAGCAGGGAGGCGGCGCGCGGCGGCGGACGCGGTGGCCGAGGGAGGAGGAAGGTGGTGGAAATGGTGGAGGCCGGTGGAGAAGGGAGCAGGGGGTAAGGAGGGTATGGGTAGGTAGGGGAGGTCCTGCTGGTCACTTTGGAAGGTGGAGAAGGGGGTTAATTACGGCGGAGGTGGCGGCAGCGGGCGGCGCAAGGCGGCGGTGGCGTTTTTCGGGGTGGCACCTTCGTACGACTGTGGTGGCTCGTGCGGGGTAGGAACGGAGGCAGCGACGGTTTGGCTGCGTGGAGGGTGGTGCAAGGAAGGTTTTGGTGCGTGGAGGTGGTCGCGGCGGCTGCTAGAGGCGGCGGAAAGGGCGTCTGATCTGGCGGCGGCGAGGTAGGGTTTCGGCAAGGTCCAAGGGAAGGACTTGCCCTGGGCCGTTCGGGGAGGGGTATTGATAGGCGATTGAGGTGGGGAAAACGACGAACGGGAGAGGAATGGCACGCAGGGGCAGGTGCGGCAGGCTGCCGTTCGGCGGTGGCAGCAGGTCGCAGGTCTGTGGCTTGCAGGCCTGTTTGGCTGTGTGCGGAAAAAGGAAAGAAAATCAAGACGCGTGAGGGCTAGGAGGGTTTTGCTGGGTTGATTCGGGAACGAAAGGGACGGAAATGGCAGAAGAAGGACGGCTGGACGGCAGGCCAAGTCAGCGGCGGCAGGCGCGAGTTGCAGGCCTGCGCGAGGAAGAAGACGACGGGCGGGGTAGGTTGGACCGGCGGTCCAGGGAAGAAAAGAGAGGGGAAGAAACCGGCCGGTCGGCAACGGTTATAACCTTCATAAACTCGACGCGTCGTTTCATCATTCAGGAGGTCGAGACGCAGCGTCGAGTCGTTGGCTGGCAACGGCTATAAGGTTCATAATCGCGACGCGGCGCTTCGGCGTCCTCGAGGTTAAAACGCGTCGTTGCGGCATCAGCGGCGAGGGCCAGCGCGCAGCGCTGGGCCGTGGGAGGGAGAAGAAGGGAGTGTGGGCCGGCGAGGCCCAACTCCGGCGAGGCCCAACTCCGGCGAGGAGATAGGAAAAGGAGAAAAAGAAGGAAAAGAAAAAGGGAAAAAGGGAAAGAAAATGATATATTTAGGGTTTTGGATTTTACATGAATGATTTAGAATATTTTTTGGCCAATTAGAGTATTAGCATTTATAAAATATTAAATAAATTCCCTTTTTACCTATTCTAGACTATTTTAGATAAATTTCCTTAATCCTTCATACTAATTAGGAAAATACCCAAATTTCTTCCAATTAAATTCTTTATTATTTTCCTCTTAATATACCTTAATTAACTCTCTACATTTTAATAATTAAATTTATATAATTAATTTTCCTAATAATTCCTTATTTGGCCAAAATTTAGAAATTAGGATTTTGGGGTATTTCAGTATGCGACAAGCAATTTGAATGGCCCGTATCAGTGATAAACCGATCATCCAGTGTCTTTGAGGACAAATCAAACATTGCTACAAAATTAGGCTCAAAATCAGGAAATTAGGAGCCAAAGTTAATTATTCTATACTTTTTCTTTGGAGTTTTTTATTCTAGCATTTTTCCCTTGTTCTAGTATATATGAATCCTATATCTTTGGGAGATTTGGTTGTTATTTTCCTATTTTATTGTAATAACTCATTATGAAAATGTTTTCCCTTTGATATATATAATAATGAGTAGCACCTACATAGGTGAGAAGGAGAGACATAATATCACCCTAGTCACCATAGGTTTCTTTATGGTATCAAAGCTTTAGCCTTGAGAAACTAGTAAGCAACACACATTAACTATGAGAACTAAATCTTCCAAACTGACACTTACCCTTACCAATCTTCATCATCTCATTAGCAGTTGTCTGACGAAGCTTAAGCCATGCATTTATCTTATTTGGTAGAACCAAATGTTAAACCATTTTGAAACAATGAAAAGGAACCATCTCATTGAGAAGATTCTACTAGAAGAGACCATTGTCATAGATGGAAAAGAGACACCAAACCCAAGTTATGAAGAGTGGAAAGTCAACTAATCACTCTATAAAGCTAGATTCTAGGCAATCTAATACAAGAGTGTATGTTCTTCACAGTATGGTGCTAAACTACAAGGGATATGTGACTAGTACTTGAAGAAAGTTTTTTGTGTTCCACCAAGGATAAAGAGTTTCATTTGAAAGATAAATTGCATAATCTAGAGATAGGAAATGAGTGACTAAAAGACTATTTAAAATTTTTAAAAAATGATTTATGATGGCATCACAGCCATATAGAAACTAATGTTAGAAGAGGATAAAGTTACAATGTTCTCAAAAGGACTTGGACCAAAGTACTAAATACTGAGATCACTTATATTGAGTAAACCACCATATTTTACTTTTTCTCAATTAGTTAATGTCGTTGAAGGATATGAGCTCCATAAAGTCAATGACATAGAGAATTCTAGAAATAACCATATTATGGTGCTTGTTACACAATGAGGAAGAAACAAAATTATTATGAAGGTTTAAGAAGTTCAAATAAATTCACCTCATAAGGTACAGGGTTAAAGCAAGTAGAGGCTAATGAAAAATGTCAAAACTAGAACCAATAAGTAAGAAAAAACTATTTTAGAGGGCAGAGACATAACAAAAAATTTTAAAAAGCACAAAAGAGTCCTGCTAAATTTTTAAAGGATCAATCACAAATCTCTAAAGTTATTTTGTTGTTGTGATTACTCATATCAAGCTCCAAACAAACTCCCACAAGCTTTGGTTGTAGTCAACCTTAATAGAAGAAGTGAGAGTTCATCCTCCTTTGTGAAAACTAGAGCAACTTCATATATGACCAATGTAGGAAGAAATTTAGATAATGTTTTTAAATATAAAGTGGAAAAAAACTTATTGCTGCTAATGGTACAAGAATAGATATAACTAATATGGGCGATATTGCAATGCACACCAATTAGGGGAAGTTAAAGTTAAAAAATATTTTAGTTGTATCAGTACTAAAATAAAATTTACTTTTGGTTAGTTAGTTGGAAAAATATAACTCATGCACTGTGGAATTTTCCTATTTGATTTAGTTTGTTAAGGCCAAGATGAGCAATAAAGTGTTAGCTAAGGGGAGTAAGAGAGGAGATATTTACTCCTTTGAAGGTAATAAGTCAAAATTTAAAGTTTTTTTTTGTTTAGCTTTGAGTTATGGGAATGCATTGGGAGGTGTTTGGCATGAACAAACAATTGAGACATCCAAGCTTGAAACATTAAGCTTTTTCAAAATTAAATAAGAGTAATGCTATAGTTAGCTAGGTTAAAACATCTTCTATTTATCTTCACTACCAATTAGGGAAGAGTTGTAAACTTCCTTTCAATTTGAATAATAAAGTTGTTGAGTTTCCTTTACACGGGATTCATTAAGATCATTAGGGGCCTTCATCTATTGTCTAACCACAATGTATGCTTTATTATTTTATATTCATGGATGAATGCACTCATTTCACATGGTCATATCCATTGGGATTTAAATATGATTTTTTATAGCATGTTCTTAAATTTTCAAAAGATGGAAAAAATCAATTTATGAAGAAAATTAAAATATTCCAATGTGATCATGGTGGTGATTTTTTGAAGGAAAATTGTATTAATCATCATGTTAATTGTAGGATTATACAGCATACATCTTACCCATATACACCCGAATAAAATGGAGTAGTCGAAAGAAAAAATCAATATATAGTTGAGACTAGGTTAACATTGCTATTTTGTTCTAATATACCACTCTATTTCTAGGAAGGAGACTTCCTCATTACAACATATCTTATCAATACGATACCAACAAAGGTGTTGGATATGGCATATCCATTTTAGAAACTTTATAGTCAATATCTAGATTATTCATCACTATAGATTTTTGGGTGTTGATGTTTTTTGTACCTATGGTAAAGGAATGCCCATAATTTCATGCATAAGACATAACCTTGCACTTTTATTGGATATATTAATCTGCATAAAGGTTACAAGTGCTACCATCCTCCAACCAAGAGGGTCTATATTTCTTGGCATGTCATTTTTGATGAGAATGTTTTTGTTTATTGTAATAGCACACCATCCATTTGCCCTATCAATGAAGATGTTTCTATTACTATATTTTCATAATTTTTTTGCTGCTAATGGACTTACCACTACAAGAATCTTGATGTAATTTTTCTAAGCTTAGGAAACACACCTCTTTTGGGAAAAAGTTGACCAATAGATGCATTAAGTTATGAAGAACCCTCTTCCATACTTGACTCTTGACCTTATTGTTCTGGAGCACAAAGTAATGTTAATGTTTCACATATTAAGTAAGAACAAGTAAGGGGTAAATGAGAAACTGATAACTCAGATAAGATTTACAACAATGATTTTGATGAAAAAGGCTCTAATTCACTAGAAGAACATAACCTCTCACACATGAATGAGAAAATTGAAGGGGGTACACCATCAACAAGTTCACTAGTCTCAATAGTGGTTATTGACCAAGATGCTTCAAGTGAAAATAATAACTCAACAACTTCTACATCTATAAGTTGTCCGTCTTTTGTGAAGCCAATACATGAATCCACCAATAGTGACCAATGTGCACATAATGAGTACTCATTAGAAGCCAGTTTTTAATTAATTTAAAAACTTTATCACTACTCAAGCAGCATACATGTACACAAAACCATGATATGACAAGCAAGCATTGATGACACCCCACTAGCATAGTTCTATGAAGGAATAAATGGAAGCTCTTATTGGTAATGAAACTTGGGATTTGGTTCCTTATACACTAAAGGTGAACCTAGTATGAAGTAGGTAGGTTTTTAAAACTAAGCTCAAACAAGATGGTACTCTTAATAAACATAAAGCCAAACTCTTTGATAAAGGGAAAAAATAAATAACTAGTGTCAATTTTGATGAGACATATAGCCCTATGGTATAACCAACGACCATCCACACTCTTCTTACTGTTATTACCTCTCTTGGATGGACCTTTAGATAGTTGGACATCAAAAATGCATTTCTATATGGCAATCAACATTAAATTGTTTATACCCAACCTTTAGGCTTCATTTATTTGATTTTTCCTCACCACATTTGCAAAATAAATAAATTCTTTATGGGCTCAAATAAGATCTAAGAGCATGGTTCAATCAGTTTAGTCTTTTTCTTCTTAACCTGGATTCTTTTGTAGTTAAGCCAATTCATACCAGTTTGTTCTTCATTATAGTGTAGGCTTCTTCTTCTTCTTCTTCTTCTTCTTCTTCTTCTTCTTCTTCTTCTTCTTCTTCTTCTTTTTACCTCATATGGCATGAATTTTCTATGAAAGATATTGATTCTCTACATGTTTTTTTTTGGGATAGAGGTGTATTATATTTTAAACAGTGTCTTCCTATGTTATAAGTGGTATGCTTGTGATTTGATAACTAAGGCCTATGTGCTTGATTATAAACCCATCCAAACAACTTTTTTGTAGAAACATGAGCTTTACAATAAATATGGTCAATGTTGTGATCCTGAATTATATCATTCGTTGGTTGATTCATTACAATATTTGACCATCACAAGCCTTAACATATCTTATGTATGAATTTTGTGTGTTAATTTTTGCATCATCTATCCATTTAACACTTCCAGACAGTTAAGCGTATTCTTTGATATGTCAAGTGGTGTAGGAGCATCCATAGGTTCTCAAGACAATGAGGATTTAGTATGCTTAGTTATGGAGCCTATTACAATATGTATCTTTGATGATAACATTAATAATGCAGCTAACCTTAACAAGTGTACTTTGAGTAATTCTTGCAGGTATATAATATATTTTTAAGGAGAATATTCATGCATTTTAAGATGTCAACATTTCTAAGATTTCATATGTTACATGTTATTACAAGTTAAAGTAAACTATCATACATGGAAGTCAAACTTACAAGTCAAGAAGGCGTGGTTATCATTCTTATGTACATAAGAGCTTTTGTTAGTCGTTTCCATGTAATAACTAGCTATGTTTGTGTGTTATAATTTTTTTTGTTTAATTCATACATTAATTATATAGGTTAGATTTATTTTGCTATTACTAGTTAGTGCGCTAGTTAGCCACGTGTGTATTACCTTAGCTATCTTAGTGTGCTATTTATCAAAGTTTGGCTACCTATATAAGGCATGGCCGTCACACCTTGTAATATATGAGTCACTTATATTGAACTCTAATGAAAGTATTACACTAGGTTGTCTTCTCTCTTTTGTGAGTGGAAATTTTCTAACTAAGACTACTTGGTGTAATATTAGATAAAGTACTTTGAATGTCTTGTTTTAGAAACATTCAAAGTTAATCTTCTTGTTGAATTCTTCCTTAATCTTGATTGAAGATTCCTATCATTCTTTAAATTTGACTTAAATATTACTTGAAGATTCTCCTTCTTGTTCCTCATCTTTAAACCACTGAATCATCTTACTTCTTCTAGCCTTCAAATCTTCAATCTCCTAACATGATTCTAAATGTTTTTTGTGCTCTTCCAAATTAAATTTCGTTGCCTTCTAATATGCCAATTAGGGTGGATGTTCTTTTATACGTTAGTCAACCACATAATTCAATGTCTTCCATGGTGCTAATCTTATTTCTTGGGGCTAAATTAGTACATACAATAAATTAAGTTTTCCTTATATCGCAGAGAAAGTACAAAAATAAATTAAGTTTCACAAAATCATATATAATGGATAATAGGTAGTAACAAATCCAAAACTCTTTTTATGGTTGTTCACAGATGTATGTCATTGTCTTCTTCATAGTTGATATTGAATTGCAGACACTTAGATTCATCCTGTATAATGTAAATAATAATCCTTTTTGTTAATTTTTTCAAGAAGCTTTATTTGACTTAGTGTAGTAATTAATGCAACAGGTGAAAGAATAATCATAAAATTGTTTATAATTATATTTTGTCTATACTAACAAATTTATTTTCTTTTCTAGCTACTTGTTTCAAGAATTTTGTTGGCACTACCCATTTCCAACAACTTCATGGAACTGATTAAGGTAACAATCACTCCCTCCTCATGTCATTTTCCTTTTGTGTGTCGCACCACTTTAATATTCTTTACTCAAGTTGGTGTGTTGTCCTTTTTCTTTCTCCATCTTTATTGTTAACTAGGTTCTCACATGTGCGATGCACGGTGTATTGATATGAAACTATAAATTAATACTGTAGTTTGACTATTTTAATATGTATAAAAATCAATAAATATTAATTTAACATACCTCTACTAAAATAATATGTAGATATATTATTAATACAATTACATGATTAGATTTTTTGAAAGACTTCCTTAAACACAAAATTTGTTGTTGAATCACTTTTATCAGTATTATCATCACATATGAGGATTTTCAAACCTCGATGATTTGTGACTCTAGAAATAGCAACGTATAATTGACCATGACAAATTACTGGATTTTTCAAAAAAATGCCAACGTTTGAAAGTGATTGACCTTGACTTTTATTGATTGTCATTGTATATGAAACAATCAATGGGAATTGTCTTCAATTGAATTTGAAAGGCAATCTTGGATCAAACAGAGCCAGTGATGTTCTTGGTAACAAAACTTTATGGCCAGCGTTACTTTCACCTAGGATTTTTGCTTCTAAGATATGTGATCCCAACTTTGTAATTGCCATCTAGGTTCCATTACATAGACCAATGGAATAATCTATATTCCTCAATAACATGACAGATGTACCAATCTTCAAGGTCAACATATGATTGGGCATGCCAGAATACTTTATTGAATTTAAGAATTCTAGAGTGTGTAGATCTTGTAACAAATCATTATTTGAATCTGATATGCATGTCATATCTGAGCTCAAATACATCTATTGTTCTTCTGAGTTAATTAACAACATGTACTCATTTATTGATTTAATGATTTCAAGAGTAGGTGCTAATATTGATCTCCCTTGAAAAAAGGTATCATGAATAATTTTTTCCTTGAATATTGGATAGGTTCTTTCCACAATATCCCTAATTGGATCATCACAATATTTCAATAAAATATCATTTGAAATTTTAACCGTTGCATGACCATCATTGGAACCTCCGATTACTCCATCTTCAATGCTAGCAATCCAATCTAAAAACTCTTTCAAATCAGCTAATTCAATTATTGAGCTAATATTTTAAAGCCACATATTTGTGGTCAATCATAAGAATTTACAGTCTCTCCATATGTATGAAGAGTTAATAGTCGCATGAACGATGTCTTAACGACTTCCCTTTAGAATGACTAGCAATATTTGCCTAAAATCTCCACCAAGAACAATTGGTTTCCTCCAAATGGCTTATTACAACTCGATTCATTTGAATTGTAAAATATCCCTCATGGTTTTATCCAAAGCTTCAAAATAATATATGTGCATCATTGGAGCTTCATCCCATATTATGAGCTTGAACCTTATAATTAACTCTGCTAATGGAATGCCTTATTTGATATTGTACGTTGAATCTTTGTTCAGATTTATAGGAATCTTGAATCGAGAATGAGTCGTTCTCCCTCCTGGTAATAAAAGAGAATATATTCCACTTAATGCCACATTTAACCCAATATCTCCATTGCATATCAGAAATGCTAATAGTGTCTTCCATATGAATGTATTCCTAGTACCACTATATCCATATATAAAGAACACACTGCTTGAATTTGATTAAATGGCATTGATTATGGTGTCGTAGACATTATGTTGCTTGTCAGTAAGATTTGATAGATATCTCTTATGTTCTTCACGCAATGTAATACAATCGTAACATGTTTCTTCATGTATCAATCTATTATGACCACTTGAAAAATATTCTGGTGGTGAGAATGGCAGTGACTGAAACTCTCGTAAGCTCCTACCACAGTTTTCTAACAATTTTTCATCCTCAGCCAAACCATAATATTTGTATCTCATTGTCATCCAATTGAAGTTTTGAAAATAAATACACAGTAAGTTTAAATGCTAATTATATAATTTGTAATTATTCTTATTCTATTCTATCAAAAATAAAAAGACAATAAAGATGTCTAATAATCCCAAAGCATAGCAAGCATCATGATATGATATATACTAGACCCCATTAATACATTTTATATCATTGTAGCTTCTCAGCCCACGAATGATGTTAAGAAGACATCACAAATAATAAAGTTCTCCGCTACCAAGAGGAACATTGAAAATGCATCCAATAGATATCCTTTGCTGCCTCAAATGCCACTCTTATTTACATGAATCCCAAACAAATTTTATAGGGAACTCTACATAAGTGAAATTCCTTGCATCTTCATATTTATGATTTTCCTTCATCCAAGCTAGAAATATATTTTCCTTAACTCATAAATGATCAACAACATCATCAATCAAATCTTCATTGGAAAAAATAACACTTTGTTTGTTTGGAATCTGAAAGCCTAACCTCTCAACTAGTGGATTCTTATATTGAATTTCATTTTTAAATAATCTCCATGCTTCCTCATATGACGAAATATATCTACAATAATAATACATTTGAATCTCATCGGCCTTTTTTACTACATCATCACCAGTCATGCTTCCATAAAAAGATGTAGTAACACGGTCATACCCTTTTATTCATATATTTAAATAAATACTTGATGTAACGTGACTGATTGCACCACTCAACATTCATATGAGCACCATACTTAAGCAACAAATAACGATTATGTGGATAACAAACCTATTATCAAGAGCAACCCCATTCTTCTCCACTGTTCTTTGGTTATCACATCTTTTATATATTGGATATCCATCATCATCAACTGTTGTACATTCAACAAACTTTTTTGGAACATATTTCGTACAGCGACCATCAGCCATGCAAGGAGAGTTCTTTTCCAAAGTTCCATATGGTTCGTGTATCATGTATTCTTGAACAACTATGTATTATGTAGGATCAGTATTGTGATCAGGAATTTTAGCTGAAATTGTTCTATTAATGTATTTTCTAGTTGGATACTTGTCTTCTTTTACAAGAAAAACCAGTATATAGGCGTAAGGCAATCCCCGCTTTTGGAACTCAATGGTATATATAACTATAATTGAAAACATCATAAAAAAAAGAGTTAGAACAATTATAAAAATTAAATATCTGTAACTAAAATCATCAAGTAAGTGTAAAATGTTACCTGATTTAATATTCCCAAATATCTTGTTATTCTGAAGATCCTTTATAAGATAATCAAGCTTCATTTTGAAAACATGACAAATAATATCTGGACGATCATCAGCTGTAAGACCTCTATCGTGAACAAAACGAACAATCTCAGGCCATTTTGGATTGCAAGTAAATGTGATAAAAAGATCAGGATAACCAATCCATCTACATATGGCTATGGCATCTTGATAATTTTGAACCATATATCGAGCACCACAGGTGAATGATGATGGTAATATAACTCTTTTTCCTTGTATAGATGGATCTGTCTCACCTCTTATAATAGTTTCTATCAATCCACTGTATAGTTCACAACGTAATTATTTTTTATGTAGCCGAATGTATGTCAATCTTACTAACTCAATCATTATATATGCATCAACAATAAATTGTTGCAAAAGTCTCTTAGATGATAGTATAACTGATCTCTTAGAATTTCTCTCATTTAGTCGGTAGCAAAAATACTTTGTCGTTCTTACATATTTTCAACCACATTGTTGAATTCCATCATTACATGTTAATGGAATGTCCTCTCTTTAACCATCTTCAGCATAAGGAAACAATAAAGGATATTGTACCCCTAGGTCAGAAGCATGTAATTCACATATCCGCTTTCGCAATCCTGTTTTTGTTTCAACCAAGATATCCCTTTGACCAAGAGATGAATAAATATCACCAACAATTAATCTAGCAACTTTTAAAGCTACTAGTAGGTTATACCTTCCTCCATCTCCATTTATTCTACCAATCAACTTTAAATTAACATTAGATCAAGCTTCCGTGTTTATTTTTTCCCTCACCATTCTAAATGATTTGACCAGAACATTACTCTCATCAAGTATAGTCTTCAAATCATAAATAATGGATGTGTTAAGGTTGTTCAAACTTTCATTTTCCTTATTAGAAAATATGTTATTACAATTCATTATAATTATTCAAAAAAAATATATGTAATGGATTAATTATTAATGAAAAGAAATTTTAAGAAAACTTACCTAACATAATAGACTCTATTTTCAACTTCATTTTTTATATCGTATATATATAGCTGTGTAAATTTTGGTGTCAAACCGTCCGCTGGTAGTAAACTTCCCATGAGATGATAATTTTTACCATGAAGTCTAAACATTCAATGAGAATTACCACCGTTCAAACTCCTATCAATCTTTCCACCCATAGATGTGAAAGAAAACATACTATTGTATGATCACATATTTTCCAAAAAGTATTTACTTTGATTATTTTGTGAATATAACAACTCATGCAACACTTGTGGAGGATTTCTCATCAGCGGAATTTGGATTTTTCCTTACATACAGCACAATGAGTATTTTGGTTTTTGCAAATTCTAACTTCTATACAATCTTTAGGCGTACCAAAAGAAAGAACCACAAATGTACATGTGTATGTAGGATCACCAATATCCCAATATTCTATACATAGAGAAATTAATTAAAAAATTATCATAATATCAATAAATGAAATAAAATTTAAGAAGAAACAATAGATATCAGATATAATGTAAGCGAATACATAAAAATATGAATATATATACATGTGTGTTTGTGTATTTATGTTAGAGCATACCACAAGATAATAAATCATTGTTAACTTCTATTTTAGTACCTACAATAAATAAAATGTCCTAAATTATAAATCATAAGCTTCCAATATCACTTAAGAATTTAAGAAATATCAACTAATATTTCTTAAGTAATATAATCTTACCATCAAAAACTTGTTCCAAAATGATTGCCACATCTAAAATCATGAAAAAATAAACAATAAATGAATACTTATTTTTAACATTGTAATCATAGATAAGAATTAATGATAATTCAGATATTTAAAATTTAAAATAATACTAAAGACACAAACCTTCATTGGACTGGAAATGTTGTTTTATAGAATCGTTACTATTAGTAAAAACCTCACCATTGTTCATATTAGGTACCCCCCCAAAAAATTATGGGAACCATTTTCATTTAGCACACTACCATGGAAAGGGCTTTTAATAATGGTTATTTTTCAGTTTTAATAACGGTTTTCAATCGTTATTGAATCGCCCGTTATTATATCTTTAATAACGGTTCATAACCGTCATGAAAAATACACAAAAACCCGCGAATATTTCCGTAAACTTCATATTTAATAACGGTTTTTACTTAAAAACCGTTGTTAAAAATGGAGCTTTTAATAACGGTTTCGCTGTAAACCGTTGTTAAAAATAAGGTTTTCATAACGGTTTATCAGAAAAAACCGTTATTGAAAACCATAGTTTTAATAACGGTTCGTAAACAAAACCGTTATTATAACCTGAGGTTTTAATAACGGTTTCTCATAGAACCGTTATTATAACCTGAGGTTTTAATAACGGTTTCTCATAGAACCGTTATTAAAACCTCAGCTTTTAATAAGGTTTTATTTAAAACCGTTATTAAAAATAGGTTTTAATAACAGTTTTTATAGAACCGTTATTAAAAGTATATGTTTTTTTTATAGAATGTTTCTGTTTTGTTCCTGCCCACATACACAGTTGTATGTTCAAACAATTACCAAATCTCCAATGTTTATCAATTCATACCAGCAGGGTATCACACCATAATTTCAATCAATCTATAATTGGTATGCATGTCTCAATACACCAACTATAGTTAGGAATAAAAATTAGTAGGCATACCACAACTTGGTAGCTCTACACCCCAAAGTAAAGAGTTCACAGATCTAGGCTGGAAGACCGAAAGATGTAGACAAAATACAAACCTGAAAATGCATGTAGAATATATAGATCGCTACCTAATACCGAATGAATGAGTGCACGTGCTTGGCCCATTGGTCTCTAACTTCATCAATTTCATCAACATTATATTGCTGGCCTCGTGCATAGTCATTGGTGAAAAACTACAACACCCATGTTTCAATTAATATACAGTTAGACATTAGGTCAAAAATATATATGTCATGATTCATTAATAGAAAAATATGGAAAAGCAAACATACATGGCTTGGATCTATGTTGACCGATCTATTCTGGACTATAAGATCCATTGCTCTACATACATAGTATCCACAATCATCGCCGTTTTGCTGTTGTGGACACTGTCAAATGAATTCAATTAGCTCTCTAACTATTATATATTAATTTGAATTAAAACAAAATACAAAATAGTTGTCTTCCTACTTACCATGATAGGCTCATATTGAAGATTCTTTGGGTCTGGGACACCATTCCCACCTCTCCTTTGATATGTCGTCCGTAGTGCCCTAATAAATAGAGTTGGATACATAATATTGTAAGTATATATACCTCAAATAATGAAAGTAGAATATATATATGTATAAATAAGCTAATGAAGTAAGAAGTGAAAAGTATACTAACATGTAGATAAATTCCTTCCCACCAAGACAAGCGACCTCAAAAGGCACGTCATAGGTTCGAAGGGAATCAAACACATAAACTTTGTTAAGATCAGGTCGGACGGCGTACAAAACCCAATGTTCAGTTGCGAGGTGAGGAATGAGATAGAGCTTGTTGTGTCCCTCAATCAAAATGTGATCCACTAAATAGTTTATGTGCCTACCCTCTGTTATTGTACTACTGTCAGCTATGTAGTATGGGCACACAAAAACAATAGAGGACAGCATTCCCTCCAACGCAGTGCGACTAGCTACCAACCTATATATGGACGACAATAATAATGGATATTTGTTAATAACTAATAACTCATATAAGCTTAAAAGGTTGTAAAAGTTCTATGTCTCCAAGAGTACTAAAATCTGAAATATGAAATAATGCTTACGTGACATAAACGGTGACACTCGTGGTTGACATCCATTCCTGATTATAAATGTCGCTTATGTCAGCTGTCGATACCATGTAAGTAGCATCGTCCCTTCCAACATACTCAGGACGACAATCAATGGAAATATAATTATTCTCGAGGTGGTTTTGGGCATAGAAATACAATAAAGCTAATGCTGGTGGAGGTTGGCGTATTTCCGAAGAACGAATCTTTTGTGGGGCAACTAATTTTTCAGACTTAGCTCTCTTTCCTTTGGCAGCGCCCTCTTTTATGTTGCTCGTTCTACTAGTACCTCTCTTAGTTTTATTAGCAAGAGCAGTCTTCTTCTTTGATTCCTTAAATAATAATAATAAACAAAATATGTATTGAGCATATATATATGAAAAAGGTATAAACAATGTAACAACTAGCCTACCCTCTAATGAAGATATTGAATGTCAATACCTCTTCAGTAGTGAGACGTATCTGATCCACAGGCCAAAGCACAAAGCTTCCATGAGCTTCTAGCATTGCGGCTGCCTCATCGTCTCTTTATAACAAGGCAAGGGTGCACTACCAATGATTGGAGTGTCAATACTCACCGGCCTTGTAAGTAGGGCTAAGTTGTACCTGTGGATAGTTTGTGTTTTGGTACTATGACTGATGCGGACCCTTCCTTACACCAAAAGAGTTGAAAGATCATTCACTAACAATTCACATTTATGCAAACCCTAAACGAAAATATTACACATTATTAATTATTTATGACACCGAATACATTTAATAACAATTCAAAGTTATGTAATGCTTACCTCAGAAAGAGAAGAAAGACGTGCATCTGCTTCACAACTGTCTCTGACACTATTTACATTAGGTATGTGAAGCTGATCATGGTCGACTAAATCGGATGGCTTATACCCTTGAGATTTAATTAATGACAACTCTTGCTCCATTGTTGCCATCCGTTCAAATGCCACGTTCAATTTCTGTGTAAGGATGGAGACTTGCTCATCAGTGGTACGAGAACCACGAGATCGACCACGTACACTCGTTTTCGTAACACCTAATCCAAGACCCCTGTGTCTTCCAGGGTGTTCTACAATTCCTATAGCCTGTGATACAATGTTATATTGGTCTACCCCCTCCTCACCATCTGACGCTTGAATTTTGTCCTGTAATGTATATAATATATGTAAAATTAGCTTACATGAATAAGCATAATATAATAGTTTTCTAAAAGAAAAGTAAGCAGGGTTCCAAATATCTACAAACTTACAATTTTTTTCGCTGCAACATCTACATCTTCATTAATATATCCATCTTTTGTTGCTCTAGCCTTCTTCCATAATGTACCAATATTAATGGACGAGGTACATGGGTCTAAGTCTTGGGCTATGAGCTATAAATAAAAAAAATATTCTTATAATGTACCAATATTATAAAATTCGTCAGTACGCTGTAAATAGATAAATCACAAAATACATACCAACTCCTCTTCAAGGCCTGCATAACCTTTGCGAGCTATATTATGCCGGTATTTATTCTACTTCACAATCTCTTTATTTTTGACACCTTTTTCCTATGTCACCAGCCAAAACATAGTAAGATAGTTATTTCAATATTATGCACAATACTAGGATCGATAAAAAAAAATTAATTGTTATCTAACAAATACCTTAAAATCACCCGTAAAACGATATGCAATAAATTGATTCCAACTTTCTTGATCGATGAAACCGTATCGTTTGGGTGGATTCTGCCGTAGAGAACCATCACTCTTTTTGTACATTTTCCGACGAGCTAAAAATGACCTAAATGTTCTTAGACGCTCCCCACAATGTCTAAGAAGCCATTTCTTCCTACTCTCTGGCACATTAAATACTCTTTGCATTGTAAGACATACAAATGTATACCGATATTAATGTATTAAAATTAATAACATTTTACATACATAAATGATTACATAAACTAGTATATTTATCGTGATTTCCTGCCAAATATGCTCCATAGGACCCGTTGGAACCTGCTTCCAATTATTATAGGAGATAGGAACACGGTTACGTGTCACAAGTGAAATGTAAGTCAAAAACATGTCTACATAAGGGCCAATGGGAAGATTGTAAGTATTCCATCCCAACTCGACCAGTTCTCCTTTATTCCTCATATCTGTGATGATTCTCATAATTGTCGGCCCTCTTTTCCCTTCTTCATCACTATTGTCCCTATCAATATTCTTATTGGCCATATCTCTAAAAGAAATCAATAAATAAATTATGTTAGAATGTTATGTATTGAGCATAATTGAGTTGAAAAAAACCAACATAGATATTATATGTTACAATATTATTACCCTCATTGCCTTCTTTTCCTTCTTTTTTCCCCCTTGTTTTTGGATTAGATTCGGGATCTAATACATATATTACTTCACGATGATCATCCCTGACATATATTTCCTCCTCATTAATTGTATTGTCATCATCGTTCAATAATTGAGTTGCTTGCACAGCTGAGACACGCTCGTTATTCCAATTGGCATCATTTTCATCATCACATTCATTGGCATTTCTTTTTTTTGTAGATAGTACTACAGACCATCTGTTATCAGCAGGGTCAGTGACATAGAATACTTGTGTCGCTTGTGATGCTAAGATGAATGGGTCTTGTTTATGCCCTGCCCTATTAAGATCTACTAATGTGAATCCATCTTCATATCTAACCCCACTGCCGTTATCAACCCATCTGCAGCCGAATACAGGGATTTTAAATACAGTGTAATCTAACTCCCATATATGTTCAATCACACCATAATAATTCATATCTGCATAAGTTGGATTCTTGTCTTTCGCACTAGCAACATGAGTTGCCTCAGCCACTAAAGTCACCCCACTGTTCTACATTGTACTCTTCCCATCTTGTTCTTTTGTATAAAAAGTGCAACTGTTGATCACATAACTGGTATATTGAAAAACTTCATAACGAGGTTTCTGAGACAACCAATGCAGGGTTTCGGAAATTAAAGTTGGTGTATGGCCGATGAGTGGAATGATGCGATCTCTTATCTAATCAATAAAGGAAAGATTATGTTTATCGATAATCCATTTCTCAGTCTTGGATGGATATTCAATCCGTAAAGAAGTCATATGCTCTTCAATGTACGCCTGAACATCATCACTGTTGTGTAATACATATAGATGTGCTGCATGGAACATGTTAGGGTCTACACGCCCAAGGTGTATGCCTCTAATACCCTGTCTTTCAAATTTTCCCGCATGTCGAGACTTAGGAATACCAAGAGCTTCAACATTTGACAAGTGCTTTGTGCAAAACTCAATTGCCTCTTCCACCAGGTAACTCTCAACAATACATCCTTCTAGCCGATATCGATTCTTCACATAACCTTTTATCAACTTCATAAACCGTTCAAAGGGGTACATCCAATGCCCATGAACAGGTCCTAACATCTCTATCTCATAAACTAAATGAACAGTTAGATGTACTATAATGTCAAAGAATGACGGTGGAAAATACATTTCAAGTTGGGACAAATTAATCACAATCCCTTTTTGCAAGGCGTCCAAACTATTAGGATGTATAACTTTAGAGCAGATGGCTTTAAAAAACCAACAAAGCCTCGTGATAGTAATTCGAACACGTTTTGGCAAAATTCCACGTATAGCTATCGGCAACAAGTGCTGCATCAAGATATGACAATCATGAGACTTCATGTTAATTAATTTCAACTCTTTCATCAACACGAGCCTTCTAACATTTGAAGAATACCCTTCCGGAACTTTGACACCGTGCAAGAATTCACAAAATAAAATTTTCTCTTTTCTAGAAAGAGTATGATACGTCGGCGGTAAATATGTTCTTCTTCCGTTGTCTCACAGTGTCAGTTCCCGTCTAATACCCATTTCTTCCATATCCAATCGAGCATTTATCCCATCTTTAGTCTTGCGTGGAACATTAAATAATGTGCCAACAAGACTGTCACATATATTTTTCTCAATATGCATCACATCAAGGGCATGTCTCACGTAGAAAGATTCCCAATAAGGAAGGTTGAAGAATATTGACATCTTCTTCCACCCAACTGATGGCGGCTTATCTTTATTCTTCTTCCCAAACTTGACACTCAAATGTTTCATCTTCAACCACACTTGTCGACCCGTCAACCGGATTGGTGCCTGCCCTTCTTCTCGGAATCCATTGAACGCTTTTCTTTGCCTATGATAATGATGATTCTTCGGTAAAAACCTACGATGCCCAAGGAACACAGTCTTTCGGCCATGTGTTAGCTGAACAAATGAAGTATTCTCCTCACATATCGGACATGCATAATGGCCTTTCACACTATAACCTGACAAGTTGCCATAGGCCGGAAAATCATTTATAGTACAGAATAACAATGCTCTCAAAGTGAAATTTTCTTGACCATATGCATCAAATACTTCAACGGCCATGTCCCATAAGAACTTCAAATCATCAATCAAAGGTGCCAAATAAACATCAATATCATTCCCAGGTTGGTTTGGCCCGGAAATGAGTAAAGACAACATCATATACTTGCGTTTCATATAGAGCCACGGAGGTAAATTGTATATAACCAAAATCACTGGCCATAAACTGTAGCTGCCTTGATTGTGTGGATTCATTCCATCTGCAGAAAGCGCAAGGCGAACATTTGTTGCTTCTTTACCAAATTTAGGAAACAACCCATCAATCGTCATCCATTGTGGAGAGTCGAATGGATGTCTAAGAAGCTCGTCATCTATCTTGTCATCAACATGCCATCTTAGGTTCTTGGCATCTTCAATATCATTAAACATCTGCCTTAATCTTGGTATTATAGGAAAATACCATAACACCTTAGTGGGCACCTTGTTCTTCTTGTATCGTGGTGCTTTGCATTCAGGATTAGGACAACTATCCAAAGATGCATTGTCATTGTGATATAAAATACAATCATTAGGGCATGCATGTATCTTCTCATAACTCATGCCCATAGAGGATAGAATCTTCTTCGCTTCATACGTACGATCGGGTAGAACGTTATCATCAGGAAGCATATCCTTCACAAGTGACAATAATTCTGTGAAACTCTTATCACTCCATCTGTTACATGCCTTTAAGTTGTACAACCTTAAAGTAGCGGATAATCGCGTAAACGTCTTACAATCACCGTACAAAGGTTTCTCCCAGTCATTCAATAACTTCTCAAACATTTTTGGACAATCCCGAATACTTTCCTCAACCTTTTGAGTCATCTCCTCTCACGAATGTCCCTCATAGTTATCAAATGATGATCCACTACTATCCCTCCCAACATCGTCATTTTCATATTTAGACTCTGTTTCCCCATGCCATATCCAACAAGTGTAACTTGCATCAATTCCATACACAAATGAATGATCTCTCAAATCATTAGCGTTGACACGCTCAATATAAGCACACTTCAAACAAGGACAGACTATTCTACTAGAGTCCCGAACATGTTCAACTACAAACTTGATGAAAAACTCCACTCCTTAGTTATATTCTCTAGACAGACGATTTGCAGACAACCATTTCCGATCCATATTATTTGAATCTAGATATATCCCACATGAAAGTAATTATTAAAAATCAATTGAATTATAAGTATAATAATTTTCAAATCACTCTTGCTTAGAAAGAATTAATCTCAAATGTATCATGCATGTTATTCTCTCTCTATATATATATATATACACGAATCATGCTAATAAGTTTCCAAAATTATATTAATGCTGATCAATGAAACTCCTCATACTTACAAAGAGTTCATTATATATATATATATATATATGCATACATACAAACGTAGCAAAATATTATACAATTAATAGTTCAATTTACAAAAGATATGCATACTACAGGATTTAAGCAATAGCAGCACTATATACATCAAAATGTTGCTACAACTCAAATACCTAAAAAATGAAAACTCATATCTAAAACTAAATCCCCCGATAGCCTCGTCGAGCCCGACTAAAAACTATAACTCTAAAAGTCCACTCATCACGATATATCATTTGATCCCTAACATCATCAAATGAGAGTCTACTCACGGATACTCTAGGGTAACCGAGGTGGATACTCCGAGGCAAGCTATGACGATACCTCCACTCGTCATCGATGACCATTAGTTCTCTCGATATCCTATCATACTCTCTAGCAAACAGCTCACCCTCAATAAATCTCGGGTGTGGTGCATCAGTGTGGTAGACAAACCACTGTAAAAAAGTAGACGTAGCCGATGCCCATGGCTCTATCTGAGGCAGGGTCAATAGAAGGTGATAAGATCTGAAATGGAAGGGGTGATAGGATGAGCCACTCGCGTACAAATGACATAGCTCGTCATATAACCATATCACATGAGTCCGTACATCTCTATGTGGTGCCATATGAAAATACAGTGGAGGGTATGTCATCTGATCACTACCTACAAATGAGAACCACTAAATCTTATCATCAAGGTTGTTCTCGAAATTAAAAGGATCTAAATTACAGAATATGTAAACTGATCTTCAACTAGCTAGACAAATCATAAATATATTCTACCATATCATAACCAACTATGGAAACCTAACAACATCAAACTATTTAAAATAAGGACATAATCTTTAGTTATATATTTAACAAACTAGCTAAACATCAAACTATCATCAAATCATTCAACCTACGCATAGTAAAATCAAGTAGATATTAATAAGATAATATATATATATATATATATATATAGTACAATCTAATAAATCCTATATGATTAATTATTATTATTATTATTATACACAATTATTCATCTCTATTTAATTTTTATCAATCACAACACCGATGCCCAACCAACCTCCTCAACTTTTCCCCATGCACAATACCCTTATCCTTAGGATTTTTCCTTATATCCCTAGTTTATATTTAGTATAATAAACGATAAACCCTAACCCTAACACACATGTCTTACAAAATATATATTAAAAAAAGCATATAAATACACATGATCATCTGCATATATAATAATGTGAGTGCTAAAAAAATATATACACCTTAATTTTATACTTAGAACGTACATATCATATGATAATAATATATGTTTTAGGCTTGTGGATTCTCTTAAAATAATAATACATACTTTTATAAAATAGATTATAAACACATTTATATATATATATATATATATATATATATATATATATATATATATATATATATATATATATATATACATATATATTAAGGTCTCGGCTGGCCACAATCAAAAAAGGCCACAGCAAAATTTTTCACCAAAACATCAAACGACAGATTTTCGAACAACACATCAAACACAACCTCTTCGGTGCAACATGCATGCATTTATATATATATATACATATCAGTAGAGACAAATTAAGCAATGAAGGAAGAACAACACATACGTAAAGAGAGCGACGGCGTACAGGTTGAGAACGGCAACGACGAAGGTACAAATGCTGGCTACGTTCGCAAGAATGGCAGAGGGGTGGTGGAGAGATGGCGGTGCAACGGTTTCCTTTAATTCAGAGGAGCTGGAGCAGTGGTGCAAGGGTTCGCAAGAGAAAGAGAGTACGAGAGGGAAGCGGCAGATTCTGAAATTTTTGGCAGGAAACAAAAGAGAACGAAATAAAAGGAGATTTTAATAACGGTTCCTGTAAGAACCGTTATTAAATCATGTTTTAATAACGGTTCCTCCAACAACCGTTATCAAAAGATGATTTAATAACGGTTCTTACAGGAACCGTTATTAAAACCTTGCCAATTTTAACAACGGTTCTTGTTTGAACCGTTATTAAATAATGTTTTAATAACGGTTTTAGGTCAACCGTTATTAAAATTTCCGTGCAAAATTTTACCTTGCACTTGTAATAACGGTTATTACGTAAAACCATTATTAAAAATTCCCGCGCATTAATTTTCACGGATTTGACGACGGTTTTCGAAACACCGTTATTAATGTCTCGTTATTAATTCCTATTTCCGTAGTAGTGGTACTTGATAGTGCTGTGTTCAATCTATACAAATGTTTGAACTTCTAAAACATGAAGAAAAGGTAAACATATTGTCACTACTCTCCATTTTCTGGATAAAATATCCTGGAGTACAAACTACCAAAAAATAATAAGTCAGTCAATATATTTTAACATGAATGATAAAATGTATGTTACATTAACATCAAATAAAGAAATAAAAATTTACCATTGGTAATATCACCAAATAGGGATGAGGTTTTTTGAGACTGAAATGGATAGTACACATGTTTTTGAGGTGTAGCTTTTTCGATGGAATATCATTTTGATACCGTATTAGTATTCTCTACATGAACGACAATTATATAAAAAACCATAATTAGTAGGATTTATGAACATTAAATCGTTATCTATAATATTTAATGTATAAGTAACTATTTATAAGTAAATAAAAATTTCTTATTATCTAATTATCTAATATAATAATTCCAGATAACTAGATAAATAAAATCTATCTATAATCTATAAGTAAATAAAAATACAAATATGGATAATGATTTAGGTCAAAAAATAATAATATAAACTTAAGTTTATATCAAATGGAAATATAAGCCCTATAATATTTTTACAACATTATAATGAATCAATAATATTATACGTTAAAGTGCAAAACACGCTTAATTTTTTAACTATTATATAATATAATTTGTAGAGCATATTTTTCTTTATGTTTTCCATTTTTTTTTGTTTATTATTTTTAAGAATTTTATATCAAAAATGTAATAATTTTGAAATTATTTATAAATCATACTCTAAATCTTTATAAATATTCTATGGATTTTTGTTATCACCTAACCACCTAATATAATAAATATACTAAAATTAATTTAATACTACTTGATAAATAAAATGTAAAACAAATTTAACCTTTAAACTAATATGCTTTTTACAATTTTAAAATTAGATAATTAATATGTCTCAATTTTTAAAGCATATTAGTTTTTTCATTATAATAAGAATACATTAATGAATATGTCTGCCAATCACATGATCAACCATAATTAGGATTGATGAATCATTAAATATCTATCTATAATCTATACCTATATATAATATATAAATAAAAAGGATAATAATTTAAGGTAGAAAATAATAATATCAACTTAAGTTTTATTATCTTGGGTAACTAATATTTAAATCAAATGGAAATATAAGTCCTATAATATTTGTACAATATTATAACGATTCAATAATTCAATAATATTAAACGTTAAATTCCAAAACACATTTAATTTTTGAACTATTATATAATATAATATGCAAAATAATTTTTTTTTTATTTTTTCCAATTTCGTTTTTTAGTTTTTTTATTGTTATTTAGAATTTTATACTAGAAATGTAATAATTTTAAAATTATGGATAGATCATAGCCTAAATCTTTATAAATATTCTATGAATTTTGTTATCACCTAATATAATGATAAAACTAAAATTAATTAAAGAGTATTATGGATAATAATTTTAAAATTATCGATAAGCATATCTACTTAAGTTTAATTCTCTTAATGTAATATAATCTGTAGAACAGATTTTCCTTTATATTTCCCATTTTAATTTTTTAGCATTTGTTTTAAGAATTTTATATCATAAATGTAATAATTTTGAAATTATGGATAAATCATAGTCTAAATCTTTAAAAATATTATAGGAATTTTTGTAATCACCTAATATAATAAGAAAACTTAAATTAATTAAAGAGCATTATGGATAATAATTTTTAAATTATGGATAACCATATCTACTTCAGTTTAAGTCTGTTTTTGTAATCTTATCTGTAGAACATATTTTTCTTTATGTTTTCCATTTTCTTTTTTTTAGTATTTTGTTTTTTATTTTTAAAAATTTTATATCAGAAATGTAATATTTTTGTAATTATGTATAAATCACAGTCTAAATCTTTATAAATATTGTATGGATTTTTTTATCACCTAATCATCTAATATAATAAGAATACTCAAATTAATTTAAGACTACTTGATAAATAAAATATAAAACAAATGTAACCTTTCAACTAATATGCTTTTATAATTTTAAAATTAGATATAAATCATAGTCTACATCTTTATAAATATTCTATGATTTTTTGTTATCACCTAATATAGTAAGAAAACTAAAATTAATTAAAGAGTATTATGGATAATAATATTGAAATTATAGATGACCATATCTATTTAAGTTTAATTATCTTGGGCAACTAATATTAAAATTAAATAGAAATATAAGTCCTATAATATTTGTAAAATATTATAAAAATTCAATAATATTATACGTTAAACAACAAAACATATTTATTTTTTTAACTATCATCTAATATAATTTGTAGAACTTAATTTTTTATATTCGCGAATATATGTTTTTAGTTTTTTTTATTTTGTTTAGAATTTATATCAAAATTCAAAAATTTAAAATTTTTAAAAGTATGGTCTATTAATATTATAGTGATTTATGTTATCACCTAATCATCTCATCACATAATATAATAATAGTATTAAGATTTTATTATTATCACCTAATCATTTAATATGTATCAATTCCTTAAAAACTATTTTTATTGTCATTAATATTAACACATTAACACATCATATAATATGCCAACTCAATTATTATAATCATAAAAATAAAAATAATAATTATATTAATAACTTAATTAATATGCATATATTAATCTAGTAATCAATGAATATCATAAGAAATGTGTATTTATTTAGCTGTTTTTTATAATGTTAGTATTTTTTGGGTAAATACTGAATTAATTAATGAATTGAATAATTAATATAATCTACCTTAAATGTGGACATATCAATTTAGCTATACAAAATTTAATTAGTTACTTAAATAATTTAATTAATATACTATAACCTATGATGAATGAAAATAATTACTTAATTAGATATATAATAATTATAGCTCAATCATAACCGTTGATTTCAAAATCAGCTGATCGAGATCGTCCAAACGTTTTTGACACAGATCGACCTTCAACAAACAAAAATTATATACTGTTGATTTATGTATGAAAGAATCATACACGTTGATTTCTTTCCATGTAGATTCCCCAAACAAACACAAATCAACTTAATCTCGGCCGTCCACATTACACTTCCCTCGTGATGGATGGTCACGATTGAACATAACTACTGACACACGAAACCCACAAAGTTCAATTTACACTACTCGAGGCAGGATTCGTATCGTCCGAATCTCTACACCCTCATTTCGCCGACCTCTCCTCCATTCTCCTAACCTCTACCTTCTGTTTTAGATCTTCAAACTCTATGTCTATCATCAAAATGAAATAATAATATGATTCAAGTTGAAGTTTCGTCTTCGTCTATTATAGTCTATTCTTTTTCTTTTCTTTTTTTGTATTAGTTTCTCCATCTATTCTCAACTTATGTTAAAATTTCATATATCCGGCCCTAGGATCCAAATCCGATATATATAGAACACCCAAATAAGTAGGTCAACTTCAGATCTTTACCACGTTATTTTTCTGAAATTGAGGAAGTTACTACAAATGTGTAAATTTGTTCTTATTTTCTCATGGTTAACTTCGTCATCGGTTTGTTTCATGTGTTACAATAAGGTAAGTTCTTCACAAATTTTTTCAATATTGAATAAAATATGTTATACTCTGAAATATGGGACTAAAGATTTGTTTGTATTTTTCCTATGAAAATCAGAGTGCTTATATGACTTTTGTTTCAAATGAGCTCAGATTTCAAAACTTTTTGCAAGAAAAATCTTCGTGGTAAGCAAATAACTCAAGTTGAAGATTTCTACAAAAATCGTAAGTGTTTTCAAAAATTACTTACTCTATCTATCAAAATAGTATAAGTTATTTTTTTTTTTGACAAATTTTTTTTTTCATCTTTCTTCTTTTGAATAGCTGAGTTTGCATCTCACTATGACATCACCTCAGATTTCAAAATATTTGGCAGATAACTTTGAGGGCCCTAATTATCATTATCAAATTGTAAGTATATTTCTGTGATTTTCATCCACGACTTATTCTATAACTTTACATCAAAAACAATTTCATTATGGTCATAATATTTATTTGTCGATTTATTTAAAATTAAAACACACAAACATGACAACCTGTTTAATATGTACATTTAATTAGTGTTAACAGGTTAGTGACATCTTCATAAACATACTTTGAATTATCGAAATACACACAATATTAAGGTAAGATGTTTCTTTTTTTTTGTTTCCTTCGACTTTGTAAGTTTAATATCTTTTCTGTCTTCCAAGTTAGACCACTAATTTGGTTTAAATATTTCTTTTAGGTTGTGAACATAAGGTATGATAAGTTAAAAATTTATGTTCCAAAGTTAATATACTTGTATACTTGATTTTTAAAAGTCAAAAGAGTTTTGATTAATGGTAGATACATTATTATTGTCATAAATTCATATTCAAAATTTATTTTTAAACCATTCATTGTCTTCTATATTTTTTTATATAAATTATAAAAATATTTACATATGTTTAAAATAATTTGATTAGTATAAGATACAGAGATAATAAGCTTTAAAGTTTTCTTCAATAGTTAATATACTCTAATTTTTAGTAATAATAAATATAGTTAAATATACTTTCTATTTTGAAAGCATATTGATGTTGATGTCCATGGTGATGTTGGAACACATCGTCGATTAATATTATATACATAATTTATTATTACTTAAAGTATTTAAATTAAATAAATGATCAATTAGTAGAATTTACTATTTATTATGTGGTTTCAATTATTATTTCACTTATTTATGCATAAGAGAGTTGTTTCTTGCCTATCATTTATAGCATTCTTGGATTATTTCCTCCTATGCCAGCTATTATACTCTTACTCTTGTAAACATAAACATTACTATCTAATGATTCACTGTGTTGTCTGTTTCCTATTCTGGAAAATGTTGTCATATGTGCACGTGTTTTCTGTTTTGAATGAATTTTTTTCGATTAATTAACATGATTATCTGAATTTGAATTAACATATACTATACAGTTTTGGTTGTCATTATGGATTAATTAACAAAAGTATCTTCATTTGGAATATTTAGAATAACATTTTAAAATTTGGAAACAATTACTAATGGCTAACAGAAGGTAGCATCATGTATGGTTGTGTTATATTTTTTCAATGCAATAATATAAACATTATGACCTATTGTACTTCATAATATCATTGGTAGCATGATCTATTACTAATAGATTTGGTTGTTATTATGCATTTCTAAGAACATATACTATGGTCATAAATCCAATCCTAAATAAAAATTTAGAAATAACTAATGACTAATATGTTAGAATGCATAAATTATAAGTGGAAAAAGCTAAACATGTATGAAAACTATAATTGATAATAATGGATAGTTGAACCTGATGTTGAGGCTTCTTCTGTTATCCTTTTTCGACATAAGGTTTTGGACTTTGTTAATTTCTTCTTGATTTAATTAGCTAATGCACACAAATTAAACAGATAAATAAATAGTGTTAATATAAATATAAAGGAGTGAGCACAATAGTAAAGCTTACTTTGAGTAAAAAAAATTTCTTGGTTTGTAATAATCTGCAATACTTTTTAAATTTGCTTGATAGCTAAAAAATCAATTCAAAGTATGGATGAAAGGGAATATGTAGGAAAGGTGAGATTTCTCTTGTGCGTTGTTTAAATAGATAAAATAAAGAAATAGGTTGTTCAAATAGGGCAGTCAAAGAATGAGGGTATATTTTTAATTGGAGTTATATTTTTTTCTATGGCTGTGTCAGCTGTTCAATTCAAATTAAGCTGATCCAAAATATCAAAAAATATTTTTTCCCATAGTCACTATGAATATAACTGTTATTTCAGTTGACATCTTTTATAACGTTCTTACTTCATCATCCTGTTCATTTAATTTCTGCCTGTTTAAGGATCATATCTAGTTGGACTAAAATAAGTTGCATAAATTTCATAGAAAAGTAGCCTTCATTACATAATATCTAATAAAATAACATAAGATACCATTACATCATAATAAGGATAATATAAGGTACTAATAACAAAATAATCAGTATAATAAGCAAACATAACATGCTTAATACTAATAAATAAGTCTTTTAGGTAAAATTTCTTTCGAAAGATAGAAAAACTAACATGGGAAAACATAAAAGATATAGATATTTAAACTCATTTCGGAGTTTTTCTTTTTTGATCACTACTCTTGTCCTCTTTATATGAATAGTTGATGCAAATCTCCATCTATGTTTCTCTTCCATCTCTTGTCTGATTCCACATCTATGGGTTTTGTTGGAGTGTTGTCATCTTCCTTGTTTGGTGTTGTGATCTCATTAGTTTGTGAAATAACCTTAAAAACAAAACTTATGAAACCCTAGTTGTTGACCTGGCTGTCAAACATGCTTGCCCCATCATACTTGTTGACTATAGCATGATATGTTGTAAGTTTTAGGACTGTATATGCTCCCAAGTTGTCATCCTTAATTTGCACCAAAAATAGTACTACCTTATTGAACATGATTTCAAGTTCACATGGTAGACCATCATCTGACATCTATATCAAGTGAAATAATTATCTGAATTAAGAATGAAATAGGGATTTAGGTAATAATAATTAACCTATAGTCTATATTATACCTTTGCATTACCTAGTTTCAATTCCTTTACTGATTTCCTTATCAATTCCTTGCATTCTCCGTCCCACATTAGAAATGGGGCATTATTTGTGTCATCAACAACTCCGACTTGTACCTTGTACCTTATATTACCACTTATTTTGTATTTATTGCATCTCTCATACTTGAATTTGTCCCCCACTTGGTTTTAGCTTCATGAAGCATCGTTTGCATGCAATGTAATACTAGTTTTCCTCAGTCTCTACTTCTACTATTCTTGCTTTAACCCAGAACTTTTCTATCTATTGAATGTTAATATAATTAAAATTCAATTATATTTGATTAAATAATATAAACTTATTACCTAGAAAATTTGATATTTAATAGATCTCCTCGTTTTTTAGCTCCTATAAAGATTTAAATGGCCACCTTCCACTTGCTAACTCACCATCAATAGAATATGATGGTAAAACTTGTGGGTCACTAATGGTTGTAGTAGTGTTTCTGTCAGGTGGAAATATGAAACATTACAATATAGTTAGAGTTATTGAGAAGTTGTATATAAAATATTATTAAATTGTCTTTCATTTGTTTTAGAAAACAATACTCATTTGCAAAGTCTTGAATATCTTTTTCATCATTGTCCAAGTGACATTCCAAGTGTTGGCAAGTCTTACTTGATCTACATAAATGAAACATATAGAACATCATTCATGCATGTATAATTGAAATTAACATATAAATATTGTTTTTACCTATGAACATTATGACTTTGACAAACTGTTATAGGATGTAAACTACTTGAGGGCTACACTCTTTCACATATGTGTTTAGCTCACTAACAAGTTCACCCATGGTATATAATCTATGGTGTTCTGCCTACAAAATATTATTAATGTAAGTAAGACTTGTGTAACATCATTTCTTCTTCTTTTTTTGGTCTATTATATACCTAGAGTCTTCATTGCTAAAATCTAGTTGATTTGTCATTTGCCCATAAATTTCCTTTGTTTATATGTTATGGATGCTCACTACTTTACCGATCACATTTGTCAAGGTTTTGATAATATTAATGATTAATGATAATGGAAACAATGTGTACAAAATTGAATAACCTTAGCAATAAGTATGGAAGTATCTGTTGTAGGTAAAGCTTCATATGGGACAAATTGATATAGATGCTTCGGAAACATGTCCATTCTCTAAAAAAATTCTATGTTTGTCATGAAATAAATGACATATGGAAATCTTCTTATTTTTGTGCCCATTTTGTTGTTAGCAACAATAAAATATTTCAAGTGGTATAGCTTTCCTTCAGATAAAATGTGCCTGAATTTTTGAATGAGTGGCCTTCTAATTGATACATGCACTCTAACTTCCTGCAATATAACATAACATAGCAATACTGATATCTTACTATATGTTTTAAGAATTTAACATTAATTTTAATTTGAAAAAATTACCTGACTATCATGCATGATACATTCTATTGAGTATGCCTGAGATTTGTTCTCATAGGATTTTCTTTCATAAATTCTAATCATTCTCAATTGAACTGCCCAAGTGGTTGAAGAAGGGTTGATTTCATTTTGGCAAAGAAAATAGAGGCATGTTGGGCTGATTATGATATCTGAAAGGGAAAAAAATTACAAATTTAGTAATTTATTTTAGTAAGTAAACAGGTAAACAAACTATTTAATCAAATGTTGTAGGAGAAAATACTTATTTTTTTTTTTGTGATGCTATAGCTGTTTGTGCAACTTGGAGAATATTATGCTTTAGGTGGAACTTGCAAATAGAGGGATGTTAGGCTGATTATGATATATGAAAGAAAAAATACAAAGTTTTTAATTTATTTTAATAAGTAAATAAGTAAACAAACTGTTTAATCAAATGTTGTAGGAGAAAATACTGATTTTTTTTGTTGATGTTGCAGCTGTTCATGCAACTTGGAGAATAGTATGCTTCAGGTGGCACTTGCAATAAAATATGATTGAGGCTATGGTTATGAGAAGATCATATGCTTGTATATATAATATAAATTGTAAAATATTGTAAACAATTGTTACAAAGTCAAATATCTGATATGGTAGCTATTTGGCCATTGATATAGGTTTTTTATACTTTACAGACCATTGATTAATTGAGAAACGGATTTGTGACATGTCAATATGCACATGACTGACATGTATGTATGCACGTGACATGTATGTATACTGGTGAAATGTATGTATGCAGATAACTGAGTTGTTTGGGCGAGAAATTGTCTTATGCAAACAACTATATTTTTATATATAATAAGATGTTGTCTTATTTTCTATGTTTAACGTTCTTATGAACATCATTGAGTTTGGTCTTATGAAGCAGGCATGCTTTTAAATTCTTCCCTTTATGCATAAAATGTAGAGATAAAATATAGTTTTTTTTTACCCAGGCATAATGACTTTAGGCCAACTATTAATGGAGAAATCAAGTTAGGTTAGTATTGTTGAATTAATTAATTTTACTCCCTTGTCTAGGGAATTTATTTTTGTGCATTCAAGGCATAAACTTGTAACATGATTGTTATATATATTGAATGGCACTAATGATGATGGTGGATGCTAGTTTTTTGGCTAATTATGGTTTCACAAGTGACTCTTGTGCGTCTGTTTTGCTTATGTTGGCACAACTAGAGAATTTAAATAAAGCTCCCTTGTTGATACTTTCTTTTCTTAGTCATACTGATTTGTGAATAGGGGAATTCAAGCTTTCTCAGGTATGTTGGGGCATGAATGTTGGTCTAGACAACATCTCCTTAATGTTGTTGTTGCTACAGTATCAAGTCATTTAAATGGGGAGTTTCCATATTTTATTATGGTATTTTTGTATTCACAATGATAATCTTATAGCCTTACGATGACATCTCTCTCTCTCTCTCTCTACATAGTAAAAACTAGTGTCCTCAACCCATGTAAAACACAACAATGAAACAACATAAAGATATTTGCCTAGAAGTCTTAATTCATTGTGACTGAATTTTGAAACTTGTTGTTGGACAATTCTTGATATGTATCAGTATAATATAAATATAGTTGGAAATTTGTTTACATTTGTTGGATAATTTATATTTAAATATGAAATTTGATTCATTGTTTCATTTTATTATTATTATTTTGGTTGGAGTGAGTGTGTGTGTGTGTGTGTGTGTACAGAATGAATTTGGTACAAACTTATTATAAAATGCATATGGATCTAAACAACGAAGGGTTGTGATTTGAATTTAAGTTAATTAATAGATAATAGATTGCGGTGGAAATATTGTAATAAATTAGAACATTGATGGTCACTGTTAAAAAAGAAATGTTATGAGCAAGTTTCATTTAAAGGATGATAGTTTCACTTTTTTCATGATTTGAGCAAAAGAGACAACTTTCTCAAGTGATAAAGGTCAACCAGCAACATCGACGATGGTAGTCTACTTAACTATTGCCAAAACCATTTCTCTCTCTCTCTCTCTCTCTCTCTCTCTCTCTCTCTCTCTCTCTCTCTCTCCTAGGTTTGGCCATGGCTTCTACTTGTACTTCCTTGTTGCTACTCCATATGTGATGCACGGAAACGACCGTTTTCTGTCCCGAAAATATTTCTCGTTCCGGAAACTTCTCGGAAACTTCTCCGGATTAAAATTTATATTAAAATTATTTAATTAATATTTTTATTAAAAATATATTATTTAATTAATTTTTATTAAAAATATATTATTTAATTAATTTTTTATTAAAAAATTATTATTAATAATTAAAATTAACTAATATAAAATTAATTTTATTTTTCTCTCTAAATTTTAATAAATTTAACCTATTTCATAAAAAAATATATATAATTTTTTGAACGTTTCCTGCCATCATCGTTTCCTAAATTTCTAAGAAATGGCGTTTCCGTATTTCGTCCCGTCCCCGTTTCCCCATCCCCGTCCCCGTTTCCGTGCATCACTATTGTCCATTAGTAGTGCCGTTTGGATGTTGTCGGAAGGCGGCCGCACTTATAATGTTGACACCAGACATCCCAAAATTATAGGCGGGAATATCTCAGAGGTAGAAGATGTTGCGTATTTCAGGATATATTATGGGTACTTATAATTTTAGTTGTTCTATGCTTTTGATCAAATGGTTAGAAATTGTTCCTATAAATGTATTTTATTATAAATTTGTACCATACCCCTTCCCTATATATATATATATATATATATATGTATGAATGAGTATAAAGTTAGTTATGTATATTATTTGAAAAAAAAAAGAAAAAAATATTAAATGAGTTATTATAATATTAAATGAAAAGAAAAATGATTTAGGGCAAAATCAAGGATCAAAGTGGGCAATTAAATTGCTTTGGAAGACTATATGGACATAGGAGACAATATGTTGAAAATTTCCTTGGAGATTAAGATATAATAAAAAAAAATGTGTTAAATTTTGCCTTATTTAGTTTTAAGTTAAGAAGGCCAATAATTTTTAAACTTCCTTCAAAGCCCCGAAAAGTGAAAACCTCAGCTGGCTGTCAGTATAAAATATATTTAAATATTAGCGATCAACGGTACCTTCCAAAATATTAGTACTATATAAAACGTGTACGTATACAACACATTGTGAGTTGTGACAAACCAAACCATTGATTATTATAATGATAGGGACTGACTACCTATCCATAGCTCAGCTATAATAAGAAAGCCTGAAACAATTAACCCAGATTGATGCTGCACGTACACGCGCAGGTTCACGTACGTGCTGGCCTATACTTTGTATATTCAAGTCCCACAAATAACAAATAATAACAAAAAAATCATGGTCTATTAATTTAAAAGAAGAAATACGCGCGCGCAAACTAAATATGTTTGTTACTATGTAATATATATGAATGGAGGCCAGTGAACTTGATAGATAGCTATAGCTATTAGGGACCATGCATGCATCAATTCATGAACTGACTGAATTTGGATTAATTTGTCAGGTGTGATACGTCCTCGTTGTCTTTGATGTTATTGTCTTTCATGATCAGTGAGGTCAGACTATGGAGTACTGATTGGGAAGAGATGGATCAAGAGTTTGTAGGGGTTCTTATTTTACGTCATGTTTTTATTTATTTATCAAATCGTATCAGTTCCGACATAATATAATCATATAACAACAACAATAATAATATATAACAAAAAAAGTGAGTTTGGATGACAGAAACATATTGTTGTCGTTCGTTTTTTTTAGAACAATAATTTATTATAAGTGTTGTTTTCGTTACCGTAGAGAAATTTATGGATAATAAAGATATTTTATATTAGTTAATTTTAAATAATGATATTATTTTCTTATCACACATAAATTAGTTTTGGGATATAATTTTTTTTTTATCTTTCTTACTTCATTGTTGGACAACAATATTAATTTTTTTTGTTGTTCATACTTTAATAAATGATTGCTGAAAATTTTTAAAAAGGCACTTTCGGGTGTGTTTAATATGAGAAAATTATTTTTCATTTTTCTAACTTTTGTATTCGAAAACTATTTTTAAGGATAATTGAAGGAAGTTTTTTTCTAGTAGAAAAGTAGGAAACGTGCTCATTATATATTTAAGTGAAAACTCAAAATTTAAATAATATGTTTAAATATGTGTTTCTTTAATATATGTATATATGTAGTTTTCTTTTAAACGAGGCACGAAGAACCCCCATAAGGGTCATGGTAGGTAAGAAATCTATTCTAAATTATTTTGAGACATGATAATATGGGTAATAAGATTAGTTACAACGCACAAAAACGAGTTTTGGGCTACGATTATATATTTTGTCACCCATTACACACTTTTTCCTAGCGCTCAAATTTTTTGACCTTTGCCTCCAGGCTTCCACACATATATGAAACTTAACAAACTTTCCCCCTTCATTTCACCCTATCGTAATCCTTCACAATCACATCTCTAGTTCGCCTTTTCATTTTGATTCATTTGTTAATCTTCTACCATCTTATTCAACTTTATTGTAGAAAGCGTGATATCTCATAAATCTTCTTCTCTGGTTTGATAATTTTGTAGGTGCAGGTCTTGTTCAGCAGCATTCATCTTCCTCCATATGGTCTTCTAGGTAACAAATGATAGTAAGTCTTATTTTGCTAGATCATTTTTCTCTTTAATTATTTCAGTTCCCTTGAATGTGCCTCTTTTAGTTTTGTATGTGCGTGCATGCATTTTGTTTTTTTACCCTTCAATTGGGGGATGGGGTGGTTTGAAAAGAGTAAGGTTTGAGTCATATCATATATGACATTCTATGTCTATAGGTTTATGTTATACAACCAAATCTTACTCAGGATATGTCTAAACATCTAGAAGAAGGTGTGTGTTTAATATGACCCATAATTCATTTAAATGGATTCTAACATATGTTACTTTTGCTAAGCTCTTTGATGTCTACTTAACCATAATTTCATTGAGCATCAGGTTTGCTAAAAAATATCTGATTTTAGTCAAAAAATTACACCCCTCTTTTGCAATTCAATTATCAGCAATAAAAATTAATGAAAATAAGAAAAGCTTGGTACAAGACTAATGTATAGCTTTTTATTTTAGAATTGTTCCTTCACAACATCATTATCAAGAATTTCAATATTATGTTGCTACTAAGTAATAGCTTAAGTCTACTTCTTGTTGCATCAATCTTGTTGTACAAATGATAGACACGTATAATAATTATTTATGACATCAATATTAATTTAACAACATTAAGTACAATTTATAAAAATTGTTCCAAGATAATATCACGAGCACCATGAGATAATACACCTTATAGTGAAATAAAGAGAATAAATACTTGACCTCCTATTACACACCCATTCTCTAAATACACATCCCTATACCCTTCATTTTTTTTTGGCAAACTTTCAAAACATCCCTATTCCAGATCTCCCCCCTCACTCTGTCTCTTTAGTTCGTTCTTCCCCCTATCTTTATCTCTCTCATTTCTTGCCTTCATCCTCTCCCATATAGAATTACCGGTGTGTTTCGGTTACCTTTGTTGTTCTTCCTTGGGTGGTTTCCTCTTATTTGTCTGCTCTTCCGTTTTTTTATGCTCCTCTTCAATATAAGTGAGTGAAGAAGAGATTTATTTTTATTTTTTTATATCTACATTCATTGTGTAGTTTGATTTGTGTGTTGGACTATCAGACATGTTATTAAGATTTGTGAATGAAATGGGGTAGGAAAATGGGCGAATCGCATGAAGATAAGGACGAATGAGTGAATGACTCAAAGGTAAGGGATGAATAGGTGAGCACAAAGGGATGGGAACTAATGAGCGAGCCACCTGTTGAAGCTACAAGACTCCGGGTAAAAGCCCCATAGTTCTCCCTACCCCTACTATGCAATGCCGCAATGGCACATCGCCTCCACCCTCATAAGTGGTAACGACCCATCACCTCTCCCCACCTACATAGCAATTGCTCATCACCTCCCCCCATGTATGCACGAACGACCTATATACTTCCCCTAAGTACACATACACGACCCATAAAGCCTTCCCTCACCTGAACCCCAAACCCTCAACCATCAATCCCAAACCTTAACCCCTAAACCCTAAACCCCGAACCTCAAACACTTAACCATCATCCTAAAACCCCAAACCCTAAAACCTAAGCCCTTAAATATCAACCAATCAACCCTAAAACCTAAGCCCTTAAATATCAACCAATCAACCCTAAACCCTAAAACCCAAACCTAAACCATAAACCCTAAATCTTAACCCCCAAACCCTAAACCCTAAACCCTAATCCCTCATTGTAATACCCCAAACATTTTTTAGGAATAAAACTAAAATATATGTACCCTTTATAATAAAATTATTATTATTATTATGCTAATAAAAATGGCACAAAAAATCATTATTTGGAAGATATTTTAATTAACTAATCTAAAATAAATTATGGCAATTTTAAAATTAATGGAAATTATTTTAATTATTTCATAATTATTATTTATTAACATAAATCCTCAAAAATCCAAAATACCTACCATCCCTCTTTTCCTTTTTCCTTTTTCACTTCCTCTTTTTCTTTTTCTTTTTCTCGTTTTTCCTTCTTTCTTTTTCTTTCTTCTTTCTTTTTCTTCCTTTCTTTTTTTGTTTCTTCTTTCCTTCCCAACAGACTAGGATGTGCCCAATAGGCCCCGTGGCTCGGGCTCGCTTCCCTCTTCCCCTCCTTTCCTTCTCCTTTTTCTCCCCCTAACCAACTCAACTTCTTTTTTTCTTTCCCCGAGCACTAGCCTAAACGCACATCACCCCCATTCTATACTTTCTCTCCCTTTCTTTTTCCCTCCATTCCTTTTCTAGCCTTACTCCAACAATTCGTACGCCTGCAGATCCCCTCCCCCACTACCATTTATGCAGCCTCCCTCACCTACTACCCCTCTTTCTTTCCTCTTTAGACCATACAAGGCGTGCACCTTGCATGTTCTTCTCCCCTAACCTACACCCTACCACCCGTAACTTCTCCCCCTTTGTGCAAGTTGTACTATCTTGCCACTGCTGACCGACAGCCATTTGGCCCTCCCTTCCTTGTTCTCTTCCTTCCTTTGTCTTCTCCCTACCTCCTTATACCTATATAAGCCCTCCCATGCCATCATTCTCCTTTCTTTTCTCTACTTGACCTCCCCTACCTCTCTTTCTCCTGTCACAAATTCAAACGTTGTCGTCGCCACCTCAAGTCCCTCCCATTCTCTTCCCTGCACCATCATATGCACACTAAGCCCATTCTCTTCCATTCATTTCCCTTCCTTTCCTCTCCCAACCATGCAAAGTGGGTAGCAATTGCTACCATTTTTCACCACCGTGCACCACCAATGCCTCTCTATGCCACCACCACCATCTGTCGTACCTCCCTCCCTACCTCCTTTCCTACATAAGAGGATCTCCCTTTCCACAATAACTCCTCCACCACCCCTTCTTCCCTTTCCTTTATTCTCTCTCTTCCTCCCATCCTCTCGGACACCTTCATGAGCACCATCGCTGCCATGACAATGAGATCACCACCTCCACCACTAGTTGTCTGTGGCAGCACCTTCACCACCCCAAGAAACCCTACCTTCCCTCCTCCTTCCAACCCTAAAAACTCCCTCCTTGCATCACCACCTATGCTGCCACAACATCACCACCACCCTCACCTGCCTAGTCCATTCCGGTCACATCTTCCCCCTCCTTACTTATTTTGAGCATTTTATTTTAATATCTATTATTTTTAATATTATTGTTATTCTTTTGGCTAAGAAAATAAAGGGAAAAGGAAAAAAGGTAGGAAAGAAGTAAAATATCTAAGTTGATGATCTCATTATAGGTATCGCACTAGTAATCACCCACGAGGAGGCATAGGATCTCTTTGCTTCAAGATTAGAGCCACCTAGGTAAGGATATGTTTATGTTAGGGTATGCATATGTGTCTTGGTTGTGGAATGAGTGTATTTGTGTGTATATGTATATATGAACTAAGTGTGTTGTGCAGCTTTGATTTCAAGGACCTAAGGTAATGATATGTATGACCCTCATTGATTATTTTTATATGTGTTGTTAAGCCTTATCATGTGTTAATGTGAGTCTTATGTATTGTTGATAATAATATATTTATAAATATGGGGTCTTAGGTGGGACTTGAGTGGAAAAGGAAAATGAAATATAATAATGAGGATAGAGTAAGTAAAGTGCTATATAGGAAGTGTCCTAACTATCTATTAAAATAAATGGAGTAATAAGAAGGGGAAATGATGATAAGAAGGGTTAGGGTAAAAACTTTGCATGGGGAGTGTGAGCTTTGAATTGGGATGAGATTAATGTGTTAGGGCCTTTCTTGGAGGTTGAAAATGGAGAGGAGATTGTGTTAGGGGATTTGATTGATAGGGGGAGTTTTGTTATATGGGAAGATGAAAAGGTGATTAGGGGTGCAAATTAGGGTTTGAGGGGTCAACCCTACGGATAGGGTGTGTCATAGGAAAAATTTGAGGAAGTTGGATGTACATTGGGGTTGTGATGAGGGGTATACCATATGGAGGACGTGGGTCAAGTCAATGGAGGGTAGAGTTGTGTAATAAAGGGGGTACAAAAATAAAGGAGATATTAAGGTTTATAGTCGTGACCATTTGGGATGTCATTATCACATGTGGGAGTCGAGGGAGTTGAGATGCAAGGTTTTGGAGTTATGGTGAGTAAGGTGATATGTACTTGAATCAGGGAGGCTTAGGGTTAAGTAAGAATAGAAGAGGTGGCTAGGGCTATGTAGGCCAGATTAGGGTTTCGAGGGAGAAACCCTAGTGGGTGATGGATATCATAGATCGGGGAAAAGGAGAGCAAGCCATGACCCATGAGTATGCGACTTCAAAGGTTGCATATAGGTTGGTGGATAATGTTGGAGGTTCCATGAATCATTGGACGGTGTGGATATCCCGAGGTAAGGGATTAGGGTGTCTATGAGGTTATGTTTGGTTGGGGTGGTAGTAGGTTAGGAGTCTTACCTAGGTTGTGCATGGTTGGGTGTGTGATATCTGATAAATAAGATAGAAATAAGATAATAAACACTTAAAGTGGAAGATCATTGAGCCAAACCCGGATTTAGGTTTACCAATCCATTGGTTATAATAGTGGTTAGGTGTGTTATGCCTTGGAGTTTATATTTCCAGTCCACCAATTATAATAATGGGCATCCTAAGATTAATAAATGAAACCCTTGGATGTTAATAATTTATGGAAAAGACACTAATCACTTACAATGGAACACCACATGGGTCGGGACCGTGTGTAGTATATTTACTAGTCTACTAGTTATAACAGTGGTCAGGTGTATTCTATCCTAGAGTATAGTATATTTATCGATCCACTGGTTATAATAGTGGTCAGGTGTGTGTTGTCCTAGATGGTATTAGGTTTACTAGTCCACTGGTTATAATAGTGGTCAGGAGAGTTTTGTCCTAGATGATATAGTTACCAATCCACCGATCATAATAGTAGAGTCCTCAAACCCACGTAGATATAATTCAAGAGATGTGTAAATATGATACTAATGGCTTTAAACTCTGGGATAAATGATATAACATAATTTTCTATGTGCATTATAGTTGTATTATATACCAACCTATCTCTATTATGGTACTATATTTTTGTTGATATTTTAGGCTTGTGGTTAGTAAAAGTTGGCTAGAGGCCAGACTTATAGTGATCACAATGGTAACACCTTCCCATTTTGGTATATGAATTTTTGAAACAAATAAAAATTTTCCATTGTGTTTTGGGGGCGTTACACTCACTCCTAAACCCTAAAGCCTAAACCCCAAACCCTTAACTGTTAACATTCAACCCTAAACCCTCAACCCCAAACCCTAAATCCTCAAATATCAACCATCAACGCCAAACCCTCAACCCTAAATCCCGATTTGATTTAATTTAGTACAATATTTAATTATTATATAGTATAATATGTATTAATGATATCTTAATTATAAATTATAGATGGCAGGTAACAAAGGAAATGATAAAGAGATTAGGCAAGATGCTCCCGCTAGTAGGGTGTCTAAGAGAGTCATGACCATGAATGTTAGAGCACGTGTTGCTGTAGAACGTGGTATTAAGACAATGCCTCATAGTTCTCATACTAACTATATGCCATATGACATGATTACACTAATGGCACTAGCACCTCCGGTCAAGTAGCAGGATCTTCTTCGTCATCAGTAGTCGATGAAAATTAGCGGTTGATTGGACTTACAAGTGGTGGTCCAGAGATGCATGATCTTCTTACTAGTTTTAAAGGCCATGTGACATAAACCATATAGATATATAATGAGGTATTTTTTACAAATTTATTTATCAATTAATATATTTTAAGAAAAAAATAATATCATTTTATGTTTTTCTGATCTTTTTTGTAGGAACCACGTAGGCTGCTGAGGGTGCAGTCGAGGGTAAAGATGATTACAAGGATACATTATCTCACTCCTAAGGATGGGAATATCTATAATCTCATCAATTGCATAGGTTTGAGAGCTCTTTGTGATAGTTACTTTCGCTGTTATTACTACCCACTGATATATTCTTTTGTTGAAAGGTGGCACCCGAAGACTAATAGTTTCCTTTTTCTATTCGGTGAGATGACTATTACCCTCTATGATGTATATTTCATTATGTACCTAAATTGTCATGGGTATGAGTGTATGGGCGAGCCACACTTATACGACAACAATGCTATGATTTTACCTGTGAAAATGTGGGGTGAAGATGAGACGATGGTTAGGGGGACATATTTGAAGGGGAACTTGGTCGCATTAGATGCTATTATGGATAAGTTTATGACTAAGTAGGTTGATGATGATGATAAGTATTATGATAGACTCTATTTGTGGTACTTGCTATCATGCATGATTTCCAATGAAAAGTCCAACAATCATGCCTTATTGTTGGTGTTATGATTAGTTATCGATTTGGATAACTTTTGCTATTGATTGATTAGAGCCGCTACATTAGCATATCTCTACAAGAAACTTAGAGTAGCATCTAGAGTTGGGTGCAAGAAAATAAGTGGTTACATTATTGGAGGTAATAATTTATTTTTTCTTGTTAAATATAAGAGCTTTTACCTTTTAATGTGTATGATTTACATATATTGTTGTGAATATGTATAGGTGTGTATATATGAGTATTTTTCCTTTTTCTGCCAATCTTATTCCCACACATTTATAAAGTCACTGAATGTTAGAGCAATGAGATAGGACAATTCCTATTAGACTTGTCATTTGAAGTTAGTTGAGGACCTTATTCATTATAGGAAGTGTTTAGATATAGTATGGGTAGTACATATGGCTAACTACCTTTCTCTTTTATTATTCAATTATTGCTAATTCTTTCTAAAAATAATTTTCATGTATATATTTTGTAGGTTGATTTTATGCCTTCACCACTAATCTAGTATCATCGCAAGAGGTGTCATCATACCAGGGTGGCATTGTTTATGTAGATATTGGGAAGCTATACATGCATAATCATATTGCACAGTAGTTTGGTTACACCCAACTCATTCCCATGCCTCCTATTAAACTAGCTACCAGATTCTATAACAGTGTGAAGGTATAGAAGTATAAGGTTGTGGAGTATTGTGGAACAACTTACTAGATTATACATTGGACTTCATTTGGTGAGCTGGTAGATGTGGGTATCAACATGATACTTCCAACGACTACCTTACATGGTTCCTATCTGAATCCCACCTAAGAGTCCATCATAGGGGAGACGAAGGACCATTGGATCAAGAGTATATTGCTATAGAGGCAGAGATCCATGATGAGATGATGGGTGTCTAGAAATACTAGTTTAAACAAGAGAAGAGGGGATTAATCGATAAATATACCTTATGTGAAAAATTAAAAGAGGAGTACTTAGAATTTGGGGGACTAGAAATTACCTCTAGTGAAGAGGATACTGACCAACATGTTGATGGTGATGGTTATGATTAGTAGGAAATTTTATAGTGTATTTAGTTACTTTTGTTTATTTATCAGCTTTTAATATAAAAAATGTTTGAATGTTAATAAAATGTTTTCTACAATGGCCATGTCTCATACATCATGATTACTACTATGACATAATACAAGTATAACACCATCAACACAATAAAGAATCGTCAACCAAAGTCTCCACCTTGGTTGTGACTAACACTTGTCGCATTTTGGTAAAGCTGAATATGATTGAGATAAGACACATCCCATCTAGCAATCCTAGGATCAACATGAAGGTACCACCTATTTAGGGATGTAAACGGGGTGGGTTCGGGAGGGGTATACTATACCATTATCTGTACCTGATTAAAAATCCATACCCGTACCCGAACAGGTATCCGCTAACACATCCATTACCCAATGGATAAACCCAATTATAGTTAAATCAAATGAAAATTTTAACTTTAATTTATACTATATTTATTTTAAAATTAAGGGTAAAAGAGTAATTATATATCGGGTAAACGGATACGGATATGGATACGGGTATAGTTATGGGTACAGGTATGGATATCCCATACCCATATTCGTACCTGAACCTGATGGGTATTTTAATCCATTCTCCATATCCGTATTCATACCCGTTTATCCATATCCGTTTAAGTATCCATCAGATAAAATCCGCCCCATTTACATCCCTACACATATTAAATATAGGTTGTAATATTACATCTTCCATTAAAGTTATCTACACAACTTTATATAAAAAAATAAGAGTTTTATAAAAATAATATAGAATAATGAAGAAGTTATTCAAATAAGAAACATCATATACCGATTTATAGTGTTTAAAATTATTGTATTTTAATATAATAATAATGCATTTAGGTTGTCGCCCATTAGGTGAAGCTCTATGTGGAAAACATGTAACCAATTTTTCCCGTCTCAAGAAGACGAATATCAAATTGTACACCATTGCCAATAGAAATCCAAAGTCATGTTGTTACTGCCATTTCTCTATTGGATTTGGTCCATAAAAATGGGTAAGACAGTCCCTATTTTAGGTAATCAAATCTACAAAGCCATTCTCATATAATCCCAAATTTGTCAGCCAAAACACCGCCCCCTAACATCGGCATAGAGCTCCTCGTTCCCAAATAGTTATAGCACAACAACTCTAAATCCACAATTTCCATCCTCCACAACGTTACACCATGATTCAACCCACGAAAGCATCACTACCTTAATATCTAATGGCTATGGAAAATCATGTAAGGATCGGCGTATACTCTCTGTGAAATTCCCGAAAAGCATTTGTTTTAAGAAATATAATTAAATAAGGGTTTATTAGGGAATTAATTTAATTCATTATTTTTTTTGAAATGAGAAGAATTTATTTAGGGCAAATTAGAAGGAATTTATAAATATTTTTATAAAGGAAAATTGGTATTTTTGCTAATTAAAAAGGAATTTAGGAAAAATCTTTTAAAAACCCTAAATTATCCCAAAAAGAAAATTTAATATTAATTTATTTAAATGTTTTATTTTAAATACCCAAAATATTCTAATTAATTTATTTGACCCCAACCTACTTAAATTTTTCTTTTTCCTTTTTCCTTTTCCTTTTCCTTTTCCTTTTTCTTCCTTCCTTTTTGTTTCTTTTCTTTCTTTTTCCTTATTCTTGCCGATTGGGCCTATCATAGCCCAATCCACCCTTTTCTCTCCCTCTCTTCCGCAACCTAGTGCCGTTCTTTTCTTTCTTTCTTTCTTTCGGTAGCTGAAATGTTGGGTTTTGCATCTTTTTCTCCCTAGAATTCCGCATTCCATTTAAAATCTTATTACGAATGCGGACCGACCCAGTTCTTCTTCTTTTCCTTTTCTTTCTTTTTCCCTGGCCACCTGATTCACCTCCTTCTTCCTCCTTCCTCCTCCGCTGTCGACCTGCACCTTTGAAGCTCCAAAAATGGCATCGTCGGCTACGCGTGACTTGACTGGCCATTTTCTCTCTTTTTCTCTCCCCCTTAATTTGTAATTCAGCATGGTCTAACCCATTTTCCTTTTCTCCTGCTTGAAGTCTCCCTTTTCCTTCCCAAAAGGTCGAACACAACCAAAAATTATGCCAGCCGATTAACGCCACGGGCTACTCCAAACCCAACATGCATTGCCCTCCTGCCAACCTCTAGAACCCTACCATTCCCTCTACACTCTATAAATAACCTTTGGTTGTTAGTTTTTGAAACTTTTTCCCTGAAACCTAAGAGCCTACCCTGTGCACCACCATGACTTCAGATGACCTTTCCTCTGCTGTCAGCCAACTACGCCGCCACCTTTGCCTACCAAAGTCTTCCCTGCACCACCCTCTAACTAACTAAGCCACCTATCTACCTTGATTATTATCGCACGAGCCACCACAGCCATGCAAAATTCCCTACCCATCAAACCAAAATCTTACACCCGCAACGCCTCGAGCCACCGTCTGCCACCACATCCACCACTTCTACTACCTTCTACACCACCTAAAAGTTGCTACAAATCTTCCTCCACCTAGCCATACTCTTCTTTTCTCCTTTCTCCTTCTCCTCCCTTCTCTTTCTTCTTCTCTTCCTTTCGCTGCCACTTTTGCTACCGTGCACCACCGCCACTTACTGCCTCTCCACCCTCACTTTACTCCTCTCAGCCTAGGCTACCACCAACACCTCAACCCCATCCATATTCTCCATCTATTCTTCTCAAACCCCAACTTTTCCCCTTTTAACCTTCTTTTTCGACCACCGCTGCCACCATCTTGCACCACCGCTGGTGCCACCTATCTCTGCTGACTTAAGGTGAAACCCTAGACCCTCTCAACCATTCTCCCCTATTTATTTAAGTTTATTCTAATTTATTTCAATTTTTTATCATTTATTTGATTATTATTATTATTATTATTATTATTATTATTATTATTATTATTATTATTATTGGATGTAATGTTAATGTCATCTTTTCTTGGCAGAATAGAGAGTAAGAATAAAATATTTAAGTTGTTAGTTTCGAATTATAGACATTAATTGTATTAATATAAGTTTTATTATCATTGTTATTATTATTATCTTATTATTATTATTATTATTATTATTATTATTATTATTGGATGTAATATTAATGTCATCTTTTCTTGGCAGAATAGAGAGTAAGAATAAAATATTTAAGTTGTTAGTTTCGAATTATAGACATTAATTGTATTAATATAAGTTTTATTATCATTGTTATTATTATTATCTTATTATTATTATTATTATTATTATTATTATTATTGGATGTAATATTAATGTCATCTTTTCTTGGCAAAATAGAGAGTAAGAATAAAATATTTAAGTTGTTAGTTTCGAATTATAGACATTAATTGTATTAATATAAGTTTTATTATCATTGTTATTATTATTATCTTATTATTATTATTATTATTATTATTATTATTATTGTTGTTGTTATTATTATTTATCCAAGGAGGGCTAAAGCCCTATTTTAGGTTAATGATTCGCATATTCACATTTTATTATTATTATTATTATTATTATTATTATTATTATTATTATTATTACTACTACTACTACTACTACTACTACTACTACTATTATTATTATCTTTATTATTTTTAAGATTATTATAAGTAATAAGTGTTATTAATAATGTTATTAATATTTTAAATAGTACTTTCATTATTTAAAGGAAGGGTCGAAAACCCTACCTTGTATTTCTTAGACTTATGTTATTATTATTATTATTATTATTACTACTACTATTACTATTATTAGTGTTACGAATATTTTTAATATTATTAGTGTTATTATTATTATTATCAGCATTATTAGCATTATTTTGGTGAAGGGTAGAAACCCTTATATCACCATTCATTTTGAATTCCATTAATATTATTATTAGTATTTTTAGTAGTATTTCAAATAGTCGTTATTATATAGTATTATTTTATTTAAAAACCAAGTCTTAGGATAAGTTAGTAAATACTAAAATTTTTAGGAGGGAACCTAATTATAGTTTTTCCCCCATAATAGGTGAGACCAGTCAAAGCCCTAGAGAGGCATAGGAGCGTGCTCCAAAACCGGTGACATTTTAGGTAAGAGAGTACTAAGGTCGTTTTTGTATTATGTGTATTATATGCCATGCATGCCATGTGATGTGAATAAAAATTTATTTTATGTGGATTTGTACAATTTTTATATCCGCAGCATTATATGGAGTTGAGGTAAGATCGTACATTAAATTGTGGCATGTGTATTATGTGTATGGGTGTGTTATTATTATGGTATGATGTGGCCCATAAGACATACATGATAGGGTTGTAAAATAATGATGGGGGAGCATAATAATGTGGAGTTGTGGGTCGCATGGTGTTAGGATTTTGCATGGAGTTGTGGGTTGCATGGTGTTAGGGTTTTGCATGGAGTTGTGGGTTGCGAGGTGTTAGGGTTTGCATGGTACTAGGGTTTTGCATGGGAGTTATGGTTTATATGGGAGTTAATGGTTGCATGGAGTTGGGGTTTGCATGGGAGTTAATGGTTGCATGAGAGTTAGGGTTTGCATGGAAGTTAGGGTTATTATGGTTACCATGGTTTGGTGTGGTTAACTAGGGTTGGTGGATGAGAACAATAGAAGTCAGTCATGCATGTCTGGGTCAAAGCTTGTGAATAAGATACTTAAGACATTAATCACTTAAAGTGGAAGATAATGAGATGGGTCCAGTCGATCCACCGGTTAGGAATAATGCTTAGGGTTTTACCCTATATGTGACCGATCCACCATTTAGGAATAGTGGTTAGGGTTTTACCTTATATGTCACCAGTTAGGAACTAGGGTTTTACCCTATATGAGACAGGTCCAACCAATCCACTAGTTAGGAATAGCGGTTAGGACCAACGCTCTGTAACACCCCCAAAATTCACTACTGAAAGATTTTGTTTTATAAAAAAGAATTAGCGAAAGTAAAATAATAAAACTGTGAATTTTGGGGATATTACCACCACACTTAGTACCAGACCGGTTCACTCCTATCATTCCAGTACCAAGTGTTAAGGCTAAAAGAGAAAATACAACTTACGAGAAACTCAATCCATAATTAAATCAGAGTAGCGCAAGTAAACATTTTATAAGATTATAATCCACTAGTGGTGGTTATAAAACAACGAATACATTGAAATTGTGAATTTAGAGGATACTGAGTAAAACCCTAACAGTTCCAAATAGTTCCTTACACTCTTTCTTGAGGTCCCACTTGAATAACACCTGAAAACGGCTTGCAAGGAACACTGCCCATTGAATAGGTAGGGGCACCACGAAGGGAACCCTTCAGTGCTACGATATTGAGTAACCCTTTAAAACACACTTAAAAAAGGCCTGCAATGTAACACATGATATACCATACCCATACATAATGACAGGTGAAAGCATAATATTCAGATCCATACATTCATATATTGTACAAGTCAATCAGGTATTAATGGCACATACATAACATTCACTTTCATACATTCACATACTTAACAAGTCAACCAAATATTAATAGGCTGAAATGAACAATCAATACTTTTAGGGCCTTAAGGCCATTAGTCCATCATTACTCAATCATCTCAGATTATAATTGTCCATGTGAATGTGGGAACCCTACTATTATAGCTGGTGGACCAGAATACATCAGAGCAGAATGCTCCTGACCACTATTATTCACGGTGGACCAATCTTTAGGGCATCCAAGCTCTTGGCCACTATTATTTGTCAGTGGACCAGTCTAGGCCTGACTAAACATGTTCCTCTTTAAGTGATTAGTATCTTATTTGTATCTTATTCAAAGGTATTTCACCCTTGACATGCATGTCACCGACCTCTACTTCTATCCTCCTGAGAGGGTCCGTCCCATATCTTGAGACTTGTGCACCTCTTATCACACCCCGACGTCCATTCTGCCTTATATCTACCGATAACGAAGACCCAACTCCTAAGGATGTGGGTTGAGACCCATTACCCTATGACATTCAAATTTTCTCACTACCACTCTCTAGAGTTTTCCTTTAAACCCTAATAGGACCTATGTGGCCCCACCTTTATTTTATCATCCCATACCTCCTCTCATTTAGATTCGACCCAAATCCCAGTTATACTTACCAATCATACATGTAACAGTAAAACCCTAGTTGGATGCTCAAACCCTAACACCTTTCTTAAGAAATAATAATCCCATACAAACCCTAGAAATCTCCCATGCAAGAGTTGCATCACTCATTCATTTTGATCATAATCTCCTCTTATTTTCCCTTCATGTATCATAATAAGGTCAATATCATGTTCCCCTTAGTCAACTCTCTTCCCATTTGATCTTTTTTTATCTTTTCACCCTATATCCTATTATTAAACATCCTAGCATGCATGTCCTAGAGGGTCACATCACACAACACATGTAATCATCATTCTCAGGCCATAAAGAAGTTACATGAGCATACATCCACTCCATGCTGTGCTACATATGATTAATCACTTAGTATAAAGTACACAATATGGCATAACACATGGCACACAAGGCATGTAATCCACACATAGTTTTTCTTAACTACACCTTTACTCGATTTAGGTTATAAAACTATCTCCAACACTTATTAGGTCACTAATAACCCTTCGTAATTATTACATTTATCATAATTCCCATTTGGTTGGTTAGATTACCTAATTACCCCTTTTTCTTTATTATAATTAACAAATCATCTATTAGTTGGTCAAATTACCAAATTACCCTTCCTCATTATCATAATTACCAAATTACCCTTTAGTTGGTTAAACTAACATCATATTTACCATTTCATCCTTTAATTACAAAATTACCAATTTTTTTCCTTTAATTATAAAATTACCATCTTACCCCTTAAATTACAAAATTACTATCTTGCTCTTTTACTTCAAAATTACCATCTTACCCTTGAATCACAAATTATCATTTTGCCCTTTAATTACAAAATTTTGATTTTACCCTTGAATTACAAGATTACCATTTTTTTTCTTTAATTACAAAATTACCATTTTGCCCTTTTATTATAAAATTACCATTTTACCCTTTTATTACGAAATTACCATTTTATCCCTTACCTCCAAAATTACCAATTTACTCCTTTTCATTTACAATTTACACTTTACCCTTTTTACTTCCAAAATTACCATTTTACCCTTTACTTCCAAAATTACCATAATTCCCCTTTCAATTTCAAACTACCATTTTGCCCCTTATTACACCACTTATATTAAATTATCATCACTGCATAAAATATTAATATTAATACCTCATCCGCAACTATTATATTTAATATAATACTTATTAGCACCCACAAGTATTAGGCCATATTCTTGTACAAGATATATTACTAAAATACCCCTAAGGCTCATAAAAATATTAACCATGCATTAAAGATCACAATAACATACTACAACATGAATAATACTTAACACTTTCATTAATAACCAACTCCTACCTTAAACAATATTTCCATACATAGCATATAATCAATCATGCTTCCTTTTTATCAATCAACACAAGAAACCACATATATCATATTAAACAACATATCCTAATATGCTAATATACGTTAATCCATGCTTTTAAGTGGGGTTTAATGGTTACCTTAATTTGTGCCAAAAACAAACCTCACCGGTATTCCGGTTAAAGATTCAAGCTTTGATTATCAAAACCAATACCTAAAAATAATATCAAGATTTATTATATTAGAAATAATAAAAATCAAAGTATAAGACTTTATAACACTTAATTAATCAAATACTTGAAATAAAATATTTTTATACCTTAAAATTATTACCCAAATAAATCAAGAAATGCAGTAATTCATGAGCTGCATGCAAAACAATAGGGTAAAGGCTCAAAATGGCATAAGAAGGAGGAGAGAAAATCAATTTCGGGTTAGGCTTTTTAGGCTAAGAAAAAGGGTAGATGGTAGAGGATTTGGGGCAAGGGAAGGGTGTAGGAGTGGATAGGGGGTGTTGGTGGTGATCGGGGATGGGTTGACGGCAGTTAAGGGAGGCAGTGGTGGCGGCACCGAGGCTACGAAGTGGGGCTACCGAGGTGGGTCGAGATGAAGGGGCCGAGGAGGAAGGAAAATGGAGAGGGAAAATGAAGGCCTGTAGGTGGTGGTTTGGGCTAAAGGAGGTTTGGGGATGGTAGAGGGGGTTGCAAGGATTAGTTTGGTGGCTCAGGTGGTGGAAGAGGTGACCGAAAGGTGGCAGATTGAGGTGGTGCAGGGCGGTTGCTGAGAAGGGAGGGAAAGAAGAGAAAAAGAAGAAAGGAGGAAGAAGGAGGCTATGGGGCAGCTTGAGGGGTACTATGATGGTTTGGGGCTGAGGTAGAGGGTGGCAGGGGTGGTGCAGGTGGCTGATGATGCGACAGTAGTGGTGGAATGGTGGCGGTGAAGCAAAACAGGGAGGATGAGGGAAGGAGAAGAAATGGAGAGAAAAGAAGGTTGGGGCAGCATGTGAGGCTCGAGAAAAATTCCGAATGAGGTAGGGAAAGAGGAAGAAAAAGAAGAGGAAGAGAAAGGAGAGGATAGGGTAGCTTGGTAGGGTGGTGACAGGTTGGTAGGGGAATGGGAGTTGCAGGGAGAGGGAGAAGAGAGGTATGGAAAAGCATGGGGAAGGGAGGGAGAGATGGTGGGGTCGAGATGGTGCAAATAAATGGAAGGAGAGAGAGAGATAAGAAGATCAATAGGGGAAGGGGAATGCAGGTAGGGTGGCGGAGATGACGGGGTGGTCAGGTTTTTCACTAGGGAAAGAGGAAGAAAGGAAGGAAAGAAAGGAGGGAGGCGACCAGACTCGCGTAGAGGAGGAAAGAAAATGGGCCAGCGGCCCAGGCACGAGGAAGAAGGAGAAGGAGGAGAGGACTGGGTCTGCAGCCCAGGCATAAGGGGGGAAGGCAGGCCGGATGACGGCCCAAGGGAAGAAAAAAAAGAAGAAGAAAGAAAAGACAAAAAGGAGACAAAAAGGGAAAAAGTAAAAAGAAAAAGGAAAATAGGATTAAATAAAATAATTTAATTTATAAAATAAATAAATATAATATTTTTTAGTAATAAATTTATTTAATAATTTAATTTAATATAATTAAAATATAAAGGTTTTAAAAGGATAATTTTAGTAAAATAATGCTTGAAAATTATTTAAAAAGTAAGTGTATGATAAAATAAAAAAATATTTATTTTAATTTAATAAATATTTATATCCAATTTCATATACTCAAAAATCCATAGAATAATTAAATTAAATAAATTTAAAAGATAATTTATCCCAAATAAAAGTTATTTCTTAAATTATAGGCTTTTAAAAATTTGGAGGATTATAATCCAGTGGATCAACCAATTAGGAATAGTAGTTAATGTTTTACCCTATATGTGACCGATCCACCAGTTATAATAGTGGTTTTTACCCTATATGTGACCGACCCACCGGTTATAATAGTGGTTAGGGCAAGAAGCTCTATATGTGACCGAGCCACCGGTTATAATAGTGGAAGATCTCAAGCTCAATGAAAATAAATCAGAGCTTTTCCTAAAGTAAATAAAAGACACTAATTACTTACAGTGGAATACTATGTGAGCAGGAGCCGAACCAATCCACCTGTTAGGAATAGTAGTTAGGGTTTTACCCTATATGTGATCGATCCACCAGTGATAATATTGGTTAGGGTTTTACCTTATATGTGACCAATCCACCGGTTATAATAGTGGTTAGGGCAAGATGTTCTATGTGTGACCAGCCCACCGGTTATAATAGTGGGAGATTCCTGTACTTGCATGGAAGTGACAAAAGACATGGTGTATATCGAATTCTAATAAAAGATTAATTAAATAATTAATCCAAACTTATTGGGCCTTTGTTTGTGGGGTTGATCATTTATGAGCTGTATAATTTTATGCATGACCTTATGTATTATAGGTGTGGGTTTGAATTTGAATATTATCCTACATGATTTTATGTGCTTATGTGTTGGCCGTAGTGCTCAGTTATCTTGCTCAGTACATAGCATACTGATCACCCTTTTCATGGGTTCTACTCATTCCCACGAGCATAAGGCCCGTCTGACGTGTTGCAGGTAGGCAATGCTTTCTATGATACCATTGAGGTTTACGGGACTTTAGGTGGGGTGGAGTGACGTTTGGGCTGGATTCAAGTCCTAGGAGTGGCGTGACCGATTTTTCCATCTCAAGTCTATTAATCCTTTTCTCTTTTAACTATGTTTGAATATCTAGAAACAATATTAATATTGTAGCCATCTCTTTTCTCTAAAGAACTATCTCTAGTATCTTTGATTATGCAAAAACGTGTGCTACTCAAATATCCGTATTTATGAACTTTTGATCATTTAATAATTTTGTGAGTAGTTTTCTTAGCCTTAGTACTTGGTACTAGAATGGTAGGAGTGAACCAGTTTGGTACTATGTGTAGAGGTAGCATCCCCATAATTTACGAGTTTAATTTAAAAGTCTTATTAAAAAAATGTGAGTAAATTTTGGGGTATTATACTCTGTACTATGTCTCTCACCACTACTACTACTCCATCCTTGACCCATTCACGATCGACCAGAAGAATCCCTTCCTCTACCACACCCTTAACATGATCGACCATGTCCCCTAGGAAAAGTAGAATAAGCACGCATTGTATACTCCCACTCTAACAATTCCCTCCATGTACTATTACTAAGGAAACCCCTAGTTTGTTGAACATCCATCTCAACTATACTTGTTGTAGTGAGTTCGAAGATCTCATCCATGATATTAAATATTGCACTAGCTAGCCAGGAGAATTGGAATAGTCCAACATCATTTATTTCCTAGGTAGTTATGTTATAATTAGACATATAATAATTTGTCACATCAAAATGGTTGTATTAGATTTGTAACTTTGATATAATATTTGAGGAAAAGGGACATGTGGTTGGAGGAATGATTGGATCATTGAATTAAAATATTTCTTCAGCTTATCTAACAAAGGTAAACGTCTTCCAGAATTGATGAACTGCCAATTCTAGGATAGGTTGGTTACCTTGTTTGTACTAAAATATCTTGTGTTCATATGTTAGACCGTATGTCAACAACAACACTCTAAAGGATCAAAACCAATCAAATTAGATCTCTTGTTCTCCTCCTCAATCCGATCTAGTGCTCTATGACATACAACATATGTAATCTCCTTACACAACAAGTTATTAGTAGAGTAATGAGGAATAATGACCTAAGACTGCTCTAAATCTTTCTTCAACTCATTCACTTGGTGTTGAGTCAATGTATCAATCTTTTGGCCATAATGTGTCAAAACTCAATTGAGCTAATGCTATATATTTCTTCAGCCTCAAATGCTCACTTTCAACCCTAAAGTTAATATTTTTAAATATAAGTACCGGTTGCAATTTAAATGAAAAAAATATCCACACTTATAAAATTATACTTGTTGGTCGTATAAGTACCAAAGTGAATCTCTTGGTTAACTAACACTAAAAAAACCTCTCCTTATATGGATTCAACCAAATGTCATAGATATATTATATCAAATGAGAAAATCTTCCCTATCTGTCATGCATTAATAAAAGCTCATTCTCATATACCTGTAATGTGGTTGCCTTTACATTCTTCCTCCATTGGATAATGAAATGTTCTTTGGATGCTGCAGTTCCTAAATGTTTTGTTGCATATAAGAGAACATTCTTACCAATACATTATAAAAGACCTTAGGTACTATTGCTGTCACATCCAGTTATCTATCAATGATAAAAACATTTAGTTCATGGGGCTCCATCATCCTCTTCAACTTGTCAAGCATCCATTGATAATTATCTTCTTTTTCCTAACCTATGAATGCCAAAGCAATGGTAAAATTCCTACCACTAGATAACTAGACACAAAACCAACAACTTCCAAGAAAAGAAGGTTGTACCTATTGGTTTTGTGTGTGCAATCCAATAAAATGAAATATAGGAATTCACACAAAAGAGCAAAAAAATTAGAATATGAAAATATAAAATCACTAACCATATCAGAGTATGGATAACTACAATACCAATGTCGATACTTTTTATTTTCCATCAAATGTAATAGTATCTACATAACTTAACGCCTGGCCAAGTTTTGCGCCCGAAACTTAGGATGTGTGTGGGAGTATGGAATTATCAATTATGTAAAAGCAATGCTTGTATGGTACGTTTCATCTATAACTAGCAATGTAACCATCCGTCTATCTTCAATTTTGTGGGAGATCCTTTATAAATGAAGAAAAATTGGTTCCATAATGATAAATGTCAAATCTTGAGTGTTTTCTCCTCCATCAACTTGTGTCTTACATTGTAGATTGTTCTAAGTGTTGTAGCACTATCACCATTAGCCTGTTGTAATTTGTCAATGATTTCCATTGGTTTTACATTTATCACGGTTAGTTCCTATACCACATTTAGTTCTTCTGGCGATAATCGTTATCTAAAAAAATGTCGTTATTTGAAATTTCCCAAACTATAGTTGTGTATGCCACATTCAACCTTCAATTCCCAACCATAGTAAGGAATTTTCCTCCCGTGTATTCTAAATTTGTAGTCACATTTTTTTGACCAAGAAGATCATGCACTTTTTGAATTCACTGACAGTTTTCTTCTATGTCTACTACCTCTCTCACAAAAGACAAACCTTTCCCGTTTTTGATCATTGTATAGTAAAAATCATATTATGTGGCCTTTTGGTGTCATTAACATACTTATTTAAGGAATGACAATAATTGAAAATACAATCCATTTAGAATAAACTCATCAAATTAGTATCAATTAGATATTTGGTATGAAATTAACAAGAATATTGCATTATTAAATATATATAAGTGAATTAATGAAAAAAACAATTGGTTGGGTTACGAGTCGACCGCTCGCTACAAAACCCAGGTTATGGGTGGATCACCCGTCTCTTAGCTTTTTGTGCGAGTGGACCACTTGTCAAATTGCTTTACCTATGGGTGACTCACTTATTTGCCTTCTACTTATGACAGGTCGTTCACCCAGATGCCTTCTACTTTGGTTAGATCACCCATCACTTACTCCTAGCGACTGGTTGATCATCTGTTCCTTTGTTATCAGTTTGGGTGGTTCACCCGTAGCCTTCAAATTTGATAAAAAAAAATTAATTACCATAATTTATTCTATTTCATTTCCCTTGAGGTAATTTTCCATTTTAGAAAAAAAGGTTAGCCAAATTAATTTTGAAGAAGTTGAGGAAATAGAGAAAAGGAAGGAGAAGAAGGAAAGAGGCAGAACAAAATAGGTATAAAAATAAATGCGGCAGAGGTGTCAAAATTTAAAAAAAATTACTTGTAAAGGGTGTGAACTCAATGATGGGGTGTGTATTTAATGGTCCCCAAATAAATATCATTAAATGGTATGACAATCATATTCTAGAGTGAAGTACATCACTCCTCAAATAGTGAGCACCACAGGAATCCTCAACCTATAAGAAGCATTATCTACTTTCTTAGATGAGTTGAATTCATCACATCTCCATGACTCACAAGGACGTTAGAACACTAAAAGTAGAGTAATAATTACTCCTATTTACACTGAAACATATTTCATATTATATTAATGCTTTACACAAGATTATAATACATTCATGTATAAACATCATATAACACAAAAACATAAAATATCCACAAGTTACAACTAGAAATTCATGACTTTTCTTTAAGGTAATAAAGATCCTAAGTCATTCCTAAGAACTCAATTCCTCTTATCCATTCTCTTATATATCATAATGATCATATGTTGACATTAGAATATTTACAATTTTACTCATCATAACAATAGTATTTTAAAATGACAACAAACTCATTCATTTTTTCCACTAATAAGGTTTAACTTATACACAACATATCATTCATTACATTATCCATTATAGTGATCTCAACATATCATGTCATTATAATATTTTATGCTAACACCAAACGTATCATTTATACCATAGATTTTTGTTAACACTCATATATTAATCGTATCATTATAACACTTTAAGCTTACACTAAACTCAATTACATATTATCCATATTTATCTATACCAACCCATCTATATTATCCATGTTACCATATTATCTTAAGCTTACACCAAATTTTATCACATATTATCCATACCAACATATTATACATAATATCACAATTTTTTAAGATTATATTAAACTTAATCTTATACTATCCATACCAACATATTATCAATATTACTATAGTGTTTTAAGCTCACACTAAACTTAATCACATTTTATCTATACCAATACATCATCCATATTATCACAATATTTTAAGCTTACACCAAACTTAATCACATTTTATCCATATCAACATATTATCCATATCAAATAATAATAGAATATCAAATCTTCAACATGTACCACTCATGGTCAATAGCCATGGTATCCCAATAATATAATAGTAAATTAGACCACCACAATCCACCACCACCTATGAACATTAGGGCGAAGTGAGGGTTTCCCAAACATCACCGATGCCACCTATTTCCATAGGAGGTTGGGTCTACATCACTTGCAACTCATGGTCATCTTGTAACAACTCTATTTTTTCAGCCTTAAAAATTTAGTCAAAAGACATAATGTGGAAACTATAAAAAAATTGACATAGAAAACATCACATATAAAACTATTATACTAAATACAACCATATATAACTTTCCTATTCAAAAATGGTAGGGGAGATAATGGGTGCTTTATTTTTAGTGATGTAGATGGTAGTTACAAATTTAAAATTATTGTCTAAATCTCAAATATAATTTTGGTGGTTTAGAGAACGATTCTCAGGAAAATTTGTTATATATTGTAAATCATGATGTTTTTATTTTCTCAATTTTTTAAGGGTATAGACAATGGCTTTTTGCCAAAAACTACCATCTATTGTCAAGTGGGATGGTGTTTTCTCAAAATTTAAGGACATCTATACCTATCAAGGTTTTTTTTCTTTACTTTTAACCTAACATGCCTTCCCTTTACACTCTTACTTGCATGAAATCACATATATATGTCATGTAAACTAGTTATTTCCCTTTGTTTCTACCATTATTTCTTCCTCTACATCCTCCTCTTTCCTCTCCATAGATAGCCTCCTCAACAGTCACCACTTACCTTTCTTCTTTTCCATCTCTTCTTGTCATTGTTCTTTTCTTAGAGGTTTGCTTTTTATTTTTATTTTCCTTCTTTCTTATTGATATGGTATATATTAAAAAATTTCCATGCTTTTATTGATTAGGATGACATTTTTCTTCTTCATTTTTGTTATTTCATGTGTTTTATATTTTTTTCCCAAAAATTATAGCTTTGATATCATTGTTGTTTGTTTGTTATTGTATTGTATGAGGAAACCCTAACATTATTAGCTACACACACACCCCCAATGTATTTTTTATATACATTTGGTATGGATATTATTATTGTATTTGTTCCTAAAATATTCTATTCAAATTAGTTTTTAACATAGGATATAATCAATTAATTAATGGGTATACTCTCATTGGTTGAATAGATAGTATATAAATGGCATAAATAACTTCCTAAGATGTAAAGTTGAACATGCCACAAATCCCTTATAGTTATATTTCCTATGTATTGATTGTGGAAATAATAAGAAGAAAAGGGATTAATGAAATATAATATCATCTTATTATGTATGGATTTTATAGGAGTTACACTAATTGAATATGGCATGGAGAGTCCATTGGTGTCCAAATTAGTGCAATTAAAAGTGATGATTTTGAATATGATGGTTTTGATAACATGAAAGACTTAATAAATAATGTATAATAACATTTCAATGAACCTAAAAAATTAAAAAATTGGCTAGTGATTTGAAAACATCATTATATGAAGGTTATATTAATTTTACAAGATTATCAGTGATATTATAATCATACAACACCAAGGTAACTAGTGGATCGAGAGATAAAAACTTCAATTCTTTCCTCAAATTTTTAAAAGAGATGCTTTTTCATGACAATATGCTTCCTCCCAGGTTTTATGAAGTAGATAATATTCTCTAATTTAGTGGATTCAATGATGGTGAATTCATGCTTATTCTAATCATTGAATTTTGTATTGTAATGAATATACGTCATTGAATACATCTCCACAATGTCAAATGTCATAGTTGAAGAAGACTAAGGTCCCTATAAATGTATTAGCACATTCTCTAATCATATCAAGATTCTGGTATATGCAAAAAAATCTTAAGAATCTTATGTGGCATGTGAAATAGAGAGTAAGCTTAGACATCTAGTTGATTCTCCTAAATAGAAGATAATTGATACCAAGTTCCTTGAATTTGATCATGAAGAAAGAAATTAAATGGTTAGCTAATGATTTTCAAAATGTTCTTTTATAAAGGTTGTACTAAATTTACATGATTATTACTCATGTTATAATCGTACAACATCGAGGCGACTAAAGAATCAAGCAATAAAATCTTCAATTCTCTTCTCAACTTGTTTACATAGATATTTTTATGTGTTAATGTAATTCCTTTTAGAACATATAAAGAAAATAATATTCTTTACTTTATGGGATTGGATGATGATAAATTCATACTTGTTATAATAATTGAATTTTGTATCCTAATGAATATACATCATTAGATACATGTTCTAAATGTCAAATTATAGGTTTCAAGAAGACTAAGGTTCCTAACAAGATATTATGGTACTCGCCAATCATATCAAGATTCTAGTATATGTAGAAAAGTAGACTTATGTGGTATGTGAAAGAGAGGATTTCCAAGGGAAAGAGTAGGCATTTGGTTAATTCTCCTTCGTAGAAGATGATTAATACCAAATTCCTTAACTTTAGTCATGAAGCTAGAAATTTGTGTCTTGCACTTTGCTATAAAGGAATGAAATTTTTCAATGGAAAACAAACTACAATTTATGGCTAGTTATCTTTGTTAACATATAATCTCCCTCAATCATTATACATGAAGAGGAAATGGATGATGTCATATTTTCTTATGACATGTTTAACTAAACCTAGTAATGATGTTGATGTTTATCTAGCCCCTCCTTTTGAGGATTTGAAGTATATGTGAGATCATGGATTTAAAGTGTTTTTGTAACACTCTAAAATTTATTACATGACGTTTTCATTTTTATCGAAGAAATATTAATAAAATATTGAGTGCTAAGCTTGTTCACCTAAATATGTAAGCGAATGGATATCGTAGTAGGTCGTATCCTCAAGGATTTCAACGCTAATGAATGGTTTTCATTTTTTTTTTACTATATGAAAGGATTAGTAAGAAATAGATGGGTAACAACCATAGGAAAACAAAATAATAAAAAGGATGTAACTACCAATTATGAATTCAATCAATTAGAAAAAAGTTTATGATCAAAATTTAGTTATACTTCCAATATAATTTAATAAATCAATCTATCTTATATCAAATTTGTTTAATATGTTAAGAATAATTAGCAAAAATTAACCATTAATCTCTTACAATGACTAAAACTCATCCTCAATTAAATCTAACAACCTATTTTCATGACTACAGATCTAATTAAACTCATTAAGAATAAGTTAATTCAATCAATTCCATAGAATCACTAATCTTATTTCATGAGTTGTTAATTGATAAGTTTTTATATTAATTAAAATATTTCAAATTCAATTACCAACCTAATTAAATTAAAACTATTATCAATTGCTCTAACCCTAATTAATTAATGCTAGAAATTGAATAACATAATTCAAATAGTTTTGATAATTAAATTAATTCATAAAGTAACAATGGAACCAAATTTAATTAGATCCTAAAAAAAATAATTAATCATAAATAATTTAAATCATAAAGAAAATTAATGAAATAAAATAAATAATAGTAGAAGAAAAAGAGAAGAGTTTAATAGATAAAAACTATAGAGTCAAAGTTTAATGTAGTGCTTCAGTTCTCTAAAATTGATGTTTACAAATTAAAAGCAAAGATTAAATCTAATGGTTTTTGCATAAAAGGGAGAAGAATAAAAAGAGAAAGATAAATGAAAGAGGATGAATCAGAGTGTAATACTCAAAAATTTTGCTTAACCTCATTCCATATCATTAGCCCTAATTAGACTCTAATCTCAAGAAATCTTATTGTTAGCCTTAACAAAATTTCTTAATCCCAAAATTTTAACCGAAAACTGAACCCTTGAATTCAGATAAACCAAATTTCGTAAACTAAAACTAAAAATTGCTAATCTAAATTATTTGGCTAATCCCAAAATTTTTAATCTAATCCTAAATTCTATGAACCTTTCTCTCTTTTCCTTTTCTTTTCTTCCTTTCTCTTCCTTTTTCTTTTCTCTTATTTTCTCTTCTCTACGCTAAAATTTTTTTGGCATGAGAAGCTTTGCTTCTTCTACACCACCACCATCCACTTGCCTCCCACATTCTCCTCTCACCATCACTTGCCGGCCCTACCACCCTCATGACTATCTTCTTCTTCTTCTTCTTCTCTTCCCCTGCGCACACCACCATCACCCTTCAACTGCCCTATTTTTTCGCAACCTTCCACCTTTCTTCTTCCTTCTTCTTTCTTCTTCTCCCTACCTTCTCCTCCCTTGCACATTTCTTCTCCATCATCACCCCCTCGTGCCTCTACCTAACTCCCATCCATCTCAATCATCACCATCCCCTGTCTTTTTTCTTTCTTCCTTCTTCTTCTTGGAAGATTTTCCCTCATCATTGTGATCATCACTTCTCTGCTTGTTTCTCCTCCTTAACACGCCATCTACTAGTATAAATAAGCCACAACTCTCAATATTAGTTCCATCCATCAACTCCCCAACTTTCTCCTCTTCTTCCTTCTCCTTTCTCCTTCTTCTTCCTCCATCTTCCCTATTTTCAGAACTTGCAACAGCCAATCCACCACCGAGCACCACTAGCTGCTATTTGGTCGGTGGACCGACCACCCAAGTTGCCCCAACCTTCCTCCTCACCGTTGCCGGCCGTCGCCACAGACCACTGACCGCTTCCTTTTTTCCCTTCTCTTTCCCTTCGTTCATTGCAGTGTTTCAGAGTGCACAACCGTGCAAATACTCAGATACCCTGTTGCACAGCCGTGAAACCCCTGTACTATTTGACCGTGCATAATTTTTCCTCTCAGCTTGATTCTACACAGTCGTGAAACTTTTGCACCACGTGGCCGTGAATCTTTTCTTCCTTCAAACTGTTTTGCACTGTTGCTACACGACCGTGCCACTTTTTTACCACCCGGCTGTGTGTTTTCTTTTCTCTCGACCTATTATACTCTAGTGCTACATAGCCATGCAACTTTTGCACTGCTTGCCAATATAATGTCTTTCTTAATCGTGCACCCCTATTTTCACCCCAAATATTCTCCAAACACCACCAAAATTTAACCATAGGTCCACCACACATATGTCTACAATTCCATACAATTTAAGTTTCCATTCAACTTCAGTAAATTCCATTTTTACCCTTCTCTACCATAATCTCCCTCTTAATTTTTACCCTCTGATCCTAATCATATTTTATCTTATTTTATAGGTGATTTTTCGAATGATCTCGGAGGAGGTATAAGATTTACGTACATAGAGCCTGGTTTCCTTGTCACTAAGGATACATGTCATAGCTAGGGTTTATGTGCTCCATATACTTTCCTTGTATTGTTGAGGTATACTTTTGTGTTGAAAATGTGGTATTGACTAATTTAATTATGGAAATGCTATGAGATGATGTTCTTAGGAGTAATGAAATTATGTGAGTACATGTTTGAGTATAATATTGGTTACAAAATATCTATGGGAAACTAAGGATATGTACTTCGGATAATAAGTGTATATACTTTGGTTTTTATAAAGCTTTGGGAGAATATGATTGTCGTGATTACCTTGAGGGTATTATGATCATTTGAGGATACATACATTGTCATACTTATGTTTTTAATTATATGTCCTGAGTTTGGTATGATAATATACAATCAACTCTAAATAAGATATTAATCATGTAAAGTGAAAGATCACTTGAGTCAGGGTGAGGTATTTATATGGCTCCGTTTCACTTGATAATAATAGTAGCTTGGGTGTGTTGTCCTCGAGAGGTGCTCTAGTCCGTTCCACCATATTAAGAATAGTGGGGCCCCATACTCAATGTGAATGAAAACACAATTAAGAGTTAAAGTATAAATAGAAATATACTAATCATTTAAAGGGAAAGACTACGTGAGTCAAGACCAAGGTATTGAGTCTGTTCCACTAGATATTAATAGTGGCTCGGGTGTGTTATCCCCAAGAGGTGCTTCAGATCGTTCCATTGGTTAAATAAATAGTGGCTCATGAGTATTTTTACTCTAAGAGGTATTAGCTCCACTCCACCAAATAATAATAGTGGGTCGAGTGTCTTGGCCCCGATAGGTGTTTCAGACCATTCCATCGGTATAAGAATAGTGGGGTCACTGAACTCAACGTAAATAAAAGACTTAAAGTATGGTATATCTAATGAAAGTTTTAGAATCAACAATTATCTGGCTTTCTTCTATTTTTGCATGTATGATTTGCTTATGAGAATTCTTGTATTATGTGTAATCCTGCTTGATTGTACTATTACCTTGCTCAGTACATAGCATACTGATTATCCGTTTCATGGGTGATGCTCAATCCAACAAGTAGACGACCCACATGTTTATGTGAAGGTCGATCAGGACCAGGTTGATGATTCGTAGCTTTTGATGTGATATATGTGGAGGAGTGATTCATTCATATCAGGGTTGGGCATAGAGTCATGTTATCCAGATGATAGTTTTTACTAGGATACTTTTTTGGACTCTAAGTTCCATGGGACCCCTTTTTGGTTCGATTTTGATATTGTAATCGGAGTTAATCTCCAAACACTTATTTGATGTATAAAAAGTTATCTCATCTCTTTCTAATCATGTTTTAATTTTTCTAATCATTTTGCCTTGTGATTGACGTAAGGATGATGGGATATGCCAGAATTATGTCAGTTACGTTAGTAACAACCAAATATTTGATTATATGATTCTACTTAAAATAAAATTTTTAGTAGTAAATTTGGGGATATTACACAGAGCCTTTAATAATGTGTCGGGTCGTGCTAATTTAGGTCTGAAAAAAATTACCCCAAGTGTAACCATTAATATTGTAATACCCCAAAATTTTATCTTAATAATAATTGATTAATATTACCTTAATCCTAATCCTAATTCTATGTCATTTATATTTTTTTAAACCTAACCCTAACCCTAAGTGATTGATAGAATAATTTTTTGTCAAACTTTAAAATTAAACCTAATCATAATCCTAAATTTGTTTCCTCTTTTTCCTTTTCCTTTTTCTTCCCCCTTTCCATTTTTATTTATTTTATTTATTCTCTCCTTCATTACTAAAAAGCAACCCAACCCTTTCCCTTTCCCCTTTAGCATACACTCCTTTCTCCCTCATGCACCTTTGTCTGTTTTCTTTCCCATCCCATCCATACATGGAACCTACATAGCCTCTACATTGTCACTAACTCCCAGCAATGTCGTTCACTATTTGCACCACCAACCATTGTGTGCATAAGCTACACCACTTACGCACCAAAATCACACCAACTAGCTATGCCCAAGCTCCCTTCCCCTTTGGCTTCTATCTCTATTATCCAATCCTATACACCTATATATATATATATATATACATATACACCCTTTCCCCTCTTCCCAACTTTTTCTCTTCCTTTACATAGAGAAGCCTAGCCAACCACCCTCTCTTTACTTTCATTTGTTTTCTCTCTACTGTGTTTATTACTACATCATACCACCTACTTACCACCATTAACTAATCCCTTGCTTTGTTCCCTTCTTGTTCTTCCTTTACCTTTCCCTTCGCATGACCCCCTTAGCTGTGTCATTCTCTCACCCAACCCAGCTCCTTACATCGTATCATTAACCCTAGAAACTATCCATTTCCATGTGCCTCATCAACTTTGCACCACCATCAACCACTTTTCGCCTTACACCGCCTGCAGCCTAGCCACTGGTTCCATCTCTACTACACCACCACCTTGCCTTACCATCCATTACTACTCCACTAGTTTCATTTCCAACACCATCTTATTATATATTTGACTTTTAGGTCCTTTTTTAGTGGTATTAGGGGAGGAGAGGATACATGTCGTAAATAGGGCTTTTATGTATACTATGTATATTTGTATGAAATATCATGTTTGTTATTTTTATGTGAAAAATGTCAATTTTGAGAGTATTATTTTATGATATGTTGTATGGTATTGTGGAAAGAGGAGTAATATGTGAAAGTGTGGGTTATAAGTTCATTTAGTTAAACTTGTAAAGAAAGTATGCATGAATCAATTATCTAATTTGTGTTATAAGTTTGAATCATATGTATATGTACACTTATGGTTAGCTATTTTCATGAGGATATAAGTTGGAGTTTTAAAACCATTCATATGGGGTTCATAAGGTTTTCCTAGAAGAAATAGGTGTTATGATTAAATTAAGGGCAATTTGGTCAATATAGGTTAAATATGAAAGGTTTGATATTTTAATGTATGAATTAGTAAAAATGTATTGAATATAATACTTGGAATATTTTGAGTGATTATGAATGGTCTAAGTCTAATAAAATGAGAATGGTTTAAAGTGAAAATAGTAACCCTAGAGGTGAGGTCATTGGTGCATGTGCAAAACATTAGAGTTAGACATTGAATTTTGAATATATTTTTATTATTAGCATTTTAGGAACATGTATTAAATTTTTTGTTCATGTAAGTCTCGTGGGAAAAAAATTGCGTTTAATTTGTGAAATTAGGGTTTTGTAGGGATCTATAAACAGTGACCCTAAAAGAGGGATATTATTACATGTATTAGAATTTAGATTTAGATATTGTTTTTTTGATATGTTTTAAATAATAATATTTTAAGTATGGGTGTAAAATATAGTGATAAAAATTAATACTAGGGAAGAAGTTATGCTTAATCTATGAAATTAGGGATTATTAGGGAGAATATGGCCTTTTTACTTAACGACTGTATTAGTATTCATGTGGTTGCATTTATGGGTTTCAAATAATTATGTTAATATGTATTATGTGAATTGAATACCTCCATGTATGCCTACATGATGATCTTAAGATATACCACATTGAATATGACACTAAGCACTTAAAGTGAAAGATTACGTGAGCCATGGCCACGGTGTTGTGTGTCTATTCCATAGGACAATAATAGTGGCTCAAAAGAATTTTTCTCTTAGATGAGCTCTAATCTATTCCACTGGATTAAGAATATTGATGTTATAGGCTCAACATAAACAAAAATATGATCTTGATATAAGAAATGATGAATAATATATTAATCACTTAAAGTAAAAGATTATGTGAGTCAAGATTTGTAACAATCTAAAATTTTGTAATCTTCATTTTTAGGTGTTTAGCCTTTTATTTAAAACCTAACCTTTAAACCCTAATATAATTACTTTATCATTAACCTTTGATCCATAATCTATATCACTTTCCTTTTTAGTAAACCAATAAACTGGTTATTTTTCCCTGATTTATTTCTTCTAATGGGTACCCTAACCTAACAAAGAAAACTAAAACAAGTCCTATTCGGTTACACCGCCTCTTACCTTTTTACCACACAAGTAATATATACCATATAACTTTCTCATATAACTTCTTCTACATTATCATGCCATCTTTCCCTCCACCAAACACCCTTATCTCCCTTCTAGTCTCACGCTCATCTATCACCACCCTAACTCAGTACATAAATCTCCTAGTCCCTTCCATTTTCATTTAGACTAAAATACAATTAGCTAATCCCCTTTCTCATTTCTTATCTTCTTCTTATTATTCTTTCTCCATAAACACCATAATATAATTGTCTTAAAGAGCACAACTGTACACCATCTCTTGCACAATTGTGCACTCGTCCTTCACCACCCCAAACACACACTTTGCTGCCACCAACCACCCTATCATCCTTAGTTGTGTGCCTCTCACCTAACAACCATCAACACACTAATCATCCCCACCATGCTCAAATTTTTGGTTATATTTGGTCTTCTTCTTCTTTTTTTCCTTATTATCCTCTTCCTCCTCCTCCTCCTTTTACTTCTCTTTTTCCATCACCTACCCACCTCTCTTCCTTCTATTCTAACTTCCTCAAGGTCTAGTTTTGCTTCTTTATGCATCACATGATCGTGCACCAATGCAATCACAATCGTGTGATCCTTACACAATTGTGCCCTTATCACATGACTCAGTCGTGCCCCTCTCACACAATGTACCCATGTGTTCGTGCCTGGCCCCTTCTTTGAGCTACCCTTGATCATCCTCATAGCTATCCAAGCTGGTGACCACCACATCACCCTTCCTCTTATCCTTACAACATCATCTAAAACCACCCAACCAACTAGTAACTTCCCGAGCCTTTCCACACCTCCCTGAACCACTCTCCTTTCACCAACACACAACCACCTATATATATTTCCCATCCTTTGTTGCCACATACAGTCCACTCTCCTTAGCTAGCTCATCCATCCCCTCCCCTCGTGCATAGGCTCATGTTGCCTATACAATGTGAGTTTAGATATTCCCTCTTTTTGTAATCTAAGAGTATTTTAGTAATTTTATTTACTAAATATTTTAACAAAAAATATTATTTTAATGATGAAACATTGTTATTGCTACTAATTTTAGTAAGTTAAGTATAACTTGTGCTTTTGGTAGAAATTAGGCAAATTTTATACTTTACTAAGATTTTTGACATCGCATGATAACACATTAGGTTTTTCCTGCATAAACCATGTTCAGTACGTGTGCTATATAATAATCCTTATACTCTACTAAAATGTTAGCTATCACATCATAACACATTAATATTTTAATGTATAAATTGTATTAAGTATGTTTGCTGTGTTATAATTATCTATCTAATAATGTTAGCATAAAATTTGGTAAAATAGAGTGTATCAAATTTTATAAAGTATTATGGGTATGAAAGTGTGTTAAAATGAGTTCAATACTTAAAATTAAATTATGTATGTCTAAAATAATAGGTTGGTAATCCTTATGTATATTTTGGTATGATAATTATCAGTATGTGTCCTATGAATAATTTGCTCTTTTTAAGTTTACCATGTGATATATTTTTGTAAGCATGCATTATTTGTAGTACTTAATGTTGAGCATAGGAATATATGGTTTTGGATGAATTAGATATGCATGTTAGGGATTTACGTGTTATATCATGTGCAAGGGTAAAATAGTTATTTGATTTGTTTTGTAATTTAATTTCATACTAAATAATTTAGTTATGGTATGTAATACCCCAAAATTCTAATCTCCAAAAATTATGGCCAAATAAGGAATTATTAGGGAAAATTAATTATATAATTTCATTTATTAAAATGTAGAGAGTTAATTAAGGTAGATTAAGAGGAAAATAATAAAGAATTTAATTGGAAGAAAATTTGAGTATTTTCCTACTTAGCATGGAGGTTAAGGAAATTTATCTAAAATAGTCTAGAATAAATAAAAAGGGGATTTATTTAATATTTCATAAATACTAATACCCTAAGTAGCCCAATAATATTCTAAATAATTCATGAAAAATCCAAAACCCTAAATACATCCTTTTATTTTCCTTTTTCTTTTCCTTCTTTTTCTTTTCTACCTTTTCCCCCGCCGGAATTGGGCCTCGCCTGGCCCAAATCCTCCTTCTTCTCCCTTCCACGGCCCAGCGCCGCGCGCTGGCCCTCGTCCACTGAGGCTGCAACGACGCGTTTTAACCCTGAGGACGCCGAAGCGCCGCGTCGCAATTATGGAACCTTATAACCATTGCCAGCCAACGTCACGACGACGCGTTTCGACCATATAATTAATGAAACGACGCGTCGAAGTTATACACATTATAACCGTTGCCGACCGGCCGGTTTCCCCCCTCTCTTTTCTTCCCTCGACCACCGGTCCAACCTACCCGCCCGTCGTCTTCTTCCTCGCGCAGGCCTGCAACTCGCGCCTACCGTCTGGCCGTCCTTCTCCTGCCATTCCCGTCCCTTTCGTTCCTAAATCGACTCAGCAAGATCGTCCTGGCCCTCACGCGTCTCGATTTTCTTTTCCCCTTCCCGCACACCGCCAAACAGGTCTGCCAAGCCATAGACCTGCGACCGGCTGCCACCACCGGACGGCGGCTGCCGCACCTGCCCTCGCGTGCCATCCCTCTCCCCTTCGTCGTTTTCCCCCCTTATTTGCCTATAAATACCCCTCCCCTAACGGCCAAGGCAAGTCCTCTCCTCTGGACCTTGCCGAAACCCTGCCTCGCCGCCGTCAGATCAGACGCCCGTTCCGCCGCCTCTAGCAACCGCCGTGACCACCCCCACGTACCAAACCACTCCCTGCACCACCCTCCACGCAACCAAACCTTCATTGCTTCCGTTCCTACCTCGCACGTGCCGCCACAGCTGTGCGAAATCCCTGGCCCAAAAATCGACCCCGCCACCTCGCGCCGCCTTCTGCCGCCATCTCTGCCGTCATCAACCTCCTCCCCACCTCCCAAAGTGACCAGCAGGTCCTCCTCTACCTCCCCATACCATCCTTACTCCCTGCTCCTCTATCCACCGGTCTCCACCACTTCCCACCACCTTCACCCTCCTTCGGCCGCCGCGTCTGCCACCGCGCGCCGCCGCCCTGCTCCCGCCACCACCCTCATTCCACTCCCCTCTCCCTGCTGTCTCCTCTCCCATACTTAACCTTCCTTTTTCCTCCTCCCATCTAGCCACATTTCCCATCTTTTCTCTCTTCTCCTCCTCCATCGCCGCCGCCTCGCGCCGCCGCCGGACCACCACCGTTCTCAGGTGGTCTCCCACTCACCTGAACCCTGAAACCTTCTCTTATGCCACCTATAGTGGCTTATACCTAATATTAGTATTATCACACTTATTATTATTATTACTATTATTATTATTATTATTACACTCATTACTAGTATTATTATTATTATTATTATTATTACTTTTATTATTATTATCAATTCTAATATTATGACTTCTGATATTAAAGTTATCATTTTTACCATACAATCATCTCTTGGAACCCTAACTCCTATTATGCTCAACTTTAGTTTATTTTATAAGTGTTAATATTAACAACCCTACTATTATTATTATTATTATCTCTATTACCTTACTAAGGTTATTATTATTAATACTTAACCATACTAGGTTATTGTTATTGTTATTATTATTGCTAGGGTTATTATGGTTACTATTACTATTATTATCATTATTATTAGCATTATTACTATTATCATTATCACCCTTAGGAATACTTTACTTGAAATATTGTGACCTTATAATATTATTATTTCAAACCCAACACCATTGTTAGACTTAATCTTAAAAGTGCTAGAGTTCTATTACTTGAAACATAAGTGTCACTATTAGTGGTCTTATTATAATTATTATTATCACTATTTTACTATGACTAGTGAACACTAGTATTATAAGAATGGAACTAATGGGCTTAATAATATAAGTGTAACAATAGGTACTAGAAATAAACATATTTTGACTACTAATATTTAGTATACTAATGCTAAGGTAAAAACCCTAGTTTTTTATAAAACCCTTTTTAGTAATAAAAACCCTAACCTTAAAAACTAGCATGAGGATTTATAGAATTTATAAGGGAAACTAATACTTAGCTTTTTCCCCTTTCATAGGTGACCCCGATCCGAGCCCTAAGGAGCTAGAGGAGCGTGCTCCAAGCCTGGTGCCTACTTAGGTAAGGACGAAGCTAATGGCCTTGTGTTATGTGTGACATGGATGTGTTGAATGTTATGTATGTCATGCTATGCCATGTGTTATATGATTGTGTATAACTTGTCTTATGTGTAGCGCAGCTTGGAGATGGAGGTATGTGTGGATGTGTTTCCTATGATGTGAGCATGACATGTATATGTATGATGTTTATGATGTATTATGTTATGGCCCTCTAGGACATGCATATTAGGATAAATGGTAATATGAGTTGGGAACCATCATGGGAGTCTTGAAGTTTGTATGATGGTATTAATGTTCTAGGGCGGTACTAATGGTTCACATGGTGGTATTGGGTTTGTATGGTGGTATTTATGAGTTTATGGTGGTATTAATGATTACATAATGGTATTAATGGCTTATGGTGGTATTAGGGTTTGTATGGTGGTATTGATGTCCGTATGGTGGTATTATGGTCGGTATGGTGGTATTAGGGTTTGCATGGCGGTATTAGGGTTCGCATGGTGGTATTAATGATTGCATAATGGTATTAATGGCTTATGGTGGTATTAGGGTTTGTATGGTGGTATTGATGTTCGTATGGTGGTATTATGGTCGTATGGTGGTATTGGGGTTTGCATGGCGGTATTAGGGTTCGCATGGTGGTATTAATGATTGCATAATGGTATTAATGGCTTATGGTGGTATTAGGGTTTGTATGGTGGTATTGATGTTCGTATGGTGGTATTATGGTCGTATGGTGGTATTAGGGTTTGCATGGTGGTATTAGGGTTCGTATGGTGGTATTATGGTCATATGGTGGTATTAGGGTTTGCATGGCGGTATTAGGGTTTGTATGGTGGTATTAATGATTGCATAATGGTATTAATGGCTTATGGTGGTATTAGGGTTTGTATGGTGGTATTAATGTTCGTATGATGGTATTAATGATTGCATAGTGGTGTTAATGGCTTATGGTGGTATTAGGGTTTGCATGGTCGTATTATGGTTTGCATGGTGGTATTAATGTTGGCATGGTGGTATTAGGGTTGCATGGTGGAGTTAGGGCTTTGCATGGGAGTTAATGATCGTACGGGATTAGGGTTGGAAAGATTAACTCTGGGGTGTTGTGATTAAGTAGGGTTGGAGTAACTAATCGTGATTGTTGAGGACAATTAAGGTTTGGGGATGGCTAAGTATGGTGGTTATGGTAAAATAGGGATAAGTGTGGCTAACCACGGTTTGTGTGGTCAATTAGGGTTGGTTATGGCTGTCTAGAATTGTTTGGTGTTATCGTGGGTATCTATTGATTAAAGAGTAGTTGTGAATGTGGGATTTTATTAGTTGTGACGAGTACAGTATAAAGAGAATGATTTATTGCATGTCAAGGGTGTTGTGTGATTCAATAAGACACAGATAAGACACTAATAACGTAAAGCGAAAGACTATTGAGCCGAGCCTTATGCGTTTCGTTCTGGTCCACCAGCTATAATAGTGGTCAGAGGCATTTTGCCCTGTGCGTTTCGTTCCGGTCCACCGGCTATAATAGTGGTCAGAGGCATTTTGCCCTGTTCGTTTCGTTCCGGTCCACCGACTATAATAGTGGTCAGAGGCATTTTGCCCTGTGCGTTTCGTTCCGGTCCACCGGCTATAATAGTGGTCAGAGGCGTTCAGCCTTGTGCGTTTATTTCCGGACCACAGGCTATAATAGTGGGGGATCTCGGCTCGATAGACCCAAAGTATATAAGTTAAACCACGGGAAAAATACTAAGTACTTACAGTGGAACACCATGTTGAGGCGGGGCCAGTCCGGTCCACCGGTTAGAATAGTGGTCAGAGGCATTCTGCCCTGTGTTTTACTTCCGGTCCACCGGCTATAATAGTGGGGTCCCCGTGCTCACATGGATTATTGAAGAATGCGTGAAATGGATTTATCTCATTAATGAGAATACAGAATAAGACACCAGAAAGTGACTAGATATATTCATGCATGTCATCATATGTCATTTATGTGTTGAATGTGGGTCTTGTGTGCTATGTGTTGGCCTTAGCTCGTCTGTTACCTTACTCAGTACGTAGCGTACTGATCATCCGTTTCATGGGTGCTGCTCATTCCCACGAGCAGAGGGCTCTTCTGACCTTGTGCAGGTAGGAGATCTGGTTTTCGATGCCTACGACACCTACGAGGCATCGGGTGGGGCCGAGTATTGAGTCTACTTTGGTTGGGGCCGAGAGTGAGCCGGTCGGGCACCTTGTTATTTCCGTTTTCATCTATCATGTTCTGAGTCGTATTTATATTACGCTCGTATTTTGGAGTGGAACTCTTAAATTGTAATCCTAACGATATTTTAACTACTGTTGGCGCCTTAGCCTTCCTGGATGTTTTATGTTTGATTATGCATTTATGCTTTGTTGGTTTACTTCACGAATTTCTTGATCTAGCCTTAGCATTCGGTATCGGAATGGTAGAAGTGAACCGGTCCGGTACCGAGTGTGGCGGTAATACCCCTAAATTCATGGATTAACTTGTACGCTCCCGCTAAACCTTTCGATTTAAACGAAATTTTTCAGTAGTGAATTTGGGGGTGTTACATGGTATTCTACCCTATTTATGATAGATTAATAAATGAAATGGAAGTTGTATTTAAAAAAATGATAATGTGGCAATTATGGTTTCAAAGGTATTTTGGTATTTTTTTACCTAATAAATCTAATATGAATAATTAAACCAAAGATGGCCTTAGTACATTTCTAATTTTAACCTTAGTGTTGCCTTTGATTAGCATTTTCCTAAATAATTAAAAATGAGCAAAAATAGGTAGGTATGGAAATGAAAATTTATAGTGAATTATGTGATATTTGTGATCATCATAATAAAATACTATTATTCAAAGTGAAAGACTTCAAGATCAAGTTTGCTCCCCCTAAAGATGTAGTTTAGTCCTTAGTTGATTATGATTTTTCGTCGGTGTTCCTTATGCCCTAGTCAGGCCTTATATCTTAATTTATTTATCTTTGAAAACTTATGGTGGATATACATACTTATGGATTAGGTATACTTGTTAGTAAGGTACTGTGTTACCTTTGTGTGATAGTGCGATCAAGGTACCTTAGTGTCCTTGGGTTGATAGTTAGTAGGATAATATGTTGCCTTAGTATGCCACTATAACAAGAGTATCTTAGTGTCTTTGGGTTGATATGATCTCCCCTCAATTAAATAAAAATAAAATTAATATTTTTGAATCAAAATTATTATTGGATTGGTTTGGTAGCAACCTTTGTACCTACATATGGTTCGATATTACCCTTTGTGCCTACCTGAAGTTTGGTAGTATTCTTTGCCCTTACTTATGTTTAGTATTGTTCCTTTAAGCCCTAAATTTAATGCATGGATATTATTGACTTGACATTGAGATATGAGACATATGATGAAGGATATGGTTATTATGTTAAGTTTAGTTCTAATCATTACTTCAAAGAGTGCCCCTTAGTTGTTTGGCTAGTAAGTTTTAATATGTTCTGAATGAATGAGTATGGGTAGTATATGGCTTGGTGATATTTTTTTATCTCGTCTAATTATCATATATGTTTCAATGTTTTATATCATGTAATGTTGTGATGCCATATACATGTCCCATGCAAGGTCTCTATATTAGTCTTGTATAATGAGTTACTCGATACCACCATACTAAAGGTCTCATTTTCATGGACCCCTACCTATTCAATAGACAGTAATATTCGCAAGTTTGCTTGTGAGATCATTTTATGGTTAGTAGTTGGGTTCAGAGTTAGAACTATCCAGTTTCACTTTTGGTATCTTTGATTTTGTCGCTCTTGAACTCTTATGTCCTCCTATATTTTCTCTCATTTAATTTTTGTAACTATTGATGTTTGTTCTTATTCAAAATGATAATCATATGCTTGTTCTCTCTATTTTGACTCTTGTGGTTGTATTATTAATTTAAGCTGAGTATTAATTTTAACTTTAGCACTTGATATAAAAGTGGTAGAGGAAACCTAACTTGTACCAAGTGTGGTGGTAGCACCCAACATTTTTTTTATTGTTTTAGCTTCCACAATTAATTATTTAAATAAAAGTTTCTAGTTCTAAAAATGAGGGTGTTACAAAACTAAGGTGTTGTGTCTGTTGCACCAAATAAAAATAGTGGTTCAAGAACATTTTTCCTAGAGAGGTGCTTCAAATCATTTCACTAGTTTAAGAATAGTAGTTAAGAGCATGTTGTCTTAGTTTATGTTAGGTCCATTCCATTAGACAATAATAGTGGCTCAAGAGTGTTTTTTCCTTTATAGGTGCTTCAATTTGATCCTAGAAATTAAGAATAAGGGGCTTTGAACACAACATAAATGAGAATAAGAAGTATGATTGTATCTAATAATAGACTTTCGGAATCAGTATCATCTTGCATCATACTATTATGCTTGCTTATTCTTTTATATGTCCTTATGTATTATGTGTAGCATGGTTATTACTATATTTCCATCTTAATCGGAACATAGTATACTGATCATTATTTTTATGGGTGTTACTCATTTCCACTAGTAGAGATCCTAATTAAGTTTGTGCAATTCTTTGATGACCCACTGAATGACTTTGTTGCTTATGATGCTTTTGGGGAGTAGTGATCTTATTTTATGTATGGGGTTTGGGATCGTAGAGGCATGCTATTCAAATATTCAATTTGACTTGGATACCTTTTAGGACTATTAGTTCCCATGTATCCCTATGTATTTGAATATTGTACTCAGAGTAATGTTCCAAACATTTGTTTAAATATATGAAATCTATCTCATTCTCCATTTTACCATGTTTTTAGTTTTCAAATTTTTTACCTTATATTTGACGTAATGATTATATGGTAAGCAAGACTTATGTTGAGTATGGTGGTAACACCCATCTATATGTTTATGCACTTCCGTTAAAAAAGAAAATTTTCAATAGTAAATTAGGATAGAAATAAACCAAAAATCACACAACTAATGAAAGAGATATCACACAAAGAGATAGAAAAAGAACAAAAAGCATGTGGCACATGACTCGTTTGATCATCTTTCTTCCCTTCTCCCATTCTTGGCCGACATATTATCCCCAATGTGTGTGAATGAGTAAAATAAGGAAATGAAGAATATTTACTACTCATTAGGATGGTGGAAGTGGTGGTTAGCCTTAGGTAAGATGTCAATCATACATTTTCCGCATCATGGGGTGCATCTCACCAATATTGGTGTAGAACCAATCCAATCATGGATTAATTCCATTGAAATGTTAATTGAATTCACATAAGTATTATTGGGAGTTGTAGGTGTAGGATTATTTCATGTAGCACAAGTACGAGGTGGTTGCGTTGGATTAGAAGATGAGTCATGACCATTCTTCCAATGCCTAGAAGCCATAAAGCAATAAAAAAACAAAGACAACACCAATATACTCAATGTTTTAGCACCAACAATAGATCCCAAATTGAAAAAATATACAAGTATAGAATGCTATAAATTATGCGGTTAATTGTTAGCCCTAAAATTCATATATAAAAATACTTGGAAATCAGAAAAATGAAAAGATCATTAATCATAGGAAATCAAGAAGAGTAGTATAGAAGGTAGAGATGTAGATTGTGAAAACAAACAAAAAATATTTGAGAGTTGGAATTGGGTGTGGATTTGGATTTATATTGGTAGGAAAGGTTAGTGGCGGTTACAAGAGGAAGTACGGGACAGTGGTTATTGTTGTGATATGGATGGTGGGAAACACAGGTTGAGAAAGGAAGAGAATAGGGATGGAATGATTGTTGTCGAAGTGGAGGAAAAAATAGTGTCAGTGCCATAGGTTGGCCATGTGGCGATTAGTGATGTGATGGTGGTGGTCAAGAAATATACAGTAAGGTAAATGGGTAAATGGAATTTGGAGAGGAGGTTAGAGAAATGAATGGTGAAAGGTGGGGAGATTTGGGACTTAATGGTAGATGGTTGTGGAGAATGAGCACGTCCATGCTTAAATAATTATTAACTAATGCCCCCAATCTAAAAAGGTAATGTCACATCCAAAGAGTGCATGTTTTGCCTATTTTTTAGCATAATTGTGCATTATAATGCTGCCATGTTGTATTAGACATAGAGAGCTCAATTATTTTTTTATTTTCTAACATGTATGTGTCTAGTGGAACACCTTAACTGTGTTGAACCTAGAATCGAACCAATTCTTCTAGCTTTTAGGTTCTTTGATTTGAAATACCCTTCCACATCTTGTCTTTTCATATTCCCCCACACATCAATGCATAATAGTATTGTCATGTGTCTAGAAAAGAAATAATTCAAAATCAAATACTAAAAATAGAGAACTAATCAAGTGATAGAAATAAAAAAAAAACAAAAAGAAATGCTCTTTTAATGGTTATGAGCTTGACCCTTTTAATTCTCAAGATTATGATGTATCATGAAGGGTAATAATAACCATTTTCTCAATGATAAAACCAACAATGCATTGATTTAACCTCTTCCTATTAACTCTAAAGGTTCCTATGGCCTTAATCCAAATATCAACAAATTCAAATGGATAGACCTTACGAACATATAACAACCCTAACCACCTAGAACAAAGCTTACCCAAAAAGATGAAACTTTGTTGCATCTTTTATGTCAATGTGCTGAGTTGAAGAAAGTTTGGTCTGCTATAGGTCAGGGTGGTGGTTTCAGAGTCAGGCATAGCTCCATTGCAGGGGTCTTTGCCTCTTTGGCAAGAAGAAGGCATAGGAAAGCTGTCATCTGTCATTTTTATTCAAGTTTTTATGCTGTGGCTCTTTATAAAATTTGGAAAGCTAGAAATAATTGTATCTTCTTCAATAGAAGTTGGGATTTGAAAGGGGTAGCTCATAGGATTGCTTTGACTATGTCATCTCTTTGCCTTCATTCTAGTAGAAGGGAAAAGTTTTTAAGTTTGATGGGAAGGGTAGATCACTTCTACAATTTCATTTGTACCTTATGATATTTGATATAATACTTCATCTTTTATTTAAAAAAAAAGAAAGCTTACCCAAAAAGAGCTTAAGATGAGAGTTGAAAAGGAGCCTTAAAACTCCTTCCTAAAACTCTCTTATTTATCATATTTCTATCATTTGATTAGTTCTATCATATTTCTTTTTTATATATCAATGCATTCTCATAGGCATCTAATCTCAACTCATTAATCTCGTTAAGTTAGAGCATTCAAAGTTCTAAAATGGCACTCAAGTCATAATTAATTGCCTTTATTGCCACAAACACATTGTGTTCAATTTCAACTGACAAATTACAATACCAAAATGAATGGTAAATGACTAATAGGAGTCTTATTAGTTTTTCAATATGCATAAGGAACAAAATCTAGTTTCATAGACCAATATTTTCTTGAATAGGATATTAGTTTCTCCAAAATCCCTTTTTATTTTCCAGTTAGCAATCTCCACTTAGCCACTTGGTTAAGGGAGCTATGTTATAGAAATTTTGTGAACTACGCTATATTTCCTCAAAAGCATGCTTAGACAATTATTTGCAAAATGAGATCTCCCATCAATAATTATCTCCCTCCAGACACTAAATTAAGGAAATATTATATTTTGAAATTCCATTACTTCAGTCCATTTTGAGATATAATCCACCATTACTTAAATATAATTTTTGTTACGTGATGATGTAGCTAGTCCCATGAATTCAATCCCCCAAACGCCAAAGAGTTCAACCTAAAAAATGTTATTCAGTTGCATTTCATCCCTGCTTGAGATTTTCCTATTCTTTGACACTAGTAACATCTTAGCACAAAATTTCTTACATCCTCAAAGAGTGAAGGCTAATTTATTCCCACTTGTAACACCTTAGAGGATATTTTAGAGGTACTCGTATGACCCTCACACGGTGAAGAGTGGTTGTGGGATATAATATGTTATACTTCCTCTTTAGGTAAGCACCTTCTAAAATTTTTATCTATATACTACTTATAAAGAAAAGGGTCATCCTAATAATGGATCTTAACAACTAAAAGAAATTTCTTACATTATTGGTAGGATATATGTATTGGCAACACCACACATACTAATTCACAAAATCTGCAAACCAAGGAGCTTGAAGGCATGTTATAGCAAATAGTTTGTTATCTAGAAACGAATCATTAAATGGCACCTCATCATCTGCATCTTTATCTATCTCTTTCCTAAGCTTAGAGACGTGATCTATCACCACATTTCCAGTTACTATTTTTTCCTTTATTTCATAATCAAACTCTTTTAGTAAGAGGATCCACCTAATCAACCTTTGTCTTGCATCCTTATTAGATAATAGGTACTTGAGGGTTGGGTGATCTATAAAAACTATAACCTTTGATATAACAAATTAGGACCACAACATATCCAAGGCAAACATAATAGCAAGGTAATGCTTCTCAGTTAAGGAATAATTCATTTAAGCATCATCCAGTAGTTTGTTGGCATAGTATATGGTGTATAATTTCCATGATTTCCTTTTCCCAAGTATAAAAACCACAATTTTATATCTACCTGCATCACACATTACCTCAAATGGAAGGTTCTAAGTACATGCTCTCATTACTGAAGTAGTTGTCAAATATTCCTTCAAACTATAAAAAAACATTAACACAAGAGTGACGAAAAAGCATTAATTAGGGAGGTTATGAAAACAATAAAAAAATTTAATAGAAGGTAAAATATCCATAAACACCCCCTAATGTTTTCAATAAAATAAAAAAATGTTGGAATGTGGTTAGGGTAGTACACAAGACAAATGGCATCCTCTAGTAAGAAAAGGTGTCATATGGGCATGTGAATGTCATTTTATCTTGATCACTAGGGTGGATTGGGAAATAAAATAATCCTAAATACCCATCTAGATAAGAAAATTAAGAATGGATAGCCAACCTCTCCAAAATTTGATTTATAAATGGAAGAGGGAAGTGATCCCTACAAGTGAACTTATTGAGTTTTCTATAATAAATACGCATACACCACCCATTAAAAATTCTAGTAGGGATTAGTTCATTATTTTTATTTTTCACAATAGTCATGCATCCATTCTTAGGTACTAATTGTACCGGACTCACCTACTCACTATTCGAAATAGGATAGATGATCCCCACATCAAGTAGTTTCAACACCTCCTTTTTGACAACCTCTTTCATATTCAGGTTCTACATCTTTTGGTGTTCAATAGAGTATTTATACCCTTCTTCTAGCAATATTTTATGCATGAAAATAGAGGGTTTAATGCCCTTAATGTCATGAATGGAATAACCTATAGCATACTTATGAATCCTAAGAACCTCAACTAATTTTTCAACTTACTTATTACTCAAGTTAGCATTCACAATGACAAGATATTCACCATTGGATTCCAATAACTCATACCTAAGGGATGAAGAAAGTGGTTTTATTTCTACCTTAGGTGCAAATTTTTCTTTATAAATTATTTCATTTTCCTACTTGTAAATTTTAGCCACTACTTCAATTTCCTTGGTATAGGTAGGGCTTTTATCTAGCATGGTAACATGTGCACCCACCTCCTTGTCATCACAGCCATGTTCTTCATATCTCATTAGAAATTTCACAAATGGATCACTTGAGATGTATCTAGTAAATTCCTCTCTAACCACCATATCAACTGTGTTGAGCTTGCAACAAGTATCATCATCTGAAGGGCATTTAATAGTAGAAGACAGGTTAAAATCCACCTTTTATCCACTATATTGAGAGAAAGATTTCTAATTTTCACATCAATTACTACTTTAACAGTGTCTAGAAAAGGTCTTATCAATATAATGGTGAGTTGATAATCCTCCTTAATTTCAGGAATGACAAAATCAACTGAAATATAGAACTTAACAACTTAGATAGGTACATCTGTTAATATACCTACCAAAAGTTTCACTGCTCAATATACTAATTAGGGGAGATGGGGATGGGCTTCAAGTCTCTCATCTAAAACTTATTAAAAAGTGACAACAGAATAAGATTGACACCATAACCAAGATCATAAACACCATAGTTAATTAACATATCACCTATGGTGTAAGGAATATAAAACTAGCCAACATCTATGAGCTTTAGTGGACTCTTATTTCGAATAATATCACCATATTCCTAGGTCAAGGCTATGGTCTCATATTAATCTAACCATATCTTATTTTATAAGATATCTTTTCAGAATTTAGCACATAATGGAATTTGGAAAATGGCATAAAAATAATAAGATATTGATATGTAACTTTGTTAAAATTTCCACAAATTTCCCAAGTTTTTACTTTAAATTAGCCTTATCTTTCCTTTAAGTAAAACCTAAGGAGCTTATGAGTTATGAGAGAAATATACTTTTCAATCTTCCCCTCTCTCTCATCAACATTTTCTTTCTCCTTTCTCACCAAATTCTCACCCTCATCATTTAAATCCCCATAATTGTTTTTCATTACTTTTCCCTCTAACTATTTTCCACTTTTAAAGGTGATGACATTAATGGATCTCTTGGGGTTGGTCTTAGGTTTTTCAAGTAGTATTTTTGAAGATCTAAAAGAGGGGATACCTTGTTGGGAAAATTAAGTGATCTACTTCTCTAGAATTATTTTCATAAGTGGGTAAATAATAAATGATAGAAGCTAGGGTATTGATAGCATGACTCATGATCCTATTTTGATTCCTAAACTCTTTTTTTTTCTAGGGATTACACAAAGGTCTCCATCATCATTTCCAAATAAGAATTTTGGGGACTAGGATAAGTAAGTCCAGGGGCTTGAAAGCTGGGAGGCCTAAAATTAGATTGAGGAACATGATTTTTGGGTTCTTGCAATAGAAATGAAGGTGATTTCTCCAACTTGAGTTTTAAGTGTTGGAAAATGGATCCCCTTTTTTATTAAAATTATTCACATAGTTTATAGATTCAAACATCAATGCATTAGGGGATAGGGGTTTCCAATATGGCATTTCACAACAGAATTCCCTACAACATCACATAATTCACAATTAGAATAAGTAGATGCTAATAAATTTATGTTCAATTTATAAAAATTTTAAAATAAAGCATCTACCTTAGAAATAATGTAGTGTAATGCATCTACATCATACCTCTAGCTCTTTTGGGTAACTATTGTTCACTCCACCATTGGAAGCGATTTTTTGCCATATCTTTGATGAGTTATCTAACCTCTCTCACACTACTATTCATCAATGCCCCACTAGTTGCAACATCAATGGTAATCCTCATGTTGTAGAGAAGACCATTGTAGAAAGTGTGCATGGTCAACTAATCTTCGAATCCATGGTTTTGACACATCCATAAGAGATCTTTGTAAGCATCATATAATGATTCCCCTCCAATCTAATTGAAGTTTTTTTAATTCCCTAATCATGTCACCTTGCTTGGAGGGAAGTACTTAGTGAGGAACATTTTTGATAATCAGTCCCATATAGTGATAGAGTCTAGTAGAAGTGATTGTAACCAAGCTCTTGCCTTGTCTCGTAATGAGAAAGGAAAAAACCTTAGTTTGATTATATTGTCAGATATGCCATTTATCTTCAAATTAGTTATGTTAGACAATAGAAAGAATTAAATGCTTTATCTCAAAGTTTTTGTCAACTATATTACATCTAATGATGCTCAATTGCGTGCTTTGAGATGTTGGTGATGCAAACTCCTTCAAAGATCGATCTTGATGGCCTAGATTTTCTTGGTTCACCATAGTGATATTTCCATTCAAGATTTCCTTTATTTTTCATACCCACTTTCTAATATCCCATATGGACCTTTTGATATCAAGGTAATACTCAACTAGTTCTCTAAGTCTTTGGGATCTAGGCATGCAATGGTACCTACACAAGAAAAAAAATGTAGAATGAAAAGTAAAATGATTAGTCTATTCAAACAATAAAAAGAATTTGCATTAACAATATAGATTTCTCTAGTAAAGGCACCACAAACTTTTTTGCTTATAAACATAAGTGTACGAACGTTGTAATAGAAAAATGAGGTTGTATCCTTAGAGACTTTGGTGTTAATTACTAGTTTCTAATATTATCGACTATCTAAATGGATGGGGTGATAACTATAGGCAAATAAAATAACAAAATGATGGGAACTACAAAATATGATTTTAATCAATTAGAAATAAGCAAAGGATCAAATTTTAGTTAAAACTCTAATGTAATTTAATAAATCAATCTATCTTATATCGAATTTGTTCAATATGTTAGAAATAGTTAGCTAAAATTAAACATTAGCGTCTTTCAACAACTAAAATTCATGCTCAATCAAATCTAACAACCTATTTTCATGGCTATAGTTCTAATTTAACTCATTACAAATTAGTTAATTCAATCAATTTCCAATAATCACTAATCTAATTTTGTGAACTTTTGATTCCCATTCAATTGCTAAATTAAGGTGTTAATTAAAATCTTTTAAATCTAAATAACAACCTCATGAGATTAAAATAGTGATCAATTGTTCTAACCCTAATTAACTAAATGCTAGCTATTTCATAACAAATTAAAAAAATTTGACAACAATTAAATTAATTCATCAAATTAATAATGGAATTGAACTTAATTTGATACTAGAATAAACAATTAATCATGCATAATTGAAATCACAAAGTACAATAATAAAATAAAATTCATAATAGTAGAAAAAAAAGAGAAGAGTTAAATAGATAAAACCATAGAGTTAGATTTCAATATAGTGCTTTAATTATCCATAATTGATGTTTAAAAATTAAAAGCAAAGGTTAAACCTAATGTGTTATCTAAAGGAGAGAAATGTAGAAAGAGAAAGAAAAATCAAAGAGGATAAATAAGAGTCGCCAATAATGCCCTAGGTCCTCCTAATTTAAGTCTTAAAAAAATTCCCTAAATTTTAACCATTAGTATGCTTGAAATTGTGTTGAAAAAAAAATGAAAACTAAGAACTAATACGGGCGTGTAGCTCAACATTACCAAGCCATGTTAGTTCTATAAACTTTGTTTTTACTATAATTTCTTCTATATTGTAACACTCTCATATTATTAGACATCAGGAGGACGTGTAGCTTCTTTCCAAGATTCTTTTGACTCTCTCTTTTCTCCAACTAATTGATTAGTTCCAACATTTCCTACATAACACAATACAAAATTATTTACATAAACCAAGTAGGTAAACTAGGCTAAAAAAAGAGGAAATAATACTAAACAACAAGTAATTGACGGTAAGAAATGATTAAAAATATCGAAAGTATTTTATTTTATCACCACATCCAGTATAGAGAAGGTACTCCATATACCCAATCTATGTTGGGTATAATTCTAAAAAGTAACTCGTGCCTAAATATCAGGCGTGGAAAACACTTAACTCCACAATAATACAAAACTACAAAATAGAAAGTGAGAAGAGAATAGATGTAGAGGATAATAGATGACTAAAAGTGTAGAATGGGAGAGACAAATATCTAGATAACCATATTCTTGAACTAACCCATAAAATACTCTCTATAGATAATCACAATGAAAGCATTATCCAGTAATTATCTATACAACAAGGTGGCATCTGCTCATGTGAATGAGAAAAACCTATAAAAAGAATTATCAATATACTACATATTGAGTAAGGTAACAATACACATCAATAGAATAACACATGCATACCAAGAATATTCATATGACAAGATGTATTTAATATAGGCCTAAATGTTCATGATACGTGATGATTCCAATAAACTAGATTAAAGTGATTTATTAGGGGATCACATAATTACATTTATATAGTCACATTGAGATATGGGAACCACTCTCCCGTGGACAAAAGAAAGATAGTCAACCTCCCTAATATTCTTACATCTAAGGTAAAATACACCTTAGTCACTAGTAAACTTCTAATCCTTAAGTACACATACCCTTAGAAGCTAATGGTTTAATTAAATAGAGCAGGCTAGGGCCATTTAGTTCAATTAGGACCATGTGATATATAATCAAATAGTTTAAACACTCAGAATCACTTTTGCCGCACCTCATGTGATCTTCAACTTTGAGTAATAATGTTTTACTAGATCAATAAACAAAAATTAGAACATTGATGCATAACATAAATTTCTTGCCATCATAAAACTTTTTGTTATTATCATTGCGTTATTACATTAATTATTTCTTTTCATTAATTACATGCAAAACCAATTATTAATGAACTCATACCCACTAACACTATTATTTAACATGCTTAGAAATGCACCAAGGCTAACCAAATTAAATATATTATAACCACATGAATGAAAGATAATACATAAGGCAAAAACTTGAGTCCAAAAGCGGCATTACATAAGAAAAAAAGAATATAATGACCTCAATGAAACCCTTATTAACAATTACACATAACTACAACTATAAGGATCCCTGATTCACAAAATTTTACACAATATCCCAAAAAATCATTAACTATAACATATCCAAAATGTGTTACCTAATTCCAATACTTTATACATAAAATAAAATGTTACCATTTGATTACTATTACCATATTAATTCATTTTATTATAATATTTTAACTATAATACTTCTATATATTCCTAATATTTTATACATCACACTTTAAATTTTTATGACCCAAAAATGATTATGAAGACCTCAAATTTCCAAACTTCACTCACAAAGACCCTAATACCCCTAATTCACCTAAACACCTAAAAACTTAGATTTTACTCATACAAATCCTAACATGTTAAATATCAAAGTTGATGTAATAACCTCAATGAACATAATTGCATAATCATTTCCTAAAAACTCATAAAATGACCTAATTAAACCTAGGGAAAAAATCAAATATAACCTACATAATTCTACAAGCTTCCAAAATTTACCAACATTACATATAACCACCCATACATTATTATCATCTCAAAAATGTAATTATCTTAATTAAAACAACCACAACACCCAAATTGACCTTATGGCCAATCCCCTACAAGTCCCAATGCACCCAAGTCTGTAACCCTAAACATATTTCACCAATTACAATATTTAAACACAATTAAATCTTCTCATTTATGAAATTATTAAAATAACATAATAGACCATCATGTTTAGGATTTTATGGTAAAGCCTATCAAGGTACAAAATATATAAACATCCCATAAAACCATGAGCTCACAAAAATCATGAATTTACTAATTAATAGATGAACATAAATTAAAATAAACTCTAACATGATTTCTACCACAAAACATGATAACATTGATAAAAAAATAAACACATTGAAAACAATAAACCTTGAATAAAGCCATATATCTTTACCAAACGCTACTCTATTCTCTAAGAAATAAGTACTCTTAGTTACCTCCTTCCGTTCCTTGATCATCTAAAATAAAATAATGAGAATTAGATAAGAGAATAGAACAAGGAATCAGAATAAGAGGAAAATTAATGTTGAGAAATTAAACCCCTTAGACTCGGAAAACATAGGCTAGAAAAATCTTGGAAAAAGACTTCGCCAATCTAAAATTTATCTTTCATTTGATCAAATTCAAGCACACGAAAACTAAAACTAAATATATTAGAAAAGGAGGAGGAGAGAAAATAAGGATAAGATAAGGGGGTTATTAAAAAGGAGAATAAGAAGAGCAATAATAAGGTATGGTAAAGGAGGGAGAAAATTAGAATATATGAGAACAAGCTAAGAGTATAATGACCAACCAATAGGCATAAGCCTTTATGACTATTGATCAAGGGTATAAAAGAGGGCGATAAGCTATATGGGAGGGTTCCTTACAAGAAAGAGGAGTAATGAGAGTGATTGGCTTAGGTGAGAGAGTATAAGAGAGTTGTGGAAGTCGCATAGATGATTATGGGTATATTTTTGGTTGAATGATTAAGGACAACATTAAATTTGATAATAGGTCATAAGAGGGTAAGAATTTTAAATTCGGCCATCCCAAAAAATTTAACAAAGATTAAAAATAATTAAGGTAAGGTAAAGTTCCCAATAAATGGCTAAAATAAGACAAATAATAAGATAATTCTCAAAAATCATGAAAAATAGGGAAAGATGTGGAATTAAGCTACAAATCCAAATACTTAAAAATATGGTGCATATGATTTATTTGAGGTTAAAAAAAATTAATTAAAAAATAATGATAATAATTATCTAACATTAGTTAATTGATAAAGATTGGGGGTCGATCGACTGATGCCCAAGATGAATAGGTATGGAACATTGCTAGCTAATTGAACAAAGGGAAGGCCTAATTAATCGCTAAATGAATTAATTTAAAACATAATTTTGGAATTTACAATGGTAAAAATAAGGGTTTAAAGGGAATAGGTAAGATGCTCAAGAAAAGTTAATCATTAAGGAATGGATTAAAAGACTAATCACTTATAAATTAAGGTAGGAAAATTTTGGGGTATTTTAGTTTGATGCACATGCCCAAGAGTCATCTAACTTGAAATCCATGCTATTTTGCACAATATATGATTTTTAGCATATGGTAATCTTTCTAGTTATGGTGTGCATAACACTGCGCACATCCATTTTATGACGATAATACAGACTTTATCTAATTATCAAAGAGTATCAAGAATACTTATTTCGAATACCGTATGTTATTACCTATGAATCATCATTATAGAAGGCAAATAAAATCTTTAATGGAAAATTTGAATAAGTGAGGCTATTAAGTTTTCATTTTGTAATAAATAAAAAAAAAGAAAAAGGATTTTTCTCCGATATAGTCATTTTGGAAGAAAATGTCAATAATCTTTCCCCTTTCATAAAGTAAACACTTACATGTGTGGCACTATCTTGATGTGATTTTTTTATCCGATATAGTTATTGTATTTTGATCATCACATGTATCTATTAATGTTTTATATTATGGAATATTATGATGCCTTATATGTGTTCCATGCAAGATTTCAATATTATTCTTGTATCATGGGCTACTCATTACTGTTTTACTAAAGGATTATATTTTATGGGCCCTTGAATATTTAATGGATAGTATTCTTTGTAAGTTAGCTTACAATGTTAATTAATGGGCTATTACATCTTCTTCTTCTTCTTCTTCTTCTTCTTCTTCTTCTTCTTCTTCGTCTTCTTCTTCTTCTTCTTCTTCTTCTTCTTCTTCTTCTTCTTCTTCTTCTTCTTCTTCTTCTTCTTCTTCTTCTTCTTCTTCTTCTTCTTCTTCTTCTTCTTCCTCGTCCTCCTACTTCTTCTTCTTCTCTACCATCACTAGATCCATCTTTCTTCTTCCTCTTCCTCATGACTTGGTATTATTTTTCTATGTGTTATATGATAGTGCAACAATGCACGCACAGATGGGCAAGATATGAACAACTTATTCCCTTATTGCACACCGTATTTGTGCCCTAATTTTTCATTACACGCCCATGCCCTTCTCAGACTATAAACTTGTGTGTCCCTCTTCCTTACATTAGAGTCTCAAGCCAAACACTCATCTTATTCTCCTTATAACATCGTCTAACACTACCATAACACTATCCTCCCCTACGTTGACTCCCCACATTTCACTACCTTGGTCGTGTCAACTATTGTCAATGTTGCACCCCTCATATGTCAACCATAACCAATGGCCTCATCCTTGCAATGTTTCCCCTCATCGTTGCCTTTTTCCTAGCCCATGTCGCTTCTCCTTCATCCCTTGCCACCACTAACCTACCTTAACCTCCCCGCAATAACAACCAACTCCAACAATCACCTCCATCTTCACTCTCTACACGTACCCAATCTCTTTGCACCCATGCCTCAGCCATCATCGCAACTCTTCAAGCCAACAACCACTACCTTATATCCCTACATAGCCAATCCACCCTCCTCTTTTACCATCCTTCCAACCAAACACACCCTTCATTGGTTCCATTCACACCCTCCTCAAAATCCACCATATCCTATGCCATAAAATGTTAGCCTTCTCAAACTATCCTAACCAGCAACTATCGCCATCCACCACATCCCTTTTCCTTGTGCTTAGGCCCACGTTGCCCATGTAATATGATTTGATAACTTTACCCTTTTATAATTTAATGGTATTTTGGTAAATTTTCTTGATAAATATTTTAATACAAATTAATATTGTATTAGTTAAATATTAATATGGTTAATGTGGTTTGATTTTTAGGTAAAAAAGGACGATTTGTAGAACATAATAATTTTAATAGGTTGCCTATTTTTTATGCTTATACTAGAAATCGGGTAACTTTTATACTTTAATAAAATGTCAGACATCATACGATAGCATATTACAATTTTGATGCATAAATTGTATTAAGCATGAGTGTCATGCTATAATTATCTGCCTAATAATGCTAGCATAAAATATGGTAAAATGGAGCATATAAAATTGTATAAAGTATTATGGGTATGAAAGTGTCTTAAAGTACGATTAATACCAGCAGTAAATTATGTATGTATAAAATGATAGGTTGAGCATTTAGGCATATTTTGGTATTATTATTACAATATGTACCGTAAGGGTAATTTGATCTTTTTAAGTTTACCGTGTGATTTATTCCAATAAGCATGCCTAATTTATATAATTATTATTGAACATCATGGTATGTGATTTTAAATGAATTAGATATGCATATTATGGTTTTACATGTTATATCATATGTAAGGGTATAGTGCTCATATGATATATTTAGTAATTTAACTACATACTAAATGATTTAAGTATTTTGTTTTAGCCTTGTTATCACAAATTAATAAATAAAATGGGATTTGTTTTTGAAATAGATGATAATGTGGTAATTATGGCCTGAAGAGCATTTTGATTATTTTTGACCTAATAATCTCAATGTGAATAATTGATCATAGGATGACCTGTGTAGAATTTTTATATGGACCTTATTTACGATTACATTGAATAACTGAAAAATGAGTAAAGTCGTTAAGTATGGAATTTGAATTATCTAGTAAAGTGAAATCCTTGAGATCAAGAATGTTTTCTCTTTAGGGGTCACTACCGAAAAGATGTCGTTTAGCATACGATGGATTATAGATTTTTACTAGTGTACCTTAGTGCTCTATCCAAGCTTTATATCTCACTCTATTTATGTAATACTCCCAAAATCCACTACTAAAAAATTTCATTTTATTAAAATGATCAGCGGAAGCAAAATAACAAATACATAAATTCTGGGAATCTTACCGCCACACTTAGTATTAGATCAGTTCACTCCTATCGTTCCAATACCAAGTGATAAGGCTAAAAGAGAATAATAAAACTTATGAGAAACTCAAACATATTTAAATTAGAGTAGCACTGTAAAAAATTTACGAAAATAAAATCAACTAGTGGTGGTTACAAAACAACGAATACATTGAAACAAGAATTTAAAAGAGAAAGAGGGCAATCCTAGGAATTTATGGATAGTTCCTTACGCTCTTTCCCAAGGGCCCACTTGAATAGCACCTGAAAATGACCTATCAGGGACACTACCCATTGAATAGGGAGGGGCCCACGAATTGAACCCTTCAGTACTACAGTACTAAGTAACCCTTTAAAAACACACTTGAAAACAAATCCACAATATAACACATGATATACCACTATACCCATACATAATGACAGGTTTAAAAATAATATTCAAATCTATACATTCACATATTTGACAATTTAATTGGATATTAATGGTGCATACATAATATACACTTTCATACATTTGCATACTTAACGAGTTAATCAAATATTAATAGGTCATAATGAACAATTGATACTTTTAGGGCCCTAAAGCCATTAGTCATCGTTATCAATCATCTCAAATTATCAATATCCATGTGAATGAGGGAACCCCACTACTATAGGCTATAGCCAGTGGATCGGAATACATATAGGGTAGAACGCTCTTGACCATTATTATTCACCGATGGACCGGTCTCTACAGCAGAACGCTCCTGGCTACTATTATTCGCTGGTAAACCGGTCTGGCCTCGACTCATATGGTGTTCCACTATAAGTGATTAGTGTCTTTCCCATGTCTAATTGTTATTATGTTTGGTTTGCTGAGCACAGTATCCCCCACTATTATAGCCGGTGGACCGAAAATCATGCAGGGCAAAATGCTCCTACCCACTATTATTCGCCGATGGATCGGTCTCCAGGATACCCCAGCTCCTGGCTACTATTATTCATCGGTGAATCGGTCTGGGTCCGGCTCAACAATCTTCCTCTTTATGTGATTAGTATCTTATTCGTATCTTATTCTAAATATTTCACCCTAAACATGTATGGCTAACTATATCTATACTTACCCTCCCAAGAGGGCCCGTCCCATATCTTGAGACTGTAACACCCCCAAAATTCACTACTGAATTTCGTTAATTAAAAGGAAATTAGCGGAAGCAAATAAATAAAACGTGAACTTTGGGAGTATTACCGCCACACTTAATACCAGACCGGTTCACTCATACCGTTCCAGTACCAAGTGCTAAGGCTAAGAAAATGAAATGCAGTTTGAAAGAAATTCAACATGCATAAATCAGAGTAGCGCATCAAATCGTTTATAAGAATTAAAATCCATCAATGGTGGTTACTTTAACAACGTTAACATTTAAAACCAAGAATTTAAATGAGAAAGAGAAAAAGCCTAATGGTACCGGATAATTCCTTACTCTCTTTCCCGTAGCCCATTTGAGTAGCACCTAGAAAAAAAACCTGCAAGGGCACTGCCCATTGAATAGGCAGGGGCCCCACGAAGGGAATCCCTTCAGTACTACAGTACTGAGTAACCCTTTAATACCACACTTAAAGACAGGCCCGCATACGACACATAATGCAAGCTACATATATAAATAATGAGAGGTGCATACATAACAATAACATACAAAATAATTTATAAGTCACGATCGATACTTTTGGGCCTTCAGCCATGTCATAGTGTAAGATCAATACATTTGGGCCTTAAGCCATTATTCCGTCATCATTCAACTAGTCTCATATTTTATATCCATGTGAGTGCGAGAACCCCACTATTATAGCCGGTGGACCGGAAGTAAACACACAGGGCAGAACGCCTCTGACCACTATTATTGCCGGTGGACCAGAAGGTAAACACACAGGACAGAACGCACCTGACCACTATTATTTACCGGTTGACCGGACTGGCCCTAACTCACATGGTGTTCCACTATAAGTGATTAGTATTTTTCCATAACTTTAGTCACATAAATAGCTGATTTTATTGAGCTCGGGACCCCCACTATTTTAGTCGGTGGATCGGAATATACATAAAATCATCATCCAGGGCACAACGCTCCTGGCCACTATTATATCCGGTGGACCGGTACTCATAATCACATATTAGGGCAACACGCTCCTGGACCACTATTATATCTGGTTGACCGGTACTCAATATCATAAATCGGTTGGGCACGGCTCATTAATATTTCACTTTCATAATTAGTATATTTCATTTTCTTAATCAGCAAAACAATCATATTTATTTGCCTCGGACGGGAGATCAATAACCCGGGACACAAAGGTACACCGGTCATACCGGTGCATACAAGCTACTCAGTACCCTTCAACCACGAACCAAAGGACGCAAAGGTACCCTGGTCGTACTCGTGCATAAAGCTACTCAGTACCCTACCGACAAGGACACCTAATCCATAAGTATGCATACCCCCTAACTAGGTCCGTAGAGATAGAAAGAGTAAGATATAGGGCCTGGTTGGGGCACAAAGGCACACCAACAAATACCAGAATAATCGTGGACTAAACCACGTCCTTAGGGTAGCGACCCCTAAGGAGTCACCATTCCTTATCTCGAGGTCTTTCACTTTAAGTAATAGTGTCTTAATTAAAGTGATCACGGAAAGCACAATAATCAGATACTTATTCACTTTCAATCGTTCCGATATCATTAGTCATTTCTTATTCAGATGATTATCCAAAGTAATATAGAAAAATCATTAAGGCCATACTAATTATCAAATACTCTTACTTGGCTAATCAACATTATTTAAATCATTTTATGAAATTCCACAGTCACAACGGCATGTTAGGTATAAATTACATATTTACCCCTTACTTATATAATTGCTAAGTATCCCTTCCTTACTTGACAAATTACCATAATACCCTTTCGGTTGCATAATTACCAAATTATCCCCTTATCCAATTTAGGTTACTAAGTTATCTCCTGCACTTTTTAGATCATCATTCACCCCTCGTAATTGCTACACTTAACATATGTCCCATTTGGTTGGTTAGATTACTATTTTGCCCCTTTTTTTTACTACAATTAACAACTTGTCCTTCAATTGGATAAATTACTAAATTACCCATCTTCGCTATTATGATTACCAATTTCCCTCTTTAGTAGGTTAAATAATTACTAATTCACCCTTTAGTCGATTAATTACCAAATTGCCCTTCTCCACCGTCATAATTACCGAATTGCCCCTTAGTTGGTTAAATTACCAAATTACCCTTTTCCATTGTCATAATTACCATTCTACCCTTCTCAAGTATTATAATTAACATTTTACCCTTTTCGATTATCGTAAATCCCAAATTACCCTTCTTCATAATTACAATTATTAATTTACCCTTCTTCATAAATTTAATTACCATATTGTCCTTCTCCATTATTAAAATTACCATAATGCCCTTTAATTAGTTGATTTACCGAATTACCCTTCTCTAGTATCATACATTCATACTTATCCAATTGCCCTTCTATGATCATAATTTAATTACCAACTTATCTTTCATAGTTATCATAATTACCAAGTTACCCCTTACTCCCAAGTTTACCATAATGCCCTTTTATCACAAAATTACCCTTCTACCCCCTTACTTCCAAATTACCATAATATCCTTTTATTTACAAAATTACTTCAATACCCTTTACAAATCACTATTTTGCCCCTTTTCATACAAAATTACCATTTTCATCTTTCCTTACAAAATTACCATTTTGCCCTTCTTTTCTAAAATTACCATATTACCCTTTACTCCCGAAATTACCATAATACCCCTTACTTATAAAATTACCATTTCGCCATTCCCTTATAAATTTACCATATTACTAATTACTTATAAAATTACCATTTTGCCATTTATTTATGAAATTACTATTTGGCCCCTCTACTTCCAAAATTACCATAATGCCCATTTACTTGAAAAATTATCATAATGCCCTCCTTCATCCAAAATTACTATTTTACCCCTACTTCCAAAATTACCATTTTTACCACTTACTTATAAAATTACTATATTGCCCTTTGACTCCAAAATTACCGTTTTACCCTTTTCTCCAAAAATTACTATGATACCCCTTTTACTTATAAAATTATCATTTTGCCATTTAATCATAAAATTACCATATTGTTCTTTTGCCTCAAAAATTACCATAATACTCTTCTTTCTCATAACTCACAATTTTATCCATTTACTTATAAAATCATCATTTAACCCCTTTCTTTTGAAATTACCAAAATACCCTTTTTGCTTACAAAATTACTAAAATACCCTTTTCACTTATACAATTTCCACTCAACCCCTTTATTCGTCATTTTTATGAATTTACCATCACTACATAAAATAATGATATTAGTACTTCATTCTTATCATCTAAGTCCACCAACTTGTCATTATTCAACATAATACACATTAGCAACTACATATATTAGGTCACATACTTCACAAGCATATCATTAAAATACCCTTAGACAATAATATTATTCATGCATTAGCAACATAATACATTTAACATTTCCATCAATAATCAACCTCTTCCTTAATTATCATACCTACACATGGCACAAAGGCTATCATGCTTTTCCTTTTTCTTTCAACTAATATAAACAACCATTTATATATCATGATAGGCACACAAAACATGCATAAAATCATACCAAAATTGTAACACCCCCAAATTTCACTCCTAAATTTTTTTTTTGAAAGATTAAAGCGGAAGCTAGGAGCGAATTTGGGAAATGTTACCGCCACATCTAACACAAGATAAATGTCAACCATCTATCTCATGTTAGATGCAAGGCTAAAACCTGTCAAACAATTAAATCTGAATAGTAAACACTTATCAGAATACGAGAAATTTAAAGTCAATTACAAAACCCTTAAAAATCTAAGAACAATACTTGCAACTTCCAAAGGTGAATACAATTAAACAAAATAAATCCCGAGGATAATTATCCGGATCACCTACTCACTCAGGTCAAGCCTTCCACCCCAAAACAGTATCCGATCTTAACCTGCACAAGAGGTCTGCTCCCCACCATCGGTGGATCATCACAGGACCCATTCAACCAGTGTAGTATCAGTACGGGTCCAATACTGAGTAAGTCTCGCTACCCTACCTTATATGAGAGATATCATCAAGTGCATATTAAATTGTAGTACAATACGTTAATACAATATCATACATACTCACCACCCACAGCATGAACCTTGTCATACATTCATAGTAACATTTAAAACATATGCAACATCCCAGTTAACATATACGCGTGGTATAACCGAAATAATACGTGACTCATTATGCACATAAACAGCATGTGGTGATACATATAATAAAAGCTGGCCAAGGTCCAACTAGACTTATTCTTTATTCTCATTAATAGTATATTCATTCCACACATATTCTTTAATAATCCATGTAAGTACGGGAGCCCCATTATTATAGCCGGTGGACCGAAAAGTAAACGCACAAGGCAGAACGCCTCTGATCCACTATTATAGCCGGTGGACCGGAAAATAAACGCACAGGGAAAAACGCCTCTGATCCACTATTATAGCCGGTGGACCGGAAAATAATCGCACAGGGCAAAACGCCTCTGATCCACTATTATAGCCGGTGGACCGGATCACAGGCTCGGCTCGACATCTTTCGCTTTATGTGATTAATGTCTTATCAGTGTCTTATTGAATTCACATCACGCCCTTGACATGCATAAATCATTCACTTCATACTTACACATCACAAACAATGAAATTCCACATTCATAACTACACTTAATCAATAATACACATGATAACACCAAACAACTCTAAGCAGTCATAACGAACCCTAATTGACCACACCAAACCGTGCCTTAACCCTATTTTACCATAACAACCATACTTAGCCATCCCAAACCTTAATTACCCTCAGCAATTCACAATTAGCTACTCTAACCCTACTTAATCACAACGACCCAGAGTTAATCACTCCAAACCCTAATTCTGTCTCCTCCAAACCCTTATAATACTCCACGCACTATTCCCCGTCCAAAATAGTTAAACACCCAAATAATAGTTGCATTACCTTCCTTACACCCCAAATCAGCCTTTCATAGGTAAATTTTGCTCCCACGCAGACGTTACGCATCCCATGCAACCTCTCGAACTTTTCACACAAACTCTAAATCCCATACAATCATTAATTTCCATGCAAAACTCTAACTCCACCATACAAACCCTAATACCACCATACAAGCATTATTACCACCACACAACCCATAACACCACCATACAAACCCTAATACCACCATAAGCCATTAATACCACCATACAATCATCAATACCACCATACACATCCTAATACCACCATACCAACCATAATACCACCATGCAAACCCTAATTTCCCCCATGCAACATTAATTTATTCCCACTCTTTTGTTTATTTAATTCCACCTTCTCCTCATCGTCTCACAAATGGTGAACTCCTTAGGTCATCCATACCTATGTTAGCCGACGTACTTCCCTTTGGTTATTTTAACCGCTTATTTTTCTTTTTCAAGTCCCCACTTCACCACACTTCCTCACATAACCCAGCATGCATGTCGTAAGGTCACATCACATCACATCACATCATTCTTGTTCCACAACATATTAGTACACAAAGACAAGAACACGGGGACGTACCTCGGTTCCATGCTGCGCTACACAAATACACAGATAATACACAGGATTATAGCATACAACCGCACAAAGAATTCAAGACAGGTAAATCATGCGATGCACCCAAGTGGCCTTAGTTACGTCCTTACGAAAAACCCATAAGTAGAGGTAAGTAGAGAACTTACCTGGATCCGAAGCTAGCTAAGCGAAATGAGAGGGAGAGGGATCCCTAGTTTGTGGGTCCACGATAAAGCTTTCCTAGACCCGATAGAAATCGAAAACTAAATTAGAAACTATTCTATCAATCAATAATTCACATACCCTAATTAAATAAACCCAAACTACACAAATGATCTTTCTTAGAAAACGTGTATAAAACTTAGAACATAAAAGTATAGCTTCATTAAGATTTAAGGTTAAAACTGAATAAAAACGGATTAATACAAATATCCCTTGGGACATTTCAACTTAATTTGGAAAGCCCGAAAAGAATCATCGATCATAAGTTAATTTACCGAAAATAACTTATTTATTAGGTTTTATAACTAAATAGGTAACCCAATCGTTTACATAGAACCAAATCCAAACCGATTAGGTTAAAACAGAATTTAAATGGTTTAAAACCCAAGGATAGAATTCGATTAGATAAATACACGTAGCAAAAATCAATTTTATAAAATTATCCCCGAAAATTAGGGTTTTTAATACTTAAACAAAAAATCGGCCAAGTCACTTTGATTACCTCAAATTGATAGTTTAAAACACAATGAAACTAATTTTAGGTAAATCTAGACAATCAAATTCAACAAACGATCTTCCGATAAATCAATTCCAGATGATCAATTTTCAAAATTAGGGTTTTAGAGTCTACGACATAAACACAGGTAATTCAAATCAATTAATTCTAATGAAAGGTATTAGAATACAATTAGGCTCATTTAAACTACTTTTATAAATTTAATTTTAGAAAACAACTATACAAATAACCAAATTTCATAATCTCACTTAAAAATCTAGGGTTTTAAGCCCGAAAATATGATTCGGTAAAATTCTATAAATTTAATCAAATTGAATGTTTAGAAATGAAATTAAACACATTTTATAACATATTAAATAATCAATTGCTCAAAACCGACAAAAGAAATACACAATTTAGCCCAATTAGGGTTTTTGAGCCCGGAACGCAAATCCGATTAATTCTTGCCAAAACATATCAATTGACGATTCGGAAATGTAATTAAACATATTCTAATGTAATTTATATAGTCAATTGAATAAAATAACCCGATTACCCAAACCAATTTAAACCCGCGGGAGTTTTGACCTAAAAATCCAATTCCGGTCAATTACGCACAATTTTCCCAATTCAACACTTGTAATATAAAATTAAATATATTTTAAACAATATTATAAAATCAATTGAGCGGAACGACTCAATTATACGACCCAATTTCTTTACACCCAAAATTTGACCTAGGCATCAAATTCCGATAAAACCTGCATAAATTTTTCAAATTGACGGTTCCAAAATGAAATTGGATACATTTTAAAACATATTGTATAATTAATTTGTCCAAAACCGCGAAAACGAATGAATCCGAAAAATTTGGGCATAACCCGGCTAAAAATCCAATTTTTCCAAAATTCCAACACAACCACACAATTAACCTATCCAAATCAATCTTACAGCACATATATACACAATCAAACAATCAATTTAGCTTTTTATAAGCTAATTCATACCCAATTAATTAAAACAAGGGTTAGGGTTTTTCGAAAATTATACCAATTCGAAAAACCGACAAATCATGACAAGGGAAGGTCGGGGAAGCTTCGCTGGAGGTCGAATAGGGCTCGCCGGTGGTCAGCGTGGCTCGCCGGTGGCCGGACGGTGGCACGGCCGGTGCGGCTCGCTGTTGCACGCTTTGATGCTGCTATGTTGTCACCCGCTGGTGCCGCCCGCCGCTGCTGTGCGTCAATTGTGGTGGCGGTCGTCCGACGAGGGAGGAGCAGGGAGGAGGAGGCCGGTCGCCGGAGAAAAAGGACGGGAGAAGGAGGCGGCTAGGGTTTCGGGGCAGGGACAAGGCGCAGGGGCCAGGGGGTCGGGGCTGGGAGAAAGGGAGCCGAGAAAGGGAAGAGAGAAAGAAAAAAAGAAGAGAGGGGGGCTCGGGGTCCCGACAGGTTTTTTTTTTTTTTACAAAACAAGTATCAAATTAAATATTAAAATCTTAAAAATTAATATTGGAAGATTTTATCTAAAATTATTAAATAAAAATTATTTCGAAACGATCCGAACACTTAAAATAAATAAAAGGACCATATACAGAATTTCAGAAACATTTTCGAAAGGATTAACCAACGAACATAAAAATTTATATTATTTACAAAAGTACATTATAAGACCCCGAAAAATTATTTAAAAACATATACTAAAATATTTAAGTCAAATTCGAATAAACCAAGACTAATTTAAATAATTTCTGAAATCGGTTTTCCGTAAACAAAAAAGCATAAAACAAAAGGGAATTAATTCCAGAAAGAATTTCATAAATAAACTTCGAAATCTTTTTAATTTAAACTTTCCAAAAATATTAACGATTACCGAAACGAATAAATTTAAAGTCGGAATTATTTTCTACGGATAAAATTATTAAAATAAATTTAACTATTTAAAATGAAATTCTATATGTTAAATAATATATTTTGTCAACGAAATATAACCTCAAAATACACCGTTAACACATAACGAAGTTATAATAAAAAAAAATCTAAAATATTAAAAATAAAAATAACAGTATGAGAAACAACGAAAATACATATTTTTAACCGAGAATCAAATCTATAAGAATATAATAAAATCATTGTCGTGAACGAATTTGTCTAGAATGGTTCGCAACGACAATGACTAATTACATTCAATTATGGGTTCGAAATCGTCGATAAATCTATAAAAAGAATCGAAATTAAAATAATTAATTGTTGACCTCAAATTACGCTAATAAAATCATTAAACTTAATAAATCTGGATTTTAAAAATACGGGGTATTACAAAAATCCCTAATGTGCTAGCATACGTTTTTCCATGTATTTAAGGGAGGATTAACGATTACCTTAATCCCACAAAAATCCAATCTTACCGGTATCCCGGTTAAAGATTCAAGCTTTATTAGCAACTCAACACCTAAAAATAATATTAATCATTATTAGGTTAGAATTAAGAAATTAAAGGATAAAAATTTATAAAACAAATTTATTTAATAATAATACACTTTAATTAAATATGAATATACCTCAAAATTTAACCAAATGAATTTCAAAACAAGGGGGAGCTCACGCGGCATGAACAGTATGAGTCTCATGCAGAAATGAGAGGGGAAAAGGGCTCGAAGAGGGTGAGATAGAAGGGAGGAGAGGTGGCTCGGTTTAGTAACTTTAGGCTAGAAAAAGGGATAGATGGGGGAGGTTTCAAGGCAAGGGAATGGTGCAGGAGTGGAGAGGGGGTGTAGGTGGAGGCTAAGGGTGGTTTCACGGCGGCATAGGGCGGCGGAGACGGCAACGGCAAGGCGGCAAAGTTGGCTGCCGAGATGGGTCGAGGTGGAGGGGCTGAGAAGGAAGGAAAAGAAGAGGGAAAAATGGAGGGGTGCAAGGGCTGTTTTCGGCCAACTAATGCATGGTGGTGGTAGAGGGGTTGCATGGTGTCAAATGGTGGGTTGGGTGGCGGTAGAGGTGGTCGGACGGTGACGGAAGTGGCAGTTGTAGGTGGCTCGGCGGTAAGGGAGAAAAATGGAGAGGAAGAGAAGAGGGGGAGAAGGGAGGAAGTGCAAAGGCTCGAATGTGGCTTGGGGGGTCTCATGGTTGTGTGGGGTGGTAGTAGGTGGTGGCAGAAGGCGGCGCAGGGGTTGGGTGTGGTGGTGCAAGCGGTGGTTGGCGGCAGCGATCATCGAAAATATGGGGAATGAAGGGCTGGGGAGATGAAGAAAAATAAGAGGGCGAAGAGAGGGGCAGATGGCTAGCCAGCGAACGTATGCAGGTGGCAGGTGGTGGTCAGTTGGCGGGGAAAGAGAAGGGGAGAAGAGGGAAAGGAAGAGGGGTACGCGGGCTATGGTACAGGGATAGTTTGGTTCGAATTGGGAAAGAAAATGACGGGGGAAAGAGGAAGAGAGAGGGCAGAGAGGTAGGTGGTGGCCGGGTTGCAGGCGGCGGCATGCTCGACCATGGAAGAAGGTGCTGGTCGGGCATGGGAGAAGAAAAGAGGAGAAGAAGGCTGGCGGGCAGCTAGACCGGCACAGGAAAGAAGGGAGTCGGCCGGTCCAAGGGGAAAAAAAAAGAGGGGCGTTTGGGTTGGGTGTGCCGCACGGGAGAAGCTAGGTGGGAAAAAAACGGGCCTTTGACCCAACGCGCAAGGAGGGACAGCGGACAGGTCAGGCCGGGTGGCCCAAGGGAGGGGGGAAATGGGAAAAAGAAGAGAAGAAAAGGAAAAAGGAAAAAAAAGGATAAAAAGGGAAATGAAAAAAATAGGGAAAATAAGGTAAATTAGTTTATAAAATCATAAAATGTAATATTCTTGATAAATTATTTAATTTAATGATTTAATTCATTATAATCTAATATATTAGTTTAAAAAGGATAAAGTTGGTAAAATATTAGTTTGAAAAATTATTTAAATAAAATAATATGATAAATAGAAAAATATTTATTTTTAATTTATTAAATACTCTTACCAAATTTATATACTCTAAAATCCATAAAATAATTAAAATAAAAAATTTTAAAGAAAAGTTTATTTCAGATAAAAGTTATTTATTAAAATATAGATTTTCGAAATTTTTGGGGTATTACAGAGTCTTCTGTACCTCTTAACTCCCCCCGACATCCTTCCCCTAATCCACTTACTCACACTGGGAGCCCAACTCCTAAGTGTGTGGGTCAAGGCCCACTACCTTATACTACAAAGTCCATTGGCTGCTTTACCCTAGGGTTTTCTCCAGAAACTTTAATGTAGGCCTATGTGGCCCATCCTTTTCTACCTCATACAACCCAAACTATGTTAACACCCCACATGTCACGACCCTTAGATTCAACCCTCACTCGTCCTCATTTATTTTTATTATTTTCTTTTTCTTTTTCCACCCTCTCAAATTAGGGTTTCCTCCCAAACCCTTGCTCAGTCTCCTATGCAACCTTATACTATCCCACGTACTATTTTTCACCCGAAGCCTCCAGTTACCCAACAACACTTCTATTACCTTCCTCACATCCCAAGGAAACTTTTCATATGTAAAGTTCACCCCCATGTGGACTCTAACCATCCCATGCGAACCCTTGATTCTTCCACTCTTTCATTTTATTTAAGGTCCCCTTTTATTTATTCACTTATGGCTCATGGATTATTTAGGTCATTCCTACCTACATTAGCCAACTTACTTCCCCTTGGTTATCTTACTTTCCCATTTTTCCTTTTTCATCCTTCCATCCCACATTACCACATTAAATATCCTAGCATGCATGACCTAGAAGGTCACATCACATAACATCGTATGCACAACAAATATAACCATCATCCACATGCTATAAAGAAGTCATATAAGCATATATTCACCCCAAGTAGCGTTATAAATGATTAATCATTAAGCATAAAGTACACAATATGGCATAACACATGGCACACAAGGCATGTAACCCATACATAATTATTCCTAGCTACACCCTTACTCAATTTAGGTTACCAAACTAATTCCCACACTTATTAGGTCACTAATCACCCTTTGTAATTATTACATTTATCATAAATCCCATTTGATTGGTTAGATTAGCAAATTTCCCTTTTCCTTTATTATAATTAAAAAAATTACCCATTAGTTGGTCAATGTCATATTTATCATTTTACCCTTTAATTACAAAATTACCATTTTTCCCATAAATTACAAAATTACTATTTTACCCTTTTATTTATAAAATTACCATTTTACCATTCAATTACCAAATTATCATATTACCCTTTAATTATAAAATTACCATTTTGCCCTTTAATTACATAAATACCCTTTTACCTTTTAATTAAAAAATTACCATTTTACCCTTTAATTACAAAATTACCATTTTACCCCTTAATTACAAAATTAGAATTTTACCCTTTAATTACAAAATTTCCATTTTACCCTTTTATTATAAAATTACAAATTTTCTCATTAATTATGAAATTATCATTTTACCCCTTTAATTAAAATTTTACAATTTTACCCCTTCACCTCTAAAATTAACAATTTACCTTTTTCACTTACAAATTACCATTTTGCCCCTTATCACTCCACTTATATTAAATTATCATCACCACATGAATTACTATCATTAATACCCCATTCTCATTATCCAACTCCCTAACTATTATATTGAATATAATACTGATTAACAACCATACATATTAGGCCACATTCTTACACAAGACATATTACTAAAATACCCCTAGGGCTCACAATAATATCAACCATGCATTAAAGATCATAATAGCATAATACAACATAGATAAATACTTAACACTTTCATTAATCGCCAAACCCTTACCTTAAACAATATTTAAATAAATAGCATAAAATCTAACATGCTCTGAAATGTCCCAAAATCCTAATTTCTATTATCTATTATTAAATAAGATTTTTATGTGGGAGTTTAACCAAAATAATTCATTTTTATTAAAATAAGAGGAATTTAATTAGGTTAAACCAAAAAGAAATTTAAAAGTGTTTTAAATAGGAGGAATTGTGGTATTTTAAGCTAATCAAGGATTTTATTTTAGAAATTAATTAAATAAATTAATTTATTTAAATTAAGAAGAATAAAATAGTTTCAAATTAATATAAACTTAATAAATAATTTAATTGGAAGAAAATTTGAATATTTTTCCTAATTAGTAGGTTAAGGAAATTTATCTAAAATAGTTTAAACTAAGCAAAAAGGAATTTATTTAATATCTTATAAATATTAATGTTCTAAATAGCCCAAAAATATTCTAAATAATTTATGCAAAATCCAAAACCCTAAATAAAGCCTTCCTTTTTCCTTTTTATTTTCCTTCTTTTTCCTTTTTCCTACTCTCCCCGCCGAAGTTGGGCCTCGACCGGCACAACGCCGCCTTCCTTTCCTTCTTCTCGCCGCGGCCCAGCGAGCCCAGCCGCCCGTGACTCAAAACGCTGCGTTTCGACGCTAAAGTCACTGAAACGCCGCGTCGCCATAAGGAGAAAATAACCGTTGCCAGACCGATGCGGACGCCGCGTTTCACTAAAAACTCACCCAAAACTCAGCGTTTCATTTAAAAAGGGAAATAACCACTGCCGCCCAGCAGGTTCCCCCTTTCCTTTTCCTTTTTCCCCTAGACCGTCGGTCCAGTCCCTTCTTCTTCTCCTCCTCCTTCTTCCTCGCACAGTCGCCTGTCACCGCCTGCAACACGGAATTCCGCCGGAGCAAGAAAAGCCTGCAACGCCAGCTCCAGCTCCAGTCATTTCGCCCCTCTTCTCACCGTTGACTTCCCCATGGATGTGACCAAACGGCACTCCCTTCTCCTGCACAAAAATTCCCCATTTCCCAAGCAATTATGGTCTGAAAATTTTCAGACCGTACGCCGACCAACTACGCCGGACAACCTACCCTAACCCTAACCCCTAACCTCCCCCTCGAAGCTTGTCGTTTTTCGTTCAAATTGGCCTATAAATAGCCCTCGGCACCGTCTTAATCGGGTTCGACAATTGGGAACCCAGACAGAGCAAGCCGTGTGTCGCCCTGCCTTCAGACGGCCTTTTCTCCGCCGTCAGCCGCCCCTACCACCTACCCTTGCCACCAAGATCCTCCCTAAACCTCCCTCTACACAACCAACCACCTAAGCTTTCCTGCCTTGCGCCGCACGTGCTGCCCCGGCCATGCGAAAATTCCTCCTCAACATCGACCCTTCCAGCCCTGCGCCACCTTCGTGCCGCTGCCACCGGCTATGCCGCTGCTTGCAGCACCACCACCACCCCCCAAAACCACCACGAATGCCTGCCCTACCATCCTACACTTCCACTTCCCCCTAATTTCTCCTCTTTTAGCCTCCATAGCCACCTTTCCCAAAATTCTTCTTCTTCCTCCTCCGCCGCCGCCGCCGCCGGTGCCACTCCCCCCAGCCAGGTGGTCCAACTCCCTAAAACCCTAAACCTGGAATAATAGAAGTGGTTAATAAATTTTAATATTATTATTAACTATTATTGTTAATGTTATTATAATTATCATTAACCTAATTATTATTAATACTATCACTATAATTACTATTAATACTACCATTATTATTATTATTATTATTAACAGGCCCTAACATATCCCCTAAGAACTTCTAATTAATGGTATTAAGCAATACAAGACCCTAATAAGTTATTATTATTGTTAATATTGCTAGTATTATTATTATTATTATTATTATTATTATTATTATTATTATTATTATTATTATTATTATTATTATTATTATTATTATTATTATTATCTTTACTATTATTATCTTTATTATTATCGTTACTATTATGATTACTATTATTATTATTATTATTATCATTATTGTTATTATTATTATTATTAGTACTATTATTATTATTATTGTTACTATTATTATTATTATTATTATTATTATTATTATTATTATTATTCCTATGTTTATTACTCTAACTATGACTGATGTTGTATTATCTTTGTTATTATTATTATGGTAGTATTCTTACTATTATTATTATTATTATTATCCTTATCATCATTATTATTATTATCATTATCGTTACTATTACTATTACCATGGTTATTATTTTTATTATCAACATTATTATTATTATTATTATTATTGTTGTTGTTGTTGTTGTTGTTGTTGTTGTTATTATCCTTGTTATTGTTTTGTTGTTGTTGGTGTTGTTGTGTTTAACACATTTATTATTTTATCGATATTTACCATCATTATTATCCTTAACATTATAATTTAATATTATTACCTTAGTATTTTTGTTATGTCTAGTATTGCCACAACTATTGTATTGTTATTATTATTATTGTAATTATTATTATGGTTATTGTTATTTTACTATCATTATCGCTTTCATTACTATTGTTATTACTATGGTTAATACTAGTGTTATTATGTTTATCTTTCTAACTATTATTATTATTGCTATTATCCCTATTAGTATTATTTCTAGTACTCTTACTATCATTTGTATTATTATTATTATTATTATTATTATTGTTATTATTATTATTATTATTGCTATTATTATTATTTTCATTACTACTACTCCTTCTACTACTACTACTACTACTACTACTATTATTATTATTATCATTATTATTGATATTGTCATTTGAATGATTATGGTTGCGTTATTATTTTATTATTATCGATAATATTACTATCACTAATGCTACTACGATTTCAATTATTATTACCATCATTATTATCATTATAGCCATTATTATTCTTATTATGAATATTATTATTATAAGTAGTATTTTTTTATTATTGTTAGTATTATTAGTAATTATTATTAATAATATCGAAACCCTCACCCTAATACTCTGGTTTTGCTAAAACCTACTTTAATCGGTAATAACCCGTTTAAACTATCGTGAGAATAGTAATAACCCTACCCTTTATTTATAAACCCCTATTATTAATATTAGCCTTAGTATTAGGCCATGATAGGGGTAAGATAGGAATTATGATAATTCGGGTAGAGGGAGATTGACCCTTAGTATTTATTCCTTATAGGTGAACCGAGTCAAAACCCCAGGAGGTGTAGGAGCGTGCTCCAAGCCCGGCGCCGATTTAGGTAAGGACGTAACTAAGGCCACCTGTGTGTATTGCATGTTTTACCTGTCTTGTATGCTTTGTGCGGTTGTATGCTATAACCTGTATATTATCTGTGTATTTGTGTAGCGCAACATAGAACCGAGGTACGTTCTCGTGCTCTCGTCTATGTGTACTAATATGTTGTGGTACAAGTATGATGTGATGTGATGTGACCCCTATGACATGCATGCTAGGTTATGTGAGGAAGTGTTGTGAAGTGGGGACATGAAAAAGAAAAATAAGCAATTAAGATAACCAAACGGAAGTACGTCGGTTAACATAGGTATGGACGACCTAAGGAATTCATAATTTGTGAAATGATGAGGAAAAGGGTGAATCAAATAAATAGAAGAGTGGGAATAAAATAAGGTTGCATGGGGGAAACTAGGGTTTGCATGGAAATGATAGAGTTGGCATGGTGGAAATGATAGGGTTTACATGGGAAGGTTAAGGTCCGCATGGGGGCGAACCTTACGTATGAAAAGTTACCGTGGGACGTGAGGAAGATAGTGGAAGGTCTGTTTGGGAGTCTGGGGACTCGAGGTGAAATATAGTACGTAGGGTCATATAAGGGACCCAATTAGGGTTTTGGGAAGAATTAGTAATCTGAAAAAGGCGAAAGAAAAATGATTAAGGGTGAGTGAGGTGTAGGTTGTGAGTGAGAGTTATGTTATAAGGGATGATTATGGGAGTTTTGAGGGAGAAGAAATATTGGGTTAAAAGGAGAGGTTACTTGTGGGAAAAGAAAGGTACTAGAGTTGAAGTGGCCAACTAGAGTTTTAGGGTCACAGGTAGAATCGATGGGTAAAACGATATGATTTGGGGATTGAACCTGAACAAGATGAGGTGTTGAGGATAGATGAATTAATGGTAGTGAAGTAAGAGGAAATTGGATCACATAGGTCCAATTAGGGTTTCAAGGGAAACCCTAGAGGCTAATGTCAGGTGCAGTCCATGTCACGAGGTGTTGTGCCTTAATTCATACTCTAGGAGTTGGTTTTTATTATGTGTAAGTATAGAGGTGAAATGGATATCAAGGTGTGATAAGGGGTGCACGAGTTCCAAGATATGGGGACTGGCCCTCCTGGGAGGATAAGTGTGGATATAGTCAGCCATGCATGTCAAGGGTAAAACACATTCAAATAAGATACGTTAAGATATTAATCACTTAAAGAGGAAGATGCTAAGCCGGGCCCAGACCGGTCCACTGGCGAATAATAGTGGCTAGGAGCCGGGGTGTCTTGGAGACCGTGCCACCGGCGAACAATAGTGGTCAGGAGCGTTTTACCCTGTATGATTTCCAGTCCACCGGCTATAATAGTGGGGGTTTCCGTGCTCAGCAAACCAAATGTAAAATCTATAAGACATAGGAAAATACTAAATACTTACAGTGGAACACCATGTGAGTCGGGACCAGACCGGTCCACCGACAAATAATAGTGGCCAGGAGCATTCTGCCCTGGAGACCGGTCCACCGGCAAATAATAGTGGTCAGGAGCATTCTGCCCTGAGTTTATATATTCCGGTCCACCGGCTATAATAGTGGGGTTCCCGCACTCACATGGATTAATAAAGACTGTGTGTGAAATGGACATATTATTATTAAGGATAAACAATAAGTCGCCGGAAAGTACTCAGGCCTTATCTTGTGTGTTATTGCATGTTACTTATATGATTGTGTTATGTAGGCTGCTTGGTGTGACTGTATGCTTGGCCTTAGCACACCTGCGCCCTTACTCAGTACTGGACCCGTACTGATACTACACTGGTTGAATGGGTCCTGTGATGATCCACCGATGGTGGGGAGCAGACTTTGATGCAGGTTTTGATCGGTTACTAAATTGGGGTGGAAGGCTTGACTTGAGTGAGTAAGTGGTCCGGATATTTACCCTTCGAAAATTGTTTTGTTTAATCGTATTCGTCTTTGGAAGTTACAAGTGTTGTATTTAAATTTCCAAGGGTTTTGTCGTACTTCATCCTTATGTTATTTTAATTCCTCTGACATTTGGAATTTTTAAATTGTACTTTCGAACGTAACTTTTAACTTTCGTACTCTAATTTCCTTATCACTTTATGCCTTACTAATGATTTGTTTTGGTTCTATTGTTTTAGCCTTAGCACTTAGTATCGGGTCGATAGTTGTGAATCGATCTGGTACTAGGTGTGGCGGTAATACCCCCGAATTTATAGTTTTATTTGCTTGCTTCCGCTAAACTTCTTTAAAATTTAATGAAATTTTTCAGTAGTAAATTTGGGGGTGTTACATGCTCCCTTTTTATCAATCAACACAAGAAACTACATATATTATATTAAAAAACATATATCAAGCATAATAACATATTAAAAAGCCTAATGTGCTAACATACGTTATCTATGCATTTAATTGGGGTTTAATGGTTACCTTAATTCCTAAAAAAATGAACCTTACCGGTATTCTGGTTAAAGGTTCATGCTTTGATTAGAAAAACCAATACCTAAAAATAAGATAAATATTTATCACATTAGGAATAAGAAAACCAAAGGCATAAGACTTTATAATATTTAATTAATGAAATACTTAACTTAAAATATTATTATAGCTTAAAATCATTAGCCATATAAACCAAGAAATGCAACAACTCATATTAGGGGGAGAAGGGTTGTAGGTGGCAACCGGAGATGGTGGGGATGGTCGGACGACCGTCGAAGAAAGGATGAAGAAGAAAGAAAGGAGGGGGTGCTGCTAGGTTGGGTGAAGGGAATAAGAGTGGGCCGACTCGGTAAAGGGACAAAGGAAAGAAAAGAAAAGAAAAGAGCCGGGCTAAGTGAGCGTTGCATGCAGGAGAAGGAACGAGCCTGCGGCCCAGGCACGAGGGGGAGAGGCGGCCTGGGTACCGGTGGCCCAACGGGAGAAAAAAAAAGGAAAAAGAAAGAAAGGAAAAAAGGAGAAAAAGGAGAAAGAAAAGGAAAAAGGAAAAAGGAAAGGGAAAAAAGGAAAAAATAAAATTAATTAATTTATAAAATAATAAAATATAATATTTAGGTAATAAATTTATTTAATAATTTAATTTAATAAAATTAAAATATATAGGTCTAAAAAGGATAATTTTAGTAAAATAATGGTTTGGAAAATTATTTAAATAAAAAGAGTATGTTAAAATAATAAAATATTTATTTTAATTTATTAAATATTTATATCCAATTTTATACACTCAAAAATCCATAAAATAATTAAATTAAATAGATCTAAAAGCTAATATATCCTAAATAAAAGTTATTTATTAAATTATAGACTTTTCAAAATTTGGGGGATTACAATTTAGCTCTGCAAACTTAAAGAGGGTATGCATACTTATGGATTAGATATCCTTGTTGGTAGGGTATTGTGCTATCTTTACGTGCCGGTACGATTAGGGTACTTTAATGTCCTTAAATTTATAGTCAGTAGGATACTAAGTTGCCTTGGGACGCAGGTATGATGAGTGCACCTTAGTGTATTTGGTTTGATATATCCCCTTGAGTAAATAAAAATAAATATGATTATTGTTGAATTGGAATAATTACTAGATTGGTTTGGTGGTAGCTATTGTACCTACATATGGTTCAATAGTATTATTTGTGCCTACCTGTAGATTGATAGTAGTTTTTGTGCCTACCTATGGATAGGTAATAACTCGTGTGCTTACGTGTGGATAAGTAGTAGCCTTAGTTTCTACATGTGGTTTAGTATTAGTCTTTTTACATACCTGTGGTTCAGTAGTAGCCTTCGTATATACCTGTGTTTGATATTGTGTCTTTGAACCCTACTTAGATGTAGAGATAATATTTGCTTGACACTGTTATATGAGATATATATTGAAGGAAATGGTCATTATGTTGATATTAGTTCTAATCGCCATTTAAGAGATCATCCCTTGGATATTTTTTTAGCAAGTTTCAATATTTTATAAATGAATGGGGGTGATATTTGTTTATCCCATCTAATTATTGTATTTTGATTATTAAATGTATCTTTTAATGCTTTATATCATGAAATGTTGAGATTCCTTATATATTTCCATTCAAGCTTTTTATATTAGTCTTGTATAATGGATTATAGAGTACCATTATACTAAAGAGTTACATTTTATGGGCCCCTACCTATCTAATAAGCAGTGGTATTTATAAGTTAGCTTGATATGTTATTCAAAGGATAATAGTTTGGGTTAGGAGTTAAAAATATCGAGTATCCTTTTTGGTATCACTAATCTAGTCATTCCTGGACTCTTATGTCCTCTTATATCATCTCTTTTTTTTTTTTATAACCGTTGAGTTTATTTCATTCAGAGTGATAATCATCTTCTTGTTCTCTTTATTCTAGTTCTTGTAATCATATTACTAATTTAAGTAGAGTAATGGTTTTAACCTGAGTACTTGGTATGAAATAGTAAAGGAAACTATGATTTTATAAAGTATGGCAGTAGCACCTAGCATTTTTATTATTTTAGCTTTTGTAATTAATTATGCAAACAAATTTTTTCAGCCCTCAACGTTGGAGTGTTAGAATGTCTAACAATAGGATCCTAGAAATAGTAATATCTTACATCATATTATTATGCTCACTTATTCTTCTAGATGACTTATGTATTCTTTGCAACTAATATGTGATTGTGTTATCACCTTATTCTGTATGTAGTGTATTGATCATTCTTTTCTTGGGTGTTGTTGTTCCCATAAGTAGAGGGCCCAAATAAGTTTGTACAAGTCTATGAGGACCCCTTAGATGACTTTAATACATATAATACATTAATTGGGGAAGAGTGATGATTTTTATCTTCAAGGCTTGGTTTGTAGAGTCAGGTTATCTAGTTGATGCTTTTGGCCCAAATACCTCTTGGGACTCTTAGTTCCCATTGTATCTCTTTTATGTATTTTATCTTTTGTACTTGAATTAATTCTCTAAACATTATTTTAATATGATGAAATATATCTAATTCTCTATTTTACTATATTTTAAGCATTTCACTAATTTTCCTTGTATTCTATATGTAAGAACTATATGGTAAGCCCGGCTTATGTCGAGTATGGCACTAACATCCAATTATGTTATTTCATGTTTCTGTTTAAAAAAATTCACTTGCAAATTGTGGGGGTGTTATAGAACACCAAATAGTCCTAACTCTCCAATCTAAACCCAAGTCACCTAAATTAGTCTCCTTAAAATACTCTTACATGGACATACTACCCATTAAATAGGCATGATACCATAAAATATAACTCATCCATACAAAAATACTAAGTAAACCATATACAATACCAAGCATGCCAAGCTAAATGGCGCACATAGAGGTTTACACAATAGAGGGATTTATGGCCTAAATACCTCAATAGATACATGTAATAACTAAAGATGGAAAACATGTTATAACTCATACTCCACAGAAGATCACATACTCATCATGCCATCACACTAAATCACATTACCATAATTCCACTAATCCAATTCATAACTAGAATGCCCCATAAGGGGAAGTCAAATCATACCTAAACCATATCTAATAAAGCACAACATATACTTTATAATTATAAGAATAGTTCACTAAGGCAACAACAAAAGATAAACACCAAAGCTAACTTCAATAACCACTATACAAGATTTATTACCTTTTAATGTATTTGAGGGGATAGAAGACAACTCGTGGACACTTACATGCCTTAGTCATACTAGTGCACAAGGCAATACCATACTCTTAACATTTGTGATATGGAGGCATATAAAGTACTCTGATCATATTGGCACACCACAACAACATAATAACCTCCATCCCAAGTTACCTAATTCTTAAGTATGCATACCCTTTAAGAAGTCTATAGAACTAACTAGAGTAGATATAAGGTCTTAGTTGAAATTATGATGCATTTGGAAACCACCAAACTTATTGAGGGCTCCTAACTTCTCTCTAGGACAGCTAGCTCTAAAGAATAAATTATTTTCAATCTTGAGATCTTCTACTTTTAGTATTAATATTTTATTTGATAATCACAAAATATCACATACGACACATATAATAACAATTACATACTTAAAGTCAACCCCAATGTCAAAATTCCAATCTTGAGTCAAGATTCAATATATTCATCAAACTAAAAATAAACTAAGATCATCCTATGTCCAATTATTCAAAATATAAACATATTTAGTCATAAAAGACCAAAATACCATTGAAAGTTAAATTAATCCAGCATTTGCCTTATTAATTCTAAAAGTTATTGAGAATTTCATTAAAATCATGGAATAGCTAATCAATAATGAAAAAAAAATTAAAATAAAATTTTAAATTTGGAAAGTTAATAAAGTGGAAAAATTACCATTTGCGTCAAATACACACTTAAGCTTAACTAGCACATAAAGTTATAATCATTCATAATTAGCATACCACATTTCACATGAAATTTTTGCTTAATATATCATGATACTTACAAGATATACATGTTCTAAATTTTCATATTTCATGTTAAAAGACATAAATACACTAGGATACACAAATATTAATTCAAACATTTCTATTGCGAACATGCTGAAAGATCGATATATCATATATCAAATTTTAAGTAAAACATGTGTGTAATCTAATGGTAAGATCAAAAATAGAAAAGGAGGTCTCAATAAGGATAATAATTCCCATGGTTTAACCATCCCTTCAAGGCATTTATCTATACTTAACACCATTTAGCCTTATATCTTGCGTGTTATCTTACATATATTAAATTAGATAATATAGCATGCTCATGCATACATACTTTAATAAAATTACAACATAACATGGTACATATATCAAATTAATACAATCATTGACAAGAGTAAAATCATACTTAAACATAACACTTTACTACCATAATCATGAAAATTTTAGTACAAGTATAGGATTACCTCATTTCTAGGCACAAACTAGCAAAATAATAACAAAGAACAACCATCTCTAGCCTCTTAAAAAACTTCCTCTTCTCATTAAAAGAATATAACCTAAAATTTAGCAACTAAACGCACATAAAAATAATAAGAGAACAATAAGAAGTTAATCAAGAAAAGGTTATACCCTATAAGAGGCTAATATACAAAGAAGAGAAAAAAGGAGGTAAGATCTTCATTTTTTCTCCAATATCTAATGCTCTTATACTTAATGTATACATATATATAAAGGAATAATACATTCCAAAGAAATAAAATAAATAAACAGAAAGGGTAGATTAGTTTTGACAATGAAAAGAATAAGAGAAGCCTTCAACGCTTAAGTAATAATTATAAAAAGAAAATGGTGAAAGGAGATAGCATAATACATTAAGGGTCTAATAAATGAATCACACACAAAATGTGGGTATATGGAGGGGATAAGGCATACAAAATTCACCAAGGAGAGAGAGGAAGAGCCGACCCAAGGTTTTTTGGCTCACACATAAATGAAGGTGAAAGATTCAAAGGCTAAGGTACATAAGAGAGTTGGTGCAAGGTACAATTATATAACTTTAGGTAGAAATCTTAATTGAAGGAATAAAATAAAGAAATGTTTTTTAATCCATGGTAAAGTAGATCATGGAGAGACCTCTAATTTCAAAGAGTTGGTGCACCCTTTCTCTTCTTTGACACCTAATCGTATAGCCCAAGTCCCCCTATAAAACCCTAAATTTTTTAACCCTAATATCTAGGCAATTAACCTCTTTATGTTTCCCTAACCCCTCATCATTACTTAATCATCTCCTTTTAACCACTACAACCTTTATTTTTCCTTTTTACCCATTCAAAACCATAACTTTAACTGATTAACATATTCATACATGTCATCATATTCAACAATTTATTGACTAGTTGCTACTTGATTTTTCCTATCTAACTAATTTTTATTTCCTTTCACTTTTAATAAATTTTTGTGCCAAATAATTTTATATATTTGGGCTCCAAAATTAATTCCATGAATTTACTATGTTTTCATAATATTTGAAAATTATTTTATTATTTTCATAATTTTTACCTATTTATTAGACTTTATACCTTAATTAAGCTATTTTTTTAATTTTTAACATTTTATGATCATTATCGACCAATAAATTCCTTCCCTTTACCTTTTCCAATCAGATTGACCATGTTCTATTTCATTCAACTAAAATTTTGGCCATTATCCAATCAAATTACACACCCACTCTCCTACACTCTTACACCACCATACTTTCTTTCTTCACACTCCCCCTCTCCATTATCTTATAAGAAGTATACCCATTTGATCTCACCAACTCTCCTTACCATTTATTGGCAACCCTAAGGGCATAAGTACCCCTTTCATTATCTCATTTTAACACTTAGCTAATTATAATCCTCTATTTTTCTCCCTCTTCTCCTCTCATATTGTTCTTAAGTTTTACTTGAGTTATTTTTTAGATAACTTTTTATATCATAAACTTTAGACCATAAAATCATTCTCCAACTTGACCGGCTTGGATCTCTTCAAAAATAGTTGGAGTGAGTGTCAAGGCATTCATACGGGCTTCGATGTCTCCCTGCTGAATCATTTCGATCTCTAGATCCGATAACTCCTTTATCGTCCAATCAACAACTACGTAGCATAGTGTAGAATGTGTTGTCTTTCTACTTAGAGCGTCGGCAACCACGTTGGCCTTACCCTCATGGTAGGTCAACTCAATATCGTAATCTTTTACCGGCTCTAGCCATCTTCTCTACCTCAATTTGAGCTCTTTCTGCGTGAAGATATACCTGAGACTCTTGTGGTCTATAAAGAATTTACACTTTGCCCATACAGATAATGTCTCCAGATCTTCAAAGCAAATACAATAGCTGCTAACTCCAGATCATGCGTGGGATAATTTTGCTAATGCTTCTTCAGTTGTCGTGAGGCATAAGCTACCACTTTACCCTTCTATATCAGCACACATCCCACCTCATGCTTAGATGCATCACTGTAAACCTCAAACTCCTTGGTCCCTTCGAATAAGGTCAACACCTGTGTAGTAGTCAACCTCTTCTTTAGTTCTCGAAAGGCTTCTTTACAAGCCTCGTCCCACTGAAACTTCGTTGTTTTCTTCAGGAGATTAGTCAACGGTCTAGCGATCTTGGAGAAGTTCTGCACAAAATGCCTATAATAACCAGCCAAACCCAGAAAAATCTGAATCTCCGATATGTTCGTAGGGGGCTTCCACTCTATGATCGCCACAATTTTAGCTGGGTCCACAACCACTCCCTTAGCTTATACAATGTGGCCAAGAAACACTACCTCCTAGAGCCAAAACCCACACTTTGATAAGCACACCATCTACGTGCTTATACAATGTTGTTCACTTAATGTGCTCAAAATAGCGCGTAGATGTTGCTCGTGCTCCTCATTTCCCTAAGAATACACCAAAAAATCATCAATAAATACCACCACGAACTGGTCAAGGAAAGGTCAGAATATTCTTGCCATTGGATCCATAAACACCGTAGGAGCATTTGTAAGTCTAAAAGGCATCATCGTAAATTCATAGTGCCCATATCAGGTCCGGAATGTCGTCTTCATAATATCAGCATCAGCGATCCTCAATTAATTGTACCCGGACCTCAGATTGATCTTGGAGAACACTGTAGCACCCTTCAATTGATCAAACAAATCATCTATTCTCGGTATCGGATACCGGTTCAATCCCCTATAGTCAATGCAAAGACGGAGACTACCATCTTTCTTCTTTGTGAATAAAACTGGTGCTCCCCATGGCGATACACTCGGTCGGATGTATCTGTGCTCTAAGAGTTCCTCCAACAAGGCCTTCAACTCTTTTAATTCCCCAACATATCCATGCCTAGAATCACGTCAAAGTCTTTCAATTCCATTCCAACTAGACCTACAAGAAAGTCTACCCCTCCTATAGCTAAGGCCACGTCGGAAAATATCCGACTACACTCCATTTTATCACCCGACGGAAGCATAACAAATAATTCTATTCTAGAAGACGGTGACAATCTAGCTTTAGCAGAAAATGTAGAAGATATGAAAGACAATGTGGCACCCGAATCAAATAGCACATATGCTGGCAATGAATAAATGGTGAACATACTGGTAACAACATCCAGCTATCGATCCGCCTCGGCCTAACTGATGACGTTCTGGTGCCCTCCTGACTGGCCTCCCTTCTGAGGGTGTGCCCTAGATCCCTGTGGTCTACCCTGTCTCTCGAGCTGAGGCACCAAGTGGAACAGGTGCTCTCTGATAATACTGTTGGGAGGAATTCTAGCGATACTGCTGGTAGGCTTGCTGCTGGGCATCAGTACCCCTCCCTGCTGGTATGACTGGTTCTAACTCTACTGAAATCTAGGTGGCCTCCAACACTCCACTGCTAGGTAACTGGTCTTCCCACAATTTATACAAGTGACCAACTTGCCTACACAATTCCTACCCGGGTGGTTCCTGCCAAAGTTCCTACAAACGGTGCCTCTCGGGGGCCCTTGGTTCCTGCGGTGGCCTCCTGGACTCTCCGATCTTGGGCTAGGTCCTGCTCCCGGAACTTTGAGCCTCAGGCTTCCTCTTCCCAAGGATGGCAGCCTGCTTGTGGACCAGCGTGACTACTATGCAGGCATGCTCATACAATGATGCTAGATCTGTAAACGGCAAGACACCCATCATGCGGCGGATGCTAAAATTTAGTCCCTGTTTGAACTAGAAAACCATCGTGGACTCATTAGCGGCGATCCCTGGAGCGAATCGGAGAAACTCTGTGAAGTGGACATAATAATAGCGGATCGTCATTCCACCCTATGTGAGTTGCATAAACTCCCGAAGCTTGTCCCTCCTCGGGCTTTCTAGATTGAATCAAGTACGGAAAGCAGTCTTAAAAGCCTCCCAAGTAGCTGGAGGACCTTCTCTGGTACGAAACTCCTCCCACCAGGCGTCTGCTACGGTCTGGTGGGAAGTCCACGACCTCGAACGTATCGTCTAGGTCCCGTATCCATCTTTCTAAGACGACTGGGTCTTCCTCCCTAGAGTATGTCAGAGGGCGATGTCTAGTAACCCTCCTCAGCCAATCCTCCCCAGCACCCTGAGACTACTAGGTAAAAATGTAGTGACTGCTTCTTCTAGGCGGTTGATCCTACCATTAGCTACCATTTTTCTGCAACAAAGAGAACATTTTAGAAGTGAACCCATTGGTTCGAAATTACTTTAACATAGTTCTTATTTTCAAAGGAAGACCCTAATCTACCCCTGCACTCCTTACCGTCACCGACTCCAAAACTTAAAATAGAAAGAGTTTTTGATTAGAGCGGAAATTCTTTGCAAATTTCAAATGAACCTTTCAAAATCAATTTCATTTCCCAAAAACGAGCGTGGTCAAAAGGACGAACCGCTCTGATACGAACTTGTAACACCCCCAAAATTTACACTTTTTTTAAAGCAATAGTCATAAATTAAAACCATAAATTTCTGGGGATGTTACCGCCACACTTAGTACCAGGCCGGTTCACTCCTTCCGTTTCGGTACCAAGTGATAAGGCTAAGAAAAAAACTATTAGTAATACCATAAAATCCAAATTTATAAATAAAAAAAAATCAGAGTATGCGCAAGTCTTACATAATTCGAAATACCAGCTATTGTTTTCAAATAATAACTAACAACATTAATAAAATTGTTTCTACAACTCAAACATAATAAAAATAACATGAGTCATATATTAAAAAGGAAAACGGCACGGTCTCTCTAAAAATCAATCTAGCCCAACTATCACTCTGCCCCTCCTGATGTCCCGTAGACATCGATAGCATCAAAGTAGGTGTCTCCTACCTGCAATAGATCAAATAGGCCTTCTGTTCGTGGGAATGAGCAGCACCCATGAAACAGGTGATTAGTACGCTACGTACTGAGTAAGGTAACCAAGTACTAAGGCCGGCATATAACACATTAAATGATGCAAGGTAATTATCAACATACAATTGCAAACCCACACATATGATCTATAAAAGCATAAGGTGAAATCCATAACTTATAATCAACAAATCCACACATAAGCCCCAAAAAGGTCTAGGTTAATTATTTAATCTTTCTTTTGTTCAAAGTTGATACACACCATGCCTTTTATCAATTCCATGTAAGTACAGGAACACCCCACTATTTTAGCCGAAGGGCCGGTCACTTACGGGATAATAGTCCACACCACTATTCCTAACCGGTTGATCGGTCTGGTTCCTGCTCACATGGTGTTCCACTATAAGTAATTTATATCTTTTAAAAATTAGTAAATTTTGATTTATGTTTATTGAGCTCAAGTTACCCCACTATTTTTGCCGGTGGGTCGGTCACATATAGGACCTCATGTCCTAACCACTTTTATAACTGGTGGATCGATCGCACATAGGGTAAAACCCTAGCCACTATTCCTGACTGGTGGATCGGTTTGGACCCGGCTCAATAATCTTCCACTTTAAAAGATTAATGTCTTAAGTATTTCAATCACAACATTTGTCACTCACAAACATTTGCCCAGACATGCATGACTAACTCCATGCAATCCTAGCTCCCATGCAAACCCTAACTCCACATACCACACTTCCATGCAAATCCTAACTCATCGTAAGCCACACTTCCATGCAACCTTAGCTCCCATGCAAACCCTAACTCCATGTACCATACTTCCATGCAAACCCTATCTCCCATGCAAACCCTAACTCCACGTAGACATACTTCCATGCAACCCTAATCCATATGCAAACCCTAGCTTCATGTAAACCACACTTCCATGCAACCCTAAATCATATGCAAACCCTAGCTCCACGTATACCACACTCCCATGCAAACCCTAATTCATAAGCAACCCTAACTCGACATAGACATGATTTCATGCAAACCCTAACACCATGCCATTTCATGCAAAAACCCTAACACCATATTGTTACACTTCCTATCATTATTTTACAACCCTAATATGCATGTCTTGAGGCCATATCATACAATAATAATAACATAAACATACACATAATCCTCATGCCATGATTTATTCATAACAACATACTTCAACTCCACTTTATACCACATAAAAAATAATTAATAATGATAGGCATAGAATACATGGCATATGAAACACATAATGCATATAAACACACAAATGGCCTTAGTAACACCCTTACCTAAAATGACACCGGTCTTGGTGCACACTCCTATTCACATGAGGGATTTGACTGGGTTCACCTATTATATAAAAGTATACTAGAATTAGGCTCCCTTATAAAATTTATTATTCTCTAACTTATGCTAAGATTTGGTTTTTAATTAAAACAATATTACACAATAATTAACTATAAAAAATATAATTTAAACATACAAATACATTACTATTTTCATTCGAAAAGGGTGGTGATATAAGGGTTTCTACCCATCACCAAAATAGTAGTAGTAGTAGTAGTAGTAGCAGCAGCAGCAGCAGCAGCAGCAGCAGCAGCAGTAGCAGCAGCAGCAGTAGTAGTAGTAGTAGTAATAATAATAATAAAAGTAAAACATTATTAATAATACTCTTATTAGTAGAATAATGATATTAATAATACCATAAATCTTAAAATTACAAGGTGGCTTTCGAAACTGCCCCATTTAATAATAATACTATTTAAAAATGTAATAATGATATTAATATTATATATATAATTATAATATAAAAGTTAGTAGAGATAATAATAATAATAATAATAATATAATTAGTAATAATGTTAAAAATGTTAATAATAGTAATAAAAAGCAAAGGTGCGAGGCTTAATTAAAATTTTAGGTTCCTACCCCTCCTGAAATAATTATAATATTAAATAAATAATTACACTAATAATAATTATTATTATTATTAAAATTGAATTAACATTAAAAATTAGGATAAAAGTAGAATAATTCTCAATAAATCGAAAGGATGTGTTGAAAAGATCTGGGGTTTCACCTTGAGTTGGAGGGGATGGGTGGCACTGGCAGTGGTGCCCGGAGGTGGCCAAAAAATGATCTAAGAGGGGTGAAAATGAAGAAAAAGAGGGAAGCGGGAAGGAGAAAAATAAAATAAGTTTATGGGTAAGTGGAGGAGAATTAGTAAGAGATTTTGAGTGGTTTATAGGGTGGCAGAAGTGGCAGATGTGGTGGTGGGCGGTGGCTTAAGATTATAGAGACCCATGCAAGAAGAATCGAAGGATGAGAATGGTTTAATTAATTAGAGGACGTTGCAGGGAAGAGTTTGGGAGGAAGAAGAGTCAGCGAGGTTGGCTAACGGTGGAGGACGATGCATCTAAAGTGTCGGTGGCACACAAACTTATACTTAGGGTTTTAGGGAAAAGAAAGCTCAATTTCAGGCCAAACAAGGGGTATTTATAGTGGTGGAGGGTAGGATCGAGTGCTAGAGGTTACCAGAAGGTCAAAGTTAGTGAGAAAATGGGGTGGTTATGCTATTGATCGGGCGGTACAATTTTAAATTTTTGCCCGACCATCGCGAGGGAAATAGGGGCAAACGTGGGGAAGAAAAGGAGAGTGGGGCAAATCAAATTGAAGTGTGCATCAAGAGGAAGAGAATGGGTGGGAGAAAGGTCGGTCATGACACGTGTGGCCGGCAGCGCCATTTTCGGAAGAGGTGGGGAGGTTGTAGTTATGGCATCAGGGAAGAAGAAGGAAGGAGGAGGAAGAAAGGTGGTTGGGCCGGCGGTTCGAGGAAAAAGAAAAGAAAAGAAAGGGAGGTAGACCAAGCGGTCGGGCGCAGGTTAAGGGCGTTTAAATCAAATGCCACGCTTTGGGGAAGAAAGAGGCAAAACTCGACGCTTTGGCTACCGAGGAAAGAAAAAAAAAAGCAGATGGGCCGCGGCAGGAGAACAAAAGGAAGCGAGGAGAGTGGGCCGTGCTAGGCCCAAATCGAGGGAGGGAAGAAAAAGAAATAAAAAGGAAGGAAAAAAAGAAAAAGAAGGAAAGAAAAAAGGGAAAAGGAAATTGTGGTGGTTTGGGGTAAATAAATTAATTAGAATATTTTGGATAATTAGGATAAAATATTTAATAAAAATAATATTAAATTTCTTTGTAGACCAATTTAGGGCTTAAAAAATTATTTCTCTCAAATCCCTTTTTAATTAACAAAAAGTCCAATTTTCCCATTAATAAAAATATTTACAAAATATTATTAATTTTCCCTAATTAAATCTTTTATATTCCAAATAGAATAATAATGTAATTAATTTCTTTGTAAAACCTCATTTAATTATATTTTCTTAAATAAAAATTCAAGGGCATTTCAGATAATGATTAAATCAAGTGATGCATTGTTATTTACCAAGTGTTAATGAACCAATAAGATATTAATACTTAAAATAAAATATCACACGAGTCGGAACCAAAAGGTCATAATTGTTTTAATAAAAGGTCAAATTATGTCAGCACTAGCAGATTATATATCTACTATATATATATATATCATATCAATCCCATGTGCATGGAAAATAGGTGTGGTTATAATTATAGTAGGGGTTCTTTCTCTCAAAAGTCATTAATAAAATGGAATTATGTGATCACATAAGTATGAAGTTTAATATGGTTTTTATTTTAGGTCATCTGGTATCATAAATAGTATATGCATGCATTGTATTTTTCTCTCTTACAACTTTATGTGTTATGCATGAATTATGTTACTGATGTTTATTGTTACTTTACTCAATACATAGCATACTAATCATCTTTTTTATGGATAATGCTCATTCCCATGATGAAACAATCTAATTTTTGATGTTTAGATTTTGTATGACCACTTTAGAGATTTTAATACACTTCCTATAGAAGAGTGATCTATATTGTGTGGGTTAATGGCATAGAGTTTTTGTTATCTAGTACTTAGAATTTTTCTTTGGATACATTATAGACTCTTAGTTCTATAGGATCCCTTTTGTTTTATTTTGATTATTTTTGTACCCAATTTTATTTCCAAAATATTGCCTTAATTTATAAAATATCTCTCATTTCTTGTGTATCATGTTTAAATTTGCAATTATTTTTCCTTGCATTTAATATGAGATTGGTATAGAATTTCAGTCTCATATAAATTGTGATGGTAACACCCTATTATCTTGGTTTAGCTTCCATAAAAATTAATAATAAAATTGAGAGTGTTAAATTTCTGATCAACCATTGGCTCTCAATACCTAAATTCTACCACTTTAAACCTAATTAATCTAATACACTTTATATCCATATTAAACACATACAAAATAGCATTATAAGCATTCATTATCTACCAAAAATTTCTATGATCAAGTTTACATAAAATGATATGTTGCGCTTATGTCCTCAATTAAGGTTTTTAGAAAATGTGACATTATATTGTTATATTGATTATACATTCATACAATCACTACTAACTAGATTTTCACTGGGTGAGTAGGGATAGCAACGAATCGAGTACGAATTAGGTACCCCCTATCCGTTACCCAAACCTGATAAGAAAACCAATACCCATATTTATATCCAAACCCGGCGGAAATTTTTTTCCACATCCATATCCATATCCATATCCGTTTACATATCCATTGGGTAAAACCCATCAGATTTTGGGTAAAACCCATTAATTATAAAGTAATAATCATTTAATGTTAGAATTATATACTTAGATTGTTAAAATTTAATCACTTTTAGCCTTAGAAAATATACTTAAGGTTACATAAATGAATGTAAAAATGTAATTTTATACTGGTTAAATGGATGGGGGTACAGGTACGGATTTGAGGATCCCTTACCCATATCCATACCCAAACCTAATAGATGTTTTTCCCCTTCCTCTATACCCGTATCCATACATGTTTATCTATATCCATTTATAAATCCAACGGATAAAATCCATCGGATTTTGGGAAAAACTCGTCTGATTGCCATCCCTATGGGTGAATATATGATGACTTGCAAGTTTTACCTTAACCTTATAGTGGGCCATTAGATAGGTATACTCAGGAAGTTTTTGGGTCAAGGAGTTAGGTTGGCTAATTTTTCAATTTTGCATATGTGGGGAAAATCATTGTATATTTTAGTTATTAAACTCTTAGTTTCTCCTTTATTTTTGGAGTTACATATCATTTGTAAAATATAACATCATTGTTACATAATCTATCTCCTTTGTTTCCTCTTATATTTGGAGATATGGTTCCCTAAATGTTTTAACCTTGCATCCATTACGAATATAAATAAATGACCACATCGCTCTTTATAGTGAAGGAGTAGGTAGCATCCCATAACTTAAGTCTATCTTATGTAAATATCATTTGGAAATAAATTTTTTTAGGTGTGAAAAGTGAGGGAGTAAGAGTTTAATAATGTTATCAACATAATACTATAGCCAACCAACTATCCGTTAATTAAATGAACAAGCAATTATGTAAGAAAAGTGAAACATAGGTTAGGTTTAGAGGTCTTTCTAACATATAAGAAGAAAAACCTAGAGCCTCCAAAAAAATCTAAGGGTATTTGTTGAGGTGGGCCATCCACTCTTTGCATTATGAATAAAATTGAATCAAATAATCAACATCTTAGGAAACAAAACGCCATTTAACACTAATAAACTTCAAATAGTAAGATTTTAGCACCAAATATACAAATCATCCCAACCTTCTTTTCAAAAGTGGGGTTGTGTATGATCTCAATATTGATAATGCATTAAACCTCCTCTATAAGTTTCTCCAATTATTCATCATCATTTATCACCTTTGTATTTGGCTTTAAATTGACACACTTGTTGAACTTGTTTTTATCATACTCAAGTAAACCCTCAAAGTCACCTGACAAGAATAATTACAAAGTTTTATAGCCTTTACCTGAAGAATGAGGCTTTGTAATAAACATGTTGGATATCTAAGTCTAAATTGAATATTATCCCTCAATGGAGGGGTATCTTAAGAATTTGAAAAAGTAATGAAATAGGATAAGAGTTCATCAAACTTTAGGTAATTTACATGCAAAAATAAAGCTTAACATAATTTACAATACCCCATCACAAAATCCTTCAAAATATATTTAAAATTATGTTGATAACAAATGGTTTTGGCTTTCACAAGTGCTCTAAAAATAAATGAATAAGCGATTTTGGGGGTACAAGTTGACTCATCATCCAAAATAAGTTGATTGGTTCATTGATAAACATAGGTATCCACTCTAGAAGAGCCAATCCACTAGTGTCAGAAAACCAACTAACAAGTGAAATCAATTGGCTAATATTTCTCAACTTCCACTAAAACTTTCAGACCCTTTTTGTTTTCCTTTTTATTTCACTTCAAATGATTTTATAAACTTCTATTTATTATCTCTTTCTACTAATAAATATATATTTTTTCCTTAGGAATATGTTCACATTATTTAGATTATTCTATGACTTTATTTAGCTAAAAAAACCCTAAAAGCACTTTTACACCTATATCGTACCTACCTTCTTCTCTCTCCCACTTAACTTTCCTCTCTCCTATGGTAGGAAAAGTTGTTTGCATACCTTCCTTACACTTCCTGACTTTCTCACCTCTTTCATGGATTGATTTCACTCCATCTTCCCCCATGATTCATCAATTTCAAATCTTGCACCTTATCCATTACTCTTAATAAAAGTCAACACTTCTTCTCTCTTTTCCCCTTAAAATGTCAACCACTAACCCCTCATCATCATTTCTGACTCATTTTACCATTATCCTTCAACATTTTCTCTTATTTCTCTCATTTTCCTCAATTTACTTTGCATTGAACATCCCTCATCTTCTTCCTTTTTTCTTTTTGTGCTAAATAAAAGCTTTGCCCTTTGATTCCTTCCTTTGATTAGTTTCCCCCTCTTCTCTCTTCTACTAACCTTAAACTTATCCCTCCCTTGTTTTTTCATTTAAACATGTAAGGATTAAGGTGTAGAGAACACTTAAAGACCTAAGTCTTTTCTTATATTGGACTATCTTGCTCTTAGGATGAGGTTGAGGTGTGCTTATTTTCCCTATTTTTTTATTTTGATTTATAGATTTGTTTTTGAATAAGTTTAATTGATTTTGGATTCTTTATTCTCATAGGATAGTCAAGGTTATTGGTAGTAGCCATCAAGTTAGGATTTTTCTTACTATAAGATAATTGCTAGATGATAATGCAATCTTACCTTAAATATGTCTAAGTGTTTTTGTTATATATTAAAATTTCATATTTTTGTATGCTCCATCTCAAGCATATGTTAATTCAATTTTTGATCTTAAGCATCATAACATGAGTTGTATATTTTGATAGCATGATAATGTTTAAAGTCATTTTGGCCTTATTATGATTTTTGATAATTCAAGCATGAGATTATGTTGCAATTTATATTGATAGATATGAGTATGTATGTTAATGGGGTGAGTATATTTTATGTGTGTTTTAATAGTTTAGGAGCAAGTTAGGATTATATGGTTGAGTTAGAAATTATTTGGGTTAATCATAAGTTGTGGATCCTAGTTATTGCCTAATTAAACCAATCAACTAATATATAGGCAAAACCAGTCTGGTAGTTTTTTTTCCTATCAACTAAATTGCTAAGTTAGACTTTCACTAAACAAAAACATGTGGTATTCTATTATGAGACACAAAAAGGATGGTGCTAGTCAACCAATAAACTGGTTCATCAACATCTCAATTTTTCCTTATTTTTGAAATAGTCAATAGATTAGGACAATCATTTCACTAGTTGAATGGTCATTCTCATACCTGTGGGCTGATTTCACATTATTATTTTTTTATTGTGGTTCTCTATTTAATTTATGATCTTGGCCTTTAATAATTAAATCTTAAGAAAGGTAAAAAACGGTAAATTATATGGTTGTGGATTAAAGTTTTGATTAATGAGTTTGTTGTTACCCCCTGAACAATCAATTGGATCTATATAATAAAATTTAGTTGTGATTTATGATATCACTTAATAATTGTTCATAATAGAAATAAAATTTTGATTAACCTTTTTCTCCAACTCTCGAGATAGCTAACCGAAAGTTAGTGGGTGGGTTGCCCTTGTGTTGTTTATTTTTCATTCAATAACTATTTTCTTCTTTATCAGGTTGTGGTTAATAAAGGTATGAACATATTTATAAGGTATAAGATTAATATTATAGCAAATTAACATGGCGTCGGTGTCCAATTCAGATAGGTGTATACCTATACAAGCCTACTAACGTTTCATATATACATAACTTAGGTGGGTGTGGTATTTGAAATTGTGTTAGTCTTCACAACTGATACACTCAAGGTATGGTGTGTGTGGTATCCCCTAAGAAAGCCCCATCGATGTATTCTAACCCTATGTGGTTGGTACAGTATCCCATTAGTGTGTGATGTTGTCATGACGTTTGTTCATTGTGGCAAACTAGGTGTGCTTGCATAGGTATCTTAATAAAAGAAAAGTATGTGATCACTAAATAGAGGAATAATAATAACAATTTGGGTTATCTTATATGAGTTCAATGAATTGATATATGTAGTTTTATCTCTTCCATGATATGTATGTAAACATTTTTTATAGTGCATTATCATGTGATATCAACATGTAGCATAAGCCCTTACTATATTTTGGGCATTTTGTTTTATAAGTATTTCTCTATACTAATACTAATAATATTACATTTATATGGTCACTGATGACTTGGTTATTTTTCTGGTGAGTAGAGATCGAGATTTACATTTTTACTTTTGTTAAAAGTTAGACAAACCAATCTAGATAGTTTTATCCATTGCATTGTGATATTTTTGTTCTCTTTGTTTATTGAAGCTCGTAACTTTGATTCATGTATTTAGATTTTGTACTTCTCTATATTCTATGGCATTATCATTAGTGCATGCATTCTTTTGCTAGTTATTTCGTTTTGTGTTGCATGGGGCATGTATTAAATGATGATGATACCTTTTTCACGATCAATATGGTAATTACATATCTCGATATTATTTTCAACCGCTTCCGTATTGTATTCAAAAAATATATATATCTTAGGTTCGACATTACCTTAAAAATATGGGTATAAATCAGCTTATCGCTCACTTTATACACCATTATTTCACTCTGTTTTCTCTCTACTTTCTCTCTCTAGCATTACTCGCCCCCTAAGTCACTTGACTTAGATTTCCTGCACAATATATAGCACTGAATCGTGCTTCTAGTTGCTTTATTTTTAACAAACCGCGTGTCTTACAACTTATCCTAATCATCTAGGTCCATTATGCTAAGGTAACAATGTGTTCTTATTCTAACTATTGTTACCATTTGATCCCTGTGTGTGCGCGCGCGTCTCTCTCTCTCTCTCATATATATATATATATATATATATATATATATACACACACGCACGCGTATATGTACACCTCAAAGCCCATAGGTGATTATTGAAGTTGAAATAATTGGTTGACAAACAGCGAATACTTTAAATTAATTTTCAATGCATACGATTTATCGATGGACCTACACGCAGTTTATTTTGTTTTAATAATAGCAGTTTAGTGCATACATCCGGGTAAGTTACAAATTAAGGGATACAACACACAGTACCAGGGGCTGGGCTATCTTTGGAACGGTGAGCGCATATGACTAAATTGAAAGGTCATGAATCATTTCAACTACTAACAAATTAACATTGATATTTAATGCGATGCCCTGCGTCAGCGAATGTAGTTGACATTGGCGGATGAAGGTGTACTGATAGGGAAGAGATCTAGGGTTTTTGGAGGTCTAGTAGATCCTACTACATCCATAGATGTTATTACTGGCCAATTATCACGATCACGATTACCATAATTTTTGGCCGTGTCTGCTGCTGTCGACTTTTGCGCCTTGTCCGTCTGCAGGTTCCTCGTCCCAATATATCCTGGGATCTCTACCTTCTTCAAGCAGTTTATCATCTCATTTAGAGTACTACTTTGGCCATTCTGTGACGACATATATACACGTAAACAAATAAGTCATCTACCATGGCAGGCACATTCGCTCGATCAATAAAAAATCTATCAATCCAATATCGATCGATCGTGTAACTAGCTTGCTATTCTAGTATGTTTGTGTGTGTATGTGTATAACTAGCCAGATAGCTTGAGAACAAGAAGAAGAAAGGGGGGAAATAAATAAAAAAAGAGAGGGTACGTACCTGATCGGGTAAGCAGCCCGCTGCAGTTGATTTTGTACAATGACAAATATGATATTGCTGAAACCCAAAAGTAGAACCAGATGACGCAGCAGCAACAACACCGTAATTATGATGATCATAACATCGTGGCTCATGGAACTGAAGAAGATGACTACTTGGCTGCTGCTGAAAACCATACGACTGTTGCTGCTGTTGTTGTTGTTGCACAAGTTGTTGCTGTTCATTTTTATGTTGCTCTCTGAAGCTGGAGCAGTAGTCCCGCCCGCGTTCTTGCTGCTGCTGTTGTTGTAACATCAGTTGTTTAGCAAGTCTTCTTCTAAGTTTCTGTCTATCCCTTGCCTTATGATTCTGAAACCAATAGAACACGTTCTTACCTTCAATCTTGCCGTACCTTGATAAATGACCCGTTATCTGCTGTATCTGCGTAGCACTTGGTGTCCTTACGCCACCTCTATACATCTCTTCTAATATCATCAATTGCTCCGGCGTCGGACACCACCTTGTTGAAGCTGCCGTCGCCGGCGACATTGCTTATACTATATATTTTCTTCCCCCACCCGGAATTTCCTTAGCTAGGAAGCTCAGCTCGGTGGTTACCTCTTAGATTAGGTAGTAACTAATTAAAGTGATCGATGAGACAGTAGTCGAGCAAAATGAGAGGACGAAGAGGAAGATAGATATCATGTAGCTAGGATGCCAAATGCCATGTACATAACATTATACTATATATATATATATAAAGAAGGAGAGGGCTGGGACTTATTGAGTATTCTGAGATAGAGGGGGGGGGGAAGCTAAGGCCTTAATTAAGGGACAAAAGAGTAGAAAACATTTGGGAAGGAAAGTAAAAAGAGAAGTGTGAGATGGTTGAAAATCATCGGAGATTGGATCGATAAAGTCTGCAGTAGTTAGGGGTCGAGAGTATGAGACATATCGGACGTATACCACCCGTACTCATGTCTACACTCACTGTTAGAGGCTGTCATGGTGATGTCAAATGTAATGTCTCCCTCTGTAAGGGCATAGTGATATTAGAAAGAGGGAGAGAGAGACAGGGACCAGAAGGTGAATGAATGTATGCATGCATGAAACACTGCAGAGTACTACACTGCAGGAGGGTTTTGTCATCAAGGAAATTATCTTTTGTAGCTAAGACTTGGATATATATATATATATATATATATATATGTGCGTATGATGATTCCACCATTATAACCTCATAATTAATGTTTTACCTTATTCTTTTTCTACTGTGTTAATTAGACAAATCAGATACTGAGACAGAAAATATATTGTTATTGAAATGTCGTTATCAAAAAATTTACAACGTACACATAATATGTCACGTCTTGCAATTCGATATTTTAGCATCTCTCTCTCTCTCAAGTTAATCTCCTGATTTCATTCATTGTGTTTCTTTCTCTTTGGTGAATGTGCCGGACGGCCGGGAACATATACAAACATGATACTACTTAATATGTGGGCCCTTAACGAGGAAGGTTTCGAACCCTTTTTCACGAAGTTCAAGATTTGATTGAACTTTTAAAATAAAATGACGACCTAATTCGGACAATCAATGTGTGATAGTTTGATTTCTCTCTATGATTAAAGTTATTCGCCAGGAGGCAGCAAAGATATATTTCCTACATTCTTAAATTATATGCTGTGATTCACTTTTATTATGTTAACTTAGGATAATATTGATGACGGTGTCCAATACAAGTGTATTAGCTTTTGATATTATATTATATGAATATGATCACATATAAATTAAATAGGGTATTGTTACTTGCAACTCCAAGCCCTTATTTCTTTACAACGATCATTATCTTTCCTTTTTATAATCATTTTGATCCCTTCGGTTCTTCGCTTTTCTTTTCTACTCCATCAATCATCAACAAAATTTACTTAATTATGAATACTATAATTATAAAAAATATTATTATTTTAGCTACGAAAAGTTTGATAAAATAAGGTCATATGACTTTTATTATGAAAATTCCCAACCCCATAGATCAATTATAGGAACCCTCCCCATCGTCATTGGGTCATATACCCATAAACCACCCTATTAATGGGTCACTCACACATCAAAAGCTATAATTGACAAACATTTCAATAGGACACTCACCTATTCTTTAGTAATCCTGATAGGCCATTTACTTAGTAATCCTCCAACGAGGCAATTACCTGGAAGCCCCTTCTTTTGTAAGAAAAAAAAAATCTTTTATCCATTTTTATATTGATGTATTCCTTATAATTTAGTAACTTTATTTTTATTAATTATAGAATCAAGATCCACTTATAACTTATTGGAGTATAATATTTTCAACAAACAAAATTTGTAGTGATCATGATTGAGTGGGTTAAATAAATAGAAAGGCTGCATTATATAATGTTTGGTATTGAGAGGTTGAAAACAGATAACGTTTAGATACATTAAAAAAGAGAAGGTGCATATAGAAAACAACCTTTAGTAAATCCTGAAATTGTTCGATCTACTAGGTCTAAAAGCTATGTTTGTGAATTTAAGATACGTGGAATGGAAGATGCTTGTGGTAGTTAAATATTAGTGGTTTAATATGGTCAGCATAATCATAGATGGTGAAAGTAATTGTCGGGAAATTTGTTTACTTGTTAATTATCACCTGAAGAACGTAGTCTAGTACGTGAACTAACCCTATACATGCCAAACTTAAGGAAGTTATTGACAAGTTACAATAGGTTGATGGGGATAATAATGTAACCACTAGGACAATTTACAATGTTAGACATAATTTTTAAGGTGTAGAGCTTGATAGGATGTATAGTCATACAGTAGTTATTTCACTTCATAGATATGAATAAATATTGTTCATGGAATCATCGGTTATCCAATTCTAATTTAGTTAGTGATCTTATATTTGGACACTTGAAATATCATATTTTGTTACATGCATTTGCTTATGTCATTCGTTTGGATTATACATATAAAACTAATAAGTATAACCTTCTTTTCTTGGAGGTTGTTGGTTCTATCCGGTGGTAAAAATTTTACCATTACCTTAATATTTATAACTACTATAAACGGGTTATTGATAAATAAATATTAATGGAGCTCCATAAACAAATTTGATTGTCATTTATAAGGAACTAGGATTGGCATAAACAATACCCAAAGTTTTTCTAATGCAACCCCCTTCTTATCTAGATGAAAGAAGAATGTTCTCTCTCGTGCTACAAAAAACTAGGAAGTGTAGCATTGAGAGAACATTTCCTAGGCAAATAAAGAAATATTGTACAAGCGACTACACTGGGGACATATAAGAATGAGCTTCAATTGATGCACAACAAATAGGGTATATTTCCACAACTAATATGATATATGTATGAGACTTTGTTGAATCCCTATAAGGAGATATTGGTTTTTGTGTGGGTTGACAAAATTGTTCACTTTGGTACTGATATGACCAATGGTTGCACTTTGTTTTTTGAATATCTATTTTCATTTAACTTATTACCCACACACACACACACACATCATTGTCTTGGATGAGTTTTAACACATAATGCTAGAAGATTAACATATTGATTCGAATCTAAATCAATGAACTAAGGAAATATTTGGAGCAATCATGGATTATTATTTTATAACACTCTATAGATATATTTTGTAAATCATCACATGTAGGGTAATAGTCATCTTACAAAATGGAAGATAATAACTAATAATATTTAGGTGCCACCTCTATAAAACGGTGGAGATGAGTAGGAAGTTATGGTGTTAGAAGTATGTTACAAGTAATTGCTTCAAACTAATGGTTTTGATATAATCAAAGGCAATGTCCATACTCTCAATGTTCTCTGATAGTCTTTTAAGACTTCCTGTCTTGATTGAACCCTCAACACAAGGGTGAGGTTCCTATAACAAAAAGAAAATTAGAATAATCATTTACATGGTAAAAATAAATTAACCAATATATAAATAAATAAAAATTACATGTTTATTATTCAATATGATGTACTCCAAAATACCCTAGAACTAGTTAGAATACTAGGAGTCAGTAGTCCACCACACTTAGGTCTAGTTAATCATCACTCGATGCTAATGAGGAAGAAAATTCTAATACATGATTAGACATACTAGTACCTACTAAAGCTCCCTCACTATAAATGACACAGTCCTCCTCGTGTGGCATGTGACCTATGTCTGAAGCAAGGTGTTTTTTTGTGCTCCATAGGATCTTGTGATCTAATACTAGTAGTGATTGTTCTCTTCACTTTCTTAGTGGTAGTGGAAGTAACTTAGCACATATCCTTACCTCTACCTCCTCTATATACTATCCAAAAGTTATAATAAAAAGATCATTAATAAATATAATATTATGCTAAAATAAATTATAAGGGTTAAGGAACTAAAGGTTTGTGTTGAGGGTTCTAAATTAAGTGTTTATATTTGAGTTAAGGGTTTGGATTTAATTGTTAAAGGTTTGGGTTTTTAGTTAATGTTAAGGGTTTAAGGTCAGTTGTAATACCCTAAATTAAGTAGAGTATTATAATAATTGATCCGACTACTTATATCAACATAGTATACCATCATTTTGGTGATTCCGTCATAATAACTCTATAGTTAAGCGTATTAGATATGGAGAAATTTTTAGAATTGATGACCCTCCTAGGAAGTTTTAGAAATTTTTTAAAAATTTCTCGAGAAGTACGTGAGTGAGGAAAAAACACACTAAAAGGACTAGTGTTGATCTATGGGGTAAATCGATTAATCTGAAAGTGCTCTAATGTAGCCTTCATATGATCGTATCAACTCAAGGTGTTACAAATGGTATAAGAACAAAATCGCAACCATAAGCTAAACTTTGATGAATCAGTCAACCACCTAGTAAGACGATTCTTGGGATAAAATTGTATTGAAATAGCTAGTGGTTGAGGCACAACAAGAACATTGCATTATTTGAGTTGGGGTAAATGTAATACCCTAAATTGAGTGGAATGCTAAAGGATTGATCTGGTGACTTATATCAACACGGTATACCATCATTTTGGTCATTTATTCCTAATAACTCCATAGTTAAGCTTGTTGGCCGTTGATCAATTTTTAGGATAGCTGACCCTCCTAAAAAGTTTTAGAAATTTTTTAAAAAATTCTTGAAAAGAGTTTGAGTGAGGGAAAAGTGTGATGAAAGAACTCGTGTTGATTTATGGGGTCAACCAATCAATCCAAAAGCACTATAAGATAGCTCCGCGTGTTCGTATCAACTTGGGGTGTTACATTAATTATCAAAGGTTTTAGATTGATGGTAAGGGTGTGGGGTTAATGATTTGCAATGGAAGAAATAATGCATCTTGTGACTTTGGTTTCCATAGACATAACAAACTTTTTCTTTGAATTTTATCGTGCTTGTTTATGGCACATTAATAGTCTTGTTGAACAATTTTTGTGCCTTATTCCCTTTATTATTAAACTTTTCTACATTGGAATGACCAATAGAGTCTAGAATGTTAGTAATATCATAATTAATTGATAAAGATTTAAGCTTATTATTGAGATGATTGCTTCTTTGGTTTGCATATAGCTTATTAGTTCTTAGAGAGATAGATACTTCTTCTTGTGATTGAAGTGTTTTCTATAGTTGTTTCAAGATAGGGGTAGGGGAATTTTTCTATCAACATGTTGGCTTGCAAAATCTCACACATCTTCATTCCTGTTTTGAGCACATCAGATACAAAGTTTTCATAATTGTGAATCTGCTCCATCACAAGCTTGATGTCTACCATATAGAACTTCAGCCATTTACCCACTAACTAATTCTTACAAGTATCATTATCAATGAAACACCTCAAATGTTACTACTAAAAATTTTTATTTTTAGAATAAGCATAATACCAAAAAAATTGGGTGTTAATGTCATAATTAACATAAGTATGGCTTATCATACCATCCCTACATCAATAATAAAGTAAAAATAATTAGATTGTAAACTGGATAATTAGAAAACGAGAGATACTTCATAACATAAATATAGTTGGAGATGAACTCTGAGTACAATATCCAAAATTATAGACAAAGGGGATACTATGGATCTAAGAGTCTAAAAAGGTATTCGGATAAATCTATCAGTTGGATAACATAACCATATGCCCAAAAACCCTAATATAGAAATCACTCCACTCCATACAAAACATCAAAAGCTAAAAACCATTTAACAGGTCCTCATTAACCTATACATAATCATCAGGGTCATTTGCTTATAGGAATGAGAAGCACTCTTGAAAATGATGGTCAATATACTACGTACCGAGCAAGGTGATAGTACAACTGAGTAAGGGATACAAATAATTACATGAATTCTAAACAAAGAGTAAGTGCACATGTGAGATACATGAAAAAATACAAGGTAATTACTAATCTAAGCATCATTCTCATATATGCATATATCTATTCTTTTAATTACATAAAGTTCATGGGCCCACTATTTTTAAATAGGTAAAAATGTCTAAAATACCTCTCTAGGACAATATACCTGAGCCACTATTATCGTCTAGTTGAACGAACCCAACACCTATTAGGACAAAATGCACTTGAAACATTATTTTTAAACTAGTGGAATGGTCCAAAGCACCTCTGATGGACAACACACCTGAGCCACTATATATTATAGTCTAGTGGACTGGACCCATAAAACACATCAGCCCAACTTACGTGGTTTTTCACATTAAATGATTAATCACTTATTCATGATTGGTTTGATAGGTTCAAAACATAATTAAATCAAGTAAATTACAATCACATAAATAACTAAGCTGTTCTCAAAAGTTAAGATTGTAATAACCCAAAATTTTAAAACCTAAAATTTAATAATTAATCTTCATTTAGGATAATTTAATTTTTTAAATTATTAATTTGATTATTTTGTGGACTTATGATTTTTAAAAATGGATATGATTATATAATTAATTAAAATAAATATTTTATTATTTTATCATACTCTTTTTATTTAAATAATTTTTTAAACCCATATTTTACTTAAAATTTTTATTTTGTGGAAGCGTTAATTACCAAAGATAATGGGTGTTACCGCCACACTTAACATAAGTCCAGTTCCCTCACCTTTCTTATGCCAAGTGTTAAGGCTAAAACCAACCAAACCAAAAACAAATCAGTGAAAATAAGAGAGATTACATAAATAAATATTACAAATAAATAGTTATCCGCACAACAATGATAATCAAAATACAGCTAGGGACATAAGATTCCAAAGGAAAGCTAATACAACAAAAACTAATACCTGTAGGTACAACACTAGTTTTCCCTAACTCTTAGAGTCGTATGCCCATTCGGAGAATGGAACCTCTTCCCAAGGGCTCCACTTATCCTAGCTACTCTTATAAGCTTCATGCCACTCCATGGCCTTCATATAGTTATCTGCAAATGTAGTATTAGTATAAATTCCTTATACTGAGTAAATCATAATACCTCATAAGAAGTAGCATACCCATGTTGCACATAATCACGCAATGATCCAAAACATGCTCGAACACAAGCACATGCCATAACAATATATCATAATTGATGGATCAATACATTCATATAAATATATGCATTAAAGTTTCATACTCAACGTTCAACCATACTCAACCATGCCACGTCATTTCCAGGTACACAATAACCATATCAAAATCCATGGTCGAAGTTGATTAATCAAATCAATTCCAATTAACATAGTAGGGTACTGAGGCAACTAGCAAACCATCAATCCAATATATACCAAAAACTGAGGTAGGGCACTCAGGCCACTACTGAACCATCAATCCAATATATAACAAAAATGAGGCAGAGCACTAAGGAACCTACTAAACCCAACTATATATACCAAGGCTATCAATAAGTATTCCTTTATTATTTATATTACTTGAGGGGATATAATCAACCTAGGGACACTAAGGTACACTCGGTCATATTGGTGTACGAAGACAACACAATACCCATACTTTAGAACCTAGGGACATAGCGGTACTTCTAGTCATACCGGCTCACATAGGTAACACACTATCCTCCAACCTCGATCACCTAATCCCTAAGTATCGATACCCCCTATAGGGCCCGTAGGTCACCTATAAAGTAGATAAGGGCATTGTTGGGGCACAAAGGCGCATCGGCAAACCAACTCAAATGAGGGCTAACACCTCATCTCTAGGGTAGGTAACCTTAGAGAGAAACTATTCCCAAATTCGAGATCTTTCACTTTAAATATTAGTATTTTATGAGGTGATCATAAACATTTCATACCGTACAATCATTTCAATTTCCATACTTAACTATTTTCCATTTTTTTCAATTATTTGAATAAACCCTAAGGCCATTGGTCTAGGTCAAAGTCAAAGTCAAAGTCAACAATAATTTCAACCTATAAAAATTCTAAGGTCATCCTATATCTAATTATTCACATTAGGTGTATTAAGTCGAAAATAACCAAATTGTCCTTGAAACCCTAATTTCATTATTTTGATCCAATTATGTACCAAACATTATTATTATAGGAAATTTGTCATAAAAAGGCTAAAAGATAATTATTCAAATTATTTTAGTATGTAGGTAATTTTTACAATTTAGAGATTGATTGTATTTTCCACTTTTTATGCATTTATTGAGTTGCACCCTCAAAAACTCTAATCATGCATTCTTCATGTGTCACACATTCCATGTATCATGTATGTATATATATATGTATATATATTAAACATAATATGACATTTAATAAGATAATTATTATCAGGATACATGTAGGGAAAAATCCCAAACCCTAGAACATAAGAATAACAATTATCCTATTTTAACCTTAATCGTGCATATATATTTTTATGCTTTTTATATCAACACTAACTACCATGAAATGATAATCATGGAGTACTTATCAAGGCCTTTAAATCATCACTTTACAATTTTACAACCAAATTAAATCTTAGGCACGCATAGGTAAACAACACAACATGTTACTCATGCATATACCCCACTTTCGATAATCACAGTTATCATTTAAATAACATATTATCATTTTATTATGCACGTTATAATACTTTAATAATATAGAACCATATCATTATTATATGTATAAACAATCCTGCATACTCGCGCATAAATTCTACCATCTTATGAGTGATTGGATTTACCTAAATCCAAGCTTACACAAAAAAAAAACCAAAAACCATCTTCATTGAGATCCTCAAATATTAACTAATAAATTAAAAACCAATAATAAATATTAGAAAAAAAATATTTCACAATAATAATCCAAAAATACTAAAATAATTTAGGGCTACTAACTGGTCGAATAAGTAAGAGAAAATTCAAAAAAAAAATCTTAGCACCAAAGGAGGAAGACTTTCAGTCGAGAGAGTAGAGAGTGGTAATGGTGGATTTGGCCAGTTCTTGGGAGGGGATAATATAATAAAATGTTTCAGCAAGAGGAGAAGAAAATTTTCAGCACAAAGGGTCAAAGGAGGGGAAGGAGCTTCGGTGGAAAATGGTGCAGCACAAGGGAGAACTTGGCCAAAATGGCCGAAGGTGGGTGTGTTGGGCTTCAATGGAGTTTGTTGCAGGTTGGAGAGGGGTTGCAGCAGCTCTTGTTGTAGATAGGGGTAGGAATGGTATCTCTTGCTTCAGAAAAGGTAGGGGCTATAGCAAGGGAAGGTGCATCAAAGAGAAGGGGATTGGTGGAAGTTGTCGGTTGGTGATTTTGTGTGTAGTTTAGGGGGGTGGTTTCGGGAAGTTTTTGCTGTAGCTTAGGGGGTTATTTTGGAAAATTTTTCTACAGCTTCGGGGTGGGAATGGAAGATCGTTCTGCAGAATAATTAGGTGCTAAAGCAAGGGAATGTGTGGCAAAGAGAGGAGGTTTGGTGGGAGTTTTTGATGGGGTAAAAATGGCGAAAAACAAGAACGATGATGGGCCTTTTCTCGCATGAGGAAGCTTGGGAGAAGAAGGGAGTGTGTGGGATGTTTGGGAGAGTTAACACATGACACAAAATAGATAAAATGGATAGGTTAAGAAAAGCATGGGGTGTAGGGAAAGGAAGAGCAAAATAAGGAGAGTAAAATAAAGGGGAGGGAATTGTGCATGGTAGGTGAGTAGCATGATGGATAGTTGTACCAGGGAGGAAGGATAGGGTGAGTTTAGTAAATTTAGTATAGGGTATGGGTAAACTATTTAGGTAAATATTTAGGGGGAAATATTTGAATAAAAATTATCCAGTTACCGAAATAGATTTATTAGAGGAAATGAATACCGGTTACGATCTCAACCTAAGTTTAAATTTTAATACACACCCTCTAGCATATTTTAGCCTAATTAAATTTAATAACCAATAAGTCATAATAATATTACATATATTAACAATATATTTAATATCAAATATTCTTAAATAATGATTACAACTAATACACATAATTATCGATAATTAGGGTTTTTTAAAATAGGGTACTACTTCACGTGCCTCTTTTCTTTACTTTTCCTACTCTCCTTCTCCCTTCCATCTTCCTCAACCCCTCTACAGCCACCTAGCTGACCATGACAGTCCTCCTTTCCCTCATCCTTTTCTTCTCCTTATTTCCTCCTTCTCTACCTATTTTCTATCTCCCTCAAGCCTCCCCTTTTCCCTTGCCAAGCCTCCTCTTGTTCCTTCTTTTCACCTTCTCCTTTCCTCCCCTATTTTTGTTTTTCCACCCTCAACCGTCACCTCTACCACCCAACCAACCACCATAGCACACCCCTAGCCTCCCCTACTTCCTCCTGGCACCACCAACAGCCACCACTCACCCCATGTAGCCACCCTTCCCTTCCTTTATCTTTTCTTCCCCTTCTTGACCTCCACCTTGTGCCGCCATCTCCCCTATTTTTTCTTCGCCAGAGCCACCCCTCAACCCCCCGACACCTCCTCCACCACCCCCTTATGTCAGCCAACTGAAATATCCCTTACAACCCCCACATTTCTTCTCTTCTTTTTCCTTCCTTCTCCATCTCCTCCCTTTATTCGCATCACCTTTCCAGCCCTACTGACATTGTCCTTGCTGCCCTAAGCCATCAATCTCCAACCCCCAACCACCATCTACACCCTGCCTTCCCTCTTGCACTCAACCACCACTCTCACTCCCCTCCAGAAGCCCTCAACCAAAGCCCCCAAACCCCTACATGAACCAACCATTCCCCCTTTCTTCCAACCCTCTTCTCCATAATTATTCCCCATTCCCTTTTTGCATACAACTCACACTGCCATTCAGCATGAGACTTGTTGCATGTTTTTGTTTGCTTAATCAATTTTTAAGGTATAAATATAGTTATCATTTATATATATTTATTAAGCTTTTTGATAAAAAAAAATTCTTTGAATTTTCTACTACTAATATGCTAGTTTTGATATAAATTCTTTTAATTTTCTACTACTAAAAAACTAGGTATAAATTTTTTTACTTGAAGCTTAAACTTTTAACTGGGTTACCAATAAATTTTTTTTATTGCTGAAAATAAGGTGACAATTATACCGTAATACAATATGTGGACATATGTATGCTAGCACATTAGGGTTTTTGAATATGTTTGTGTGCTTATTATGTGACGCTAAGTATATTATGATTTGTAGCATATGTTGGTAGTTGAAATGAAAAGCATGTTATATTATGAAATGTGTTATGTGTGGAAATTATGATTAAGGAAGGAGCCTTATTATTAATAATAATAATGCATGTATATGTTACGATAAGCTAATATAGTCATTTGTAGTAGAGATAATGTTAATATGAGCCCTAAGGGCATTTTATTAATTTTTCTTCTACAAACGGATGTAACCTAAATAAGTATGTATGGTAGGTGATAATGGGTATTAATAATAAATAATAATAGTCAGCGGTGTTAGATGGTGCATTGGACTATGGGTGTTAATGTTTTACATGATAAGGGTATTTTAATAAATTAGGCATAAGAAGGGAAAATTGGGAATTTAGAGAATTAAAAAGGGTAATATAATAATTGAATATGTAATAAGGGTAGTTTGGTAATTTTACATGGAAAAGGGAGTAACTTGGTAATTTTAAGAGTAAAAAGGATAATTTGGTAAATTATTAAATAAGAAGGGTATTTTGGTAGTTTGGCATGAAAGAGGGTGACTTGGTAATTTTATGAATAAAATGGGTAAAATGGTAATTCAGTAAGTAAGAGGGATATTTTGGTAATTTGACATGAAAGGAGGTAAATTGATAATTGTATGAATAAAAGGGGTAAAATGGTAATTTAGTAAGTAAGAGGCATATTTTAGTAATTTGAGATGTAAGAGGGATAATTTGGTAAATTTAATAAGTATAAAGGGTAATTTGGTAATTTAACAAATACGAAGAGTATTTTGGTAATTACACAAATATGATTGGCAATTTGGCAATTTGATAAGTAAAAATGGGAAACTTGGTAACCTTACAAATAAAAGGGGTATTTTAGTAATTTTATAAGTATGAAGGGGTAAATCAGTAAGTTGCATATAACATGATAATGGTTTTAATAAGTATCCATAATAAGAAATAAAGGATATTAAATAATAGAACACGGGTTTATGACCTTAGTATCACTTGTTTAAGTAAAACCATATATATTATAAGGGTAAGGGTATTTTGGTTAGGGATGACAATTTTTCCCGCGGGTTTAGGGCCCCGTCGGGGATTCCCCGTTCGGGTTCGGGTTCGGGGAGAGAATTCGAGGATTGGGTTCGGGTTCGGGGATTCTTAACGGGGATTTTTTTTGGGACGGGGCGGGGACGGGTTGGGGTCCCCATCCCCGAACCTGCCCCAAAATTTTTTATATATATATTTTTATATAATTATATATATATAATATTTTTTTATAGAATATAAATTAAAAATATAATATAAAAAATAGTTTGAGGATCGAGGATAGGATCGGGGATCGGGTCGGGTTTTAAGAACGGGGAATAAATCGAGAATGGAAAATAGATCGGGGATCGGGTCAGGTATGGGGATTTGATCCCCACGGGGATCAGGTCGGGGAATCCCCGATAAAAAAATATCAGGGATTGGGTCGGGTTCGGGGATTATTTTCATTATCGGGTTTGGGGATGGGGATGGGGTCCCCGTCCCCGACCCGCCCCGTTGCCATCCGTAATTTTGGTAAATTAGTGCATATCATAAGGATAATGCATGGTATAGGGTTGAATGGGTAATTAAGAGTATTATATGATGTTCATTTCGTAATTATGCAAGAGATGCCTTAGTTGTTAATTATGCATGAAAATGTGTCCTTGATGTGCTAGAAGTATATGTTAGGGTTTATGTGTTCCAAAATCCTTTGGTATAGAACACTTTGATTCTATGACCAGTATTATAATTATGATATGATAATCTATTATGGCGTGTGAATAAATGAAAAAGAATTATGTAATGGAAATAGATGATAAAGGGAAGCCTTAGCCTTAGGGGCATTTTGGTTATTTTGACCTAAGGTGACTAAGTATAAGAATTGGAACCTAGATTGGCCTTAGTGGAAAAAAATGGAAGACCTTGTGGTTGGGAATGGATAATAATACAAATAAGGATTTATTAATAATAACATAAACAAATGAAAATGATTAAGTTTGTGTTTGATGTGTTTCACATGGTCACCATAATTAAGACATTAATAATTAAAGTGGAAGATCTCGAGATTGAGAATAGTGGCTCTTTAGGGGTCGCTACCCTAAGGACATAGTTTAGCCCACGATTATTCTGGATTTTGCTGGTGTGCCTTAGTGGCCTAGCTAGACCCTATATCTTACTCTATCTATCTCTACGAATCTATTTAGGAGGTATACATACTTGTGGATTAGGTTTCCTTGTTGGTAGAGTACTGTGTGTCCTCATGCACCAATACGACCAGGGTACCTTTGCGTCCCTAGGTTGATGGTTGGAGGATAATGTGTTCCTTGTATGTACCAGTATAACTAATGTACCTTTGTGTATCTCGGTTCATGATCTCCCCCTCGAGTTAAATAAATGGAATTGTTGTGTTAATTAAATAGAAAAATACTAATCATTTAAAATGAAAAGATTACTGAGCCGGACCCAAACCAATCTACAGATGCTAATAGTGGCCAAGACACTACTACGAAAATGGAAAATAATAACGGGACATTAATAACGGTAGTTTGAAAACCATTGTCAAACGCGTGAAAATTAATGGGCGGGAAGTTTTGATAACGGTTCTAGTTAAAAACCGTTATTAAAAAGGCAATGTTAAAATTTGGACGGATGTTTTAATAACGGTTTTATGTAAACCGTTATTAAAAGAGGATTTAATAACGGTTCATATTAGAACCGTTGTCAAAAGTCAGAAGCTTTTAATGACGGTTCCTGGAAGAACCGTTATTAAAAGATGTTTTAATAATGGTTCTCTCAGGAAGCGTTATTAAATCCTCTTTTTAATAACGGTTCTCTCAGGAACCGTTATTAAAACCCCAAAATCAAACTTTTATTTCGCTCAGTTCTGTTTCTTGCCAAAGTTTTCAGACTCTCTGCACCTTTGTTCTCTTGCTCTCCTTCTCCTTGCAAACCCTCGCACCACCACACCGTGCACCACCACACCGGCTCCTCTCAAGTAAAGGAAACCCTCGTACCGCCAACTCTCCACCACACCTCTGCCATTGTCGGCTCTGCATGTGTGTGCTGTCATTGTTCCGAAGCTAGCTAGCACTTGCACCTTCATCCTCCGTCGTGTTTGAAGCCCTTGCCTCTCTCAACATTCTCACCGTCGTGTTTTTAGCTAGCTCACTTTATGTATGTGTTTGTTCTTCCTCTCGTAACTTTTTATCTACTTATATATGTATATATATATATAAATGCATGCATGTTGCTACAGGGTTTCGTTTGTTTGTTATTGAAAGATTGTGGTTTGTCGTTCGAAAATGTGTTGTTGAATGTGTTGGCTGAAAATTTTGCTGTTTGTTTTTGAATTTGTTGCGTTATTATTATATATTAACAAATGCATGTGTTGGCCGAGACCTTTACATATATATATAATAAGAATGTGAGTGTAGAATTATATACATTTTCACTCATAAAAACTATATATATATATATATATATATACACACACACACACATTTTCATTAATAAGTATAGGATACTAGCAATAAGATATAGGAAATGTCATATAATGAAATGCAAATATATTTTACATATGCATATGTTAATGATTGCTATTTGATGAGGATTAAATACATATAGAGTATAAGGAATATATAAAAGTGAATAATTAAATAGAGAGAAATAATTGTGTATGATAATAATAATAATAATAATAATAATAATAATAATAATTAATAATATGATTTATATATTATGCTTTAATTACATTAAGCTAGGTTTAGGGATTAGGTTTTTTTTTGTGGTTTAGGGTTAGGTTTTATTATAATAAATTATGGTTAATTAGCTAGGGTTAGGGTCAGGGTTTATCGTTTATTATGGTTAATTAGGGTTGGGGTTAGGGTTAGTATTAATATCTTTTTGGAAACGTGTTAGCATGATTCGTATATATATATATATATATAGAATAGCATGATACATTTGAGATTAATTCTTTCTAAGCATGATTCGTATCGATAATATAATAGTACATTATTATGCTCAATACATAACATTCTAACATAATTTATTTATTTATTGTAGAGATATGGCCAACAAAAACATTGATAGGGATAGCAGGGATGAAGAAGGGAAGAGAGGACCTACGATTATGAGAATTATCATAGACATGAGGAATAGAGGAGAAGTAGTCGAGTTGGGATGGAATACTTACAATCTTCCCATCGGCCCTTACGCAGATATGTTCTTAACCTATATTTCACTTGTGACCCGTAACCATGTTCCTATCTCCTATAATAATTGGAAGCAGGTTCCACAAGGTCATAAGGAGCATATTTGGCAGGAAATCATGGTAAATATGCTATTTTATGTAATTATTTTTGTATGTCAAATGTTATTAATTTTATTACATTAACATCGGTATACATCTACATGTCTTATTTTGCAGAAAGTGTTCAATGTCCCAGAGAGTAGGAAGAAATGGCTTCTTAGACATTGTGGGAAGTGTCTAAGAACCTTTAGGTTATATTTAGCTAGTAGAAAAATGTATAGAAAGAGGGATGGTTCTCTACGACAGAACCCACCCAAACGATACGGTTTCATCGATCAAGAAAGTTGGAACCAATTCATTGCTTATCGTCTTACGGCGGATTTTAAGGTACTTGTTAGATAACAATTAAAATTTTTGTATCAATCCCAGTATTATGCTTAATATTGAAATAACCATGTCATTATGTTTTGGCTTGTCACATAGGAAAAAAGTACCCAAAATAAAGAGATTGCCAAGAAAAATAAATACCGGCATAATATGGCTCGCAAAGGCTATGCAGGCCTTGAAGAGGAGTTGGTATGCATTTTGTGATTATCTATTTACATGTAAATGTTGAATTTTATAATAATATTCTTAATTAAGAATATTTTTTGATTTATAGCTCCTAGCCCAAGACTTGGACCCATGTACCTTGTCCATCAATATTGGTACATTATGGAAGAAGGCTAGAGCAACAAGAGATGGATATGTTAATGAATATGTTGATGTTGCAGCCAAAAAAATTGTAAGTTTGTAGATATCTAGAACCCTACTTAGTTTTCTTTTAGAAAACTATTATATTATGCTTATTCCTATAAGTTAAATTTACAGGACCAACATAAAACATCAGAAGGTGAGGAGGTGGACCAATATAGCATTGTGTCCTAGGCTACAGGAATTGTAGAACACCCTAGAAGACACATGGGCCTTGGATTGGGTGTTACGAGAATGAGCATATGTGGTCGATCTTGTGGTTCTCGTAGCACAAATGATCAAGTCGCCATCCTCACCCAAAAATTGAACGTGGCATTTGAACGGATGGTAACAATGGAGCAAGAGTTGTCATTTATTAAATCTCAAGGGTATAAGCCATCCGATTCAATAGACCATGATCGGCTTCACATACCAAATGTAATTAGCGTCAGAGATAGTTGTGAAGCTGATGCATTTCTTTCTACTCTTCCCGAGGTAAGCATTATAAACTATGAATTGTTATTAAATGTATTCGGTGTAATAAATTATTAATAATGTGTAATATTTTTGTTTAAGGTTTGCATAAATGTGACTTATTAGCGAATGACCTTTCAATAATTTTGGCAAAAGGAAGGGTCCACATCAGTCATAGTGCCAAAACGCAAACAATCCACGGGTACAATTTAGCCCTAAATACAAGGATGGTGAGTATTGACACTCCAATCATTGGCAGTGCACACTTGCCTTGTTATAAAGAGGGCGATGAGGCAACCACAGTACTAGAAGCTCATGGAAGCTTCGTGGCTTGGCCTGTGGATCAAATACGTCTCACTATTGAAGAGGTATTGACATTTGACATCTTCATTAGACCTTGTTTAGTAGTTACACTATATATACCTTTTTCATATACATATTTATATGCTTAATATATATTTTGTTTAATATTATCAATTAAGGAATCCAAAAAGGAATAAAAAAAGAAGACTGCTTCTGCTAGTAAAACCAAGAGAGGTACTAGCAGAACGAGCAACACAAAATAGGGCGTTGCTAAAGGAAAGAGAGCTAAATCTGAAAAATTAGTTGCCCCACAAAAGATTCCTTCCTCAGATCAGCAAATCCAACCTCCACCAGCATTAGCTATATTATATTTTTATGCCCAAAACTACCTCAGGGACAATTATATTTTCATTGATTGTCGTCCTGAGTATGTTGGGAGGGACGATTCTACTTACATGGTATCGACGGCTGACATAAGCGACATTTATAATCAAGAATGGATGTCAACCATAAGTGTCGCCGTCTATGTCACGTAAGTATTATTTCATTTTGAGATTTTAGTACTCTTAACTTATACAATTGGAATTTTTATGACCTCTTATATGAGTTATTATTTATTAACAAATATGCATTGTTTTTGTCGTCCATAGGTTGGTAGCTACTCGAGCTGCGATGGAGGGAATGTTGTCCTCTATTGTGTTTGTGTGCCCATACTACATAGTTGACGGTAGTACAATAAGAGAGGGTAGGCACATAAACTATTTAGCGGATCGTATTTTGATTGAGGGACACAACAAGCTCTATCTCATTCCTCACCTCGCAACTGAACATTGGGTTTTGTACGCCGTCCGACCTGATCTTAATAAATTTTATATGTTTGATTCCCTTCGAACCTATGACGTGCCTTTTGAGGTCGCTCGTCGTGGTGGGAAGGAATTTATCAACATGTTAGTATACTTTTCACTTCTTACTTCATTAGCTTATTTATACATGTATTCGCCTAGCTTTCATTATTTGAGGTATATATGCGTACTTACAATATTGTGTATCCAACTCTATTTATTAGGGCACTACGGACAACATATCAAAGGAAAGGTGGGAATGGTGTCCCAGACCTAAAGAATGTTCAATACGAGCCTATCATAGTAAGTAGGAAGGCAACTATTTCGTATTTTATTTTAATTAAAATTAATATCTAATAGTTAGAGAGCTAACTGAATTTATTTGACAGTGTCCACAACAGCAAAACGACAAAGATTGTGGATACTATGTATGTAGAGCAATGGATCTGATAGTCCAAAATAGAACGGTCAATATAGATCCAAGCCATATATGTTTTCTTTTCGATATTTTTCCATTAATGAATCATGGCATATATGTTTGGTACTTAACGTAAGTGCTAACTGTATATTAATCAAAACTTGGGATTTGTAGTTTTTCTCCGATGATTATGCACAAGGCCAGCAATACAATGTTGAAGAAATTAATGAAGTGAGAGAGCAATGGGCCAAGCATGTGCACTCATTCATTCGGTATTAGGTAGAGATCTATATATTCTACATGCATGTTCAGGTTTGTATTTTGTCTATGTCTTTAAGTCTTCTAAGCTAGATTTATGAACATTTTGCTTTGGGGTGTAGAGCTACCAAGTTGTGGTATGCCTACTAATTTTGATTCTTGAGTATATATGTCCGGTGTATTAACAAGGGATTGATTGAAATTATGGTGTGATTGCAGATTTGTTATCAATTGATGTTGTTTTAAAATGTATATTTGGTAATTATTTGAACATACAACTGTGTATGTGGGCAGGAACAAAACTGCAAAAACTAAAATAAAGAAAACTGGAGTTTTAATAACGGTTTTTAAGTAAAAACCGTTATTAAATATGAAGTTTACGCACATATTCGTGGGTTTTTTGTGTATTTTTCATGACGGATATGAACTGTTATTAAAGATTTAATAACGGGCGATCCAATAACGGTTGAAAACCGTTATTAAAACTATAAAATAACCATTATTAAAACCCATTTCCGTGGTAGTGGGAGCCTTTTGCCCTAGAGACAGATCCTTTAGAGAATAATAATGGCCAGGTGCGTGTTGCCCTGGAGCATATTCCGGTCCACCAGATATAATAGTGGGGGATCCCAATATCAATAAACTAAGCCTTGGATGTTAATAAATCATGGGAAAGATACTAATCACTTATAGTAGAATACCATATGAGTTGGGGCCAGATCGATCCACCGGCGAGAATAGTGGCTAGGAGCCTTTTACCCTAGAGACCGGTCCACCAACAAATAATAATGGCCAGGAGCATTCTACCCTAGAGTGTATTTTCGGTCCACCGGCTATAATAGTGGGGTTACCGTACTCACTTAGATATAATTCGAGAGATGATATTGAATAAGTTTTAAGTAATGGCTTAAGGACAAATAATGTTAATTTCACCTTTATGATATATGGATATAGTATAAGTGTGGTCTTGGTGCCTGTCACACTTGTTAAGTGATAGAAATGCTAAGTAAATAGACCTGGTGATACGCATTTCAAATTGTATGTTATGTTGCATTGTGTATTGGCTCTTATGTTGTTGTGGTTATCTATATGCTTGCTTATGTTATTGTTTTACATCATTTATATATGATGTGTTGCTTGAGGCACCTACCTTTTAGTCTAGTATTAGAGGTTACTCAGTATCATAATACTAAAGGATTTCGTTTGTGGGCCCTTGCCTATTCAATGGATAGTGTCCCTTGCAGGTCACCCGCAGGTGATATTCAAGTTATTATAGGGTAAGAGCATAAGGACTTTTGGGATGTTTCTAAGTCTATCTTCTATACTTTCATATTTTTCCTTGTAAAAATTCCATTACCTTATAACCACTAATAGTGGGTTTTACCTTTTGTAATGTCTTAGATGCGTTACTCTGATTTAAATGAAATGTTTGAATTTGTGTAAATTGTGGTATATACTTATTAAGCCTTAGCACTTGGTAGTGTTATGGTAGAAAAAAAAACTATTCTGATACTAAGTTTAGCATTAACATCCCCGAAATTTACCTTTTTTGCTTCTGCTAATTTTTAATTAAAATAAATATTTTCAGTAGTGAATTTTGGGAGTGTTTCAAAGTTTCATATATTTCCCCCAAAAACATAATTTCACATTCTAAGCATAACTTCTTCTCTATTACTCTTTTATCCACCAAATTTGGTATCTATTCCTAAAATAATAATAATAATAATAATAATAATAATAACAACAACAACAACAATAATAATCATAATAATAATAATAATAATAATAATAACAACAACAACAACAACAACAACAACAACAAAAACAATAACAACAACAACCAAAATTAAATGCCTAACTCTAATGTCATACACATATGATAATAACCCTATCTCAAAAGTTACAATTCACGAGGCTTAAAAACCCTTGTTTCACAAGTATATCAAGACTTTTTCTATAAGGATCATAGAAATACCAAATTCAATATACAACCCTAAAATACCAATATTAATCAAATATCCAAAAATAATGGTGAATCACTAACGTTTCACACATTTGATAATAACATATTCGTTTTAGAGTTGCTATATATTCCCAAATTAAGTCATGTTCTCATTTCATGGGACTTATGTCATTCATACTCTAAACGTTTAATATGATATCCTTAGAATATTTTAAATCTTATAACACCTTAAAATACCATAATTTCCCTATTAAACTTATATTAACCAAAATGCCCTTATAGGTAACCAAAAACCCTCATTTCATGAAAACCTTTTATGTTTTGATATCATTATTTTCAAATATTCCATTTATCATCATATATCTTAAATACTCTTTTATCACTTATCACACCCTATTAATCCTATATTACAACCGCATATCACATTAATTCACTTAGGGTAATGATATTGCATGTTTTTCAACTCACACATCTTCATCACATATTAGCATATTCTTATATCAACACATTATCAATATGCATTTATCAACATAATAATACACATAGTCAACCATAACACTTAGCATGAAAACCTAAGACTATGACTAGTATCCTTACTAAAAAAAAAGGCTACGGTCTCTATACACATAAAACATATCCTACCTCCTCTGGAACTTTTGGTAAATCACCCAAGAACCAATTAAAAAAATACTGTTAGAATTTAATGACAAAATAAGGGGAAATTATACATAAATGGAGGGTGAAAGAACGAAGGAATATCGAACCAATTTGGGAAAACATTGCAAAACAAAAGGGAGGGGATCAGTGGGATGTGCCGAGGAGATGGATGGAGCAACAAAAACTTGTGACATTAATAAGGGGTTTGCACTAGTGGAGGCCAAAGGAGGTTGGTGGGTTGCATTGAGTTTGGCCGAATAGAGGTGGTGGGTTGCAGTGGTCTTTGTCAAAGTTGGTGGGGGAGTTATGGTGATTTTTTCCAAAGAAAGGGGTAGGTAAAGGTGGGTTCTTTTGGTGCAAGGGGTATTGTGGTGATTTTGGTTAGTGGCCTCGGCGAATGAATGGTGAATATTGTTGGTGCTTGGGGGTGTTGTTCAGTAGGGGTTGTTGATGGAGGTGTTGGTAGTCTGTTTTGGCAACGCGATGAAGAGGGAAATGATAAGAGTAAGGCTGCATTAGGTGGTGGTTTTTTAATTGAAAAACGGATGGAGAAGGAGGTATTTTTGGCCATTAAATTTTAAGTGTGTGAGTGTTTATATATATGTATTTTGCACGTAGAAAAGGAGAAGGAAATGGGATGATTGGGTAAGTTTTTTTTTTTTAAGTAAAACCCTCATGCGTAAGAGGTGGGGGTTGATGGGGGTAAGGAATAAGTTATGGTGGTGTGGTAGGAATTTTTTGGGCACAATGTTTCATTTAGGAAGAATAAGGAGAGGGGGAAAAGAAAAGTATGGCTAAGGAGAGGAATAGAAGAAGGAGAAGATAAAGAGAAAGAAAAGAGGGAAAAAGAAAGAAAATGGTGTGGGTTTAGATTTAGGTTTAGGTTAAAATAATTTAAATTATGACATTAGGGTAAATTAATTATCAACCCTTCAAGGTCAGGTTTAGGTTGAAAAAAAAATATTAATATCTAGGAATAGAAATTAGGGTTAAGCAAAATATAAGTATTCTGAGTATTAGAATTAAGTTACGATATTAATTACTCTAGATTAGGTTTAGTTGAAATTTAGGGTATTACAATCATCCTTGTATTTACTTTCTAGATTATCCCAAATAACCTTAGTTTAATTTTGGTTGACAAAAAAAAATCAAATAGTTTGGTTGGCGTGTAAGTGAACATGTGTCCCCAAACCAACTTTTTCCCCCTTCTCGTACTTCTTCATGGTTTCATCATTAGATTTTTTTTGATCCATGAGTTTGGGATGTGGCTTTGGGTGTAATAGGAGCGTTGGAGTCTAAAAATTCAATGGAAGAGGGGTTGATGTAGATAACATAATTGAATTCCAATTGCTCAAACAAAACCAATGTTTGTAGTCAAATCCATCAAGCAGCTCAACTTTTGAAGGGTTAGGAAAAATGTAATTCACTTATTGGGTCGTAGCTCTATTCAATAAATTTAGCTTTCAAATTGTTGGAGTTAAAATAATAGAGAAGAAAGTGAGTTAAATGTTGTATGTATCATGGATGATTCATTGCCTTATAGGAAAATTTTGGCTCAACCCTGATGCTATAAAAAATAGTTTTTGCCCCCCAAGGTTAACAAAATGATCTTTCAAACTTGTGCACTTAAGGTTGAAGAATATAGAATTTTGCAAAATGTGAATGGATGTGATTTTGTAAGACGCATAAGAGTGTAGAATGTGAGGCTCAAGTTTTCTTTTCTAAGTTAAAGTGACCTCAAGTATGTATAGATAATTTCTAAAGTAGCCCCACCCACCCATCAACTTGTAGTGGAAAAGTGGAGGACGTTGTTTACTTGATTGAAAGAAACCACCCTAGAAATTGTGTTCAATAACAATTTTTATATAGTTTTAATAACGCTTATCAACTATTATTGGATCATGAGTTATTAAAACTTTAATAACGATTTAAAATCATCATCAAAAAACCAAAAAAACACAACCAAATTTAGTTAAAAACCGCTTGTTTTAATAACGGTTATAAGATAAAATCGTTATTAAAACCGTTATTTAAATATAGAGTTTTGTCAACGATCTTTTCCTATGACCGTTATTTAAATGTGTTTTAAATAATAATTTTAACCAAAACCGTTATGTAGGTTTATTCTAGCCCACATACACAGTTGTATGCTCGAATATTTACCAAATCTAGAATGTGTAAAATAGCACTAACAACGGTGGATAGGGAATTCATATTTAACATATGCAAATTAGTAGGAATACCATAAGTTAGTAGCTATACACTCTAAAGTCAAAATTCATAGATCATAAAACCTAACTATATATCAATAGTGACATCCACACTTGCATACATATATGTAAGTGCATCTCTAATTGCATAAATAGAAGAACATAAGACATATAAGATACAAACCAGAATATAAATATATGTATATCTCTAATACTGAATGTGTGAGCACACGAACTTGACCCATCCATATCTAACTTCATCAATTTCATCAACGACATATTTCTAGCCTTGTGCATATGCATCATTGAAAGAATGCAAATTGATACAACTCAATAATTTGGTTAATAATTAATATGTCATAGATTAACTAATTAAAAAATATAGAAAAAGAAGCATACATGGCTTAGATCTATGTTCACATATGTGTTCTTGAGTATGTGATTCATTGATCTATAAATATAGTATTGACAATCATTACCGTTTTGTTTTTATGGGTACTATGAAATGAATTTGGTTAGCTTTTTGTTCTTTTAGATATTAATTAGAATTTAAATAAAATACAAAATGCTTATCTTTCTACTTAACATTACATACTAATACTCAAGACTTCATAGGTCTGAAAGACCATTTTTGCATCTCCTTATATGCGTCATCTGTAGTGCCCTAATAAATAAAGTTGATACAAAATATTAGAACTTTATATACTTTAAAAAATTAATGAAAAATATATGCATTAATAAACTAATGAAGTAAGAAGTGTACTAACATGTCAATTAAATATTTTCCTTTAGAACTAATGACATCAAACAGAATGGAATAATTTTGAAGGGAATCAAACACATATACTTTGTTTTGATAGGGACGGATGGTGTACAAAACCCAATGATCATTTGCAAGGTGAGGTATGAAGTAAAGCTTTTTGTTGTATCCCTAGCTTAAGATGTAATCCACTACATATTTTATGTGTCTACCCTCGTTTATTATAGTACAGTCACATATGGAGTATGGACACACAAACACAATAGAAGACAACATCCCCTCTTCCACCACACAAATAGCAGCCAGCCTATGAATAAAAATAATAAAGCTAATAATTAATAACTTACACACACATACACACATATGAGAGGTCATAAATTTATAAAAATCAACCAAAAATGTTAAAATATGTGATGCAAAATGATACCTACTTAACATATACGGTAACATTCATTGTTGACAACCCTTCACGCTTACAATTTTCATTGATAACCTCCATTGATACCATGTAAATGGTTTCATCCTTCCCAACTTAATTGAAAGGACAGTCAATTATAATTAGATCTCTACCAAGGTAGTTTTGGGTGTAGAAATTATAACATCACCAAAACTTGTGGTGGTCGGTAGGGTTCTTTTAGTTGTTGGTTCTCCTTTGAATATGGAATCGTTTGTAGGAAAATCAATTTTTCTGATCTAGCTCTCTTTCCTAATGTGATTCCCTATTTTATTTTTCTCCTTCCACTAATAATTCTATTTCCCTTTGTCTAAGGAGCATTTTTATTTCCTGATTCCTTAATTCATAATATTAAACAAAATATAATTATCATATATATATTAATAAGTTATAACAAATATGTGTAATGTGTTAGGTCTAACATGGATAGAGGATGGAAATACCTCTTCAGTACAAAGACATATCATGTTTGTGGGCCAAAGGATTCACTTCCATGAGCTTCCAACACTATGGTTGTCTCATCGCCTTCTTTATAACAAGGCAAAGGTGCATCTCCAACTATTATAATTTCAATACATGCAGGCCTCATATTTGAGGCCAAGATAAACCCATGGATCATCAATGTTTCGGTACCATGGGTGATGCATACCCTTCCTTTAGCCAAAAGAATTGATGGGTCATTATCTAACAAATCACATGTATACAAACCCTAGAATAATATATTACATGTTGTTAAATATTCAGTTGACACTTGATAGATTATATATATATATATATATATAGTTTGTTGGAAGAGAAGAAAAACGTATATCAGCTTCACAACTATCTCTAACACTATTTACATTAGGTGTGTGAAGTAGATCATGTGTATCTGAATTGGATTATATATACCCTTGAGATTTGATGGAGGCTAAATCTTTCTCCAATGTGGCCATCAATTCAAATTCCATGTTTAATTTTTAGGCTAGAAGAGCCACGTGGTCATAGGTGTTCTAGGGTCCACGTTATTGACCACTCACGCTTATTCTCGTAACCCCTAATCCAAGATCCCTATGTTTTTTGTAGGTTTTTTTCACTTCTCGTTACTTGTGACATGATGCTACATTAATCTAAACCCTTAAAAAAATCTGATGCTTCAAGTTCATCATGTAATGTATGCAATTTAGAATATATAAATAAACATAATATAATAGCTAGTTTACTCTAAGAAAAAAAAACTACGGTTAGGGATAGCTTCAAACTTATAATTCTATTGGAACCATTTTGTACATACTCATTAAAACATCCTTCTTTTGTTGCTCTAGCCTTCTTCCATAACGTAAAAATATTGATTGATGAGGTACATGAATCCTTATCTTAAGCTACAAGCTGTAATTTCAAAATATGCACTTAAATTAGCAATATGATTATAACACTCTCTACATTATAATGTGAGCACATTAATCAAAATGTCTTACCAACTCTTATTCTATGCGTTCATAGCCCTTTCAAACCATATTATGGCAGTAAATATTTTGATTAGTAATTTCTTTATTTTTGGTACTTTTCTCCTATATTACAAGCCAAATATGTACTCACGGTTATTTAAATATCAATGAAATATTCTTACTCAAAAAGCTTCAATGTTATACAACAAGTATCTTAAACACATTTTAAAGACGGTATGCAGTAAACTAATCCCAAATATCTTGATCAATAAATAGATATTTACTTTATGAAGCATGCTAGGGTCTACTTACCCAAAGTTTTTACCTCTAATACCATGTCCTTCAATGTTTCTTGAGTGTTGAGACTTAGGAATACCAAGAGTTCAGCACTAAACAAATAGTTTGTGCAAAACTTAATTGCCTCTTCTACTAAGTAACTTTTAATAATGCATCCTTCTAACCAATATTGATTCTTCACGTAATATTTTATCAACTTTATAAACTATTCAAATTGGTACATCCAGTGCCCATAAATAGATCCTAACATTTTTACCTTATAAGCTAAGTGAACAGTTAACTGCACCATAATGTCAAAGAATAGGAGAGGAAAGTACATTCCAAACTGGCACAAAGTCATCACTATCCTTCTTATAAGGCATCTAAACTATCAAGGTGTATGACTTTGGAGTAGACAATGTTGAAGAACCAACAAAGCCTAGCGATAGCAATTTGAACACATTTTGACAAAATTCCATATATGGCTATTGGAATCAAATGTTGCATCAAAATATGATAATCCTAAGAATTTATGTTAATTAATTATAACTCTTTCATTGACGCTAGCCTTTTGACATTTGAATTATACCCTTTTGGAACTTTGACACTATTAGAGAATTCACAAAATTTAATTTTCTTCTTTCTAGAGAGAGTATGGTAAGCTGGTCATAAATGAGTTCTTCTTCTATTATCTCCTAGTGCTAGTTCATGCCTAATGCCCATTTCCTCCATATCCAATTGAGCATTGATGTCATCATGTACCAACAAGGCTGTCATATACATTTTTCTCGATATGCATCATATTAAGAGCATGCCTAATGTATAGAGACTCCCAATACATAAGGTTGAAGAGTATAGACACCTTCTTCCACTCAACTGATGGAGGATTATCTTTATTCTTCTTCTCAAACTGCATCTTCAAATGTTTCATATTAGAATGCACCCATCTCAATATGTCATTTTCTCCCTCACATCATCAATGGAAAGTGTAGTGATAGATACTCTAGGGTAACCAGGGCAGATACTCAAAAGGTAAGCTATGACAAAACCTCCACTTGTCAACTATCACCATCAACTCTCCAGCTATTCAATCATAATCCCTCGTAAACACCTCACCCTCATCAAATATCAAGTGTGATGCATTGGTATGGTGGATAAACAAATACAAATAACTAGCTAATGTCTATGACTATGGCTCATTCTAAGATAGTGTCAACAAAAAATGATATGATCTAAAATGGAATGGATCAAAGTACAACCCACTCATGAACAAGAGGTCAAGTGCCTCATATAACCATATCACATAACTTTGGAAATCCAAATTAGATGTCATGCACAAATATGGTTGAAGTATATAAATAATAGGCAAGTGTGACATTTGATCACTACCTATAAAAGAAAACAAGCCCTTAATCATTTTACTAATATTTTTGTCTAACTCTTTTAAATTATAAAATATTTAAATTCTATAACCTTATTAATCATAAATATATAATATAATATGTTTAAAAAATATTATGTCATGCTAACAACATAATTAACTTATATCACCAATGATTTATCAAATGTGCATCTACACTATACAAGAGATATCATTTTATCAACAAAAAATCAAATAAGTTATGTAATATTTTTCAACAACATATTATACCAACATGCATGCATATATTTATAGTATTTTTTTTTAATAAAAACTCATACCCATGCATGCATAAACATATAGAGGGACAAATCCAACATGCAACCAAAAAGCATAGCAACACAACAACAAAGGTAAAGATATATCATACAAACAATAATACACATAATACCTACTAAATAACATGCATAAATAAATTTAAAATGAAAGAAAATAAAAAATATATACCTAGCAAGTGAAGGATTATCGAGGTAGAGAGACTATAAGGAAGCCAGTCAATTGGTTGTAGGAGCCAGGAACTGGGCGTGCAAGGGAGAAGGGCAAGGGATGGTTTAGATAGAAGAGGAAATGAGGTGAGGCAGGGGCGAAGGATATACAACGAAAAAAATTCTCAACATAGCCTTGGATGAGAATGAGTTACAAAAAATGATGACAATGAAAAGAGGAAAAGGAAAACGTTCATCCATAAGCAAGAGGAAGGAATGACAACCATTGACCAACAAAATGACAAAAATCGTTGGTAGGCAATGAAGAGTAGGACTAAGAGTAAGAGAGAATTAAATTTTGCAAATAGACATTATGAGCAAAGAAATAAATCAGGGTTTGTTTAATTCACTATGTTTTAATAATGGTTATAGAGTTAACCATTATCAAAACACATTTTAAGAACAGTCAATATATTAATTGTTATTAAAACAAAACACCATTTTCAATTTAATAATTGTTACTTTATAACCGTTAGCAAAAAAAGGGCTCCTTTCATTTTAATAATGGTTAATGTATGGAGCCGTTATTAAAACTTGTTCCACATTCCCACCAGTAAATTTTTACCCTTTTATCAACAACTTTGAACAAACCATTATTTATGTGTTGTTATTAATTGATGATTCTATGTTAGGAGGAATGGACATTATGGATAACTTATTACAAAAATGGATCTAATGGATAGTTAATGAGAAAAGAGTCCCAAATAATATATTAGATAGGATGAAGATGTCCAATCTGTCTAGAAATAGATCACCATCAAGGTAAAAAAAAAAAATTGGATCAATTTTCAAATTGTTTCAGATTTTGAGCACTAGTTAAGATCATATTTATATTTTAGGGTCAAAATTAGGTTATTGTGTGGATTATCTAGATCGAATCTATTTTGTATAGGGGGCTTCTTCTTTTTCTTTTAGTATTTAATAATATATATTACACTAATATGGGCATGATATTTAATGAAAGAACTGGGTTCTCCCCCATACGAGCAGTATAGGAAGCGATATATATAATGTAACAAGCATAATTATTTTAATTTATTTACATAAGTCACGAAGGGTCATTACAATGTATAAACTATACATTATATATGTGCGGAAATCAACATTTGTGTATATAAATAACATAGGGAGGGAATGTTGATTACAAGACATCTCCTAAGTAGCTAGTTCCAAGCTATCATCCAAACCAACAGTACATTTTGACGCAATTAAAAGAGGCTTCATATTGAGAATTGAATCTAACACGCACCCGTGAAGTAGCACATTTATGTATGCAAGATAGAGAGTCTAAGGTTAGGTTTCATATTTGGAAGGCAAAAAAGTTTTACGCGTATGCATATGTGATGTAAGACCTAATGGACGGAGACCCAAGAGACACGCAGTCCTACTCATTAAGTATCAAGGTTGTATTGTTTCCTGATGAATAGATGGAGCCATCATCATTTTTTTTATTTTTTTTCCTTTTTTAGTGGATGGTTCATCAAGGGTTATGCCTCCATAGCTTGTAACTTGATAGACATGATGAAATGCAACTCCTTTTAGTGGACTAATGCCACCCAACGAACATTTGAGCACCTCAAGACCGCCCTCACCACTAGTCCAATACCAACTTTTCTCTACCCTTCATGGTTGAGACGAATGCATTAGGTATTGCAATTGATATGGTATTATCCCAACAAAATCACCCAATTGCCTTCTATAGCAAACACTTACCCTCCCCCCAACTTCTAGCAGCATCAACATATAGTCGGGCAGTGTATGCAATCGCCTCCGCCGTTTGAAAATGGCGTTAATATTTGCAAGATCTTCCTTCATCGTAGTCAAAGATCACCGGAGTTTTAAAGAAAAAATCGTAGTCAAACAATCTAGACCCCAGAGCAACAAAGATGGTTAATTAAGTTATTGGGCTATGAGTTCAACATCGTCTATAAGACCGGGCACGCTCACAAGGCCATTGATGCCCTATCTTGCTGGATAATGGAAGCAACATGCACTCTTAATATCCTCTCTAATCCAATTCCAGGGCTTGTGCACTAGCTTCAGTAGGCTCTCTTAGAAGATCCATAGCTCCAGCACATCATACAATAGTTATAGACACAATGAAACCCTCCTCCACACTACTCCACCCATAATGGGTTCATTTTCTACCATAGGAGGCTTCCAGTTCCCTCTGATCCTCCTCTACGTGAGTGACTTTTGCAATATTTCCATGATTTGTTATAGGTGGTCATTCTGGTGTGGCAAAAGCCATGTATTGGCTTTCGCTTAATTTTTATTGGGCAAATATGCTTTGGGATGTTAAGAAATATGTGGCACATTGTGAGGTCTATCAAATAACAAAACCAGAGGTGAGTTGTATAAAAAGGACTATTACAACCATTACCAATACCCCCTTCTCATTTGGGAGGATGTTGCCACTGACTTTATTACCAACCTTCCACCTTCAAATGGAATAGAAACGATCTAGGTTATTGTTGATCAATTGTCCAAATATGCACATTTCTATCCTTTACTAGCCAAGGTTACAGCTACAAAATTAGTAGAACACTTTGTGTTGGAGGTGGTGTGCCTGTATGGGTATCCAAAATCTATTGTTTCATATTGGGATCCCCTTTTCACTAATCACTACAGGCATGAACCACCCACTCTTGTTGACTACATCGATGGTTCAACTAATGTGGATGTGATCCATCACGATTCTAAAACCGTAGTTGATTTACTTGCGTGTCTTAAGGCCAATCTACTTGGGGCTCAAGTTTGAATGAAGAACCAAGATGATAAACATCAGAAGGATAAGGAATTTCATTGTGGGGATTAGGTGTTTGTTAAGATCCAGCCATATCGACAACAATCAGTAGCAAGCTTTCTAAGTGGTATTTCTGACCCTTCTTGATCATTGAGCAAATTGGACTAGTTGCTTGTAGGTTGCAGCTTCCACAACATTCCAAGGTACACCCAATCTTTCATATCTCAGTTATGAAGGCTTGTTTAAACCCAGATCAAGCACTCACAACACAGCTGGCAACTAACACTATTAAAGGACAGCCATTGTTCCATCCACATGGAGTCCTAGGCACTAGAACAATTAACCTCAACAATCAGTTGATTCAACAAGCTCTAGTCCAATGGGAACACTCAAGCCCCTAAGAATTCACTTGGGATGATCTGACTCAACTGCAGATTAATTATCCTCACGTCAACCTTGAGGACAAGGTTGCTCTACAAGGGGGAGTATTGACGCAAGACCCAATGGACAGAGACCCAAGAGGTATACAGGCCCACCTATTAAGTATGAAGACTATGTTGTTGTCTGATGCATGGATGGAGCCAGATTCATTTTTCAGTGTTACGTGTTGCACTCTATCTTTCTTTGTTCTTTTGTTGTTGATGAGTTTGTTATCTAGATTTTGGACATTTTTCCTCTTTTGGAGATGATGTATCAATTCAGGAATGAACACCTTACTTGGTGATGGAGCAACATGAATATGCTTGTATACTAGTATCACGGCACCTGCACCTCGCGAACAAAAGAGCACCGCCACTTATAAATTTTGCATGTTTAAAACCAACCCGATGCAAGCGCAACTAATTTGATACCAATAGACGAAGCATAATAGATATTTATCGAGTAGATTTGGATACGAGACGTGATGTAGTTAGAGGCTCATCGTTAGGTGCTGCTAAAATCAATGGAGGATATCGTATATGTGGCACGTATCTCGATCTACTTTTGCATTCTAAAATATAATGAAACGACGAATAAAAGACTATCAATAGCAACAATAATGTTTATTTTTTATGATAAACTTTTATTTGGAAAACAAAATTATCGTAGTAGATTGTTACGGATTTAATATTTTATGATATTTAAAATGAAAATTTATTAAAGTTTATATAACCTTTAAAGAACTAATTTTTTTTTAATATAAAAAAAAGCAGCTAAGTGTAGTGAACAAAGTACTCATCTAGAAAGATAACCAAAAAAAAAATCCTTGGGGATTATGAATAATAAAAGAAATAATTTAAAATTTTATATCGAAGGTGTTGGTTTAGGACAGAGAGTTATATATATAGATGCTCATGACAATTATAATTTCTTTTTTGGACAATAAAAAGTATCATTGTACGGTACGTTTGCCGTCCTTGCGAGCCGATGAAGCCATGCATTTACATTAGACAGCACAGGCACACTCAGTGCCTGTAGCGGTAGCGACCACAAAATGAAGCTTCTGGCACGTCAATTCCATAAATGCATACGTATCCAAATTATCCTTTTAGCCTTTCTACGAGAGGAACTGGAATCAGAGTTATGGAAACGTCCCCTCCCTCCGAAGTCCAACATGCTAGAAGACAAGACGAGTAGCACAGCAGTACGTACGTACGCCAACCTGACTCTTCACAAAAAAAATATGTATAAAAGGATTGTAAAAATAAAGATAAATTATTATTATTATTATTATATAGATGTCTTATTATAATATAAAAAGAAAAAAAATAGATATAAAAATTTTAATATTTAAAAGTTAGTATTTTTAATGCTAAACCAAACTTTATCCGATACATGTTTATATTTTTATTTTTATTTTGATTTCTTTTAATGTCGATCCTCCTTGGCATTAATGGACAAATGTTAAAACTCACGCATTCACATATAATTTACCAGCACCAACCCCTTGCAATTAATTAACTTTTATTTTTATTCAATGTAATGTACTACTAGAAGGAATAATGAAACACTGCTACTACGAGCAGCATCTTAACTAAAATGAGAAGCCTTCACGAATATCAAGGCGCACCAACAAACAAAATAGACGACTCAGATAGTCACCGGGCCACAGCAAAGCGTAGGCTCCAACTTTTTTTTTTTTTTTTTTTTTTGTTTTCCAGTCATTTACTATACTATTCATTCGTCGCTGGGCATTACTAATGTTTTGCCTACCCGACAAGTTAAAAACAAAAAAATTCCCAGAAAATGACTGCCAATAGGCAACAGGCACACAGTGTGTGTTGACACAGTGCTCCTCTCCTGCAAATATTGAGCCTCGTGCCTCCTCCTTGTAAACAAATACTGCTAGAAAATGAAAGGTTGCTTTCCGCCACCTCCAAAAAAACTGCAAAACAAAAAATGAACGGCCAATTCGTGCCTTTGGTTGTTTAACGCGTGAATGAATGGAATGGATCCGACAAGCTTTAAATTTAAACTACTAATAATTAATAAATTGAACGTGTCCAATTTACCTTCCGTCGACTCTTCTGCTCGCCTCACCTGGGCCCGCCTCTTCTGGAGACGCCTCAACTGTCTAGTCATTTTTCACCGTTTATAACAACTTATAACGTCATCCCGTGTGTTCCAAGACAAGGATGGATGCACATTCCGGCTTCAGCTTGTCAAAAGTTGATTGGATCCGTCCAAATTTCTCTCTTTCTTATAAAATCTCATATATGATATAATCTGAAAAATACGCTAATTTAGTCCCAAAACTAAGTAACTAACACCGTCCGGGCCGAATCAATTAACCCAATACGATCTACATGTCTAATATTTCAAATCAATCCGGACAATAAAATAATTTGAAATGATCTAAATTCAAATTCATCCGACCCGTAAAAATAATAATATACAAATAATTAGATTCATGAATGACCCAATTATAACATCTATTCACCTAACCTAACCTAAGGCTTTTATCATATTCACCTTTTGTGAAGTAATAGAAGTACGTAAAAATGTATGAATACATATAATCATTTAGATAGTGAAAGTATTTTAAAATACATCTGAAATATCTATAGTTTAAAATTATTCTTGTCGGTAAATATTATCTTAACATTTTTATTATTATTTATTTTTATTTTTGTGTAAAAGCTAAGATTTAGTTTGAGTAATATGAGTTTCATTACGAAAGGTCTTAAATTCAGAGTTTAAACAAAAACTATTAAAAATTTACACTCATTTTTATTGTATATAATCATGTCTGTATAAGTCGAAATGAGAGTGTTTATTCTAAATAAATTTTATACCTCTTAATTATTATTTTGACTAAATATTTAAATGTTGTCCAAAATTTGAAATTACTAATTGAATATAATATAATTTAAGAATCAAATCCAATCGTTAGACTATATCAGTTTAAATTGGATCAATTTATTATTTTTTAATCGAATAAATTTTTATTCAATATTTCTTATTTGTAGTCTATTTAAAAAAATTTAGATATCCTATTGATTATTTATTATTAAATCCAGAATTTTAAATATCCAAAGTTTTTCTTTGGATATCCAATCTTCTAAATATGTGAAATTTTTTTATGGAATCTCCAAAATATCAAATATCCAATTCATTAACATTTCATAATATTCATCTTCTGACTTCTATATTTTAAATAAAATCTTAGATATTTTCAATATCGAATATTTGATACACGAAAACTCCTAATGTTCGTCTTCAGCCTTCTGTACTTTAAGCAAGATTTTCATTGACTTTGTTGTCCTGATTATTTCTTTGATCAATTTATCGTCTTATTTGGCATCGCTCACCTCCTTCCGGCGAATTAGCTGCTCTGATTTCTTTGAGCCAGGCAAGAGCTAGAGATTAGTCAGTCCTTATAGTTCTCAGTAGAGTTTATTGAGGGAATGTTTGGATGAGTTGACCCTCGTTAATTGTTGTCGCTAGTTATTGTTGTTGTTGAGGACAGTTGTTGGATATTTGTATTTATAAATATGTCTTTGGGTATTGTAGTTGTTGTAATTTGCTGTTGGGATTAGTAATTATTAATAGAAATATTAGATATTAGTTTTTATTTATTTTTTTTATCACAGAATGTTTTGTTGTGATCAATATTTGTTTTTTCAATGTAATATATCCACTGGAAAATATTCTCGTATTTTTAAAGTATTAACTTAAACTAATGTTCCATTTTATACCTTGGTAACTTCATATAAAGAATTACCAACCAAAAATATCACATTCAACTTATCATTAAACTAGTAACAATTTGACCACGGAGAACACATATTTCAACCGTACTACCACTATAGCTGTTTTTACTATTACCGGATTGAAGTTATTACGTGCGTTACTTTATCCATGTAAAATTCAGATCATATGATGCATCCCTTGTGATATACTTATGGCGAACACTTGTTGTAACAACAATACGACACGGAGCTTCAGATGGAAATTTTGGCATGTTCCCCAAAATTTTAAACCTCTTTCATCCGAACGCTGAATGTTTGTTCAATAAAGCCCCTGAGTCATGAATGGATGAGATTGAACACTTCTTTTCTCCTTGGCCCCCCCCCACCACGTCAAAACTCTAGAGGGTGATATCTTGTTTCTCTATAGGGTTTCAAATATTCATCTCCTTATGGATAACATCTACTAAATAATACTTACATGAGAAGGAAAAAATGATAAATATAATATAATTATAAATTTGCTAAATAAATGCAAATTAAGTTATGCATAAGTACCCAGAGGAGGTTTAGGAAAGTTAGAGTTAGAGTTCTCAAGGGCATAAATAAAAAAATTCATGTATCATGAGAACTATTTTCCCGCCTACCTAATATGAATATGAACTACATATCAAAACTACAAGCAGCCATCAAGTTCTAAGTTGTGATTCAGTTTCTACGGCTCAAGCATTGTTGAATCTCCTTGCTTATCATTGCATGTATATTTGTGCTATCTATTTCTCCAATATAATTAATCCTATAAAGTATACAAATTGAAATAATGGCATATATGTACACACACATACACACACATATGATATGATGCAATGATTTAAAATATCACATTACCTTAAAATGAGGCATATATCTTTTATCATAAAGAATTTGAGGTGGAATATCCTTAAACTTTGGATCAATCGGTCTCACTATGTGCTTTGAAAATGCACATAAAAGAACATCATAAAATGCTCTATAAATTGTTTCCATAGATCTTTGAAATAGTTTAGTTGCTTCTCTAATTGACGCACCTAAGCCAACCATATATAAGAAGATAATAAGTTTTTCAAGACTCAACATTCTTTTAGACGACTTTAATACAAAATGTGAGCATAGATCTAAACAAAGTTTAAGCATGGTTTCTTCAGTCATCCTAAACATGTTTTATCAATTCACATGTACCCTTTGATTCTTCAAGCAAGTATGCCATATACGTGTTACGTTATATTATGTATGATGAACATGTAAATATGGTATGTTAGACATGTATGATTAGATCTTTATGTGCTAAATGAACCATAAGTGCATTGAAGGATAAAATTGTAATTTCAACACTTCTAGGATTTTTCCATACAATAATTTTATGTTAAAATGATTATTTTGATGTTCTTTAGCCATGGTATGTGTAATACTCCAAAATTTTACTTAAATAAATCCTGCATCATTAGCACCTAATTCGATTCTAATTCTAATAAATCCTATATTAGCCTTAACCAATCCTCAATCCCGAAACATTAACCGATTTTGAAGAACCTTAGCTTTGATAAACTGAAATTCATAAACCGAAATCAAATCCGCTAAAATTTTTGCTAATCCTAGTTACCCCTAACTAATCCAAAATCATCCTGAACTAATCCCATCAACCCTTTTCTCTTTTCCTTTTCTTTCCCTTTTTCTTTTCTTTTATTTCCTTCTCCTCCTTCTCCCGCCAGCCCCTTTGCTGCGTTTCTACAAGTTGCACTTGCAACTAGCACCACTACTTGCACCATCTCTCATCTTGTCCCCTACAGACTTCCATCATCCATCAACCTCACCTCACATCCCCTTTTCTTCTTTTTCTTCTTCTCCTTCTGCACCCTTATCCCTGCATCTTTCCCCATCACACACCCCAACTCCCTACATCCTTCTTATCCTCTTTCACTTCACGCAACACCCCCATCAACCACCACCACGCTCACCCTATAGCTACCACCCTACCCTAGCCATTTTCTGCAACCATCACCACCATCATCCACTTGCATTTGCACCATCACCAATCCCCCATCGCATGCCACCCTCCTTCCTGTTCTTTTTCTTCTTCCCAAAACATACCACACATCACACATGCACATATATATATATACCTCACACTCTCCCTATTTCTCTTTGGTTTTGCCTCACTCTGCCAATATTTTGTGTCCAAGAGCCATTACCAAAGCTCCCTCACCCTTCTCCTTCCCTTCTTCTCCCTTATTCTTCGTCTTCCTCTTCCTATCCCTATTTTGGCATTCGTACCACCATCTTCCTCTACCGTGCACCACCTCGACCACCACTCGCCACCCTTTGGCCGGTGGACCGATCGCTAAGGTTGCCTCAACCTTCACCTTCGTCGTCGCCGGCCGACCGCCACCTCTTTTTCCTCCTTCTCCCTCACGTTTGTTGCAACTTCGTAGCGTACACGACCGGTGCACTGCCTATTGCATCGTCGTGCAACGCTTAAAACACTTACTGCACAGCTGTGCAACCCCTGCACCGTCTGATCGTGCATAATTTTTCCTCTCGGCCTGATTTTTCATAGATGTGCAACTTTTATATCGCCTAGCCGTATGTTTTATTTTCTCTCGACCCAGTGTTGCACAACCGTGCAACTTTTGCATCACCTGTCCGTGCAACTTCCCATTTTAGCCGTGAAACCCTATTTTTCACCCCAAATCTCAACCAAACACCACCAAACTTCTACCATAGCTCCACCACACATTCTTCTACACATCCACACATCTCAAGCTCTCATTGGACTACGGTTATACCTACTTTACCCTCTTTACCTTAATTTTTTCCCTTCGGTTTAACTCTTCGAGCCTAACCGTAATTTTATTATTTTTTGGAGGTGGGTTTCCTGTAGCTTCAGAGGAGGAAGTCTAGGATTCTATGTGCTTAGAGCCGGGTGTCTTAGTTGGTAAGGATACTATTCGATACTTAGGACTCTTGATGATAATTGCTTGTATGACTAAATGTATTTTTCATGATTTTGCTGCCATAATATGTAACATATGTTGATATTGATAATTTGTGATGTTATGCATGTTATTTTGAAAGAATATAAGAGTTGTAAGAGATACCATTATGTTATGATTGTGATAATAACATCTTATTTGTGAGAATGCATCTTATAGCATAAAATAAGTAGAGTGATGTTAATATCATACTTGTGGAAATATATCTATGGTTGAATGATGATAATATCACACTTGTGGAAATATATTCATGGTATGAAATCTAGGTTGAATGTTGAGAATGGTGAAAATTATAACTTAAGGTATTAAATATGGGTAGAATGATGAGAATGCCATAACTATGAAATTATGACTTATGATATAAAATATGGGTTGAATGAGCTGTGGAAAAATGGCCTTAAGGTCTCTCATGAGATATAATAATTAATGGGGATTTGGAAGAAATAATATGAATGAAAGGTATAAGTTTGTATAAAAGAAAGGTGTTAATTGTGCTAAAAGGGTAACTGGTCATTATGGGATATTAAGGAAGTTTTGGTATTTTATGTGTTAGGAGACTTAAATTGTGACAATAATAACTTGAGTAATTCATTGGGGATATTATCGTCTTTTGAGGTTCATAAATGTTTAATAGTAAATTTGGGACAAGTCATCTTGAGATGTTATTATTATTATTCCATCCTCATGGATTAGAGAATAGCGATTGGGAATTAGAAATGATGAACATTTTATATGAAGTGTTATGGCAATTTTATGGGATTTATACTTGGATACTTCAGTGTTTAATATATATACATCGGCATGAGATTACTAAATAAAACTTATGGGAATTAGGTTTTGATTTTTGGGGTGTGATAATAATGAGGGAATTTTGGGAGATGTCATAATATAATGTGAGTGGAACAACCAACATGGGAGAACAAACACTAAAGGAAGTGTAATTAGGGTTTCACTGGACTTAAGGGTTTGGACTAGGGATGGCAATGGGTCCGGGACCCGACCTAGATCCGGCAGACCCGACCCGTTAATACAGGGTCTGGATCCGTCATTTTTAGACCCGACGGGTCTGGATCGGGTCTAGGTATAGACCTGAATAAACGGGTTTGGATCTGGATCCTATCATTTTAGACCCAAACCCGACCCAGACTTGACCCAGACCCGTTTAATTTAAAAAAAAATATATATATATATATATATATATATAGGGGAAGGGTCACATACAAACTTTTACTAATATACAAACATAAAAACCAATCTCATCCATTAAATTAAAATTTAATCAACATTCAAGATTTTATTAATACCAAACCAAAAAACTAATCTCAACCTATATCCAAACCAAATATCCAAACCTCTAAAACTATAAATTATACAAACCATAAACCCTCTAAACCCCAAACCATAAACCCTAAACCCCAAACCATAAACCCTCTAAACCCCAAACCCTAAACCCAAAACCCAAAACCCTCTAAACCCTAGACCCCAAACCCCAAGCCCTAAACCCTAAACCCTAAACCCTAAACCCTCTAAACCCTAGACCCCAAACCCCAAGCCCTAAACCCTAAACCCTAAACCCTTAACCCTTAACCCCAAACCCTAAACCCTCTAAACCCTTAACCCTCTAAACCCCAAACACTAAACCCTAAACCCTCTAAACCCAAACCCTAAACCCTAAACCCCAAACCCTAAACCATAAACCCTTTAAACCCTAAACCGCAAACCCTAAACACTATAACCCCCAAACCCTAAGCCCTAAACCCCAAACCCTAAACCCTAAACCCTCTAAACCATAAACCCAACACCCCAAACCCCAAACCCTAAACCATAAACCCTAAACCCTACACCCTCTAAACCCTAAACACTAAACCCCAAACCCTAAACCCTAAACCCTAAACCATAAACCCCAAACCCTAAACCCTCTAAACCCTAAAACCTAAACCCCAAACCCTAAACCCTCTAAATCCTAAACCCTAAACCCTAAACCCTCTAAATCCTAAACCCTAAACCCCAAACCCCAAACACTAAACCCTATAAACCCCAAACCCTAAACCCTAAACCATAAACCCTAAACCCCCTAAACCCTAAACCCTCTAAACCCTAAACCCTAAACCCCAAACCCTAAACCCTCTAAACCCTAAACCCCAAACCCCAAACCCTAAACCCTAAACCCTCTAAACCATAAACCCTCTAAACCATAAACCCTAAACTATAAACCCCAAACCCCAAACCCTCTAAACCCCAAACCTGCTAAACCCACTAAACCCTAAACCCTAAACCCTAAACCATAAACCATAAACCCTCTAAACCCCAAACCCTAAACCCTTTAAACCCTAAACCCCAAACCCCAAACCCTAAACCCTCTAAACCCTAAACCATATAAACCCTAAACCCTAAACCCCAAACCGTAAATAAATAAATAGAAAAGCTACGCAAGTGGAGGGAGTGAAATTCAAAGCCGATGCCAATAATGTGTAATTTTTTAAATAAATTTTTTTTTATCATTTAGATATTTATTGTTTGAAGATGATGTTTGACATAAGTAACGTAATTTAGTTTCAACAAATTCAAAGGGATTGATCTTCACGCATAATAATAATAATAACAATAACAATAACAATAACAATAACAATAACAATAATAATAACAACAACAACAACAACAACAACATCCAGTGTATCCTGCTAGGTAGGCATTAATGTCAATAATTGAATCGATTGTTAATCGGTTATCAAGCCTCAAACAACATAATTTATGCCTTGTCCAATGACTCAGGCTGAGGATTAGCATTATCCAACATCCAGTAATCATATAACTAACCTATCAACTAATTTGGCTTAATAAAAGCCAAATCACGCAAATAAACTTACGAATTGGAGGAGATATTTTGGAATTATACCGACGGTGTGGATTGAGGCGGCGGTCGTGGAGGTTCTGCGCTGGACTGCTGCCGTTATACTGCACCACTAGTGGTGCTTGTCCGCGTCCCCTGTGCGGCGGAATAGTGTAGTGGCGGTTATGTTGAAGAATGGAGGAGGTGAGGTATGGTCGAAGTGAATAGGGACAGAAATGGCAATGGAGAGAGAGAGAGAGAGACGGGAGGTGCAGGGGAGGTGTAGAGAGGGAGACGTGAGGCAGGAGATGCAGAGAGAGGGAGACGCCCAGACGAGAGGTGTGATGGAGAGAGGGAGTGCGAAGGGGGGTCAGGGGTCGGGATTAGATATGCAGATAGGGGGCGGGGCGAGACAGAGATACAGGGGTGGAATAGTGAAAAAAATAGGAATGTGTTTTCAACCGTCAGATATTTTAGATCCAACGGTTGAAAAACATTCCTACGTCTGTACAGTAAAAATGTTCGCACACGATCCTACATCTATATATATATATATATGATATAAACCATTAAACCCTAATAATCCTAATTCCTATTCTCATACTTCCATAGACTCTGCAGTGCACTATAGCCTTTAGGTCGAGAGACCCGGTACTCGAGTGGCTCGACTGGTCAACCGTCGACGTCGACGATAACGGACAGCCTCTCAATCTCATCTTCAGAGTTCCGCTAGCCGTTGTTGTGTGTGCCTCTGTGTCAGTGTGTCCTGTACTCTGTGTGTTGTGGTTGTGTGTGTTGTCGAGTACCGGCTGCCCTATGGCCCTGCCTGCTCCGGTGCTGCCCTACACTACACCCAGTCACCCACCCGACTCCCCCCCACGCGGCCACGCCTAGTGCTCTACATCTGCAGGCTCCTCCCCTCCTCTCAGAACTTTGAAGTTTGCACAGCCACATCATAGGCTCCCACTTCCTAGCCTCGCAGGTTCAACTGTTCGCAGGTAATGTTCTTGTAAGTAATATTTTCATAAAACATTGATTTCACATATAGTATTCTACATGACATTGAGTTGTTCAAACGTTTTTTTGTGGATGATTTTCTTATTTGTGAACTTCAAGGATGAAGATCCTCTCAAGGAGGCATCGATGTAAATGTGTAATGCAAGCTGCCAAGTTGTGTGCCTGCTTATGTTATGTCATACATGTTTGCAAGTTGTTTTTATTTGTGGTTGATTGTGTCTCAGCACAATAATTGTGAAATTTCTTATTTTTCGTATAATACCTTATTATTGTGCAGCATAATAATATTGTCATACATGTTTCTTATAATATAATACCTCCAAAATTACCACTATTTTTTTGGCAAAAGCTATTGTTGTGACTCAAATATAAATCCATCTTATTATTCCATTATCGTATCACGTACAAGACAAAATCTTACAAAAAAATTAAAAAATATAATAGAATAAGAGGAGTCTTATAAAGCATATGTAAGCATTTTGAGATAAACTCTAAGTAAAACAATGGTTAAAATTTATCAAAATGAATCCTATAGAACTAATAATCCCTAAGGTATTTAAGAAAAAGATAGCTATGATATAACCCAAATTCTTTTACATATAGGTTAAAACACATGTAAGCAACTAGTAAACCACTAAACATTAAGGTGTCATTGATGGGGTTAGGAATGTATACGGTATACCTCACATGGATTAGACAAAAACTAAACAAAGTAGCATTTATGGATTATGGTCTAGAAACAAAGATAATAAAGGGTATGGGGGGCGAATCTAAAGGGAAAAAATGAATTGGTAGAGAATGGTTAGAGAAAGGAAATCCAAGAGGAGAGTAAGGAGGGGATCTACTTGAAGTCTTGAAAAATTATAGTTAGATTAGGTTATGTATATCTTTGATAACTAACCTAGGAAATATAGAGAATAAAACAAGACTTAAATGTTAACTTTAAAATGTACAAGTACAACTCACGCCAACTTTTATTTTTAATTTTAGGCAAGTTAACATTACAAGTTATTGCATGGGTTAAATTTGATAATATTCTATTCTTGAGGTTGCTTCCAATTGTATTTTTTTTTTATTCTAGTAGGTCATGGAACATGAACAAGAATCTAATTATGCTTCTTCAAATTTTTCATGGTCTAAGGGCACTCGTGTTGGTTCATTTCAGCCTGCTACATCACGTGTGGATGATTTGGATGTAAACATAGAGGATGTTCAAAATCAGAACAATGAGGGGCACCTAAGTGATAAGGAAGTAGATCAAGAACTTGATTCTGCTATTTGTACACAAAAAACTAGGAAGCACACTTCAGTGGTATGGGATTTCTTTGATAGAATTGAAGTTAATGGTGTGGGCAAGGCAAAATGCCATCACTATAAGGCTATTTTAACTTGTGCAACTACTGGTGGAACCTCACATCTTAAAAAGCATGTAGATAAGACTTTCCCTAGAAGGCATTTGAGGCTTGGGTCAAGAGGGGTCAAGCAAAAAAAATTAAGTATAAAGACTCAATCCGACGGCTCAGCAAGTTTAGATATAAAGCAAAATAATGATACGTCATTTGATCAAGAAATTTTGAGGGAATTAGTAAACATGGTGGTGATACACAAATATTCGTTGTCTATTGTTGACCATATTGGATTTAGGAGATTTGTACAAAGCCTCAATTCTTCCTTCAAGATGATTTCAAGGAATACTTTGAATAATGATGTGATGAAGTTGTATCAAAGTGAAAGACACAATCTAAAGGATTTGTTGGATCATAATTAGAGTCGAGTTGCAATCACCACTGACATGTGGACTACATCCAACCAAAAAAAGGGATACATGGCCGTGACATCACACTTTATTGATGAAGATTAGAATTTGCGAAGTAGAACTTTGAGGTAACTATTTAATTATTACCGTTATATTTTATTAGCTTGATTGAGTGTAATTTTGTAATGATTGTTTTATTATTATTTTGAAGGTTTTTGGTTGTCCCATGTCCACATACAAAAGGCATTATCTCCAAGGTTTTATTAGATTATGTGTCCCAATTTGGGCTTGAAAGAAAAATCTCTTCTGTGGTGGTTGATAATTGTAGTACTAATGATGCAATGATGGGAATTTTGTTGAGAAAGTTTGAGAAAAAATCTCTTATACTTGGTGGAGCAATATTACATATGAGGTGTAGTGCTCACATTCTTAACTTGATAGTTAATGATGGATTAAATGTGATCAAGACGGGGATTGAAAATATTCGAGATTGTGTCTCATTTTAGACTTTAACTCCTAAAAGGATTGAAAAGTTTGAGGATTCATGTCAATATTTGAAGGTCAATACTTCTAAACTGTTAGTTCTTGATTGTAAAACTAGATGGAATTCAACTTATTTGATGCTCCAGAGTGCTTTTCCCTATAAAGATGTGTTTAAAAGGTTGAAACGTTTATATGGTAGACTTAAGTTTGTAGTTCCTAGTGATGATGATTGGGATTTGGCTCATTTTATATGCGAGAAGTTGGAACTTTTTTACAAGACTACCGTAGTTTTCTCTGGAAGAAATTACCCTACCGCAAATTTATTTTTTCGAAAAGTATGCATGATTAGAATTGCTTTGAGAAGTTGGATACAAAGTGATGTTGAGGTAATTAGTTCTATGGCATCAAAGATGATTGAAAAGTTTATCAAATATTGGCGCGAAATTGATGGAATATTGGCTATTGCTAGTATCTTGGATCCTAGAAACAAAATGGATTGTGTTGAATACTATTTCAGGAGATTATATGATGATGAGGCTCATAATGAATTAGATAGGGTTAGAAACATGTTTGATGCTCTCTTGGTTGAATATCAGAAGAAAGTTGTTGATTATACTAGTGACCTTGGTGGTTCTTCTAAAGCTCCATTAAAAAATTCTCTAAAGTGGGTATCACCTCAAACTTCTATTGATGATGAGGAGGATGAATTTTCTTTAGTTAAGAAAACTAAATTAAGAAAAGTAAGTGTGAGGTGTGAGTTAGATCGTTACTTGGAAAGTGATACATTACCTGAAAGTGATCGTTTTGATATCCTTAATTTTTGGATGAACGACTTCAAGTATCCAACTCTACAAAAGATTGCTAGGGATATTCTTGCTATTCCCATTTCTACTGTTGCTTTAGAAAGTGATTTTAGCACGGGAGGACGGGTTGTAAGTCCCCATCGTTCGAGACTTCATGCAAAAATTGTAGAGGCATTGATGTGTTTACAAAGTTGGATGGTTGAAGACATTAAAGGTATTTTAATCTCTCTTCAATCATAACATATTGCATATTTTATTTTATATGAGATAATTTATTATTTATTTGTTTAATATTCTGTAAAGGTACATTGGAGAATCCATATGCATGTACTACAATGATAGAAGATTCGGACACTAAGGATGGAGTAAATGTAATTGGCGTTTGTGCTATGGTACATAATTATTTAATTTTACTTTAATATTATTATTATATAAAATTTCACCGATTAAAATTAATATTTATAATCTTATAAATTTTTAAGATATTGAAAATGATGAAGAGGATGATTTATGTCAACTTACCGATGAATCAATGGTCAAGGAGGCAAAGATATATCCTGCAAGCTGCAAGCCTGCAACCCTACTATTATGTTGATTGAAAAATTATTTTTACTTGATTTTTAGTTTGTTGTCGTTTGTATAATTGCATTATGTCATTGTACTGTTTGTATTTGTAAGCAATGACGTACTAGTTACTATCAGTATGTCATTGACTTATTGATTGTTGTTTAAATTAGCTTGAAATGGATTTGTGTGGATGGTCCGATACTCTGATGTTGAAGACTTGTAGTTGTAGACTTGTACTATAAGTGCATACATAATAGGTGGTTATGTTTCATTTTAGCTTTTGATTTATGAGTTTATTAGGTGGTTATGTTTAAATATATTTTTTATATTTAAATATGATATTTTAGTAGGTATACAATAGACTTACTATTTACATCATGAATTAATAGATTTTTTAGACATAAAATGACTGGACCCATTAAGGACTCGTTTAGGACCCGATTACCCAACGGACCCGTCGGGTCTGGGTCTGAAATTTTGAGACCCGTCGGGTCTGGATCTTCTAAAATAAACGAGTCTTGGTCTGGATCTCGTTGGACCCGACCCATTGCCATCTCTAGTTTAGACCTATATTACATACATATCTGTTTGACTATGTTCTATGCCTAAGAATTAACCATTTAATAAGATGCTAATCACTTAAAATGAAAGAGCATGTGAGTAGAGCCATGGGATTATTTTGCTTTAATCTATATATATGTATTCACGTTCCACCGGGTAGAATAGTAGCTCGGGAGCGTTCTGCCCCAAGATAATGTTTTTAATCTCCATTCCACCGGAAAGAATAGTGGTTCGGGTGTGTTGTCCCCGAGAAGTTTCAAACTGTTTCACCAGTTGAGAATAGTGGGGCGCCTACTCATTGTGAATTAAAACATATCTTGATAAACTATGGAAAAAATACTAATAATTTAAAGTGGAAGAATGCGTGAGTCAGGACCATGGTGATTTATTCCCGTTCTACTGGGTAGAATAGTGGCTCGAGAGCATTCTCCCCCGAGAAGATGTTATCACCTTCGTTCCACCAGAAAGAATAGTGGCTCGGGTGTGTTATCTCCAAGAAGTTTCAAACCGTTCCACCGGTTTAAGAATAGTGGGATTTTTGCACTCATCGTATATAAAAGAATGAAAATGGACTATACTTAATAAAAGGATCTGAATCATATTATGCCTTATCAGATGATTATTTACTTGGTTGTTTTCCCTTTATCATTTAATGTGAAAGCATGTGCTGCTTGTATTCCTATTTCCAATAGTATTGTTCTCTTACTCAGTACGTAGCGTACTGACCACCCATTTTATGGATGCTGCTCATTCCTACGAGCAGAAGGCCTTGGATCTTTCGTGCAGGTTTCAGAGGATCAAGTAGATGAATTTGCGGCCTATGACGCCTTATGTGGGGATGAGTGACTCCATTTATATTGGGGTCGGGTGAAGAGTATATGTTATCCGGGTTATGTATTAAACCGGATACCCATTTTGGACTCTTGATCCACGGTATCCCCCTTTTGTATTTTGGTATTGTAAAACTCGGAGTAATACTCCAAACTCAGTATTTGTACTATAAATTTACTTTTGATTCTAATTTCGTTGTATTGCTTTGAAACTTTTAGCCTTGTGATTGATGTAAGGACGGTTGCATAAACCAAAATTATGTCGATCATAATGGTAACCCCCACTATTTTTACTTAGTTATTTCAGCTGCAAATGAAATTTTTCAGTAGTAAAAATTGAGGTGTTACAGTATGATTTTCATTTAATTTTATGAATGTTTGGTATTTAAAATGGTAGTAAATTGAGTAATATATTTACAAGGGTATTTTGGCCAATTATGACTTAATATATACAAGTATTAAATAACTTGGCATATATTAGCCTAAGTGAACATTTAGGTTGACCTTAGTGATGATTCTTAACTTTACCTTTAACTCATGACCTTAGAGTTGACTTTTCTAATAGTTAGAATAAAAGGGTTTTAAATGTTTTAAGTTATTATTGTATATGTATTGTGTGAAATTGATGATCAATTCAATATAACATTAAGATTTAATATGGAAGATCTCAAGTTTAGAAATGGTTTATTCTGTAAGGTTAATTATGCTAGAGTTGAGGGGGATCACTTGATTTGGTTTACTAGTTTGTCAAGTGCATCGGCACCTTGACTAAGGCCCTATATCCACACTTTTTGGTTCTTTGAGCTTCTTAGAGGGTATTGATACTTAAAAATTAGACCTAAGATGTGAGGGTATGGTGTCTTATTTCCTTGTGTGCCAGTATGAACAAAGCTCCTTAAGCATACTCGGGTTACAAAGGTTAAAGGTATTTTGTCACTTTGTGTGCCAATATGATAGATGCATATGAGTGTCTCTAGTATTATCATTGTATCCCCTCAAGCAATTAAATGGAATTAATCGATATGGTTTCTTAGTAGTTTCTTATACACTACCTTGAATAATAAAGTAGATACGTGGATTGGTAACTAGGTGGCTATTTCGCTACACTACCCTTATTTAATAAGAGTAGTTTAAGTGTGGCTTGATGACTCTCCTTGTGGCCTTCATTTTAGTATGAATTGGATTAATGGAATGCTTATAATTAGTTAAGTGTTGTACTAGGCTTCATGATGTTTAATAGCATGACGAGTATGTGATATGTTGTATTGTATGAATTATCACATGATTATCATATTTGGTTATCACATGTATTCATTAGTGTATATTATGATATGATATTCTTATGTTAACCTTCTATGTACTCTATATGTCCTTCACATGGTTAGGGTAGTATTTATTTACTCAATATGTTTGTATTAGTGTATCCATTTTATGGTCACCTGCTTTTTCAATGAGACATTGTGACAATGTAGGAGTATTTTCTTAGGATCCCATCAGAGACAACTAGGATTGGGATGAAAGATAACACTACTTGATGTTCACCAACAAAATCTTTAGATCTGAATATTCTTTGGATTTTTATTTCTCTTGCCTTTTATTTTTTGTAACGTGTTGTTAAAACGGAAGTTGTAGCTTTCTATAACTCTTTTATTATATTATCATTATCTCTCTCTCTCTCTCTTTATATATATATATCTCGGCTGCTTTGTTGGTTTTAGTTGAAATATTTTAACTTTATCATTTAGTATAAGAATGGTAGTAGATGTCAAACTTATAAATATGGCAATAAAATCATGTGTTTCAATGATTTCGCTTCTGCATTTATCCTCTACATACAAAATTTTCTAATCTAAAAAATGGAGGTGTTGCATTAACCTAATTTGACATGGACACAAAATTACTTGATCCAAGATTATCTTAGCATAATCTCAACCCGACCTTGCAACTTAACCCAAAACTACCCAATATTGAGCTAGCATAACCCAAACCCTACCTATTAAATTAACCTAATACAACTCAAATCTACAACGACCTAAGCCTCCCAACCCCACCAATAAAATAATTGAAACATTAAATAACCCAATTCAATTCACAACCAACCCGTAAAGGAAAATAACTTGCAAAAAATCAAACCTGGCCCACTAGACCCAATTTCCACCTTTAATTGTACAAGTAAAACATGATAACACATTAAGAATGCCTATAATCACTCATAGAAACTATAGATTTCTACACTTAGAGTCACATAAACCTAGTTACATTGATAATAAGGTAGCACACAAAGGTAACTACTAACACCACACATAAACACTTTCATATATCAAAGGGTAGTAGACATAGGTAATTACTACTATCACACACAAATTCATTTTTATTTATTTTCTCAAGAGGGACACAAAAGATAAAAACATTTTTTTGCACTTAGAAGTAACTGGTATCCTAGCCCTACTAATACATTAGGTACAACATTTTTGGCACTCAAAATTAATTAGTACCCTAGCATACAAAGGTTAACCAATCACTCCATAAAAAAATCACCTCATCATCTAATTTCTAAGTTTTGATACCCTATAATAGATATGTACAATCCTAATAGAGTAAGAATGGGGCCTTACCTATTACATAGAGGTAACTAGACATCCACAACATCGATGGCTTCTAATTTATTTGTAGGATACTTAGCTCTTATGAGTAGTATCTCCCAAACTTAAGGTCTTTTTGTTTAAGTATCAATGTTTTATTTGAATGAATTATAGATATACACATCACAAGGACTCATACTTAAACATCTAACACAATCCACAAATATATTTCCTATGAGGTTATAAAAAACACATGACAAAGTATCTGACTCTATTCTAATCATTCAAGGTCAAAGATTAAAGTTATAAAAAAAAACTCTCAAAACCTAGGATAAAATTATAAAATTATTCAAAACTATCTTAGGGGAACAATGGGTTAGTCTGAGAATAAAATAAAAATAAAATTTTTTTTACTGTAGGTAAAGTAATCAATTAGTTTTTAAGAGCAGGTGGATTGTTCCAACTAGTGGACTAGTGGTAGGTTAAAACTAAATACATTTATAGACCAATTGACTAGTGGATTGATAAGTTAAAACCAATAGATTAGTTATAGTAATAGACTAGTTTTGGTCACTAATAGTGATATGGTTTCACTAAGAAGCTTAAAAATGGATATTCAAATATAGCTCATGCATTTCAAATCCATTTAAAACACATTTACACATACTTACACACTATTGAAAACCCCAAAATTATATTAAACACATGGAATTTACATATCAAGTCTCAAACATGAATCCATAACATAAATTATACTCTAAATTTCATAAATCAACTAAAATACTCCGAAAGCATCCTAGCAAATTCTTATACATAAACTTAAAACGAAACATACTAAAGCACAATTATGCCACCTATGAAAACTTAAACACTACAACTAAGAGGCATCATGGAACACTTGTAACATACTAACATAACACTCATCCGCACAAAATAGTTAAGATACATAACTCATGCTTCATACCCCGAAATAATCATGCTTTTAGTGAAGGTCCTAATAACATGTGTTGTATCATACATATGAAAACAAAGAGCCTAACAAGCTTCTACAAATATAAATTGTATTATATATAGAGGGTGTTAGGTTTACCTAGCTTCCAAAGCTTAAAGCATAAAAAAAATTTAAGAACTATTCCCAATCTCAAATTTCAAGACTTCCTTGAAAGCTTTTTCAAAAACAAATGCAACACTTAGTAAAAATGATACTTTCACATATCAAAATTAGGAATCAAAGAAAGGAAAATAATAAACTAAGATTACATATTCTTCTTAGAAAAGAGGATGAACAAGGAATAAGAACTTGTATTTCTTGATAGATCAACCACAAGCTAAACTCTTATATTTCACTACAAATAAATAGAGACTTGCTAGATTGATCAGTATAGAAGAGAAGAAAATAAGCTTAATGAAGAGAGAAGGAATGGAGACTCTCAATTTCAATAAAAAGGAGGGGGAGATGTTCTTTCAGCATTAGTAAAATATTGAGTTATGAGGAAAAGAGAACCCAAAATGATTAGGGCAACAGGGATGCCTTGAAAATAAAGAGGAGGGAAAGGAGAATACTTGCTTAACACTTGAAAGAAAATGGGACATTATAGAGTATGGTGTGTTTAAGTGAGTTTGAATGCAAAGGACAAGGGAAGATCAAGCATGAACAAGGAGGGGAATGTCTGCAAGCAGCGGATCTATTATTGCAATCACTCCACATCAGATACAGAGAAAGAGAGAAAGAATTGACTTTGTCAAAAATAATCATGGTTTGTTAGATATTTAGGAAATAGTAACTTTTAAAAATAATAGTAAATTAATTGAAATAATATTCTATAACTTGTGAAAATAACAACAAAACCCCTAAAAAATATTTATTAACACAAAAAAATATTAAAAAGTTTAAGGTTGTATAAAGTTTAGAATAGATTCAAGATCAAAATAAGCAAAAATTTGAGAATTCCTGACAAAATAATGGACTGGTTTTAGCATACCGATCAATTGAGTTTTCTAAACTTAAAATATGAAGTAAAAGGTAACTAGTGAACTGATTTTGTCATACCAAATGATAGGTTTACTAGTTTTTAAAATAATTTCATAAATAAATTTTGTAACAACTTGCCATGTATGTATTAAAATATTTAAGGGAAATAATTTATCATTTTAAGTATATAAATTGATAAACTAGGCTTTCGAAATATGGGATATTATAATAACTCATCCATAGCTAAGTTATGCAGTTCATAATTTAGCCTATATTATGCAGACACTAAAACAAAAGCGACAGGGTGCATCACTCAGGAGTGAAGTGATATTAGATGGGCAACCAGACCAACCGATAATTCTTTGTTCTGATGGCGGGTTGCGCCTCTTCACTCAATGTTATACGGGGATGGGGACAGGAGTGGAGTGGAGAAACGTGGAAACGTCATTTCTTAAAAATTTAAGAAATGGGGTCAGCAGGAAACGTTAAAAAAAGTATGTATATATATATATATTTTTAAAAAATATCAAATCTACTAAAATTAAGGAAGAAAAATAAATAAAAATCTAAAATTATTATCTATATTAATTAATTTTAATCATTAATATTTTTTTAATAAAAAAATGTTAATTGAATAATTGAAATGTAAATTCTAACATAAGTTTTTTTTTTGAAAAAAGATAGAAACATTTTCGAAAGAGAAAACGTTTCTAAAACATTTTGGGTCCAGGGACCGCACCCAACAACCATCACAATTCACAATCTTCACTTACGGTGATTCTTGTTAAGCTATTTATCCGTTGACAAAGAGCTCTGTGACTGGGTACTTGGTGTTTTGGGGACACTCACCTAAGACGAAAAAGTAACATATATAGCTGAAGCAGAGTATAGGTTACTGGCAAATACTGGTTGAAGGGGGACTGTTATAATTACAACTTCCAACAGGGTGGGCTATCACGTGGAGGACCAATGTGTATATTTTGTAGATAGTTAAATAGATATATGCATGCAGCGGCTAACTTGGTTTTTCATGAGAGAACACAACATATGGAAGTTGAATGTCATTTCGTTTGGGATGAGCTTCAAAGTAAAATAAAAATAAAAAGTTTTTCAATCTTCTTAGCATGTTGGGTGTTGGAGATCTGCACGTGGTAACTTGAGAGGAAGCATAGGAAGGTGCAATATTATGTGATAATAGTATAATATTACGCGATAATATATAGAAGATCTCATAAATAAATATAGCCATAAATAATTGATTGATAGGAGAGAATATTCTACGGCTCTATTTAGCATATAATGGGAGAAAATTTGGTGGGATTGATTGCACATTCCATATTTTTAAATCTTGTACCTATGTATGTATATATACATATATAGATCACAAGAGTTGATTGTAATTAAACGACGAATAAAGATAGATTATCGACTAAAAAGAAATATACGGTCTGTCTTAAAGACATAATGATTGTTTTGGCTGCATGAGAGGATGGAAGATGGTTGTTAGTTTGTCTGCTGTGATGCTCATTAGTTTTGTTGTTATAATGTATGCAATGGTTATTTGCAACAATATTTATATGTTGCAATATATAAAATATTTTTACGACTTTTTTTTTTGTTGTAAAATTTTGATTGAATTTATTGCAATAACTATACTTGTTGCAAATATTTAGATTATTTTAACGTAATGACATTTATATATTTTGCAATGACATTTGTTGTTACAATATATGTAATGGTTATTTACAACGACATTTATACATTATAATATATAAAATGTTTTTGCAACAACTTTTTTTTGTTGCAAAATATTGATTGTATTTATTGCAACGACTATACTTGTTGCAAATATTTAGATTATTTTATCGCAATGGCATTTATATGTTTTGCAACGGCATTTTTCGTTGCAATATATGCGATGGTTTATTTACGACGACATTTGTCGTTGCAATATATGTGATAGTTTATTTGCAACGACATTCATTTGTTGCAATATATAAAATATTTTTGCAACAATTTTTTTTTGTTGCAAAATATTGATTGAATTTATTGCAACGACTATACTTGTTGCAAATATTTAAATTATTTTAATGCAACAATAAGTTGTTGCTAAAGAAATTATCAAAAAAATTTTGCAATGACTTTATTGTTGCAATTATGTATTTTTGCAATGATAAAGTGTAATACCCCCAAATTGAGTGGAATGTTATAAGGATTAATATGATTATTTATATCAATATATAGTATACCATCCTTTTGGTGATTATGTCCTAAGAACTCAATAGTTAAGCGTGCTTGCCGTGGAACAATTTTCAAGATGGGTAACCCTCCTGGGAAGTTTTGAAAAGGACTCGTGTTGATCTATGGGGTTAGTCGATCAATCCAAAAGAACTCTACGATAGCCCTCGCAGTTCTTGTGGGCCTAGGTGGCTACCAAGTGGCCCCGCATGGTCGTTTCGACTTTGGATATTAGAAATTTATGGTTCTCGGGTGCTATCAGGTGGCCCCTACACTACTACAGAAATAGGAAATAATAACGGGACATTAATAACGGTGGTTCGAAAACCGTCGTCAAATGCGTGAAAATTAATGCGCGGGAAGTTTTAATAACGGTTTTAGGTAATAACCGTTATTAAAAGTGCAAGGTGAAATTTTGCACGGGAATTTTAATAACGGTTGACATAAAACCGTTATTAAAACATGATTTAATAACGGTTCAAACAAGAACCGTTGTCAAAATTGGCAAGGTTTTAATAACGATTCTTACAGGAACCGTTATTAAAAGTTCCTTTTATTTCGTTCTCTTCTGTTTCATGCCAAAAATTTCAGACTCTGCCGCTTCCCTCTCGTACTCTCTTTCTCTTGCAAACCCTTGCACCACCGCTCCAGCTCCTCTAAATTAAGGGAAACCGTCGCACCGCCATCTCTCCACCACCCCTCTGCCATTCTTGCTAACGTAGTCAACATTTGTACCTTCGTCGTTGCCGTTCTCAACTTGCACGTCGTCGCTCCCTTTACGTATGTATTTTTCTTCCTTCATTGCTTAATTTGTCTCTACTGATATGTATATATATATATAAATGCATGCATGTTGCACCGAAGAGGTTGTGTTTGTTTGTTATTATAAACTTGCGGTTTGTTGTTCAAAAATCTGTTGTTTGATGTGTTGGTGAAAAATTTTGCTGTCCTTTTTTTATTGTAGCCGGCCGAGACCTTAATTTATATATATATATATATATATATATATATATATATATGTGTGTGTGTGTGTGTGTGTGTGTGTGTGTGTGTGTGTGTGTGTGTGTGTGTGTGTGTGTGTGTGTGTGTTTATAATCTATTTTATAAAAATATGTATTATTATTTTAAGAGAATCCACAAGCCTAAAATATATATTATTGTGGGGAGCGTCTAACAACATTTAGGTTATATTTGGCTCATAGGAAAATGTACAGAAAGATGGATAGTTCTCTACGGAAGAATCCACCCAAACGATACGGTTTCATCGATCAAGAAAGTTAGAACCAATTTATTGCATATCGTCTTACGGGTGATTTTAAGGTATTTGTTAGATAACAATTAAATTTTTTTTATCGATCCTAGTATTGTGCATAATATTGAAATAACTATGTCACTATGTTTTGGCTTGTCACATAGGAAAAAAGTGCCAAAAATAAAGAGATTGCGAAGCAGAATAAATACCGGCATAATATGGCTCGCAAAGGGTATGTAGGCCTTGAAGAGGAGTTGGTATGTATTTTGTGATTTATCTATTTACAGTGTACTGAAAAATGTTATAATATTAGTACATTATAAGAATATTTTTTGATTTATAGCTCATAGCCCAAGACTTAGACCCATGTACCTCGTCCATTAATATTGGTACATTATGGAAGAAGGCTAGAGCAACAAAAGATGGATATATTAATGAAGATGTAGATGTTGCAGCGACAAAAATTTTAAGTTTGTAGATATTTGGAACCCTGCTTACTTTTCTTTTAGAAAACTGTTATATTATGCGTATTCATGTAAGCTAATTTTACATATATTATATACATTACATGACGAACTTCAAGCGTCAGATGGTGAGGAGGGGGTAGACCAATATAACATTGTATCACAGGCTATAGGAATTGTAGAACACCCTAGAAGACACAGGGGTCTTGGATTAGGTGTTACGAGAACGAGCGTACGTGGTCGATCTAGTGGTTCTCGTAACACTGATGAGCAAGTCGCCATCCTCACACAGAAATTGAACGTGGCATTTGAACGGATGGCAACAATGGAGCAATAGTTTTCATTTATTAAATCTCAAGGGTATAAGCCATCCGATTCAGTCGACCATGATCAACTTCACATACCTAATGTAAATAGTGTCAGAGATAGTTGTGAAGCTGATGCACGTCTTTCTTCTCTTTCCGAGGTAAGCATTACATAACTATGAATTGTTATTAAATGTATTCGGTGTCATAAATAATTAATAATGTGTAATATTTTCGTTTAGGGTTTGCATAAATGTGACTTGTTAGTGAATGATCTTTCAACTCTTTTGGCGAAAGGAAGGGTCTGCATCAGTCACAGTACCCAAACGCAAACTGTCCACGGGTACAACTTATCCCTACTTACAAGGCCGGTGAGTATTGACACTCCAATCATTGGTAGTGCGTCCTTACCTTGTTATAAAGAGGGCGATGAGGCAGCCACAGTGCTAGAAGCTCATGGAAGTTTCGTGCCTTGGCCTGTGGATCAGATACGTCTCACTACTGAAGAGGTATTGACATTCAATATCTTCATTAGACCTAGTTTAGTAGTTACATTGTTTATACCTTTTTCATATATATATGCTCAATACATATTTTGTTTATTATTATTATTTAAGGAATCAAAGAAGAAGACTGCTCCTACTAGTAAAACCAAGAGAGGTACTAGTAGAACAAGCAACACAAAAGAGGGCGCTGCCAAAGGAAAGAGATCTAAATCTGAAAAATCAGTTGCCCCACAAAAGATTCCTTCTTCGGAAATACGCCAACCTCCACCAGCATTAGCTTTATTGTATTTCTATGCCCAAAACTACCTCGGGAATAATTATATTTCCATTGATTGTCATCCTGAGTATGTTGGAAGGGACGATGCTACTTACATGGTATCGACGGTTGACATAAGCGACATTTATTATCAGGAATGGATGTCAACCACGAGTGTCGTCGCTTATGTTACGTAAGCATTATTTCATATTTCAGATTTTAGTACTCTTGGAGAAATAGAAATTTTATGACCTCTTATATGAGTTATTAGTTATTAACAAATATCCATTGTTATTGTCATCCATATATAGGTTGGTAGCTAGTCGCGCTGCGTTGGAGGGAATGTTGTCCTCTATTGTGTTTGTGTGCCCATACTACATAGCTGACAGTAGTACAATAACATAGGGTAGGCACAGAAACTATTTAGCGAATCGCATTTTGATTGAGGGACACAAGAAGCTCTATCTCATTCCTCACCTCGCAACTGAACATTGGGTTTTGTATGCCGTCTGACCTGATCTTAATAAATTTTATATGTTTGATTCCCTTTGAACCTATGACGTGCCTTTTGAGGTCGCTCGTCGTTGTGGGAAGGAATTTATCGACATGTTAGTATACTTTTCACTTCTTACTTCATTAGCTTATATATATATATATATATATATATATATATATATATATATATATATATATATATATATATATTCTACTTTCATTATTTGAGGTATATATACTTACAATATTATGTATCCAACTCTATTTATTAGGGCACTACAAACGGCATATCAAAGGAGAGGTGGGAATGGTGTCCCAGACCCAAAGAATCTTCAATATGAGCCTATCATGGTAAGTAGGAAGACAACTATTTTGTATTTTGTTTTAATTCAAATTAATATATAATAGTTAGAGAGCTAACTGAATTCAATTGACAGTGTCCAAAACAGCAAAATGGCGATGAGTGTGGATATTATGTATGTAGAGCAATGGATCTTATAGTCCAGAATAGATTGGTCAACATAGACCCAAGCCATGTATGTTTGCTTTTCCATATTTTTCTATTAATGAATCATGACATATATATTTTTGACCTAATGGCTAACTGTATATTAATTGAAACATGGGTGTTGTAGTTTTTCACCGATGACTATGCACGAGGCCAGCAATATAATGTTGATGAAATTGATGAAGTTAGGGACCAATGGGCCAAGCACGTGCACTCATTCATTCGGTATTAAGTAGCGATCTATATATTCTACATGCATTTTTAGGTTTGTATTTCGTCTACATCTTTCGGTCTTCCAGCCTAGATCTGTGAACTCTTTACTTTGGGGTGTAGAGCTACCAAGTTGTGGTATGCCCACTAATTTTATTCTTAAGTATAGTTGGTGTATTGAGACATGCATACCAATTATAGATTGATTGAAATTATGGTGTGATTGCAGATTTGGTATGAATTGATATTGTTTTACATTGCAGATTTGGTAATTGTTTGAACATACAACTGTGTATGTGGGCAGGAACAAAACAGAAAAATGCTATAAAAAAACATATAGTTTTAATAACGGTTATATGAAAACCGTTATTAAAACCGTTATTAAAACATAGGTTTTAATAACAGTTTCTCATAGAACCGTTATTAAAACGTAGGCTTTAATAACGGTTTTGTTTAAGAACCGTTATTAAAACTCCTTCTAATCTCATATTTATGCGCATTTAATACGTATTAGAAGGTTTAATAAACGCATAATCAATGACCGAAACGGTAATTCGATGATGTTTTAACAACGGTTTTTGTATTAACCGTTATTAATACCTGGTTTTCAACAGCGGTTTTTTCATATAAATTGTTATTGAAACCTTATTTTTAACAACGGTTTACTGAGAAACCGTTATTAAAACCTCCTTTTTAATAACGGTTTTTACTTAAAAACCGTTATTAAATATGAAGTTTACACATATATTCGCAGGTTTTTGTGTATTTTTCATGACGGTTATGAACCGTTATTAAAGATTTAATAACGGGCGATTCAATAACGGTTGAAAACCGTTATTAAAACTATAAAATAACCGTTATTAAAACCCCTTTTCGGGGTAGTGCTATATGGTCATATTGACTCGGGGTATTTTACAATTTTTTATTTCTAAAGTATATTCAATTTTTTTGCAATAACATAAGCTGTTGCAATTAATGTGTTTTTGCAACGACGAATAATTTTGCTGTAATATGCTTTTTTTTTAACAACTTTTGTTGTTACAAATAACAAGCTTTTGCAACGACATAATTTGTTTCTAAACTACAATCAATTTTTTCATCGACAAAAGTCATTGCTAATTTCAGGTTTTTACAATGATATAAATTGTTTTCGAAGCAATATATAAACACATGTAGTTAGGTGAAGTGATGTATTGCAACGACAATTTATGTTGCATTTAAGTACTTTTTAGCAACGACCATTGTTGTTACTTTAATTTTTTGCAACGCTATGACTCGTAACGGCCCTGCAACAAAAAATGTCGCATATATTTTTTGCAATGACTTTCTATCTTTAGCAACAAAAACTATCGTTGCTAAAAATTGTTTTTTTTGTAGTGATTAGTGCTATATATTTATGAAAAGCCTCTTATCAAAACAAGATCTTCATTTACAACTATAAAATATTCATTTCTCTTGTAAAGATGTGTAGTCTTTCAAGAAAATATGTATTTATAATAAATGTATTTATCCCTTATTATTTTATAAATAAAAAATGTCTATTTATATTGAGAATATGTATATTATTTTATTGGATAAAATGTGTATTTTTGTTCAGAAAGTATTATGAATATGCGTATTTTATTAAATAAGATGTGTATTCATGTATAGAAAATGTGTATTTATGTCTAAAAGATATTTGTTTTATAATCTATTTTCTATTTTATAAGTAAAATAAACTTTAATTATATTACAAAATTATCACCGCCGGTAGGATACAATTCGTGGCGGGGATATTAGGTTGGCTCGAACATATACGGATAGTATGCAGTGGAGGAGGATATGGAGGCTATAAGTAAGATTAAGAAAAGCGTATGGAAAGCCTGCAAGGAATTTTTAGCCACTAAGAGTCGGTTATACGAGAAGGGTATTTGGATTGATCAAATGGGTGAGGTATGTGGTATGGAGGTTGATACTTTGGTGCATGTATTAAATGATTGCTGTTTCGCTTAGGCGATTGGTTTCATTCTCCGCCAGCGTTGAGGAGTGAAGCGTTAAGGTGTACAAGGGTGTCTGACTAGGTATTCTTATTGATGCAGAACTTAGGAGAGAATGAGGTGGAGAAATAGCATGCTCGATTTTAAGGTCCTTATGGAGGAACCGTAATCAGTTGAAATGGGTCGCTCGTATTACCAAACAGCCGGACGTAGTGTGGCAGGCTACCTTGCAAACGGTAGTGGAATATCATGCAGCGAACGAAGCCGGCCCTCGAGCAGAATATGCAGGGAGAGTCGGGCAGAGGACGGGCATTTGAGGAATGCCCACAGTATACCAGGTGCAAATTGAATATAGACACGGCTGGCAATGTACAAGAAAGACGGACACGTGGTGGTACGTGACATTCAGGGGATTGTTCTTGCGACACTGATGACGCCGGAGTTTATGCCAAATGAGATAAGGACAATAGATTTTCCACACATGGTACATAAACTAACATGCTTTTTTTTATCAATCAATATAAGCAACTACATATATTATATTAAACAACATATATCATGCATAATAACACATTAAAACCCTAATGTGTTAGAATACATTTATCCATGCGTTTAAGTGGGGTTTAACGATTACTTTAATTCCCGCAAAAATCGAATCTTATCGGTATCCCAATTAAAGATTCAAGTTTTGGTTAGCAAAACCAATACCTAAAAATAATATCAATACTTATCATATTAGAAATAAGAAACCAAAAGTATAAGACTTTATAAAAACTTTATTAATGAAATACTTAACTTAAATATTATTATACCTTAAAATTCATTAACCAAATTAAACCAAGGAATACAGCAACTCACATTGCTCATGCAGCATGATCTGCATTCAAAGCAAGGGAAGAAAGGATTGAAAATGGCATAAAAGGAAGAAGGGGGAGCCAATTTTGGGTTAGGGTTTTGGGGCTAGGAAAGAGGGTAGGTGGGGAAGAGTTAGGGCAAGGGAAGGGTGCAGCGGTGGAGAGGGGGTGTAGGTGGTGCTCAAGGATGGGTTGTCGGCGTCCAAGGGCGGCAATGGCGGAGGAAGCGGGGTTGCGAAGGTGGCTACGGAGATGGAGGTGGTTGAGAAGGAAGGAAAATGGAGGAGGAAATGAGGGGTGAGGGGGTTTGTCTCGGCCAAGGGAGGTGAGGGGGTGGTAGGGGAGATTGTGGGGAGGTTTAGGTGGTAGTTGAGGCAGCGGAACGGCGACGGAAGGAGGAGATGCAGGGTGGTTGCCGAGAAGGAAGAAAAAGAAGAGGAGAGGAAGGAGGGGGTTGCAGAGTGGCTCGAGGGATGGTGTGGTGGTGCAGGGCAAGAGTAGAAGGTGGCAGGAGGTGTTGCAGGCGGTTGGTAAGGCAGAGGTAGCAGCGGATTGGGGCAATGGTGCAAAAATAGGGGAGGATAAAGGAGAAGAAAGGGAGAGAAAGTAAGGTCAAGGCGAAGGAAGGAAGCTAAAAAATGGGCAGGGGAGAGGCTGGTGATGAGAAGAAAAAGGAGAGGGAGAAGAGGGGAGCAAGTGGCCTGGTCGGGCTAGCTGCAGGGTGGCAGGGAGAGGGAATTGGGAAGAAGAGGGAAGGAAAGGGCATGCGTGGGTGGGGGTGTAGGGCTGGGTTGGTCTGAAATGGAGAAGAAAAGGATGGAGGAGAGAGAGGGAGGGAGGGAGTAGCAAGGAGGCAGGTGGGTGGTTGTGGGGAGGTGGCAGTTGTAGGCGTTCGGGGTGATCGGGCATGGTGGAGGAAGAGAGGAAGAAGAAGGAAGAAGGGGCAGGCCAATGAGGGAGAAAAAAAAAAGAAGTGGGTCGGCCTGGTTGGGGGGGAGGAAAGAAAAGAAAGAAGATTGGGTAGGGTGACGCGTGTGGGAGAAGAAGGAAGGAAGGAGGTGGCTGGGCTGCGTGTGTGGGAGAAGGAGAGGAGGGAAGTGGGCCAGCGGCCCAAGCGCGAGGAGAGGGAGGGTAGCCCGTGGCTTGGCTGCCCGAAGGAAAGAAAAAGGAAAAAGAAAGAAAGGAGAAAAAAGGAGAAAAAGGATAAAGAAAAGGTAAAGGGGAAAAAGAAAAAGGGGAAATAGGGAAAATAAAATAATATAATGTAATATTTTTGGTAGATAAATAAATTTAATAATTTAATTTAATTTAATTTAATATATGGGTTTTAAAAAGGTTAATTTTAGGAAAAATATTGGTTTGGGAATTTATTCAAATAAAATGAGTATGATAAAAATAACAAAATATTTATCTTAATTTATTAAATATTCCTATCCAATTTTATATACTCAAAGGTCAATAATATAATTAAATTAAATTAATTTAAAAGCTAATTTATTCTAAATAAAAGTTATTTATTAAATTAAAGGCTTTTAAAATTTTGGGGGATTACACATACTTAAACATCTAACACAATCCACAAATATATTTCCTATGAGGTTATAAAAAACACATGACAAAGTATCTAACTCTAGTATAATCGTCCAAAGTCAAAGATTAAAGTTATAAAAAAATGGTCAACCCTAGGATAAAATTATAATAGGTATTCAAAACTATCCTAAGGGAACAATGGGTTAGTCTGAGAATAAAATCAAAAAAAAATTACAGTAGGTAAAGTAATCAATTGGTTTTTAAGAACAGGTGGATTGTTCCAATTGGTGGACTAGTAGTGGGTTAAAACCAAACACATTTATAGACCAATTGACTAGTGGATTGGTAAGTTAAAACCAATATATTAGTTCTAGTAATAGACTACTTTTGGTCACTAATAGTGGTATGGTTTCACTAAGAAGCTTAAAAACGGATATTCAAATATAGCTCATGCATTTCAAATCCATTTAAAACACATTTACACATACTTACACACTATCAAAAACCCCAAAATTATATTAAACACATGGAATTTACATATCAAGTCTCAAACATGAATCCATAACATAAATTATACTCTAAATTTCATAAATCAACTAAAATACTCCGAAAGCATCCTAGCAAATTCTTATACATAAACTTAACACGAAACATACTAAAGCACAATTATGCCACCTATGAAAACTTAAACACTACAACTAAGAGGCATCATGGAACACTTGTAACATACTAACATAACACTCATCCGCACAAAATAGTTAAGATACATAACTCATGCTTCATACCCCGAAATAATCATGCTTTTAGTGAAGGTCCTAATATCACGTGTTGTATCATATATATGAAAACAAAGAGCCTAACAAGCTTCTATAGATATAAACTGTATTATATATAGAGGTTGTTAGGTTTACCTAGCTTCCAAAGCTTAAAACACAAAGAAAATTTAAGAACTATTCCCAAGATCAAATTTTAAGACTTCCTTGAAAGATTTTTCAAAAACAAATGCAACACTTAGTAAAAATGATAATTTCACATATCAAAATTAGGAATCAAAGAAAGGAAAATAATAATAATAAACCTAAAACTACATACTCTTATTGAAAAAAGAGGATGAACAAGGAATAAGAACTTGTATTTCTTCATAGATCAACTACAACCTAACCTCTTATATTTCACTAAAAATAAATAGAGACTAGCTAGATTGATCAGTATAGAAGAGAAGAAAAGAAGCTCAATGAAGAGAGAAGGAACGGAGACTCTCGATTTGAATAAAAAGGAGAGGGAGATGTTCTTTCAACATTAGTAAAATATTGAGTTATGAGGAAAAGAGAACCTAAAATGATTGGGACAAGAGGGATGCCTTGAAAATGAAGAGGAGGGAAAAGAGAATACTTGCTTAACACTTAAAGAAAATGGGACATTATGGAGTATGGTGTGTTTAAGTGAGTTTGAGTGCAAAGGACAAAGGAAGATCAAGCATGGAGAGGGAGGGGAATGTCTTAAAAGCGGCGGATCTATTATTGTAATCTCTCTACATTAGACATAGAGAAAGAGAGAAAGAATTGACTTTGTCAAAAATAATCATGGTTTGTTAGATATTTAGAAAATAGTAACGTTTAAAAATAATAGTAAATTAATCAAAATAATATTCTATAACTTGTGAAAATAACAACACAACCTCTAAAAAAAATTATTAAGATACAAAAATATTAAAAATTACAAGGTTTTATAAAGTTTAGAACAAATTCAAGATCAAAATAAGCAAAATTTGAGAACTCCAGACAAAATAATGGACTGATTTTGGCATACCGATCAATTGAGTTTTCTAAATTTAAAATATGAAATAATAGGTAACTAGTGAACTGATTTTGTCATACCAAAGGATAGGTTTACTAGTTTTTAAAATAATTTCATACATAAATTTTGTAACAACTTGCCATGTATGTATTAAAATATTTTAAGGGAAATAATTTATCATTTTAAGAAAATAATTTGATAAACCAGGCTTTTGAAATATGGGATATTACAATGACTCATCCGCAGCTAAGTTATGCATTCATAATTTAGCCCATATTATGCAGACATTAAAACAAAAGAGACAGAGTGCATCACTTAGGAGTGAAGTGATATTTGAGGGGCAACCAGACCAATCGCTTAGGGTGATTCTGGTTAAGCTATTTATCCGTTGACAAAGAGCTCTGTGACTGGGTACTTGGTGTTTTGGGGACACTCACCTAAGACGAAAAAGTAACATATATAGCTGAAGCAGAGTATAGGTTACTGGCAAACACTGGTTGAAGGGGGACTGTTATAATTACAACTTCCAAGAGGGTGGGCGATCGCGTGGAGGACCAATGTGTATATTTTGTGGATAGTTAAATAGATATACGCATGCAGCGGCTAATTTGGTTTTTCATGAGAGAACACAACATATAGAAGTTGAATGTCATTTCGTTTGGGATGAGCTTCAAAGTAAATAAAAATAAAAATAATAATAATAATAATAATAAATTAAAAAAAAATAAGAAAAAAGCTTTTCAATCTTCTTAGCATGTTGGGTATTGGAAATCTACACATGGTAACTTGGGAGGAAGCATGGAAAGGTGCAATATTATGTGATAATAGTATAATATTACGCGATAAATAATATATAGAAGATCTCATATATAAATATAGCCATAAATAATTGATTGATAGGATAGAATATTCTACGGCTCTATTTAGGATATAATGGGAGAAATTTTGGTGGGATTGATTGCACATTCCATATTTTTAAATCTTGTACCCATATATGTATATATATACATATATAGACCACAAGAGTTGATTGTAATTAAACGACGACTAAAGATAGATTATCAACTAAATAAAAAGACATATACGGTCTGTCTTAGGGACATAATGATTGTTTTGGCTGCATGCGAGGATGGAAGATGGTTGTTAGTTTGTCCGCTGCGATGCTCATTAGCTGCAGAGATCGATTAACTACGAAACAAACTGTCCCATTGTTTTGACAGATGAAATGGATCGGTTGAGAGAAGATGATTGCGGCACTAATTGGGGCATTCTAATGCTCGGTCACACACAGGACAGCCCATCGGGGTCGTAGACTAATTATTCGCTTAGTGGTACGAGTTTGATTATTTGCTTTAATCGCGTCAATCAAAGCTAAAGCTGTGTCCGTGTGGTGTGGACAGCCCTGTAATGTGATGGTTCACGTGTAAGAAGACCTTGTACAGCTCATCGAGCTCGAGATTGGGTTTTAATTATTCATAGATTCCGAGTATAACAGTCGACGTAACTAACTAAGCAAATAAGAATTAATGACTGAGTAGAAGTCGTCGGCTCCATGTCTTGGATCAGTCACCTTCGGCAGCGACCCAGTAAGCGTGTTTGGATTATTAGTGGTGTTATATTATTATAATAGACAAAAAAATTAGGTAAATCCACAAACTTAGAAGGTTTCTTTTCTTTTTCTTTTTTTTATAGGAAAATTAGCCTTTTTTTTTAAGAAAAAATTATCAATATATAAACATTTAAAATTTATTTTTGTTCAAATATAGTAATATTTTTAAAACTTTAAATTTTAAATAATTATAGTAATTTTTATTTATCTTAATGAATATAGATTCTAAACATGTATACCTTAGCAAGGATAATATCTAAATATTTATGTTTTTTAATTTTTTATTCTTAGAACGTTTATGTCTTAATACAAACGAGTAATTTTCAAATGTTTATATAGTTATGAAAAATTCAGAAATTAATTTTTTTTTTATGAAAAAAAGATATTTAACATTTGTATCTTTCAAGCCTATTACTATACTCAATCAAAAAATTCACGCTTAAAGGAAAGGGCAGATAGGGAGGAACAAGAAAAGGGTCATCCTCATAAATGATACTGCGAAACCACATGTAGGCGACTGCGGACGGGAATTCCTGCGTACATTCGTCCATACTCCCATCGGACCGCAACAGGATGAAGAAGACCACCTGATCCTGCGAGTACTTGCTTGGATGGGTACGTGCAGATATGAATATGAATTTGATAAAGACCCCCGCCCCTCCCCCCCCCCCCCCCCCAAAAAAAAAAAAACAAACTTTTCAAGTGTAATTTAGTACTACTTGTATTTAACAAAAAGACTCTACCTCAGGTCAAAAGGGTTTTCTGACACATTTCTCTATGAGCTTGGACGTCGCTAGTTTTAAAGTTCACTAAAGACGTGTCTTTAAAGTCGTTAAACAAGTGCGCCTGTTTGTGTATTGAAGCAAAAGCTCACCTCGTTCATATGTACACCGCACCACCTGTCTGTCTAACACTCGACACTTTTTTCTTTTTTTCTTTTTTTTTGAGACTTCAGACCGCAGTCACAAATTAAAAGAAGGTGGTTGGAAGGAAGAGTTCGTCGTGGACCAAAGAGGTATCCAAAAAGAGGGTAATCGTTAATAAGAAGGCTCAAGTCCTACTAGTCTTGAAAAGAATGCGATGAGTTCCTATTCTTTAGATTGGACTATAAATTATATGGTATTTTTAAAAATAATAAAATATTTAATATATATAATTTAAAAATATATAAAAAGTAAATTCTGATTTTTTTTTTAAATGACTCTCTTTTTTATATAAAAATTTGATTAAAGAATGACTATTTTTTTAAATACGAAGGAAGTATTATTTAGTAAAATAATGTTTTATTCAACTTCTTAAAAATATAGACACCAATTTTAAACAAACACATCAATCTACCTTTTTAGGAATACTTGACAAATATCATAGAAAAATTATTTTTAGAGATTATCTCAAAAAGTTTGACAAATTTTTCAATGATTTGAAAACGTCATTGCATAGCGGTTGTACTAAATTTACAAGATTATTAGTTGTCTTGTGATTCTACATCTTCGATGACGCTAATGGATAGAGCAATAAAAACTTCACTTCATTTCTCAAATTGTTAAAAGGCATGCTTGTAGAGGACAATGAAATATTTAAAATTAGTGGGTGTGAAATCATATGATCATTATTTTCTTATTCAAGATTTGTTGTCGATGGTTATACGCTCTATTTTACCCAATCATGTCCTTAGTATTGTCACTTGATTTTGTTTATTTTTTTAAAAAGTATATGCTAATCTTATTAATCCTCGAAGGTTAGACACCTTATAGGAAGAGGTTGTGATTTTGTTATGTCAACTTTGAGATGTACTTTCCTCCCACTTTCTATGTGATCATAATACATTTAACTATTCACTTGGTCATATATATTAGATTATGTGAGTCAGCTCATTTGCATTGGATGCATGAGTCTGAGAAGGTCATGAAATTATTAAAAGGCTATATGAGGAGCTTAAACATGCTAGAAGGGTGCATTATCGACGCATATCTAGTGGAGGATGTGACTGGATTTTGTTTTTAGTTCTTATCAGATGCTAATACTATAAGTCCTCCTCAATCATGAAATATATATATATATATATCGAAAGAAGGGAAAGCGGTACAGGGTTGCAAGTGTTTAAGATTAATGATTCTATGTATGTGCTTTATAATAGAGATGATGTCCAACCATTTACATAGTAACATATGGATATGATTACAGTTTCAAATATATCTAGATCGGTGAGAAATGGTTATTAAAGAAACTTAATAACTCATTTCTAGAGTGATCAACATCATAAATTTTTTATCTCCATACAAGTGTGTGTTGGTTATCACACCCTCTTGTCAGAAAGTATTGTGCTACAACTCATACATGATCGATGATAGTAATTTATACACAAAATATTAGGATGATAAAAGTATCATGCAAAATAGTGGTTTGAGTATAGTATCTAAATATTTACATGTATCAAGTAATAGAGAACATAATATTTTTTATGCACCCGTGACATACTATGGAGTGATTTGGCATATATGGTTATTGTATTACATCTCCTTTAGGTATCATTTATTTGGTTCCAAATGGGTTGGAAATAAAAATGGTATTTCTACTAAGGAAACGGGGTTTAAAAAGGTGAATCTTTCCAAACTTAGTCATACAAAAGACCCATTTATATTTACCTCACAAGCCTAATTGGTATTCTATGTTACTTATCTGGTTGATAAAAAAATGGTGCATGGTCTTGTTAGTAAAGAAATGGGATAACAGCATATAAGGAGAGAATGTGTTTAGTATAGTCATACCTTCCTTATCCAATATTAATTATGTTTGTGTAGGATGTTCATAAAAAAAATGAATTTATGTACTTGAATCAAACTTTATGTATGAGGAAGGTAGACACCGCGTAAAGTGATGTAAATGAATGATGTATGTAAAAATAATATAAAGTATTTTAATTTTGTTAATTTTGAAAAGTATGTTTTGTTGAAATTTTATATTATATTCGTGAATGACATATTTGTGATCAATGTCTTTTTAAAATGTATGCATACTTATTACTTTGAGGGTTTCATGCATGTATGACATTTGATAGCCATAGGGAAGATGCTAAACACCTGAGTCTACGAGAAAAATCTTCGTGATCTAGCTTGGTCTCTTCATTTCATATAGTAGAGCTCTTGTTAAGCCCATGAGAAATGGAGAAACCAAGTTGATAACAATGGCATTCAACTGTAATCAATGCCTTGTTAAAATGTATGTTTATTCCTATCTTGTTTGGAAATTATTTTATTTGATCTATTTTTATTATTAATATAAGTAGTTGATGTAAGTATAATATATAATGTAAATTGATTGATATTATGAGTAGTTGGTTGTTTTTATATATGTTAGACTAAAACTTATGAGGTGGCCAATTAATGTATATATATGGTGCAAATTTTAAATTCTAAGACAGGATACACAATACTAATGTTTGTGAATCAAATAGAAATGTATGTAGGTTTTTGTGTATAGGGGATTGTGAATTGTGCAGGTACTTGTTGCAATATATTAAAAAAAGGCTCTATAGACCACATATTGCTTGGAGGTAATGAAATAATAGATGTTGGATGACAGATTTGATTTAAAATTTTTGTCTATAATGGGAGGAAAATGCCATCTATGGTTCAATGGGAGGAAAATGGAGATCTTGGATAGTGATTATGGTTGAAAATTGGCATCTTATATTCATATAGACAACACGTTTAACTCCAAATCATCATCTACCCTCTCCCATATGGTGCTTGTGTTATTTTCTATTATTTTATAAATAGTTATGTTTTGAATCGTTGTCTATAATACAAATAGTTGTAGCCTACACACCAATTGTTTACCACCATCTTTAACATTTTTCCACCATCGTCTATAGTTCTTTTTGTACAGGTGATATACTCATTATATATGACTGTTGGTTTCATCACAAGTTTCGTATTGAAGCATTTGTAGTGACATCAAAAAAATAACTCCTAATCTCAAATTTGTGGAGCCTTAAATTTAAAGAGGAGCAATGTGAGAAATTATAAAGTGCCTTAAAAATGCTACACCTAAAAAATTCGAGGTACCTCAAGTTTAGAAAAAGAACAAGAGAATAGAGATGAAAAATGTATTAATTAACATTTATAAACTAATATAAATTAAAAGTTAAATAATCAAAAGTGTAAATTATTGGTGATGTGGTTGGTAAAAGTACTAATTTGAGGCAGTTTACGTAGAGTAGAAAATTAAATTTAAAGTAAATTAATAAAAATATGAGAGATAAAAGAGAAAATAATTTAATAATACAATTGAATGCTTCAAATTTACATCACCAACATGGATGATGATATATGTGAACTAGCATACCATAATTGAGCTAAGTCAAGTCGTTTTATTATAATCTTAGGATATAATGAGGCTTCTATACATAAATGAGCTAGGTCAGTAACTCAAGCTCATACTAGAGTAGGCTGAGGCAACTCAACTTGACTAAATAAATCAAGATCAAGTCAATAATGGCTTGAATCGATTCACTTCATTTACTGCCTAGATAAGGGTGATGACAGATTGAGATATCCACACATCCCTTTATTTTCCTTTTGTTGCAAACTATGCCACTATTCATAGTCTCAAGCCAAAACAGATAATAAAAAATAATAAATAATAAACGAACAAGGGATAGCAGCCTCACTTTGATTATTTCTCTTAATATATGGCAATGTGTACATAACATATGAACAATCCTATAGCATACCGAAATGTCATGAGACTAATACGTGAACGTGAAATCAGAAAACGAAACCAGAATTCATCCCTTGGTGAAGCAGAATTCAAATACGATATGACATCTCTCTCCCCTTACAACTCCGCAGTAGCCAGTACGTAGGGAAAAGGCTAGAAGTTCTCCTTGTGAAATTGAAATCGAGTGCTCGTAGTTATACTAAATTCCTGACATAGCTTCTTTAATGGTTTAGTCAGCGTTCGACTGCCACAATAAAATACACCTGAAAACCCCGCCCAGATCCACAAAAAGAAACAGAGAACCATGAATTATGATAAGAAAGTTGGTTTTCAACATAAGCAAGGAGGAAGGAATTGAGCTAATACTAACCTATTCGAGAGGATTTATGGGTGTTGGCCAAGTGAGTGAACACTTTCCTCCAATTTGGTCTAGCAAAATGTGTTCTTATCTGTTATTTTGCAGTTTCAACCAAGTCAGGGCCGCAATCTCTGAAACAAATAAAGCAATTGAAGCATATATGAATGTACGTACCCGGCTTTCAGACACCACATCAACACCATTCTTGGCATGCTGTAGTGACTGCACCATGGCGATAAGTGCAGACCGTGCATCTCCTTCTTCGTACACACTTGTCAAGTAGTTGTGCATTTCTATCACTTGCTGCATTCCCCAAAATGTTAAACGCCACAGACTCACAGTACACTATACTGATTATGATCAAAATTCATATGCAGGGAATAATAATATATTACGCTGCACAAGAATCACTTACATCTTGATCATATTCTGCAGTGTCATCCATGACTCCCTTAAACCAATCAAAAGAACCTTGTTCCCTGGTTACCCAATAGAAGTAAGCTCTCTCAGGCCCCTTTCTATCTGCTGCTTCCTGCACATGTATTTTGATTCATTCTATCAAGCAAGTAACAAATGGATCCCAAAGCATAATACGTAAGTTAGCCTTGACCTGATCCGGTTTATGGTCCTATATTATAAGCCCGAGACCAATGCTCAACGTACTTGATCCTAACTTACTTTTTCAAGCTAAGTAATTCATTACATCAAACTAGGCAAACTAATTGAACCAGTAGTTGGTTTCTTGAGGCTGCTGACCTGTGCGCGCGTCTGTTTGATATGATTTAACAGGTCCTTAATGATGCTGACGAATGGGGTTGCTCCAATTCCTAGCCCAATCAACAAGAGAATGTCGTATTTCTTGTAGTTTTGAGCTGGTGCTCCATATGGACCTTTGATAATTATATGCGGAAAACTGCATTCAGCCAATCAAAGGTGTTATAAATTTTTAAGAGTTTGTGTAAATCTTCTAGGGTGATCAGAGATTGAATGTTTTGTCTGCTCACCTTACTGGCTGTGCGTTATAGTCTGAGCCAGCTTTAGTTTCCATTCTCATAAGCCTACCCTTTACTGGTCTTGCAATTGGTTCACAAGCTACTGCAAACCTTTCTCTGAGTGCATTAGTCCAGTCACCCAATGCTCGAATATGTACGCTTAGGTAGTCATCATCAGGTGCTGAAGTAATCGAGAACGGATGCCTGCACGCAACAATAACAAAATGGAAGGCGCACGCTCAAGAGTTTTCAACTTCATTAGCTTAGACATATGAATAGATAAGGTAGGCAGACGGTAATCCATCATCAAAATTCATGATGTATGTTTAATTACCATTCGAAGTTTGAAATATCCGGGCACTTGACAAATAAGTACATTCCACTCTTGTACTTGAATCCGGGAGGCTTGCTCATGTACAGTGCCAATACATTTCCTTGGTATACAACCGCCTGCATGATTTTTTTTCCGACCAATTCTTGTATAAATCCTTGGAATATAACAACACGAGTCGGGTAATTATCATATATCCCCAAGTGTTGTGTATTTTGTTACCTTGATGATGTTGACATGATGATTGTGATCATGAAGCGATGTCAGTGTCCTCTCAGATGCATAAATGCAGACTGGAAATAAGATGTACATCCATGTCTGTATATATATATTATGTATAGACCGCGCATCAGCAACAAACAGAAAGAAGAGAAAATAGGACTGGCAATATGAGACACCAGTAAATCCATAGTGTTAGGGGGGGTGGGCCACATAAAAAAAGGGTCATATAATACATACCGTTTTCTTGTACCATTCCTTGGTGAGGAACAAGTAATATCCGTGGATAATCAATAGAACATAAACCACCACCAACAAATGGTGAGCATACCAAAAGGCGTTAAACCCAGCCAAATGATGAAACGGCCAAGGCAACCTGATGACATTCCTTCTAAACGAGTGCGTTGCTAGCGTGAAGGCGAAGGCCATTAAGATGACCATAATAATCCCAGTAAGACCGGGTATGCTATTCAACAGATCAGGATAAGTTGGCTGGTGGTAGTTGAAATTTGACCCAAGATACCTCATGAACTCAGCCTTAGGAGCTAATATCAGTCTAGGAAAATCACAGGACATATGCAATAAGACATGTAAGAATATCCCAACAGCGATCCCAACAGCAATAACTTTATGGAAATTTATGTTATCATCAAACGGGAAGATCCTTCCAAGGAAGGTCGATCTTAGTTTCGTTAGCGTCCTCCGACAGACAGGGAAAAGGATTACTGCCATGTTGAATTTGAGTGTTTCGGCTGCTCCTTTGGCGACACAAACACAGTATCCCATGATTTGGTAGGATTTGTCTTTCTCGTACGCCATGAATTTGTATCTGAAGAGGATTATGTTTATGGATAACCATAACAAGAATACCCAGATACGTTTCCAATTGTCTTGGATGACCTCTGCCAGCTTCGAAAGGCGTTTCGTTAATGGGTTCCTAAAGCTTTTTGGAATCATGGTTTTTGTGAGCGTTTGGGTCCGTTTGAGCTTCGTCGTTTCGTCCGTTGAATTGACCATTCCTCTTAACAACGTCTCAAGTTGCCATAACTGCAAAGGATCCACGGGAAAAAGAAAAGTACGTGATGAGTATGGTCGTGCATTTCTAGCTAGGTAGCTACGAAAGGATTAGTCCTCTACAAATAATACTCAATCTCTGAAACTCTTTCATCGTCACTATAGTTCAGTTACCTCAATGTATCCTTGATGATCAGGGTCGAGTTCTTCCATGATCAGAGCTGCATAAACTGACGCTTGTTGCTTCAGTTTGTTTAGCTTGTTAGCCGAGGCACTCAAGACTAAAACCTGTGCCCAAAAACTGAAGTCAGCTTTTGATCAGAATAAATAGATGGTAAAGAACAAGTGAAGCTTTGATCATCAACTTGAGGATTTTCCCCCTTGGGTTTTTCTTTACCTCCCGAACCTCGTCTTCAGATAGCTTTCCATCTCCGTTTTTATCACACCTGCAAAGAATGAATTAACATATGAAGGAAGGTTGTCTCTCTTGACAAGTTGCCAGATAAGAAGAAGAAGAAATTGCCCAGAGAAACAGAGGAATTCATATAAGTTGTTGGCATACATGTCAAAGAAAATTTGAAGCCTGGCATCGATATCTTGACAAGTCATATCTTCCCAAAACATTCTCATTTCTGCAATTGTAATTCCATTTGAAGCATCCACATTTCTTCTCCTAGCCAATGTTTCAAAAAGTTCACCGGCAAATTCCTTTGAATCCCCCATCCCTTTCCCAAAAAAATCCGAAAAGAAGCCAAATCCATATAAATTAAAATAAAATCAGATCTTGATCAAAACCCAGAAATCATTTTTTTTTTTTAAAAGAGAGAGAGAGAGGAAATCGTTACCAATAACAGCCCCAAATTTATCTTTGTGAAGCCTGTCATTACCAGCATTCTGATTGAAACGTTTCTCCACAGGTTTCCAAGAATCACCATCCTTACCAGTGCCATCAAGAAACCTCAAGCTCTTCAACCCTCGAGCTGCGCTCGATTGCGTTCTCGCCATCTTCCGGTCACCGGAGTCACCGGCATTATTCCTTTTGAAAGCCCCGCTGGCGGCGTTGCTGAATGCCCTTTTAAATGAGACAGCTTTAAGGCGAGGCGAAGTCTTTGGTTGTTGTCGGCTTTGGCCTTCATTATGATTATTATTATTGTTGATGTTGTGTATAGGTACATCGGTCATTCGATCAACCTCAATGCTATCAAGAATCCAGTTTGGTGAATCTCCTCCATTGCTGGTCATTTGAGGACCTTCCACCCACCCTGTCTTCTTATGGTGCTTCGGTATAGTTCTGGGTTTTGGGTCCTGCTTTTTCGTGGATGTGAGAGGGAGAGAGAGGTAGAGTTTTCCGATATTATTCGGAGAGAGAATTCAGGGAATTAAGAGAAAGACGGCTAAAACGCTATATGGAAAGGGGGAGTCAACGGCGGGTAGTGTTAGTTTTGTCGGTTTATTTGGTTCTTCCGTCGTTTCCTATTCCTATATAGAGGGGGGTTAATCGGCGCCTCGGCGGAAAAGGAACTTATGTTGCGGCTTCGGATCATTTTTATTTATTTATTTCCCACGAAATCCAGGTCGCATGTGATAGGTGACACAAGGCTGGACATGCCGTTGTTTTTTTCTAAACAGACAACAAAGGGCACAATCTCACAAGGTATGTTTCTTCCAAAAGGCGATTCCCCGTCGGGCTCTTCCCGATAAAATACGGTAAAAGGAGATAAATTATGATATGAATTTTAACGGCCTAAGATATTTTAATTTTTTTTTATTATCTTTTCCTGCAATGAAAGGACAACAGTTTCAAAGATTATAAAGAGAAGATCAACATCCTACAAATCAATGGTCTTGTAGCTAACTCCTCGAACCTGATAAAAAAAAATAGCTTATTTGAACCTCCATAGGGAGGGAATAAAAAAACAAACTCCATAAACTGAACCATGACCTATATAAGTTATTCTATCAGCCACTTGATTAGTCTCTCTATAGAAATGGACCACCTTACCAGACCTAAAAGAAAGAATAAGAAGGTTACAAACATCTACTATAAGGGTTAATGGATGATGATCAGTTTTTGGAGAAGCCGAACTACTACCAAGAAATCACAACAAAGAATGACATTGATATTTCTACCTACTTACTTCTTGAAGCCTATGAAAAGTTCCCCGTAATTCAACTGTAAAGATGAAATCAAGACCAAGGTTGGCAGTAAAACCAAATAACCAATGGCCTACATGATCACATGTCACTCCTCTTACAGCTATGCATTCCGGATTAGATAGAGCACTTCCATCAACATTAATTTTAATCACACCTCATGGTGAAGGTTCCAATCTTAAAGCGTGAATGTACTTGTTGCCTTGCTTCTTTTACATGTTATCAATAACTCACCAAGCCTCAAATTCTCCATAAAGGAATTCTCTTAGGTTATGTTTGGTATGGGAGTAAAGCTGGTGGAAAAATTATAAGGGAAATTATTTCCCTCCTTTTTTATGTTTGGTATGAGAAAAATTTTATTTGGGAGTAAAATTATACTTTTAGATGAGGGGAAATTATTTCCTGAATATACTGGTGGGTAATTTTCTTCTTACATATGTCCAAATGTTTCTCCAGTCCCACGGCTCACGTTTGTTTGGGCAAATGCTTGGACCCGCGTGCTGCTCTTGGTCTGAATTTTTCCCAGCACGTGGTTGTTCTCGTAAGATGTCTTTTGTTTGTAGTTGAAAACTTTGAACTTATAATTAATTTTATTTTAAGAGGTCTACTTTTTTTTCTTTTTTTTTACACCGAATCCAAAAACTCATAAAAAAAAAGTCAAACCATACTTTTTTATTTGTGTAAATAGTGACAACATTTTTTTTGATTTATTATTTTAGTCTCAAAAACATTTTTATTTATTTTTGTATCTTTATGTTTTTAAAAATATACATAAACATATTTTGATAATTATTATTTTCATTCTCATTTCCGTATTGATACATCACCAATTGGAAGTGATTCCTTATTTCGCCATCGCAACGGATAGAAGCGGTACCTCTTAATTCGAGAACAGCAATAAAATAGTCGTTTGATATTAGATGAAGTTTGTAGACTTTTATTATGTTTTAATGGATAATTGTTATCTTTTTAGCTATTGAATATTTAGTATGTGAATTAATTGTAAATGTATTATTTCAAATATTGTTATAATATATCTTCATTAGTCTCTTTCATAGATTTTTTTTAGTTATTGTAATATGTTATTGTGATTTATAAAAATTAAATTAAAAATGTAATATATTAAATTTTGATGTATGTGATAAATAATTATTTATATTTTATATCTAATAAAAATATTACTAATTTTTCATGCTAATAAAGTAAAAGAAAATATTATTCTAACATAAGTTATTCCTCCCAAACCAAACATAAGAAAAATATTCTCTAGAATAATTTACCCTTATATACCAAACAAGAAAGGTGGATAAATTTCTCCCCTTAACTATTATTCCCTTAATCATTTCCCCCTTAATCATTTCTCCTTAATCTATTTCCCTCATCCCAAGTATACCCTTATTCGAAAAGCTACATAACGAGAGCAGAAATCCTTTCCTCCAAATAGCCTTTTATTTCTCCAATACCAAAGATGCCAAGAGGTACTAAGAAGCCATAATGATCAAGGAGATGTGCTCGGATTAATACTAGTTTTTATCCTTACATTAATCCAAAGTCATTCAAAAAGGCTTAAATTATAGAAATTAGAGAGTTTTTCTTATGGAACAATTCCAACCTAAGATATTATACGTTTAGACATAGACGATATTTAAATTTATAATTTTATAAGGTATTTTAATTTTGAAAAGAGTCATACAATTTTTTACTATTTAAAAATATTTTTTTCCATATAAATTTTTAGGATAAAATAAATTTCTCAATAAAAATAAATAAAATAAAACTTCATAAAAAACTACTTATATGCGTCACGGATAACATTTTCCAAGACTATGGCTTGGCATTCGTCTAGCCAGATCACCTGTTGCATATGTGCAAGCGACTCTGTGGCTAGCCTATGCGCCATAGAATTTTTTACCCGATAACAATGGTCAATACTAATTGATTGAAAACACGTCAAGAGACAAAATACAATCATTCTAAAATCTGAAAGATCATGATCGTGATGTTTTTTTTTTTTCCCAGTGCTCGGACCGCTTCCAACGAATCGGTCTCAGCCTCCATTTGTATATAGCACGCGGCATTCAAGTGCCTATCTCAGTGCATGCTTCATTGCTAGGCCCTCTGTTGTCCTTATCTCATTTGGCATAAACTCCGGCCTCATCAGTGTCGCAAGAACAATCCCCTGAATGTCACGTACCACCATCTGTCTGTCTTTCTTGTACATTGCCAGCCGCGTCTATATTCAATTTGCACCAGGTATACTGTGGGCATTCCTCAAATGACCGTCCTCTGCCCGACTCTCCCTGCATATTCTGCTCGAGGGCCGGCTTCGTTCGCTGCATGATATTCCACTACCGTTTGCAAGGCAGCCTGCCACACTACGTCCGGCTGTTTGGTAATACGAGCAACCCATTTCAATTGATTCCGGTTCCTCCATAAGGACCTTAAAATCGAGCATGCTATTTCTCCACCTCATTCTCTCCTAAGTTCTGCATCAATAAGGATACCCAGTCAGACACCCTTGTACACCTTAACGCTTCACTCCTCAACGCTGGCGGCGAATGAAACCCAATGGCCTAAGCGAAACAGCAATCGTTTAATACATGCACCAAAGTCTCAACCTTCATACCACATACCTCACCCATTAGATTAGATCAATCCAAATACCCATCTCGTATAGCCGCCTCTTGGTGGCTAAAAATTGCCTGCAGGCTTTCCATACGATTTTCTTAATCTTACTTATACCCTCCATATCTCCTCCACTGCATACTATCCGTACATGTTCGGGGCAACCCAATATCCCGCGCCACGAATTGTATCCTACCGGCGGTGATAATTTTATAATCTAATTGAAGTTTATTTTACTTATAAAATAGAAAATAAATTATAAAATATGTATCTTCTAGATATAAATATACATTTTCTATACACTAATATACATCTTATATAATAAAATACGCATATTAATAACACATTTCGAACATATAATGAAATACACATATTTTCGATATAAATAGATATTTTTTATTTATAAAATAATAAGGGATGAGTAGATTTATTATAAATACAATTTTATTAGAAGACTACATATCTTTATAGGATAAATGCATATTTTATAGTTGTAGATGAAGATCTTGTTTTAACATAGATATATAGCAATAATACACATCTTGTCCAACAAAATACACATTATTTATTTATAAATTAAAGAGGGATTAATACATGTGTTACAAATAAACATTTTATTGAAAAGAATACTCATCTTTATATAACAAATGCACATGATCTTATAGTGGTGAGCACACATGTTATATTGATAAATGTACAGCTTAAGATAAATATTTGTCACTATAAATACACATCTTATCAAGGTAAATACACATATTATATCAAAAAATAAACATCTTATAATTTTAAATGCATATTTTATAATAGTAAATACATATCTAATATTGATTAATGCAAAAATTTTGATATAAAATTGCACATCTTATGTGATAAAAATATGCGTTCTTTATTTATTTGTGTTTATCATCTAAATATGTGTGCTTTATTGTATAAAATGTGTATTGTATTGGATAGGAAATGTATTCTTATAAGAAAAGATATATATTTATATATGAAATATGTGTATTTTGTTAGATAAGATACGTATTATTTTAAAATAAATTTTAATAAATTTACAAAAAATATCACCTTTTTCACCATATTTTTAAGGAGGAATGTGCATTTATGCATAAAAGATATGTGTTACTTTTAATACATGAAAGATGTACTTTTTCTAAAAAAAAATTCCTTATTATGTTTGAAAAAAAATCAATAAAATTACAAAAATGTAGCCTTCTATATGTAGGAAGAACACTGTTTCTAGTAGTCAGAGTTGTTCATGTGATCCAATATTTGTTAATCTGACCCGATTTAATTCGAAAAAGTAAATAATCGATATAGTCAATAAAAAGTTAAATGGATCAAATATTCGATCCAAAAAATATAAATAATATTCGTTTATATTAAAAGTAAGATTATAAACATTAATCAGTTGTGACTATATAAAACATAAAAAAAAATTATAATTCTAAAATGATTATAGAATTATTCTAGTGATTATATAGTCATTTGATGACCATTTTAATATAAAAATAAATTTAATGGTTAATTTTTAACTTTTATTTATATTTTTTGGGTTCAAAGCTCCATAACTTATTTTAACTTATTTGAGATAACGTAAGATACTTATAATTATTGTCATGAATACTAGTACTACCCTACGTTGGCTCTTTATTTTTAGATATTTTATTTATATATATATATATATATTTAAATTGATTAATTAGAACACTCATATAAAATTAAATATTTATATAATCCTATGGATATCCAATATATATTTCTAGTTATTAAAATAAATATTAGTTCCAATAAATATAATTATTGGTATTTAAACACATCTACTAACGACAAAGTACAACTATTAAACTTCAATAGACTGTGTATATATCATAGTTTTTAAAATCGATTTGATCCGTAAACCGATCAAATCACTAATTAGATTTCATCTACTGGTGTTCAAAAGTTTATAACCAGTTAAAATCAATCGGACCATTAGAAATTTATATACACCTCTCCTATCAAACGCCCAGATGATCACATTCCTTGCTCGGTACGAACTCAGCCTAGTGCGCCTAGTAATGACTATCCCTGTCATCCTCCTGAAAGCAAGCTTCAAGTGGCGTGGAATTTCACACACCCGTTTCTTCTATGATCAAATCTCGAATCACTCGCGTTCTCAACGGCTCAACCTGAGGCGCTCCACTCTTCAAGTAGCGTAGAACTCCCACTCATCTCACCGTCACTTCACTTCGTTTCTTTAATGTTCTCTCCTAGATTGTTACTAGTTATAGATCCATTATACATTGGAGTGTTTTTAGAAAATAAATACACCATTATTTTACCATAGCTGACATTATATATATATATAGTGGGAGGGCGATGTTTATGTATTATTGGGCAGAACATGACAGCCTAATCTGTAATCACTCTTCGCCGGTACTCGTCGAAGCTATGGCAAGTTTATTGGGCTTTGCAATTGGCGGGTGATAAACAACTATCAAAATATTATTCTCAACGGACGTGACTCTGCTGCATTGGTTAGTTTATTTCATCAGCTAGAGTAATACAAACCCATTTTGGCATATTAGTAACATTATTAGTAGATGTAGACTACAATTAATCTAATTATTACAACAACACGTAGAATTCCAGTTTGTTCTCATTAATGGATACTTGCCTCAACATTTATTGAAGCGCACAAAATGGCAAAATATGCTGCGAGCAGGTAGCTTCCGTCTTCTATACAAAACTATTAGTATTATCTTCGGTGTGTGTGTATCGGCTGTAATTCCAAGTAATCATATCAATGAAATCGTCCCTCTTTATTTGACCGATCCAATTAGTCAAAGAAATTCAAATGATGCTTCATGGTTATTAATAGTTTTGTTGTTCTTCTTTTTTTCTTTTGGTTATTTTCTTGAAGTTTATCAATCCATTAAATAGAATGCTACAAGTAGTTAGGTCTTTTTTTTTTTTAATGCACCACCTATTATCCTTTTTTCTCTTCCTAAAAATTTTATAATACTTTAGAACCGTTGTCAAAAATTTAAAAAAAAAAAAAAAAAAACTTAACTGCGTATGTTTTTTTCCAATAAATTTTGCCCCATGTAATTTCTTCATGATTAGTTAGTCATTATCATCAACAAATTACTTGGAAAAGAATATATTAAGTGCGAATTTTGGTAGCTTAACCGTCAATTTGTCCTATTACCATGATCTATTCTTCGTGGGTTAAATTTTTTTTTTTTTTTAATGACCACCTATAGATCCAGCTCTAATAGAAAATCAAAGAGCATTAAGCTATATTGTACACATTTTATTTTTTTCGTATAGAGCCCCCGGCCCCCTACTTGGGTACAAAATATACATGATCTTCATTTCAAAACCATATTTACCAAACAAAATGTGATAATTCAATCTGATAATAGTATAAACCTGTGCTAATGGGATCTTTTTTTTCTTCGCAACTTTGATCTATTCCAGTGAAGTATACTGTAGATGATTGAGGGAGCTTGAGTCATGTATGCACGTCCTGATATCAAGGATTCCCACTAAGTAATTGGTCATTTTATTGACTTTGTGGTTGAAATTTAAGTAATTGACTCTGCCACTCGACCAATTAGGCCCACCAACTGCAACTTACCAGCAGGTTCTTTCTTTGAAGTTGCTTCGTACTGCATGACGATGGACCTAGCTCAGTCAACCGCACACCGTGTTGATTTTATGCGGTTTTCCTCAACCACTATGTTCTGTAACTGAAATTGGAATTGGTATATCTATTGTGGACTGTATTTTGTACTAGCATTATTTGATCTCACTACCCAATGCTTGATTTCTTTACCATCTACATGTACCATATTTGCTTTACACATATTCACGACCCCAAAATAATAAAGGAATAAAAACATGCACGCACACACCTACCCTTCCAATACCGCCAAAATCATCCTAGCCACTCCGCTCACCAGAAAACTGCTTCACATGGCACAGCTCATGGGCTCGACCAGGAGCGCTGTACCTTCTGTATGAACTCACAAGGGTTGCAATAGCAGATCTTTTGTTTTGATCATGGACCTCCGAATAAGGATTATTTTTGACATTATTTAGACTGCTGCTGGCGGGAAGAAGGTAAGCAGCAGCCAAGCGGGTTGGAAATTTTTGCAAAAGCCAATTCATCCATCTTCGTTGAAATCACTATAGCTAGTACCTTCCAAATTCGTCATTCTCTCCCCCATTTAGATTCCTCGGATTGTTCTTTCTAGTAACCATTAATACGCATCAACAAGGCCATAAACCAGCCATCGGCAGGAGAAAAACTGCACAGCAAGTTTGGAATCAGACATCAATATGACTGCACATATTATTGGAAATAGTTGCCAACCCATCTCAGAGTACTCGGATAGCACATCTGAATACTGTACAGAGTTCCGGCACAAGAACAAATGCAGACCCGGCAAAACTGCAAGATTTGAGGAAGGAAATTATATATTCAAAGCAATATTTCGAATTTTGAAAGACATTATTTGCCAACAGCATAAGCTTGCCGCACATCTACCTGTACCAACTATATTTCCAAAGGAACTAGCAACTGGTTTATCATCTTCTAACCTGAGATTTACTTTTGTTTTTCCCTTCAAAGTTTCTGCTTCCTGTTCAGCTTGACGCTCACTATGCCAAATGTTTCACCAAAATCAATATACACAAGGGATGCTGCACCTCGTTGGATAGTAATAGTTAACAAGACCTCCAAAGGGGTGAGCTATGCATCCACTCCAAGTAGGGTCCCAAGACTGCGGTGAAAAGGAATACAATATTATGGTTTCTCAAAAATTTAACTTCATGCAAGAGTGAGAAAATAAATCAGTCTTTTTCTCTAATGTTGACGAAAGAACTGGATTTCAGCATCCCATGAAATGTGAGCGAGAGGAAAGAGGAAAGAGCAAAGGTTAATATTATGTCACTAAATGAATGATAACTGATCTCGCACTGTGCCGGATTTCCACATTTGGGCAAAATTCTAGATCAAAGGCCAGCCTGAGTGGAAATCCGCTAGATTAGACCAAAACATTAAAATTTGACTTCCACTGGGGATGTGGAAACAAGGTAGAATTCTTAAAAACATAGGAGATGAAAGCGTTAGACTGATATGTATACTAAAAAATTTGAGATTTTTACTACCATTGTATCCCAACCCATGAATGATGAACCAGCCCAGCAATGTAATTAATAAAATTATATTGGGGGGAAATGTAAGAATCTCCTGTAAGGAAACTAATTTCTTTAGTGTTGTGCACTAACACTCACCTCGATCAAATCAGAGGTGAAGGGTGTGTTCATGCAAAGTAGACAAGAGAGAGAAGGGGAGGTGAAAGAAGGGAAGAAAAAAAAAGACAATAAACTGAACGGAAAAAGGGAGAGAAAAGATAAGTAAGCTGCAGCTTTGGTGCTGCTACTCTAGGGTGGTTGTCGCTGGTTCGTCTTGTAGTCACAGGAGAGGCAGGAGGTGGTGAATATTGAGGGAACATTGAGGCTTCGCTATATAGCAAGGCACAATGGAAGACAGCAACAAATCAATGAAGTGATGGGTAATGACTTCAAATCAAAGGAGTGTTTGACTGTTGATAGTCAAACAAATGTCAACATTGCAATGGAAAAGCCCTGTGGAAAGACGAGAGCATCCCAAAGTGATAATGAGAGGTGGCCACCAATGGCAGAGAGATGAGAATTCTGTGTTGTTCGTGATTGTCCATTGTTTTGTTTTCTATGTTCGACCCTTTTTCTGAACGGAACATTTCAGGGGCAGCATATGGCAATGCAGCCTGCAATTCCATTCCCAGAACATTCTGGATTGAAAATTATTAAGAGGGAAAATTGGAGAAAGAACTGTGAATCTAAGTAATTTTGACAAGGAAGATGAGGGGGGAAAGGTGAGGGAAAGAAGAGATGCTGACAAACACGAGATCATTCCATCATTTTCACCATCCACGGCACAGAAAAATAGAAAGAAACAGAAGGGCAGCAGAAAAGAGCATTCGGAAAAATAAGTACAAATGAAACAATAACACTTCTTGGGATGCCTTTCTTATTTTCCTAACAGAAACAGGCAAGGGTTACCCAGATGAGGAAGAGTCGAATGCCAGAAATGGGACGATCCTAAAGAGAGTAGCCAAAGAGGCATACATTACTGTAAAGAATCACACGACACTATCAGATACAAAGCGAAAGTAAGGTCATTGAAGATGACTTCAAAATCTACTATAAAGGTTTGATTTGTTCTAAAACAAAAAAGGAAGTAATGATGGTTACCTGGAAGTAATGATAGTCATGAATTTGCGCCTAAGAGCCCAACTTGTCTTTCTCTACCAAATGCTTCCTCATCAAAATCTTCGTGTGTGGAACTTTTCTCGCATTGCAGCTTATGTTCCTGCATAGAATCCAAACCAAGTGTACCCCATACCATCAGAGGTGCCTGCTGGATGGTGCCTTGTTCTGGCACCTGACTAGTCCCCACTGCGTCTTCTATATTTTGTCTTCCATCATCATAAGTAATTTCCATCTTGTCATTATTTGCAAATGTTGGCTCAACGTTCAAGTCAGAACCCAACTCAAAACCGGATTGCTCTGTGCTCCCATGATAGGCCACAGTCACGGCCCCTTGGTCAACCTGCTCAGGAGCATCTTTCTTTGGCCGCTTCCACTTCTTTGTAGATGAAGTACCGTCATCCTCAAAGTCCTCTTCTTCTCTTTCTCTATGCAAGTAAACCCACAATTTCCTTTCCCCATCGAACTGTACACAAGGATCACGTTCATAATGCAGTCGGTCCAAGGCACCACTAACAACCTGGTTCACCTGTGCATCTGAAACATCCTCCACAATATATTGAGAATCTCGAATCAGAGTACAAACATCTGCTCTGGTACCAATACTTCCTGGTAACCTGGCAGCTGCGTCTCTGACAAGACAAAGAATTGTAACATGAGGTGGCCGATCACGTTTTAACATGAAATGTTCTCGAGCTTTCGATGTTGGCTTGCCACCACATCTTCTCAATGGAGCAACTATGGACTTCTTCCCATCAGCAGCAGTATACGAAAAGGCTCGATCAGGAACTGAGTACCTAAGTTCTTCCTCCCTGCGGAAGTACGCCCTTACTTCTTCAGAGCTTGCGTTGATGGTTGTCAGACTCTTTTGAGCTCTCAGGTCTTTGAATCTTTCCTTTTCATCCAGGTTCGCTTGCATCAGCTCCACAGGTGGGGCAGGAAGACTCCCTATTTGCTGTAAGGTCTCTTGACCACTTTTCAACCAATTGGCAAATGAGTCGACCAACTTGACAAGCATCTTATGTGGTACTCCCCAACCTTCGGGAGACGTAATCTCCTCGGGGGTGAAACTATTAAATGAGCTCTGTGGAAGTGGACCAATCCAAGACCAGCCTTTCGTAGATTTCTCATATGATACCAGAGGCTTCCAACCCTTGGCTCCCAGAGGAGCTGTTCTCGAAGAAAATATCTTCAGAACTCCTCTAACTAAATCCTGAAGAGGCTCCTGAGTCTCAAGAATACATGTATCCCCAGGGCTTGCTCTAACACGATCCACAATCGCTTGAATAGTAAGAGACTGCACATTAATTCCCGCTGTATGATCTGGGCTATTAATATCCAAGTTTTGACAAGCACCATTCATGCCAGAATGGCTACCGTTCTCGCTCACCTCCACTTTCTGAGTTCCATCAGCGTTCTCAAGCTGCTTTCCAGCCTCTGAAAATCCTTCTTGATTAGAAATAACCATTGCCATGCGTACAGCAGAAAGCAGATGCACGATGGAGAATGTGAAACCAGTATGTATGGAAGGCGTAATCAAAATGTACTGCTTCTTCTGCGGTGTTACTTCCGGCTCTACCTCAGCTGCCACAGGCTCCGGGATGGAAGGCTCAGACACTTCAAAATCAAAAAAATCATTGTCTATCTCTGATTTCTTCTTAGCCCGCTTCCTCAGTGAAATGGTGTCATCCTGCTGCTGCAGAGAAGCTGACTGCAAATAATCAGAATCTTCTAGCCTGTCCATACTAGTAGAACTCTCTTTTCCTTTCCGCTTCCTAGTTGTAGAATTACAACCTACCAAAGTGGTATTGGACCTATCATGATGACCCATTTCCGCTTCAGCATTACAAGCACTCGTACCCACATGACCAATATCAAACGGACTACCATCTTCTTCAAAAAAGCTATCCTGCAAGTAATTAGATGCCCCTTTTTGCCTCATTTCTGCATGAGAGGCATCCGTCAAAGAGAAAGGGAAACTTCCAACAATTTCTTCCGGCACCTGCCTATTCTTACCCAGTCTGCGAGATGATTTCCTATCACTTTCAATTTTTGATTTGGATAATCCAGCAATATAGCCATCCTCTAAACCTCCAGGAGAGCTATTTAAGTGATCCAAATGCTGCATCTTAGCTTTGCGCCCTCCTTTTGTCGGGATGTTATTCATGTCCAACAGCTGCTGTTGCTGTCCTCCAAAATCCTCCATCATTCTAGAGTTAGGCTGCATCACATCAACAGCTTGAACAGTAGGCTTTCTAACTTTCTTTGCTAATTTATTCTTTTTACCGTATTTTACTGCAGAAGCATGTGAATTATCCAAAAGACCAGTAGGGAATGCCAGCTTGCTCATCATCAGAGGGTTGTTATCCTCTTCTTCATCAAGCTGATCTGATGAGTCGGAATCTGTTTCTTCGTCTCTGCTGAATATTCTACCACTTTTCAGCGAAGCCCCACCGTTCTGTAATGAAGCTCCTGTACTCTTTTCTAGGGAATGCTTTGCTCGCTTGTCTGGATTAAGCACACAATCATCCACAAGCTGCCTACCCATCAATTTGCTGTTTCTAACTTCCCATCGATCAAACGTGGAAGACGGGTTGGTAAAGTGAGCCTCTCCGGATGCATTTTTACCCCGATATTGTTCTACTCCATCAGGAAATTCAGCTCGACTTCTTCTCACTGATGGATACGAAGCTTGAGATGCTACAGATCTCATCTGATCTTCATATGCAGGATGAAGATACTTGGCATTCTTGCCCAACTCATAGGTATGTCTCGTATTTGACGGTTTGGCTGTCAGAATAGTAATATCTGATAGCTGATTCACATTCATATTGCCACTATAGGATGGGATATCATCAGAGTATAAAGGCTGATGTATGTACCCGTCATTGACACGCCTTTTTCCTGACCTGCCAGATCCAACTCGATCCATCACACTGCCATATGACACATTTTGATCTCGATGGAGAGCCATACCATACATTGTACCTTCTACATCATCCTCTACATCTCTTTGATCCCTAAATAGCAGTGGTGGACCCCGTGAATCATAAGGAGTGATATTTTTGTGACCAGGGACGTTAGCGGAACCATGAAGACCAGTCTTCAAGCTTTTATTCCCGTGTTCATGAGCTCGTGCAGCCTTCTGAGCTGAGGCTTTGGCTCCATGTAGCTTCAAAACCCCTTTAGGATTCTGTTTCCCATATTTTCCCTTCCCAAAAGATGCAGACTTTCCCTGAGGAAAGATATCTAAAGGTGGACTCAACTGATAAATAGAATCATGACCTGATTTCTGTTCAATATTCCGCCGCTTCGACTTCTTATTCCAGAAATCGTCAAGATGATCCTCTCTTTCCAAGGAATCAATCTCCTCACCCTCCATCTTTTCACCCATCAAGATCTTCTGACTTCTCCAGATATTCAAAATACGAAGCTTCTCTTCAATGCTATACCCCATACAGTTCTGCCAAGCTTCCCTCATCTGCAAAAGATTACTGACCATGGAATCCTGATACTTACGCAATGAATGATGGTGTTTTTTCCTCTGAAAAAAATTCAATCCCTGGCGATAAAGTGCAACCCTCGGTTCACATAATCCTCCCTTCAGCATTTCAAACAGTTTGGATACAGGACTACCAAAATGAACATTGTCACCTTCAAAAAGCTCCTTCAGGGTCAGCATAAAGACATCCTGATCCATGTCAGGAAGGTACTCGCTGAGACTGAACCGTTCGTCCTCAGTCAGACACTCATTCCAAACATCCAGCGAAAAAATTTCACGCAAATCAGGAAGATCATAAAGCTCAAAAGGGATACAACAAGTCTGATCGCCAACTTGACAAAACTCAGACCCGCTTTCCCCTAGCTCCAATAAATCAAAATCATCCGATCCCGCCCCAGAATCAGCATCATCAAACTCATCATCGTCATCAGAATCGACACCTCCTCGCTTGCGGAGCTCATTGTCGTCGCTAGACATACTCTCCTTACTCCTACTCCCAACAGAAAACTCAGAATCAAACCGTGAAGAACCCTTAAAGTTGTTCTTTTCAATAGCCATTAATCATACCCTCCACGCTCACAGTCGGCCAAAACCAAAGAAAACAGGTAGGCCAAAATACAGTTAAAGTTTCCCGCCAGGATACTTTGAAGAAAAAATTACAACCTCCGAACACGAACCGAAGTCCGATTAAAACCCTAGAAATAAAAATTAGAACTAATAAGATACAACCACGCAACAGTTTGGCAGCGGCAAAGCACAATCACCGGAGCTCGCTCCAAAATTCAAACGCAAAATGTTTAAACTGCAAAATAAAACAAAAAAGAAACATTCGAGATTGAAATTAGATCGAAAATTTACCAAATTCGCGGATCAGAAACAAGCCACTGAAGCCAACACAGAAATCCCCTAAACAAACTCCAATTAAGTACGCGAGAGTGAAGAACAAGGACAGACGGAGGTAAGTGAATTCACGGAAAACAGAATCCCCAATTTGCGTGAAATTTCTGGAACCCTAGAGAGTAGATAAAAGAGAGAGGAAAGAGAACAGACAGTTATATATTACATCGAGGATGAAGAAGACGATGAAGGAGGACGTGGGGAAACATAAGCCGTCTGATTAATGGAGAGGAGAGAAGGGAGAGGGGCACAGATGACAAAAATGACGAAAAAGGGCAAATGAAGAAGGGAAAGGCTAGAAAGAGAAGGATGTGGTTTGTCTTCTGCAGGTGGAGAGAGAGACGGGCAAAGAAAAGAGAAGAGAAGAGGACAGTCCGGAGAGAGAAAGAGAAAGAGCAAAAAAGGTTGGCTGAAGAGGGACGGAGACTCAGGTTGAACATCAACCGAGCCGCGACCGTTGCAGTGGAGACGGAACATTTGTGGGTTCGATATTATGGTTCTCGGTCTTGGATTCGGGTGCTTCCGCTTTTACAATTTTATTGGACCAATGAGATAAGGCCCGTGCTCAGAGAACTGCCGTCTCAAATTCCAGATTGGGCTCGCGCTGAAATTGGCAGGAAATTTGTACACAACTGATGTTGCTCGGACGATGGCAAACCAAATAAAATGCTAGGTTTGTTGCTTGTTCTATATACAGTTCTAAATAAAAAAATTATATATAAATATAATAATATTAGTAATACAGTTGCCTTATTTTGAAAATAGGTTATAAAAATATAAATATGTATATTGATAATTTTGGATATTATTTAACTCTTATATATCTTAATTTTATTTTATTTATTTATTTTGAAAAACCAAATGCTCTATTTATTTTGAAAAATAGAGTTTGATGTAAATATAGAATATATAAAAGTTTCAGCATAAGGATGGAATAGGACAAAGTATATACCTTAAATATATATTTTGCAAGATCAAAAGTCACATATAAGTTGATTTTTAATTTATTGAAACTAGATTTTTTTTAATATTTAATAAATAGATTTTTACTAATTTATAAGCAACTTTTTAAAAAAATCATTCAAAAAATTATAACTTTTAGGCTTTATCTAGCTTCTTAGCTAGTTTTGAGAAATATTTTTAAGTTATGAGAAGGAATTTACTAGGGTATGAAAGTTGTAAATGATATCAAATAGTTGAGTTGCTTTCATGGACTTTAAATTTATTAACTTCGCCTTCTCTTCCCATTTATTTCATTGTTTATATTGGAGTAGTTTTTGAAAAGCTAATACAAATAGCTTATAATTTTAAAGCTTTCAGGTAGTTTTACTAGAGATATTATAAGTTTTAAAACAAGGTTCATGAGAGTGCAAAAGTTGTAAATGAATGTTGCCTTAGAGCAATAGAAAAGTTGATTTACTTACATGAACTTTGAATTTGTTGACTTCATCTTCCCATTTATCACATTGTTTGTATTATTTGCATTTCTATGTTGTGTAAAAAGTTAGTATTCCTATTTGATAAGCAACATATATTTTAGCATCTTTTAATGTTAGTTAAGAAAGTAAAATGCTTAAGTTGTAAGTTATCTCTCTCTCTCTTAAAAGTAGTATTCATTTAAATCTACTAAATTATGATTTATTTTCTATAAATTTACTATTTTTTTCAGGGAAAATAATTATTTTATAAGATTTTATTTTAATAAAAAAATTTGCTTATACATACTTCGTTTTTATCTGTATGATGAAGCCATTTGGGTATCATAATAAAATGGCCTTTAGCCATATTTAAGAGACATTATGTTTTAATACAGTGTCAACAATGTTGTTAGGAGGATGATTCTACCTAAAAGCATATTGGGATCTCTGTGGGAACAATGGATTTCTTATGAAAATCTAATATATATATATATATATGATAAATAATGGGGGAACATATAGGTTTCTTAGATAAGAAAAAAGTGATAGGGATCAAACTTAAGAAATGTATCAACATAAAAGTTAAATGGGATCAACATTTTTTTTTCTAGTAAAGTATATAAATACTGAAGTGAAACATTAGAGTTTGTGAACCATTATAAATGAAAAGTGGTTGAATTTCTTATATTTAAAAAAACGATTTACCTTTTTTATTAGAAAAGAAACCTTCCATTATACATTCTTAGGATTGGATGATATGATCTTAAAATGTAACACCTCCAATTTTTTCAATTTAAAATTTTTATTTTGACATAAAAATGCAAAAGCTAAATAATAAATGGGAGATTATATTGTCAAATCTATTATAAAAGAGGTATGGGCATTCACTTGACTTATGGCTAATGCAAAGCTAAACAAGAAACTTCAAACAAGAGAATAAACCACAAAGCAAAGTAAATTCTATATAGATTACAAAATCGTAGGCAAATGTTACAAAGACAAAGCAACCGACCAAAACAAAAACTAGAAATTTCTACACATGAAAAAACACCAAAATCTCTACTTGATAACTCAACCCAAAGCTCCAAAAAAGACCAAATCACCTATAATAAGACACATCTAGAAAGGAAACCATTTAGTACAAAGGCAATAAATACACACCTAACTTTAAGCAAATAGTATGATCACATACCATATCGTATATAATGCGCAAGATCATGCATAAAAGTATACGATCACCTAATAATATGAAACCAACCATACTCAAGGGTAAGACATGTTATAAAATATAATACCACCAACCATCTCCAACAACCATTTATCAATCAACTAACAAACAACATAACAAGGGTAGTATACAATAGTAATGTAACACCTCTAATTTCACTCTTGTAAAATTTCATTTAAAAAGACTATTGCGGAAACAAACACAGAAAACGAGGAGTGTTACCGTCACAACTAATATAAAATATATGTTTATCATTTATCTAATGTTGGATGTAAGGCTAAATATCTATCTAATAAAACTAAAAACAAAAAATAAACCAAAACTCCTTTGATAAAGTCAATAAAAAACTCTATAAAACCATTGTTGATAAATCACAAAAAACTTGCTTTTCAAAATCTTAATCAAACAATAGAAACATAAATTTTTTTTTATAATGCTAAATAAAATGTATTATAATTTCATAAAATTATATCCAAAATATAAAATCAAAATACTAAAATCCTTGATAGATAAAAACTCCAACTATCTTATCTCTTAGCCCCAAACCAATAATCACAACTAAATTAAACTAGAGTAGATACACACAAACACCTACATGAGTGTAGTATTCATACAATGATGAATTGAGTAAACAACATTCAAAACATAACGATACATGCCCACCTAAATTTACATACATGAAATAACTGATAAAACATAAATGACATGCTCTCATCGAAGATGATGGAAAGCATAAGAACTTACTAAACAAGATTAGGAAAAAAAAAATATGACCATAAATCAATGTATAACCCATAGAAAGCATACACTCTCAACTAAGCATGAATATATAATTGATATATGGGATTTAAATGTTATTTTACTAAGTAAAAATTTCACTTATTCCTTATTATTTTTATAAAATTTAATCTTTTATCGAGTTTTTCTCTTTTGGATTGATTTTGCAGGAAAAGATAAAAATGAAGAAATTCAAAGGAGAAATCGATGGAAAGAGCAAATGAAGTAAAGAGCACATCAAGAGATATGGAATCAATGGAAGAAAAGACCAGAAATGAAGAATATATATCAAAGGGAAGCTTGTGTTGAAATTTCATAAAGAAATAATGAAGGAATAAGAAACACGGCCCCCCGTGTTTCATAACACGGTCCATGTTTTTCTATCAGCACACAAAATTTTAGCTTTTAAAATTCGGCATTTGGCAGAGAATTCAAGGAAAAACACGGAGGTCCCATGTTTTTCTTAAATTTTGTAATTGTTTGCCCAAACTTCTCCTTCATATATTTCTAAAGTTCTAAACATTCGGGGAGTTGGTTCTAGGGAGACCGAGAATTGGATTCTCTCTTTTTCTCTATATTTTCTAGATACCGCAAGTAATTTGTAATTCCAATTCTCTTTCTCTCCATTGTATTCAATTGAACAATCAACACTCTGCAATTCAAGTAGATAAGTTCTTCTCCATTCCTCTCTTAATATCAATTTTTGATTTTTGATTGAATGTAAATAAATTCTCTTTATTGCATTATTATTTCTCTCATGTTTAGTGTTTCATTGTTAATTTATTTGTAACCATTGATGTGAATTATAGATTATTGCATTTAATTGTGTGTCATTGCAATTATGTAGATAGTATAAGGTAAGAGGATTTGATGACGAAATTAGGGTTTTGGATATAACAACGTAATTTGAATTCATGATTCTAGATGAAATTTAATTGAATTGATGGACAGAATTGAATGATCTCTCATCATAGATTAAGAATTTAAACTAATTAGACTAATCACCTATCTAGTTTAGATCTTAATCTACGCTAGGATGACGGAATTAATACGTAATTGTTAATTAATATTTCTAGAGTAGCAAAAGATTAATTATTAATCTTGTCCGTTGATTCATACGATTGTATGATCCGAGCTTATGTGATTATGGTTGTAGTTGATTGATTTCCATTCGTATGCTGCCATTAATTGAATCTAGCGTTTTTAACCTAGGTTATTGATTGGTTAGGTGATAAATTGAGAGCTTATTCAATTTATTAGAATTGAAAGAAAGCGAAGAGATAAATTATTATGAGTTTCTACAGGTCAACGTTAAATCATTTATAATCATTCTTTTCTCCATGATTATTTGATATCCTAATTCCATAATCAATACCTTCCTATCCTTATTCATTAATTAGTGAGTACAGTGTTTTATTATTTATCCATAGTATAAGAATTAGTAATACAAGTAATGAGATTACATAACCGGAGTTTTAACATCAATTACAGAATTATTAATTATATACCCTTCCTTGTGGGTTCCACTCCTTGCCATTTACTACATATTTGGAAATTAAGATTTATTTATTAAATTTGTTGTGCATACGACAACGCATCAATAACTAAACATGATAAATGTAGGTAATAATATAAAATCGAGGACACCACAAATTATTATAGGTGACAACATGGCATGTAAAATAGTTCAAAAACATAGCAGAAAAATATGCTTTTTTTATGGAAACATGACGTCATTGAAACATAGAAGTTCATGAATCTCGGGATAATTCATATAACATGCTCACATGGAGTCACATGATGTGATATAATAAGTCATGGATAACAGAAGGATTCACAACATGGTATCCCATGAAAATATCAAAAAGACCTAAAAACCTAGGTTCACCAAATAAGATGGTATGATATAAGAATAGGAGAACATGCAATAATGGAATAACATAGTATCTTCCCTTACATACCACAACTCATGTTAACTACATGCAAGAATATAGAACACTTATATTAGCATGACCACTTAGAAGAACATGTGATCATGGTAATGACAAAGAGGAAAGAATATGTACTAGTACATTAATAATCTCTTAGCAACCTCGTGTAGACCATAATATGCAACTTATGATACTATCATAGTATTACAACTAAAATCAAGCGATTATGGAAACTCCACAAAAATAAAGCAAAAAATGTTCATACAAGTTTCATTGGTTATTATGTTCCTTATTTATATTGTCATATAATCCACCACAATCCATATTTTATATAAGAGGGAACAATATTAAAGTCAAAATACTAATGGATAAGACATCAATCCAAAGTATTACGACTAATTAAACATATATAAATCACCAAGAAACACTCTATCCTTAAGTATGCATACCCCATATAAGACCTTGGGTTGCCTAGAACAGAAAGAGGCTTTGTTACACACTAACAATGTAGCATAACCACATATATAAACATAAAACACTTCCACTGCAAATCGCATCTCAAAGGCCATCCCAATGCCACTCTCCTAAATCTCAATCTCAGTCTTACACTTCAGCTATTAGTAAATTTTAGAACATATATCATTTACACAATCTTATAAAATCAATACTTGGTGATACACAACAACAACCACTTAAACATTCCATAAAAAGGTTATCCAATCACTTATAGAAATTTCACGTATATCACATTCATTATAACTAACTACACTAACCATAATTCAAGTACAAATGCTAATTCTTGCATAATTACCACACTTGTGTTCGAAACTAGCATACATTCTTCTATCATTAAAGGGGGAAAACAAGGAAAAGACCATGCTAATACATTAATTGGCTATCCTTTAAGTGTTTAAGTGAGTTCATCCATTGTCCATTACTTAAGACAAGGAGGAAATATTGAAGAATCATTAGCTGCGAGAATCCATCAAATGCTACTGTAAACTGACAATGGAAAACACAAGGACTAGGTTAGCAACTAATCAAGCGAAGAAAATTTTATCAAAAATAATTTAAACAACTAAGGTTTACAACCTAAAACATCAAATTGGCCAACTTTAGAGAATTGATCCAAAATGATATCACAACTTAATTGATTTAAATCAAATTAATTTATCAACAAGGTAAAAGAATAACACACACACCAAATCCAAAAAACTATTATATGAAAATAGGATTTTAGGATTAAGACGCAAATCCATTTAATTCTCATTAATTTATTCAATTTTAAAGTGTGGAAATACAATTAGACATATTCTAAAATAAGTTGTATAATCAAGTCATTAAAAACAATAAAAAGAAAGGTGTAATTTAACACAATTAGAGTTTTTCAACCCAAATTGCATGCATATACCAACCTAAATAAAAATAAGAGAATTAAAAGATGTTTAAATTAGGATAAAATTTAATAGAAATAATCCCATAGAAATATATAAATATATTTTTGGAGAAAAATAAGACATATCCAATTAAATGCTATTATTTCAAATAAATTGAAATGCATAATAAAATTAAAACAAAATATCAAAATAATATTAAAAGACATCAAAAGAAAAAAATTATAAAACTTTGAGTCACTTTAATTAATTTCATTTATTTTTTTGAAAAATTCCTTTGCTAACCAAAATAGAAAAAATTGAAGAAAAAACAAAAATAAGTTGCGTAAACCTTAAATTTAAAAATTTCTAAAGATATTATTGACCTTTTAAAAATAAATACATTCAAAGATGGAAATATTTCCTATAAATAAAAATAAATAAAATAACTTTACTACTTTCCTGGAATTTTATAACTTAAAACAATTTATATTTGATAGCGAGATATAACTCCAAAACAAAGTCATAATAATACCATAAAGTTATATTCAGAAATGAATTAAAACATTAAAATCAAAACATGAGACAGAAATGAAAATATATTTTGCATGAAAACTAAATTACGTTAATTTTATAAAATTATAGTTGTAAATGAATTCATCTAGAATTATTCGTAATAATAAATGATTAAATAAATTTTAATATAAATTTGAAGATGTCAATAAAACCATAAAATGAATTGAAACTTATCAAATATTTGTGAGAATCATACCTTAAATAAAATAAAGCAAGTAGAATTTAGTTAAAGGTCAAAATTCATAAATCAACATTGATATTTTATGCTAATTTAGTTTTTGAGAAGTGGGGTGTTACAAGTAGCTATCAACATCTTAAGATAACAAGGGTAATACACAATAGTAATGATCAACATCTCATAACAATGATACATATTATAATTCTAATCCAAGTTATTAAACAATATTAAGGTAATCAAACCAAGGAATTGAACTTAACTTTGAGATGAATACAATCTCATAATTTATGGTAATGGTTGTTGAGGATGAAACACCAATCAAATATCTAACTTCTAAGATAGCTAATTAAGAAATTCATATAGCATAAAGTCCTATATACACAACCAGAAAACTCAAATCTTTAAATATGCATAGCCTTTACAGGTTTGTAAATTCCTAAGAGAAGAAGTTGATCCTTTGACCCGAAGGTCTAACTATGCAATTAGGGGACAAAGTTCAAGACAATTCCTTTTTTAACTCAAGTTATCTTCCACTTTCAATGCCATGTTATTTTCAACAAAGAATACGAAGATCCACGTACAACAATCAATCAAATTCTCAACCTTCTAGACTACTTGTGTCACAAATAACTAATCATAAAAAAGCCTTGATTACTTAGGGTAAAATTAGCAACTAGTCATAAAAGACCAAGGTTAGACACAAGTCATGACCTCACAAAAACCCACTAATAAATTCCAAGCTAATCCTTAAGATTCAATAATTCAAAAGTTTATGTCAATTCAACTATCAAAAAGGTGGCAAATAGCTAACACTAAGTTCAAATACTTAACACTTCCAGTGTTAATTCATCAAAATATACCACAAATGTCTATATCTAACAAAAATCTCAACGAGAATCAAATGTTCCAAAATTACCACTTTTATCTAAAAGATTGTGTAAGGGTTAACGAATGGAAATATCAAATGTAATAAAGTTAGCCACTATAAAATAAGATTGCATGATAATTTTGTAAAATTTATTATTCATATAAAAAAAATTACTCATAATGAATAAAAAAATGCCATTTTATACCAAGACGTTTAAATCAAAAAATGTCAAAAAAATTTATTAATGTAAAGTACTATTTATAAAAATGTTTTATTCATGATAAGACCAAAGCCTCAAAAGTACCTCAACATAACCAAAACTATCTCAAGATAAATAGATAAATAAATAAATATATGTCATAAAATATCTCACATTTATAATATGGCATATATTTCCCCCAAAAATATGTTTGAAAACTTCTAAAATATGATTAAAATAGTAAACACTTATAAAAGTTCATGAAAACATACCCAAAGGATATTTATATCAAATGTAGCATTTTACAACTTAAACTTTGTTTCTGAAAAATAGAAAATATGTAAAAAGACTCTTTTGCCCTTGATATCCTCAAAACACACTTAGATAATAACTTTTAACATTTAAAGATATGACTGATGAAACTTCATACGTCCCTCATTGAACTCATCAAGAACATTCTATAACCCTTAGAATGCACAACAACACAGTAAAAAGGTAAAAAGACTAAACTACCCATAAATATGCTCAAAACTTAAATTAAATCAAACATACCCTAAACATGTTATGTATCAAACTTGACCTAAATCACCTCATAGGTCCATAGGAAGAATATGACAAGATTTAAGCAACCAAAACCACTCAAAGTAGGCCCAAGGCTGAATATCCCATAAATGGGTAAAAATGCCATTTTCAACATTTAACTCCTCACATGAACATACATGGTTAGATGATTAAATAGGCAAGACATACGTGCTATAAAATTCAACATAACACCTCATTAAAGCCTTAACATGCTCATCTAATCCCAAATTCATGCTCCTAACACAAAATCATAATTATGCTTCTAAATGAAACAAAACATAATAAGAACATAAGAACATATAATAACACATAAAGTTCTTTTAGCTAGGAGTTTAGGAGGTTTATCTCAGTCTTAAGATATGATAAAATAAACAAGAAGAGAAAAACTAAAAACCACTTTGTTATAAATAAAGATTTAACCTGATTTTGCTTAACTAAACACTTATAGGTTAAGGCTAAGGACTTAGAAGTAAAGAAAATGATTAACCATGGATAAATGAGTATCGATAATGCTATCATTAATTGAATCTAGAGATCTTATCCTAGATTATTAATTAGTTAGACAATAGATCATAAATGAACCTTGGTTTGTTTGCATAAAAGGATGCTAGCATGCGGACATGTGTGAGCTTCCATAGGTTAATATAATAAATACTACCATATTATTCAATGATCGGTTAATATTCCTATGTTGAATATATCCTCATAACCATATTATCTCATTATTGTTATTTGGTTATTCTACTAAATGTTATTTTCTTCTTTTTGTCATTAGTAATTAGTATTTCATAAAATTGATAGCGGATAAAATAAATTTGATAATATAAATTTACAAATTAAATTACAGTTTATGTAATATCAACCCCTACTCATTGCTTACTACTTTTTTGAAGAAGAAAAGTTAAATTTGATGGCTTATTATGTCTAAAAATATCTAAATAAATAAAAATATTAAAAATAATTATGTAATATTTTTAAACTATTTAGAGAACAAGAACACTAAACTAGAGTGGTACTCAAAGTTTTGTATATTTCAAATAACCATAAGGAACTTTTTAGGGCTTAAAATATGCAATTAATTCATACTAATATGATAAATAATGTCTTTTTGTTGAGAACTCTTTTTAGTACTTTGATAAGTCCTAAGAGACTTAAAAAATATGAGGAATTTGAATATCCACTTAAAATAAGACTCTAAAAAGATTTCCAATGCCAAAAGTGGCTTACATGTCTCATAGAGCACAAAATTATAAGAAAGAACAATAAGTCATGAATAAAACACAACTAGGAGGTCAAAACTTTTAAAATATGAGATAAAATATCTATCTAAGGGAACTTAAGCTTCACCAATATAGATGTTAAATAATTCATGATTCCCAAAATAATAAGGGTATTACATAAGATCCTAACAAAAACTATAAAAAACATAGAGTAAACATATCGATACCTAGTAATTGAGTTATACCAACTTACCAAAATAATTAGCAATCAAATTTTCTACGAAATAAGAACCACATCAAGTTAGCAACATAAAAAGAGAAATATCCAAAAGAAAAGAAAATAAAAAATATATATAATGAAATGACATACACTAACAATGCCATTATTTATTCCTCATAGGTGAAAACATAATTTGCATTAACCACTTGATTACTTCCAATTTTGAGTTCTCTACTAGCAATTCTAATGCCTATTATTTCATTTTTCATCTTCACTCATCTTGAGAACTAGAAGTATTTGAGGCTGTACTCTTACCACCTACTATACAAAAGGTGTTTTTAAGGTTAGTTATAATAATAATAATAATAATACTAATAATTAAAGGGATAGAAGGGTGTGGAGTTTGTAACGTGAGAATGTTGAATGTAGGGACATGGATCATCTATTTTCTCAGCATACTATAGCTAAAAGAGTGTGGAGAGGAGTTTTAATGAGTAGCGATTACTACTTCCCTTTTTACCTTAGCAAAACTACTAGCAATGGATGATTTAAATCACTCGAGTAGTGAAGGCGAAATTGTGGTTAAGGGGAGCTAGGCCTTCCATCTAGTGTGATAAGAGACCATTGAACGCTTTGCTTATATGAAATAATCCTTACATATTGACATAAAATGCTAATTGTTGCAATTGTGTACTTATGCCCTACTAAGGATGAGTGTGTGTCTTCAATTCCTAAAGGTTGCACAATTTAATTTTTGTCCAGGAATATTAACACAATGCACTTACCAAATCCCATAGTTAAAGCCTATATTGTCTTCACCCACCCATCAATCTATCTCTTTAAGAAATAAAAATAAATAAAACCTACAAATATATGTTTATTTTAATCATATATTTCTAGATATCAATATTTTGTTTATTAGTTTATGCAATTTTTTATCCTATTTATTTACTTTATGTTCACCTAATTAAATATAGATACCTTGATTATTAATATTCTTATCGAGAAATTCAAAAGTATATTTTGCTAGATAAGTTGATTTTATGTTTCTCATCATTATTACATGTTTTATATTGTTAGAACTAAATAAAAATATCTCTACATAAAAATAACTCTAATTATATTTATTATTACCTAAAAAAAATAAATACATAGTTCCTATGAATATGTTGATTTTGTAGTCTATGTATCTATAAATGTTTTATATTGTATCATTAAATACAAATATCTTAATTACTAATTCTATTGCCTAAAAAATTAAAGAATAATCATGGAGAATATGTTGAATTTGGAAGTTCCATATATTTTATATTGTTAGAACATTCTTATTATTTGATAATAAGTTATTCCAGTTTTCGGTGTTTGAATAAAAAATCTAAACAAGAATAAATTATGAAATTAAATGACCAATTCATATATATATATATATATATATATATTTGTGACACTCATAAAAATTTAGGTGTTTGGTATCATTAATATTGAGACTGTAAAACCCCCATTCTTCAATACAAAAATAATTAGTTTTAAAACATTATAGAAGCAAAAAATACCAAAAACATCTAGAAAAAACGGGGGTATTACCGGTGCACCTAGCACATGATAGACGTAAAACTCCCGCCCCATAAATGTAGGGATTTACAAAATAAGTCCACGCTGGGTTCCAAAATATTTGAAATGCAAAGTAGGGAATAAACTGATAGTACTAAAATACATCAAGATTAAGACAAAATAGGGCAAAGCCAATACCCCGGTCCTTTATGGACCTACAAAATAATCTTTAGGTCTCCACACTCTTATACCCCAAGCCCAACATAAGATAGGTTGATCTCTATAACTCAATTACTAGGTATCCAAATATGTGATCAGGCTGCATTACTTTATCATGATTACATGATATAATTGGATTTACATATGTTATCATGAACATAGAATTGATGAATGCATATTTTTATATATTTTATGCACTTTTTACTTTAAGCTTTTAGTTTTTATTTGCATAATATGTGAGGTTTTTTAATATTACTTTTAATTATTGTCTTAATTTATAATAATCTCATGTATTTAATTAATTTAGAGTGTAAATTTATTTTTATATAATTTTTACATCTTGTATTTTAACCTAAATTATCAGCTAAAAATATATCTTAAAATGAAAAAAATTATTATTTGAAATAATTTTAGGAATTTAATTAATATCTACTTAATTTTATTTTATATGAACTAATTTTATGGTATGTGTATGGAGTAAGAAATCAAGGGAAAAAATAAACATGGTGCAACGAAAGAAAAAAAGGAAATTAAAAGGAGCAAAAGAGGATGACGTAGGAGATAATACAATGAAAGAGAGGGAGTAGGGAGCACAGTGTAATAAATGAAAAAGAAAAATAGAGAGAAGGGGAATAAAGCCCAAAGAGGATGAAAAAAAATTTCTAAAAGAAGAGAAAGGGCATGGAAAGTGAGAAAGGAAAAGGGTGGCAAGGAAAAATTATAGAATAAAGAAGACAACATTGGTGCCTGAAGTAGAAAAATTCAATATTACGAGCTATCTAACTACAATATTGTTTAGTTCTAGTTTTAAATTTAAAGTGTTGTAATTTTATATTCAAATATTTTTAGGTTTAATATTTTATGTATAATTTAGATGCTTTATTTAATTTGATTATTTTTATTTTAATTAGTATCATAAAATATGGTGAAACCATATTCTTTGTATTGATAAATTAATTAATTACTTGATTAGTAGAATACTCTATTTATTTTATGTTATTATTCTAAATTATGCCTAATTAATATATTGATCACCTTTAACTATCATTTGACAAGTCGATAAAAGATACGACGACTGATTCTCCACTTTAAGTTAAATAGCATAAATAGGAATTAAATGGGTTGTGAGAATAATGACATGATTTCTACAACAATAGGGAATGATAAATAATTAATTGAACATAAAATATTATATTTATTTAAATCCTTTGATTAGAGAAAACAAGACTAATAATTGGCAATAAGACTTAGCTCAAGAGTGTGTATTAGTTAAATATTTCTATTGACACATTAATTGGTCATTATAATTAGATAGAGGTGGATTTGGATTTCTCAGTAGCTTTATTAATTGATTTTACTTTTATTGGATTTTATTTTATTTTGTTTTAGTTTAGTTTATTTGAATTAAAATTCTTAGTTTAGATTTAGTTATTTCTTTATTTGACTTTGATTGTTTAAACCTGATTAGAATGACTAGAGTTTGTGTCATTATTTAGTCTCTATGGGAACGATAATCTGGTGCTCATTGTGCCCTGTATTACTCATGATAGGTATACTTGCCAATGGGTATATTTGGCTGGCACCATGCTTTTTGGACAATTATTGGGGACTAATTTAATAGCTCTTGACTCAAAAATATAAATCCTTATCTAGAATTTTTTATATATATTTATTTATTTTATCTTTTATTTTATTTGTTTAATTAACTTAGTTTTCTTGGTCTTTGGTATTTTTGTATTGGTGTAAGTCACTAGTGCATGACCTAAAGAAATCCTAATGAATTGGTGGCTTTGGATCCAGAGATTAAAAAAAATTCATAAATTAAGGGTGCATTTAAAAATTATTGTCACTGTGAGGAAACAAATTTAACAAATGGCTCACGAGGAGAAAAATTAGTTTTAAGAAGTTAGGAGATCAAGCATTAGAAGACCTATGGTTGAAGTGCATAAATTTGAGATAAAACATGCAATCATTTAGATGATATAAACTTCGGTCTAATTTGGAGGTATGCCTAATGATGATCCGCATGCTCATATTACCACTTTTATTAAAATTTGTGATACTTTTAAAATAAATGATGTTTCTAGTAATGCTATTAGGCTTAGATTGTTTCCATTCTCATTATGTTATAAGACTAAGAGTTGGATAAGTTCATTAACACTTGGTTCTTTTTTAATTTTGGATGAATTGATGAAGTTGTTTCTTTCTAAATTATTTCCACCTACAAAAACTGCTAAGTTAAGAAATGACATCACCACGTTTATAAAAAAAATGATATAGATTTACTATATGGTACATGAGAGTGATTTAAGGAATTATTAAGGAAATGTTCACATCATGGCTTGCCTATCTAGTTACAAATGAAAACATTTTATAATGGTATCTCTGCTACTAACCATTCTATGTTAGATGCAGTTACAGGTGGTACTTTTATGAATAAGACTCCCAAGCATATTTATGATTTTATTGATGAATTAGCCTTAATTTCTCACAAATGGCATTCTGAATAAGCTCCGGTATAAATGAATGTAGGAATTCATTATATCGATGCCATCACCGCATTAGAGGTTAAAATGGATTTACTCACTAAAAAATTAGATAAGATGAGTGGTCCTTCATATAAGCAAGTCCAAGCAATTATATTTGTTTACGACTTATGTGGTGGACCACATATTAGCACATAATGTCAATTAGGTGATATTTTACACCCATCTTATGATCAAATTAATTATCTTGCTAACAATGTAGGTAGACAAAATAATCCTTACTTAAACATGTATAATCTGAGGTAGAGGAACCATCCAAACTTTAGTTGGAGGAATGAAAATCTAGTAAGCCCCCTAGATTCTCACCACAAAGGCCTATTCCACTTACTCCAATGCTACCTCAAAAAATATAGAAGACTTCCTCGGAAGAAATGGCGAGCAAGTTCATTATCAATGCACAGATATGTTTCCAAAATCAAGAAGCCTCAATCATGAATTTGGAAGAATAGATTGGGCAGTTAGCTAATGAATTTTTTCAAAGGGAACCCAACGTGTTGCCAAGTGGCACAATGATGAACCCAAAAGAGTAAGTTAATGCTATATCATTAAAGAGTGGGAAGGCGTTTCCCAAACCACAACCTCAAGAGGTAACAAAAGACGATGAGAAAGGTCTAAAATTAGTGTCTAAGTCACAACCCATTTCAAGAGATAAAACCATATGTCCCTCCTCTCCCATTTTTGGGAAGTATAAGTCAAAGTAATTTAGATGCAAAAATTGCTAAATTTTAAGATATTTTGAAAAATTTGCATCTTAATTTGTCATTGATTGATATTGTGAGGGAAACGCCTAACTATGCCAAAATTATTAAGGATATCCTTACTCATAAAAGAAAATTGGAAGATTATGATAACATAAGCTTAAATGAGGAGTGCTCTACTATTTTAAAAAATAAATTATCTCCTAATCTTAAAGATCCAAGAAATTTTACTATTCCTTTTGTGATTAGAAATTCGAAATTTGACAAAGTGCTATGTGACTTACATGCTAGCATAAGTTTGATGCATTTCTCTATTTATAAGCGTTTAGGTTTACGAGAGCCAAAACCCACTAATATGTCTTTGCAGATGGCTGATATATTTATTAAGTATCCTAGAAGCAAAATAGAGAGTGTTTCAGTCAAAGTGGATAAATTTATATTTCCTTTTGATTTTGTTGTTCTTCATATGGAAGATGATCAAATAATTCCTCTTATTGTTGGTAAACCATTTCTAGATAAAGAAAAGACTCCGATTGATGTCCACAAGGGTAAGTTGATTCTTCGATTTCAAGATGAGAAAGTTACATTTAGTGTTTTTAAAAGCATGAAATACCCTTCTGAGGATGACATTACTATATCATGGATGTATTGGATGAAGTAATTAATGATTTCTTTCAAGCAAGCATCATACAATTTCCTTTAGAGATATGTTTGGTATAATATCAAGGGAATAAAGATGGAGAAGGGGTCAAAGAGGTCATTCAATACCTAAACACTCATCCACCCTATAAGAGAAACAAAGTAGTCCCTTTACGAGGAATAGAATGAGATCAAGTCCCAAAGTTAAAACCATCCATTAAGGAACCACCAAATTTGGAACTCAAGACACTTCCTAAATGCTTAAAGTATATTTTTATTGGTTATAATGATACCCTTGTTATTATTATTTCTTCATCGTTAACTGAGCTACAAGAAGAAAAGTTGACGAGAGTGCTTAAGGAGCAAAATAGTTCCTTTGGATGGACTATTGTCGAAATCGGGGATTAGTCCTTCCACATGCATGTAAAAAAATCCTCATGGAAGATAATTATAATAAGGTTATCCAACTTCAAAGCCAACTAAACCCAACAATATAAGAGGTGGTGAAGAAAGAGGTAATTAAACTATTGGATGCATGTATGATCTATCCCATCTCTTATAGCTTTTAGATTAGTCCTATATAAGTGATTCCTAAGAAAGGTGGAATTACCATGATTAATAATGATAATAATGAGTTGGTACCTACTAGAATTATTATAGGATGGTATGTTTGTATTGATTTTAAAAAATTAAATGATTCCACAAGAAAATATCATTTCATTTTCCCTTTATTGGCCAAATGCTTGAGCATTTAGTAGGACATGAATTTTATTGCTTTCTAGGTGACTATTCTAGTTATCTACAAATTCTCATTTCTCTCGATAACTAAGAAAATACCATTTTTACTTGTCCTTATGGTACTTTCGCATATAGGTAGATGCCTTCTGGACTTTGTAATGCTCTTGCTACTTTCCAAAGATACATGATGACCATATTTCATGACATGGTTGAGGAATTTATGGATGATTTTTTAGTATTTTGCTCATCTTTTGACACATGCTTGGATAACCTTGAGCTTGTGATAAGACATTGTGAGGATACCAATATTTTTTTAAATTGGGAAAAATATCATCTAATGGTGTAAAAAGGTATAGTGTTTGTTAGGACATAAGATCTTTTGTAAAGGAATTGAGGTAGATAAAGCAAATATATAAATTATTGAAAAATTATCTCCCCTAAAATGTGTTATGGACTTTCTTGGTCATGTTAATATCTATAGAAGGTTAATTAATGATTTTTCCAAAATTTCAAAACCTCTATATGACTTATTGGCTAAAGATTTTACCTTTGAGCATTATGATGGGTTTTTAAAGGCTTTTAACACTCTTAAATAAAAAATAGTGAATGCTCCTATAATTTTTGCCCAAATTGGAATCTTCCTTTTGAAATCATGTGCAATGATAGTGATGTGGCTTTAAGAGCATTTTTGGGATACTGTAGGGACAAACTTTTTTATATTATTTATTATGTTAGCAATACTTTGAATTCTACACAAAAGAATTATGTCACTACCGAAAAAGAATTGCTAGACATGGTTTTGCTTTTAATAATTTTCTCCTTTATTTGTTACTTAATAAAATCATTGTGTATACTAACCATGATTTTTTGAGATATCTTATTATTAAGAAAGATACTAAGCCCATAATTATTCGATGGATCTTACTACTACAAGAGTTTAACTTGGAGATCAAGGATAATAAGGGAAGCAAAAATAACGTAGCGGATCCTCTTTTCCATTTACCATCATCATATGAGGTAAGTAAGGAGGGTGAGTCTGTTCTTGACACATTCCCTCATGACACACTCTATGCTATTACAAATCATCCCTAGTATGTTGATATTGTAAATTATCTTGTAAGTGGAATTTTTACTAATGACTTTCCATATCATCAAAGGAAGAAATTCATATATGACTTGAGATATTATTTTTAAGATGCTCCTCATCTTTATAAAATATGTTCTGATCACGTAATAAGAAAATGCATCCCTAAACATGATTTTCATTCTATTTTATCTCATTATCATAGTAAAGAATATGGTGGTAATTTTGGATCCACCAGAATTGTAACTAAAGTTCTAAAAAATGGTTTTTATTGGCCTACATTATTTAATTATGCTTATGATTTTGCTAAAGCTTGTGGTATATGTCAAATGGTTGGTAATATTTATCAAAAAAAAAGAATTTTCCCATACAAATATTTTAGTTGTTAATTAATGATGAGGTGGGTATTGACTTTATAGTATCATTCCCTAAATCTATGCATAATGAATATATCCTTGTTGTAGTCTATTATGTGTTAAAGTGGGTAGAGGCTATCACAACTTCCAATAATAATGCAAAAGTTGTCACCAAATTTTTGAAAAAGAATATCTTTGTGAGATTTGGAATGCCAAGGTTTATTATAAATGACGAGGGTTCTGATTTGTGTAATAGAGTGTTTGATGATCTCTTGGAAAAGTATGGAGTTATGCATAAGGTTACAACTCTGTATCATCCCCAAACTAGTGGACAAGTAAAAGTTTGAAACCAAGAAATTAAAAGGATATTAGAAAAATACTTAATGCATCTAGTAAAGATTGGTCTTTAAATTTAGCTGACGCACTTTGAGCATATAAGACCACTTTTAAAACCCTTATAGAAATATCTCCATATAAGCTTATTTTCATAAAGTCTTTCCACCTTCTTGTACAACTTACGCATAAATCTTTTTGGGTCACTCATTTGCTTAACATGAATATGTAGGCTGTAGGTGAAATAAGGCTCCTACAATTAAATGAGTTTGATAGATTTTGATTAGGTGCATAAGAAAATGTTCAAATATACAAGGAACACACAAAGAGAATGCATGATCAAAGAATCATAAAAATAGAGTTTCGAAAAGGGAAAAAAGTACTCCTTTTTATTCTCGCTTGCAATTATATATTGGTAAGTTGTGTTCACATTAGTTAGGATCATTCATAGTGACACAAGTTTTTCCCTCTAGAGTAATAGAGATAAGTACTATATAAAAAGGAATGTTTAAGGTAAATGGACACGAGCTAAAAGTTGATGAAGGCGGAGAGATTAAGAGCCTCAAAACCATCATATTCTTAAAGAATCCTAAGTGAATGGGACTAGAGTCAAGATAATGACTATAAACAAGTAATTCTTTAGGGACAAACCAAGTGTGTGTTTAATCTATATTTTTTTAATTTTTTTCTTTGGATTTTATTTTGATTAATTAGGCATTATGATTTTTTTGTATTTACAAATGCATAGCAACTTAACATGTTTATGAAAAATTATAGGGTATAAAGATATAAAATTTTTGAAGTTGGGTGGTAACACAAAGGGAGCACTTGTGAGGTTAAATAGAGTCGGGAAGTGTTTTTCATCATGAGATATGTTGGCATAGACACACAAACTCCTTCCCTGGTATTTTTATAATATTTTCATCACATTTTAGGTACCTTTTTTTGTATGCTCTCACTTATACTGAATTGCATTTCCCTCCTTTGTGTAGATTGATTTTCCATTGAGGACAATGTCCATGATAAGTGTAGGAGAGTTTTGGTTCATTTTTGTACTTCATTGATTTTCTATGTGTTTATTCATTCATTTATTTATTATTATTTTTTAGTTTTTTGCATGATTTGTGTTTAGTTAAGTCTTTTTGGGTTTTTTTAGTCTTATGAGCCCTTAAATAGTCAATGATAAATGTATCTTTGAAATCATACAAAAAGGGTATCACAAAACTAATATAAAGTCAAGTGGATAATTTTTTATGTTAATATTAATATAGGGAGCACATATCTATATGATTGGATGTGAATAGAATGAGAACATGTATGATCTTTTATCTATCAGCCTGACATGCTGAGATTCATCACAACCCATAGTGAGCTTTTGAGCCATATATGCCTTATTGTTTAAGCATTTTACATAAAATAATCTATATTTTATTCTCTTCATTTTTCTTTGTAAACCTCATATGCACTAAATTAATTTGATCAAATTACTTACCGTAGCTCTTTTAATAGACTATAAAGATCACTACAACTTTTTCATATGCTAATCAAAGCTTCAAAGTTACAACTGCCCTAATTGAGAAAGTTATAAAGGTACCTTAGGTTTTACCACCACATAGCCAGATAGTCTCCTTCCCCATTTTTTTTATGTACATGAGTTGTATAACCCCTTAGTTAACCACTTTGAGCCTTTTATATTGACATTTTTTTCATCACCCACTTTTTTCCTAACCAAACCTAAAACACATCTCTATCATTATTCTAAAAACTAGTAGAAATTTTGTTGAGACTTACACAAATGATTCAAGGTAGCATACAAAGAAAGTGTTAAAGAGCATAAAAAAAAGAATAAGTGTGGGAGAGGTAAAAAAAAAAGATAAAAAAATTAAAAAAGAAGAAGGGAAAATTTGTTTTTTTTTCTTTTCTTTTATTTTGAGAGAATTGGTGAAAATGATGCAGAGGCCCAACATGATGACATGCCATGTAATGAAAAAAAAAATACCTTGATAAGTTTGAATTTGTAAGAAGAGTCTCTATATCAACATGATTCTACTAGGTTTTAGGATATTTTGTTGAATCCTTATTTCAATTTTCTTCATTAAACCTACCCTTGTTATAACCCTCATAAAATCCTATTTGATTCTTGAAATAGGAAACCTTGATTTATTAGAGATTAGTCACATGAGTCAAGCATATGGTTTAGTTAATTTGGCAAGAACTTGATATCTTTCATAGGGTTTTTATATACAAAATATGAACTTTATTTATTGATATATGTGAGTTACTTGTCAAATTTTTTTTCATCCTGTCTCACATATCTGAGTGTGTTGATACATATGTAGCTATGAATTTGATAGAAAAGTAAAAATAAGAGGGTATATCTTTGTGAAAATGGATCTCGATATGACTAAGGCATAGTTAGGTTTTCATTCATTATTATTGTTTTGTTTATATTTTACATGTATATGTGTGAACCATATGTTGGAATTAACCTTTTAAAATTTTCAAAGCTAAATCTTGATTTAGTGCTAATATTGGTGTTATGAAAGTGGAAAAATTCCTAGATAACATTTGTTAGGGGTGTTAGAAGTGTGTTTTTCAATTGCATGTGATTTGTGTGTGATTTTGTGGGTATATCATCTGCGAAACCATCACAAGACCTTACTCATCCTCTAAGGGTGACCTAAGGGTTTAAAGGGCTTCTTGCATATATTAAATACAATTATGAGACCTACGAAAGTAGTTATTTAGTTCTATTTTTATTATTATTATTATTATTATTATTATTATTATTATTATTATTATTATTATTATTATTATTATTATTATTATTATTCTTTAAGTCATATCTTACTTGAGGACAAGTAATAAGCTAAGTGTGGGGGTGTTGATAAACGGATATTTTTATATATTTTATACCGTTTTTTACTTTAAGCTTTTGGTGTTTATTTGCATAATATGTGAGTTTATTTATATTACTTTTAATTATTTTATTAATTTATAATGATCTTATGTATTTAATTAATTTAGAGCTTATAGTTAATTTTCATATAATTTTTACATCTTGTTTTATTTTAACCTTAACTTTTAGCTAAAAATATATTTTAAAAAGAAAAAATTATTATTTGAAATAATTTTTTATGTTATAGTAAACTTAGGCAAATCATAATTCATCATGCTTTCCACCACAATTTACACACTAAGAATAATTGCATATAATCATGTAGACAAGTTATTCAAGCAACTTGCTAGAGCTTCTGCAATCCACTTGCATAAAGCAGCCGGAAAAAGTTGACCCGACCCGAAAAATCCGACGAATATCAACTCGATCCGTCCGAAATCCGATCTGATTTTATCCGAGTAATTAAATGCCCGAAACCTATCCGACCCGATGCGATACATATCCGATATCCGATATAACCCGAGAAATCATAAGCCCGAAATAAACCCGACCTGACCCGCTATTCACCCGAAACCCGATATAACCCGAAAAACTATAAATCTGAAATGACCCGACCCGATCCATTATTTATCCGAAATCTGATATTATCTGAAAAATTATAAACCTATAAAGATTCAACTTGGTACTGCCCAAAAATTAACATTAACCCATAACTCAAAATTTTTAAAACTTCATAAAACATGAAATAATATAGATGTGCAACTAATCCATACTAGCACTTACATCAAAATCTAGAAACAATATACTTTCATAAAATTTATATCACTTATGTATATACAAATACAATATCCATTGATACCAATAGAAATAAAAGTAGAGAAAAAAAAAAGAATAACACTACTATGCCATTTAAATATTAGTTCAATTCCATTATTCCATCTAGTACCATAAGATAATAACAGTGCAACCTTGAACACTATATATTAGTATCTATACGGCCATACCTTGCAATATAGCACCTACAACATCATAGAAAAGTAGGAAAAATCTAGAGTGAGAATGTTAGTTATTCATTATAAAAATTGAAGATTAATATTTTTTTATTACATCAACAGTGTTAAATAGTAAGAAGTCAATATTAGTTGGTCTTTTGTCAATAATAGTCATTATTACTTACTTTATTTAATTTTTATCTTATTTAGCTTGATATGATCTAATCAAAATATATAATAAAAAACTAATATGTTGTTATTATTATTTTTGTCATAATTGATATTCATTGATTACTATTATTATTGTTATCATTATTTTTGTATTATTATTATTATTATTATTATCATATTTATTAAAATTATATTGATATGATGTGATCAATCTCTTTTAAAAATAATATGAGAAGTACAACCTTAGAAGTCTTCATTTGTTATCAATTATCAATGACTATTATAAGTTAATATCATGTAAGGAGCATATAAGATATAAATATAATATAAACTTAAAATAACACTAGAACTCAATATGACCAAGCTAATAACGGAGTTGAATTATAAGTTATACCTTAACATAAAAAGAAAAGTGATACGATTTGAAAAAGTTTAAATTTGAAACGTCAGATACATCTCTAAAGATAAAATAATGATAAAAAATTCTAAGGCCCCAAAACAATTAATATAATAATTCACTTTTAATTGAATAAGATAAATTAAAATAAATGATCCCAAAATAATTAGCTTTTAATAATATCTTGGAATAAAAAGAAAGAAAGAAAATGACACAAGCATGGATCAAATATGAAATGACCTAAATTCAATCTAAATTCGACCCGAAAATATAATAATTGAAACTCAACCGAGCCCGATCCGAACCCGAACCGAAATTAGAACAACCCAAATTTACCCAAATCCGAGTCCATCAGATCTCAAACAGACCCGACCCGAGAGCTTAGAATGACCCGAGATTATCCGATACCGAGTTGATCCGAATCAAACCCGATCCAGCCTGACCCGATAAAATGATCCGAAATTATCCGAAATCGATATAACCCGATTATTATGTTACCCGATCCGATAGTGACCCGACTCGCCCGATTGCCAGCTCTAAGCACCCATTAGGTCCAAGTTCTAGGTTTAGATAATCCATAAGGTTATTTATTTATAAGACATTATTTATATTTGAGAAATGGACTAGGCTATCTCCCCATAGTCTCACAATACCATGGAAGTCACACAAAATACCATATGGCATAAAGTCCGATCGAAGCTAAGTAACCACAATGGACATAAAGTCATGGCAGAAGCCAAGTAAACTACTTAGGTGACTAGAGTCTTTAACATTAATACCCTATAGTACATCAATAATGTCTAGAGTAGGTAAGGCATTGAGATTTACTAGGATCCCACCCGGATGCACTATAAACCCCTAAAGGCATACTAACCCTTGATACCTAATGGAGGATTGGATAATCTAGACCCATGTATTGATTTGTCACCTTTCCCTTTAAGTGATTAGTATCTTATTCTCTATGATTATTGTAACACCCCAAAATTCACTAATTTTTTTTTTCTTAAAAGCGGAAGCAATTAAATTAGAAGCACTGAAAACCTGTGAATTCTGGAAGTGTTACCGCCACACTTAGTACCAGACCGGTTCTCTCCGACCGTTCCAGTACCAAGTGCTAAGGCTAAGAAAAGAAATAATCAATACAATTCAATTTCCAAATAAGCATTAAACGGTTGTAAAACAAAATCAGAGTACGCATCAAGAAATGTAATTCATTTCCAAAAGAGAATTAAACTTACAATCGATAAAAGATTAACAAAAAGAATTAGAGTCATATAAAGACTATGATATGGCCACAACTCTCTTGAATCTCGAGCCAAACATGCTCAACACTCAGCCCCAACTGATATCTCGCCCACCTGCACAAATCAGAAGGGCATACTACTCGTGGGAATGAGCAGCACCCATAAAAAGGGTGATCAGTATGCTACGTACTGAGTAAGGTAACCGAGCACTAAGGCCGACACATAAGCACACAATCCATGCAGATAAAAGATCATAAACATGATAACATAATTCATGTGATCATCCAAGTAAAAGTATAAAGGCCCATATGTATATAATCCGATTCAATTACTTAGTTTATCTCTTATCAGGAATCATGTCACACCATACTTTTATTCAAGTCCATACGATTACGGGAACCCCACTATTTTTGCCGGTGGATCGGTCGCGAGGGAAACGTTCCCTACCACTATTTTAGCCGGTGGATCGGTCGCGAGGGTAACATACCCTGCCACTATTATAGCCGGTGGATCGGTCTGGCCCCTTCTCATACGGTGTTCCACTTTAAGTGATTAGTGTCTTCCCATATCTTTCAACATATAATGTTTTGTTTTGTTGAGCTCGGGATCCCCCACTATTATAGCCGGTGGATCGGTCGCGAGGGTACATGCCCTGCCACTATTTTAGCCGGTGGATCGGTCGCGAGGGAAATAAAAGAAAAAGGAAGAACCGGGCCGGTCGGGCGCGACGAGGTAAGGTTTTAAATGAAACGACGAGCTTCGGAGGAAACGGAGCCAAAACGCAGCGTTGGAAGGGCGACGAAGGGCGCCGCGCGGGCTGGGCCGTGCCGAAGAAGAAGAAGAAAAGAAAAAAGGGAACTGGGCCGCGAGCTGGCCCAGTTCGGCGAGAAGAAGAGGAAAAAGAAAAAGAAGAAAAAGAAAGAAAAAGAAAAGGAAAAAGGAAGAAAGAAAAAGAAAAAGGGAAAAAGGAAAGGAGAAATAAAATAGGTTAGACCCAATTAAATTAATCTAAATATTTAGAATATTTAAAAATATAATATTTAAATAAAATAATATTTAAATCCCTTTTTAGGCTAAATTAGGATTTTTAAAAGACTTTCCATAAATTCCATTTTAATTAGCAAAACACCCTAATTTTCTTCCATTAATTTATTTATAAAATTAACATTAATTTGAAACTATTTTCTCCTCATTATTTTAAATAAAATAATTTATTTAGTTAATTTCCAAAATACAAATCCTTAATTAGCTAAAATACCCAATTTCTCTTAATTAACATACTTATAAATTTATTCTTGATTTTCCCTAATTAATTTCCTTTTATTTTAATCAAAATAATTTATTTAATTAATCTTTATGATAAAATCTCATTTAAATATAATATTTAAGATTAGAATTTTTCGGGGCATTTCAATTATGTTATCACATCAAACCCACACAATAACCAAGAAAATCATTCACACTATCATTCCAACTTAACTATCATTATCATCCAAAACATGTGATGAGAATTCCATTAATACCTAACCAGGTTAAATCCATCCATTAAGTTTATCCACTTATGCCAAAATTCTTGATTATATCATCCAATAGTAGAACAATAGCATATTTACTCCAATTTATCCATTAAAATCTTTTAAAGGCCCTTATAGAGAATGTAATGGATTATAATCCCATGAATGCACTCACTAAGTCAGTTAGTTCATGACAAGATATGTATTCTTATCATTAAAGAATCATGTTATATCATAATACCAAAACTCATATTATGTTGAGGTCAAAAGAAGTAAAACAACACTCTCTAGCTAAACCGGTCGATCAGTTTCAACAAACCAATTGACTAGTTTAGCTCAGCTAAACCCTAGAGTTCTCTATCAAAACAAGTTAATTGATTGGTCAAACCAAGAAACTACTTTAAGACTAGCTAATTGGTTTTAACAAACCAATCATTAGGTTGGACCAGAGACCACCCATAATTATCATTAGGGAACAAATCGATTGGTTGGGCTAACTCATCAATTATTCTAACAACCAGTAGATTGGTCAGGCACAACCAGTCAATAGGTTCAAATAGAGATCAACCCAAACTCATCACAAACAAACCAATCGAAGGATTAGGCTAACCATTCAACCATTCTAAGAACCAGTCAATCAGTTTAGTTTAACCAGTTGATTAGTTTGCTCACAAACTTCAAATGTCAGACATTTTAAACATTAACAAGGATCCAAAACCCACACACATCAAAACCATAACATTAATATTATTGAAAACTATGATTACACATGCTCATATACTATTCATGTTGCATTTATAGAGAATACGCCATATTTTGTCATGAATTCATACTTTCCTCAAAATATCTAAAGATCCTAGTATGAGTATCCAAAATAACAACATTAACATATAATCATGCAAAGATTCAAAATCCACAACCTACATTAGCTCACATTCTCATCCATACTATATTTCAAAGGTAAGAATAACTTAATTGAATGCTTAGCTAAACATCTAGGCCAAAATATCAAAACCTTTAGTTGGAAAAATCAAACTTTAAAACACCTCAAAATAAGATATCAAAACTCAAAAACCTTATTAAAAAACTCATAAATCAAAGAAATATGAAATAGGGAAAGAAAAATAGGATTTACTACCTCCAAGAGATTCCAAGGAGAAAAAACTCAAAACCTCAACTTTCTTCCAAATCTATCCCTTCCTGCTTGAAGGTAAAAATAAGAGGGAGTGGAGGAAGGATATAAAGAGGTAACCAAATTGCAAAACAAGGCATGAAATGAAGAAGAGTAGAACTCAAGTGTGGGAAAACTTAGAGTATCTTGGTGGATAAAAAGGATTGAAGGGAAAAGACGGTTATGACTATTTATGCACAAAGAATCGGTTAAGACTCAAAGGAAAGAAATGAAATAGATCAAAATCCTACTTTTCTTCTTCAAAATCAGACCATATATGGTAGATTTATCAAGAACAAGACTAGCTTTCTTCGTAGGACTCAACTTCTTGTAAAAAGGTCGAACATAAGAAAGGAAATTGGCATATCCGAGTGGGAAAGAACTCTCCCAAGTGTACAGTGAAAATATGGAATGGACCAACGATCTAGAGCTATACAGAGGAGAGAAGAAAAATATAAGGGGATAAGGTCATCCTCCCCATTTTCTGCTGAAAATTAAACAATCAAATCCGTTTGAGATATAATTAAAGCTGGCATAAACGATAACAAAAATTTAAAGATTACCTAGAAAATGGATTAGAGTTAGATTATAAAGGTTTCAAAATGGTAAAAGATTTTTTGCAGAAAAAATCAAACTTGAAACATCACTCAGCTCGACAAACCGATCGATCAATTTGGTCAAAGTAGTCGATTGGTCCCCATGAACCAAAACATTTACTGAAAATGGAAAACTGGTTGACCAGATTATAGAACTAGTCAACTAATATGCTAGGATAACTCATTTCTTCTCAATTTCCCCAAATTCTTCCATTTCCTTTTCAAATCAAACCCAAATCATATTCTTAAATCAATATCAAACATTATCCAAATTTTGTTAAACACAAAACTTTCATACTTTATAAATCTCAATGTATGGGTTATCATAAAGATTTATTTGATAAAAAATTATTAGAAATAACAACACTAATAAAATGGTTAAGTATTTTTAGCGGTTGATATCAATATGCATACATACACTCATAAAAAAATGTGTATATTGTCATTATTGTTGGCTCTTACTACTTATATACTATATTTTTTCTATTTATCTAATTTAGTTTATATAATTTTGACATTCGAACCATATAAAGGAACTAATGACTTCATTTATTAGGTTAATTTTTAGAGAAACATCCCTATTCAAATAGGTTCACATGTTAAGCAAATATGAATATATTCAAATATTATGTGGTAATCAAAAAGTTGTCTTACTTATGCTTCCTTCTCCTTCCATGTCCATTTTGTTGTCTTTATACCCATGTATCCCAAAATTTCATTTTTGTCCTTTTCATTTTCACCAACTTGTATCCCTCAAAATCCTCAATATTCTACTGTCTCCCTCCCTCCCCACCTTGCCATTTTTTTTGAATTTAGTGATCCATCTTTAGACATAATTAGTTATCAAAACTAAATTTTTTTTACTCTAAACTTTATCTAACTTTATGAGAACCATTCATACTATTTCATTTATTGTCTAAATGAGTATGTGCTGCTCATTTTCTCTCTCATATATAACTATTCTCAACTAACCCACCTTATAATACCCTAATTTTTTTTATTAAAGCATCTCCTGAAACTAAAATATGAAAAATAGGGTGTTACCATTATACCTAGTATAAGAGAAACATTCTATCATTTGTCTCATGCTAGATAGAAGACTAAGCATCCAGAATACAACATAAGATAAAAATTGAAAGTGTGTAATGTAAAAGCAAAGAGATAGGAAATTTTAAGGTTTAAAAACCAAGGCTTCCCAAGCTTAGAACAAAAGTGAAGTACTAGGGACATAAATATTTTAAAAACCAAATTAAATGTCAAGTAAAAATAGATTATGACTCGGTCACTAAAGGACTAACAAAAGAGAACGCCTTTAAAATGCCAACTCTTAAATAAACCTAACTATCATTGTAGTAGAGGAAAAAACACTCACCGGTCATCCTCGAGAACCTACACAAGGCCTTTTTTTTTTTAGAATGAGCAAGGGATTACAACAACAACAACCACCTTATTAGTATGAATGCATACAGAGCAAACCTATCTACCCCTATCATGTAGGTTATGGCACACATAAGGCACACATATTATGCTCATGCCTAAACATACCTAAAACTTACATCATGGTATGCCTTTCATATTCACATAAGGTCATGATAGAATTATATAGTTATATTAATTATTGGAAGCCTGTTAAATCACATGTGAGAATTCATGGATAAGTTATACAACAGACATCATGCTTGAATTCTGTAGGTGTTATGAAGAAAGAATCATATATCACATCTACCCTTCATACATCGTGTATATGTTTTGACTTACATGCAATGATCATGTCATACCACCTTCATGTGACAGGAAATATGACTCATATGACACCCACTCTAGTGTATGCAACCCTTAATCACACGACGACACTTGTTTTATATTTTACACCAAACAAGATTGTGTATTACTCATAATCATAAATCATATGCTAGCTCATAATTACATGTGAGGGTAAGATACTTCTATGGTCATGGAATACCAAAGGTAAGAGCATACATGGGCCTTTATGTTCATGGATACATGAAACATCATACTTAAATGCATACATGCTATATGGTAAGGAAATCATGTATCATAACAATATTAACACTTACCAGTATTGATATTTTAATAAGATCTTAGCACCACCTAAGGTATATCTATATTCCAATCCATTTGTTATCTCTTTATGATAATGATCTCATAATCCACAAGAATATTGATTGAACACCTTGTGTCTCCACCATGAAACTTAGTTATGGAAGCATAATAAAATTAGTGATTATTATAGTAAGCATGTGAGAGTAAATATAAACATTTTATATTCTTATTCATAAGCTAAGGTAGAAACCATAAAATTGCTAAATATAATAATCCTTAAGTACACATATGGTGTAAGCAGAGTATGAGAGGTACCAATACCAACATGGATTTTGTAACATTCCTAATTTTCACAATTGGAAAATTTTTATTTTAGCATAAGAAAACTATAAATATTGGGGTGGTGCCGCCACACTTGATATAAGATGAACTATATATTTTCATCTAATGCTAGATACAAAGCTAAAATTAATAATAGGAAACATTTCAAAAGAAATATCTCTAATCAAGTAAGGTGAAAATAGATAAGAAAATAGTGTTTACAAACATAAAGCTAAGATTTAATATAGAAACAAATAGGATCCTAGAGTCTAAGAGTTTAAATATTAAAAAAAGATAAAAATAATTCAATGCATGGGAAAAAATACTCAAAGTTGGATAACCTAACCCCAAAAGGGATTTATTGGTTATCATCGCCAAAAGGATGGTCATCAAAGGCCTACACAACATTAGCAACATCATCTGCTCACCCAAATAAAAAGTATAGGGTTGTTACATTGCAAGGTAGTATGAGTACAATGAGAATCAAGTAAGATAAGACTACACTATTAGTGGTAAGCCTCATGCTACATGGATGAACATGGTAAAATATAAAGTACATGCTTCCATTATATATAAGTTAACATGAATGATATGCATACTTCATACATCTTATGTAAGTAACAAATATAAGGTAACATGCATGCATGTGCTAAAAGATATACAAGGACCCCAAGCCATATCTAATAATACATCATCGTAATATATACTAACAAGGGACTATTAGGTTGATTGTATCAGATTAGAGTGAAAGGGCATTAAACCTCTACTATGTACTTGTCATGGTAGATTACCTTAGAAGAAAGAAGAAGAAGAAGAAGAAGAAGAAGAAGCTCCAATCTTCAACTATAATGAACATTAGGACCAAGCTAATTGTAATATCCCGTAAAGTTGAGATTTATAAAGTATGAAATTATTATATTTAATAAAGGTTGGATGATTTTTGATATTGATTTGGCAATATATTTTGGATTTGATTTTGCAAAAGAATAAAAAAATTTCGAAAAGTTTGAGAAGGAATTAGTTTTTCAAGTGTACTAGTTGATTGGTTCAATAAAGCGATTAGTTGATCTTTTGTTTTTAGCTAGGGATTTTGGTTTTAGGAAACCAGTTAACTAGTTTAGGGAAATTATTGACTCGCTTGTAGAACACACAAGTGGATGGCCAAAAGGATCATTAGCTTGTTGAGAAAGAAGGACACTCCATAGCTGAATTGATCAATTAGCTTAGGAAAAATCGTTAGTTTGTTGGGCTCATCCAAACTTAAAGTACCCTATTAAAACCATTCGATTGGTTTTAACAAATTAGATCATCGGTTTAACCAAAAACCACCCAAAATTATCACTAAAGAACTAGTCAATTGGTTTGGCTAAGCATTTGACTATTCTGATAGCCAGATGATTAGTTTGGCACCATCAGTTGATGAGTTCAAATAAAGAGCAACCAAAGTCACCACACACAACCTAATTGATCATTTAAGCTAACTAATCAGCCATTCTATAAACTAGTTGATCGGTGTGCACACAACATCATATTCAAGCATTCCAAATAGAATTAAAGCTCTAAACCCTACTACATCAAAACCATAACATTACCATTACATAAAATCAAGATTTAACATGCTTATATACCAATATTGTAACACTTATAGAGGATAAACAACATATTCCTATGAAATTATATTTTCTCAAAACACTTAGATCTCCTTACATAAGTCATCAATATTCTAACACCATTATATAATCATGCTAAAATTAAACTTTACAACTAATACTAGATCACATACTTCCACATTTCAAATACAAGAATAACTTACTAACAAGCCTAGAAAAATCCATGCCAAATGGAAAAACTTTGGTTGAGAATGTTAACTCATTAATACCTTAAAATAGGAGGTTAAAACCCATAAATATTTCTTAAAATCCTATAAATCAAAACATTACAACTCTAAGAAAGAAAAATCATAGTTTACCACCTTCAATAAGATTAAAAGAAAAACAATTGAGAACCTCAACTTTTCCCCATACCTAACCCTATCTTGCTTAAGGATAAAACAAGGAGTTAGAGGAAATATCAAAAGAGGTAAATGGATTAGGATGAAGACATAAAATAAAGAAGAATGGAAACACGAGTATAGGAGAATAAGATATCTCAATTTATGAAAGAAAGTGAAGGAGAAAGATAATTAATGTAATTCCCCATATTTTTGTAAGATTTATAAAATAAAAACTTATTATGTTTAATAAAATTGTATAATGTTTGATCTCAATTTGGAATTATAATTGGGTTTAAGGTAATAATGAATTTGAGAAAAAAGTTTGGAAAATTGAATAAAATAAGTTTTTGGGTGACCGATCAAATGGTTCTACAAACTGATCGATTGATTTATCATTTCAGCTAAGGGTTTTGTTTGACGAAAATAATCATCTGGTTTGGAAAAACCTGATCAACTAGTCTAACCAAACTAATCAACTAGTTTTCAAGCTGATTGCTTTTTGTTGATCAATTTTTTAAGAAATTTCTTGCATCAATATGTAACTTTGATAATCCAACTCAAAGTTGTTATTGAGTGATCCTTATCCCTTTTGATTATTTATTCCACTTTAATTGCTACCTCGACTAGATTCAAGGGCTCGATTTTGATAGATGAAGGAGAGAATAACCTCACTATTGTCTTATTTTTCCTCTCTCCTTTGCACACCTCTAGAAGTATAATTTAATTTCTAAACTGTCCCTTCATGACTAGGAGATTTCCTTCCCATGCCGATCTTCCATTTCCCTTCTTGTGTTTGATATTTTATAAATCAGCTTGACCTGCATTCTCTAGAAAATTACCATTTAGTCTTAGAAATGAAATTCAACCTATTATTAATAAATGTTTCAATTCAACTTTGATTTGAATGATAAAATTATGGTTTTTGATATTTTGCATAACCTTACTCATACCTTAATCGATTTGTTAGCTATGAATAACCCTACTAATGGTTTCTTTTGACTTTTCTTTCAACCTTTGAAATAATTGAGTCCTCATGTACTTGTGTTAATTCCTATCCACTTTGAGCTTACAATTAAATTCCAATCACACATTAAATCTATTCTCTAGCTCCCTCTTGTTTTATCCTTAATCAAGAAAGAGGTAAATTTAGGAAGAAGTTGAGTTGCTTTTAGCCGACTCTTTCTATATTTTTTTTCTTTGAAGTGGTAAGTCCATTTTCTTCCCTAATTCAAGCTCTTAATTTATAAAATTTATTTAATGATTTTTTATTTTTCACCTATTGATTTTTTTTAAGATTTTGGAATTTGAAATCTTCTAGCTTGATTTTTCCCCCTTTAGTGGAACACTTTGCTAAAAATCAAGTAAATCATTCCTACCCTTGAAATGTGGCATGAATAAGCATATGAGTTGGTGTACACTTGTATAATTCTAATTTCATATTCCTGTATGATAGTTTGCCTTTTTGAATGATGCATGTTGAATTAATTAAGATTTCTAAGAAAAGGGCTTGATTAATGAGAAGTAAGGTTTGTTTGCTTGAAAATGAAGCATGATTCAGTTTATCAACATGATGGATCTTATTATTTTTCTATGACATATTATGGTTTGGATGTGGTAGGATTTTAGATTGTTAATCATATGTAGAATGTTTATTATGTGTTCTTAGGGAGCAAATTGATTGGCTAGTTAAGCCAAATCAATCAACCGGTCCTTAGAATAGTTAACTAGTTATCCCAAACCGATCAACTAGATGGTTTGTGGTAACTTCAATTGCACTCTATTTAAACCCATTGACCAATATATGAGAACTAATCAATTTGTATTAGAATAATCAACTTGTCTAACCAAATCGATTAATTGGTTTGAGGGAACTCTAGGGTTTGGTTGAGCCAAAATGATCAACCAGTTCAATTAGAGTGTGGTAATTTGTTTTTTTAGACTTGTTATGCTTTGAGACTTTGGAGACTTTGCACAATGCTATAATATAATCCTTTAATGATGGAAATACACACCTTGGCATGAATTAACTAACCTATTGGATGTATTAAAGGGATTATAATTCATGATATCCTATTTAGCACCTTAAGAATACTTTAATGAGTATATTGGAATGAGCATGCTATGACAGTACTTTTGAATGAGATATCCATATTTTGGCATAAATGGATTACCTTAACAAGTTGATTTGAATTTGGCTAAGCACTAATGGAATCCCACCAAATGGTTAAAGGGTAATAATGGTTAAGATAAAATGAGTATATGGATGTGTTACTTGGATATTACATGGGAATTTTATGATAACCTAACATTAGAAAATAACACACTAATAAATTAAAGTGGAAGATGATCGAGTTGTGCATGCATCTGAGTTACCCGATCCTCAATTAGCTACCCGAGGATAGTTTACTTTCGGGTGTTTATTGGTGCCTTCATGCAAGATCCTAGTATACCTTGGTTCCTTACCTACTCTAGACACTGATGATATATTAGGGAGTATCAATATTAAAAGTTTTGGTCATCTAGGTGAGTTACTTCGATTCGGTCGAAGTTTATGTATATTGGTGGTTACTTGGCTTCGGTCGAACTTTATGTCCTTTGGTTTGGATAGAATTATATGGTGTGTGAGAACATAAGGTGTTACTTAGTCCATCACTCGATAATAATTAGGATAAGAATAAGAATAAGGATGTGGATAAATAAAAAGGAAAAAGAAAGAAAATAAATAAATATGGCTTGCAAATAAACGACCTAATAGATTATGTAAACTTTAAAAATATATCTACTAGGAAATTATGTGAATGGATGGTGGAAGCCCTAGTACTTGTTTGAATAACTTGCTCATATAATTGTATGTTGCTATCTATGACATTTATGTTATGTTGATAAGCATGATGAGTCCTGAATACTCTGAGTTGTGTATAGCATGAAACCCTAATATATTATATGACCATGATAGAGCACGTATATCTAATTGTATGAATATGTGTTCAACATGATTTCCTCATTATTCCATGTCCTTTAATCAGTATAAAGAGTACTAATGTGCCCATTTTTTCGACCACCTACTCAATTCCATAAGCATAAGACTATGTATAGGTTTTTGAGGATGGTAGGTAGTGGGCCTACCTCATTTTGGACTTGGGGGCTTTCCAAAGACTAGTGTCCGATCCTTAATAGTTTAGGGTTGGGGCTATGATCTACTTTGTTGTTTTCCCATTGTAGGTTTGTATATTAATTTAATTCTTCTTTCAGTCATTTGAATATTTCGGGGATCGTCGAGGTCTTGATTTGTAAATGTTTTCCTTTAGTCTCTGTATATCATATTTCTTGTGCACTCTACTCTTATTTTGATTGGTTTAGTTTCTAAGCCTTATATCTAACATGGGATGGGCACCTGACACCTATCCTATATTAAGTGCAGCGGTAACACCCTATTTTTTCTAGGTGTATTTGGTACTTTTCTACTTTCGTAATGTTTTAAAATCAATTTTTTTAGTAACGAAAAATAGGGTTATTACAAGTAGGGCTATTTATACACAAAGAATCAGTCAAGAAGTTATATAGAGAGGTGAAATATATCAAAACACTAATTGTCCCACTTGAAATCAGACCAAATAGAGCGGATTCATCAAGAACATATGTGGCTTTCTTGTTAGAGCTCAAATTATTATTATTTTTTTTGGAAAATACATGACAAGATTTCCAAAAAACGGTCAAACACAAGGAAGGAAAAAGGCAGATTGGGTGGGAAACAAATATCCCAGACGTGTAATAATTTCCTCAAACAAATCACCATCCAAAACTACACAAAAGAGAGAGAAAAAAGAAGATAAAAGGATGACGTCATCCTCCATCTTTTATGTTAATTCAAACCTTTGAATCCATTCAAGGCAAGGATAAATCTGGGATAAATGATCAAAAAGGGTCAAAGATTACGCATTAATAATTTAGAATTGGATTACCAAAGTGATGATGTACTAGGGTGTATAGATACTAAAGGATATGGTCACCTAGGTGGTTTATTTGTCTTTGGTTGGTCTTTATGTCCATTAGTGGTTCTCTTGTTTTCAGCCAAAGTTTATGCCTTATGGAATTTTGAGTGACTTCCATAATATTGAGAGGCCATAGGGAGATAATCCATCTTATTACTAAAAAAGGAATAATGCCTTATAAATAGTTAATCTAATAGACTATGTAAATGTGGAATATAAAACTAAAGGGGAAATTTATGTTAATGGATCTTAGAGGAGCCTAGTGAATTACTTAGATAACCTACTTACTTGAATGTATGTTGTTATCCATGATATGTATATCGTGATAATAAGCATGATGACTGATGAATTTTCTGATTTGGTATGGCATGTAATCCTAATGCATTCTATGATCATGATAACACATATAAATCTACTTATAATATGTGTGCATTATCATGTGTACCGGTATGTATTATATATTATGTCTTGGCCTTTTATGTTTGTGAATTCCTTTAATGGAGTAACTCAAATTACTCAATATGTAGCGTACTTATGTGCCCGTTTGATTAGTTGCCTGCTCAATTTCACGAGCCAAGGACCCTATGTAGGTATTTAAGGGTGGTCAGTAGATAGTTTAACCTGTGTTCAGGATAAGGGAAAATGAGTGTGGATATTTGGAGATTTATTTTAGTGATATTGAGAAACCTGAGTTTTGGTTTCTCCCTGCTACTTGATTTTCCCTTGATATATTTTAGAACTACCCATTTTATCTCTTCCATGTATTTCAAATGTTTTGGAACGTGGTGTGGTCTTGTTGTATGAACACTTACATTTGATGTCACTATATTGCGCATTTTTGTGCACTCTACTTCTTGTGTTTCAGTTTCGTTGATTTCTTATCCTTGTATCTAACATGGGATGGGTGGTGAACGCCTATCTTGTGTTCTGTGCGACGGTAACATCCCATTTTACTATGGCATTTTTTTTTGTATTTTTTGCTTCTACAATGATTTATAATAAAAAAAAATTAGTTATGAAAAATGGGGGTGTTACACCACCATTAGACAACCACAACCATTAGAGTACCAAACTAAGCTTATATAGGGAACCCACACCTACCACCATTGAACCACCAAAGCCTCTGAGGCACCAAACCACTAAGGGGACCATAACCACTTAAGTAATGATACCTTATAAAAGAACACAAGTCTAGAAAAGTAGGATAGGCACCACCTGAAGGAAAAATAAAAATAGGGGCACCAACCTCACTAACTCCCAACTAGCTAAGAATGAGAGCTGGAGAAGATAAGCTTGAACAACCTCTTTTAATTTATTATTATTAGTGTTTAAATATTATACCCAAAATAACACATCAAGTATAACCAAATAACCAGGTTTTTTTATAAAGATAAAACCTAACTCAAATCAATTAGACAAAGGACAACCATTTCAACCACCAATGGATATACAAACTAAAGGTATTATTAGGACACTAAGTTCCACCACAATGGAAAAACTATACACCATTGGGGATAAAGGGAAACAATTCACATATAACATATTATTTCATTCTTAATTCTAGTTACTAAGGCTAAGGTAAATAAATTTGAAGTAAAAGGGTAGGTCAAATTAATTATCAAACCCTAGTCAACTTATGAGGTCAAATTATAAAAATATGACAAAATATCCTAGGGGTACCAGTTAACTGGTTCCACAAGGGAAATTTGACTAGATAAGGGATGAAATAGAAAGTAAACAAAACTCAAGCACAACAAGTGCCAGTCCAGTGGGACCAGGGCCAATCAACTTGTCTCTTATGAACAAAGAGCAAGTTCTATAAAGGGACTACTAGTCAACTAGTGAGATATTACCAGTTGATTGGTGCATTTATTACACTAACAAATACGTCTAAACAACTTGAAATAACAACCAAACGTTTCACAAACAATTAAAATGCCTATAGCATGGTCTTGGGATATCAAAATCACACTCATGAACATACCCCAACCATAAACATAACCTCATACATGCTTAAATTACAACCAACACACCTGTTTCCTCATTCTTTCATGAAATTCCAAGAAAAAGTCAAGCAATGTTTTCATGTTTATAACTACCATATTACGCATAATTCTTCATGTGAATCAACCATAAAAACACAGATACAACATAATATTTGAAACCCACTCACAAAATGGATTATTCCAAGAGATTAATTTTATATAAGGCATAAAATGCTACTATTTCATGGCGTACATCCTTTAAATCATGCTTGAGCATAAAAGTTCAAAGATCAACATGATACATGGAAGCTAAATTCACCCATCATCACAAAAATTGCTATAATATAGAGTAATTCTTGATCTTACTTGAAGCCAAGAAAAATATGCAAAAGAAAGAAAAAACCACACTAACTCTCAAGGCTCTAATATTTGGGTAGCTTGAGCACTTTCAAAATATAAACAAAATCTAACCAAAACCTAACCAAAGCATGAAATTAAAAGTGAAATAGAAGGAAAATTAGATGAGAAAGGGGTATAAACCTCCTCCTAGGGATAATATGGCCAAGAGGAGAAAACAAGTGAGAAAACTTAATAACTCATCCTTTATCCAAGAACTAACTTATACTTGCTTAAGGAAACGAACGATATGGATAGTAAATGGATTAGAGGAGTGAAAGAGATGAAGAATATAACTTAGGAAAGTAAGGAAATGGAGAGGAATGAAGTTATAGATAGAAGATAACAAAGATGGAAGATAAGTGGGGTTACATTCAACATTTAGAGAACAGAAGGTTAGAAAAGAGAGCATGAGACTTAACTGATCAAATGAGGAGGTAAAATATGATAACCCAAAACCCCATAAGCCTATTATGGTCATGCATCAAGGTGGGAAAGGATGAAGAGATGGTTATTCAAGAGTGCTTGAGTGTTTGGGAAAAAAAACCAAGGATTATAAGTTAAAGCTAAGGTGACAAGTTTGCCACTGCAATCCCCAAGACAAGGAAATCAATGGAAAAGGGGTTAGTGATAGATCTAGTAGCTAGGCATAAGGGAGATGAGAAAGGATAAGGGAGAGCAGAGAGAAAAATGAAAAAAGTATAAAAAGAAGGAAAAAAGACACTTTTTAAGAGATTTAATAATTCAAAACCAAATTAGCCCAAACAAATCTGAGAAAATAATATAACAAATCTTAATTATGATTATTAGCACCAAAAAATAATAATCAAAAGGTTACACAAGCTTTGGGGGATAATAGAATTGAAAAACAAAGTTTGAATCAACATACCAGAAGCACTAATTGTCTAGTGTTGAAAGGCCACTTGAGTGCTCCTTCTCAATTGATAATGTCTCTCTCGAACAACGAACTAACTAGTTGGTGTGAGAACCACTAATTCATCGATCCCCCCAAAACTAATTTTCATTTATTTTCCTAACTCCCACAAAAAGAAATTCATTTTATACATAATAAACACATAATTAAAGTATTTTAGGATGAGGTATTATGTGTTTCTTTCTCTTTTAAATGATGAGTGTCTTATTATAAAAGATCACTCAACACATGAAGGCTAACAACTCAATCACTTCACCAATTTCTTATCATAATGTGCTTTATAGTGAAGCAAAAATCACAAAATCAATATTTCATTGTATCTCATGGGGCGAACCAGTCATTAATTTACTAAGGTCATTTCCATCTCATTATAAATCCATTCATTAAATTTTAATGTAACCACAACTCACAAGTTAGACAGTTAAACATGACTCCAACACTTATTCATATTCTTTACATTTTATTTAGGCTGATAATAATTCAACCTCTAAAAACCAAAGTCCAATTTCAAGTTGAGTTCAACTAAAGTTTTCATCTATTCACTAAATAATCACGTTAAGGTCTAGTGTGATCATAATCAACACATAATTTAAATCCTTTTGTCATCCATTATAGTATTGGTAAGAAGTGTATCATTTTTGGTAGGGGATTGAGAGGGCTCACCTAAATTTATCTAGCATATAAAAAATAAAATAAAAAACTCTAAATCACACAAAAATAAGAATAAAATAATTATGGGGAATAAAATAGAAAAAAATCAAATATGAAAATGTGGATGAATGTAAATAAAAAAAATGTACTATGGAATTGATTTCCACCACTAGATTAGGTTGAGATAAAAAAAATTCATATGCCACCTATTAGTCACATGAAAACCATTGATCAATTTATAAGCCACAAGAAAATCTATACACCTTATATTACTTCCTTAATCTAATTTATTATGATAAAGTGCCAATATTAAATTCTATTAAATTATAGAAATATATTTGTAACAAGTGACTCTTATATTTAATGAGATCCAATGCTTTAATAATGAGTTGGAGGATGCCATTACTGTTGATAATGTTGCATGAAGTTTAGCTAAAACTATAAGCATATGGAGCATATCTCAATCTCCGAGACTCCCTAATATCCCTCTATGTTGGTCACTATCATGACCACTTTGAAAAGGAGATAATGAACACTATAGTAAATGTGGAGGCTACTACACAAGAGGTGGAGGCTCCTCCAATTGCAAGTGGAAGATTAGATAGAGCTAGAGGATCATTTGAGGGCATTGGTAGGTCATATATGAAGGTTATTGGAGGTTGTGCCTTATATTAGTAGAGATGCGGGCACTGTAAAGAATTGAGGCATGAGCCTTTGGTGTAAGCTTAAAGGTTTGTCCATCGACACTCATATAATACCCTATCCTCCTAAAGGTGACAACATCCAATATATTGATCCCATTTTGTAGGTGAAGAGGAGTGGTAGAAAAATCTCCAAAATCTCAAAGGATCCTTGTGATGAGTGATCCATAAGTAAGAGAAGCCTGATTGTGTACAATCATATGAGATGTATGGTCGAAGATGCTGAAACAAAAGTATACAGGGATATCATATAGGATATGATCAACCCTATATATACCAGTCCTTCTGCTCATGTCTGCGCCTAATCTAGCTTGAGGAAAAATGATGGAGCAAAGAAAATAATGATACACCCTCTTGAAGGGTGGTAAGTAGGGACAACATCAGATAAGGTACAGATCGGGTACCCCCTAATGGTTACCCAAAACTAATAAGAAAACCTATACCCATCTTCGTATTTGAACCCCACGGGTATTTTGTTTCCTCCTCCATATCCATTTATATATCCATTGGGTAAAACCTATAGGGTTTCAGGTAAAATTCGTAGGGTTTTAGGTAAAACTCATCAAGCTTAAAATAAAAACTATTCAATGTTAGAATTATATATTTAGATTGTTAGAATTTAATAATATTATCACTTTTAGCCTTAGAAAATATATTTAAGGTTATATAAATGAGGTTAAAAATATTATTTCATATCGAATATGAGGGTTATATAAATGAGGTTAAATATATAATATTATATCGGATAAATGGATATGGGTATGGCTATAGATATGAAGGCCGGTATGTATTGGAGGATCCCTTACACATATCCATACCTAAATCTGAATGATATTTTTTCCCTTCATTCATATCCGTATTCATATTTATTTACACATCCAATGGATAAAATTAATCAAGTTTTAGGTAAAACCCATTCGATTGCCATCCCTAGTGGTAGGAAATAGGAGCTGGATGTGGCACTATACATGAAGTAGCTTTTGTGTATGCCAAAGAGAATGGAGTCTTGAATCCGAGTCTTCATCAACTTGATATATGTCATGTATGCTGCTATATAATCCTCGATTCCAAGAATTTTGGTTAATCTGACCTCATCTATAGTTATAGGGACCCCTAAAATGTGGGTAGTGCTGGTGGGTCCTAGAATATGAACACTAAGGTTTGCATAAAAGAGGTAAACCAAGTCACGGTAGATTAAATCACAAAGATTAAAGAGAGGGAGAAGAAGGAGGTTAGATAGGGACTAAATGAAAGGAATTTTAAAATGCTCAATACATGACTCTATGTTAATGAACTTTTCAGGACTACTTTATTTCCATGGAATGATTTGACCCAACATTATTGATTATCCATGGTAGGAAAGAAAAATGAATATTGAGGGGTTGAATCCATGCTCATTGCCAAAAAAGTGAAATAATAAATGGATGGTGTTGTGGACAAAGAAGGATTAATGGACATCAAAGAAGTTATACATAGGGGTTTATCCTCTTGCAAAGAAGAAGAGAATGCTTTATATGGGTAGGAATGAGATGAAGAAAAGGGATCCTCAATCTAAATGTTTATTTGAGGTTGATAAATGGGTAATGTGTAGGTTTTTTTAGAGGGATCCAAAACATAGCCCTTTAAGTGTAGTTGCAATCGTATATTTACATTTAGTCATGACAATTGAAGAAGAAATTTGATAATAAGTGTGCAAAATTAAAAATTAAAAAAATGGAGGGTAAAATGGAGTAAAAGAAGTGCCCAACTAATGATAAAAAATGATAAAACAATTCATCTTTGGCTATTAAATGTATATTGAAGCATGAATTGAAAAAAATGTATGCCCTAAATAGAGTTGAAGTTGGATGTAAATTTGAAATCAAAAGCTAGGTTTTGGGAAAAGCTGACCCTTTATTCCAACAAGTAACAATGAAATTGATGTTTGTTTGATATCGAGAAACAGTTAGGGTTCATTGATTCAATTCTAACAAGTCCTATTTTGTTTGATTTGGTGTAGTATTGATCAATTTGGGTGGGAGAGAGGAGAGCATAATGAAAGAGGTAGAATGGTTTTTGGAAATCGGGATCCATGGTTTAGTTGAAACCAGTGAGGGCCTATTTATATACTTGACAGATACTTGACAAACTAGTTTATTGGTTTGGAACTTCCGTCGACTATTCTTGGAACTGGTTGGCTGGTTTGGGAATTTCAATTATTAGTTTTTATAACCAGTATATTAGTTTTATCAGTTTAGTTGACTCGTATCGCCTAGGTAGAAACCAAACATTCATAATTTATCCTTTGGTTTCACCAAGATGAATCAACTAGCCATCTAAACTTATCAACTAGTTTGTCCAGTCTCTTTGTATTTTTCACTACATCAAATCATTTTAGATTATGGATCATGATCATGCATTTCCCTTTGATATTAGCACTTTAATCAGCAATCACATTGGCTAATTTTTCATAATTAAATCCAAGAAATATTAAGGTCAAGTTATTATGGCTATGATTAATTTTCATGATTTTTCTTTACATTTTTTGAAACTTTCACAAGTTTGAGAGAGACAACTTGGATCATAGAAATTTCATTCCCAATTCTCTCCTAATAATTGCGAACTTTTCTTCATTTAACATCTTAGTGAATATATATCCCCATTGATGCAATGTATCTATAAACTCCATAATACCATCTCCTTTCTCAACATGGCCCCTTATGCAGTGGTGTCTTACTTCAATATGTTTGGACTTATGGTCCATTTGAATTGAGGTGAATTGGGGTGAAGATAAACATTAAAATTAACCTAGGTGAAGGGAATGGAGGTGAATCGAGGTGAATGTTTTAAAATGTTGTTTGGATAATATTAACCTAACATGGGTGAATTGGGGTAAATATTTTAAAAATCTTGTTTGGATTGAGGTGAATTAAGTTTAAAAAATAAAAAAATGATATTTATACCCTTGTATTAAGCTAGCACCTTCACCACCACCACCACCAATTCTTCCTCCTCCACCACAACCACCACCAACATCACAACTAACTCCTCATCCTCCACCACAAACACCACCACCACAACCACCAAACCAACTCCTCCTCTCCTCCACCACCACTACAACCAACTTCTCCTCCTCCTCCTCCACTAAAACCACCACACCAACTCCTCCTCCTTCACCACCACTAAAACCACCACCAACTCCTCCACCACAACCATAAAAATGTACAACCATCCACTTATAAGTCAAGTAATTTTTTTGCTGCAACATCCATTTATCTAAGTAGTTCAAAGATAATAAAAAAAATGTACAAACATAATTAATCATATATAATAATTTGAAGAAAGACACCCATCATCCTCTATTAAAAAACTATTGAAAGATTGACTACCGGTGTAGTTTAATTATAATATTTGACTTTGTGTAGTTTAATTATAATATTTGACTTTGAGTTATTACAAAGAGATGAGGGCTATATCATGGGACTTAGTCCTCTTTAACTATAATATTTGATTTTAAGTTATTATAGAGAGATGAGGGTGATATCGTGGGACTTAGTCCACTCTATTAATTGGAATAATAAAACCTAATTTTTAGAAATCAGTTAGTATATTTTCTCTTCCTATAATTTAGGAAGTCTCATCTATTTATGAGACTATATATATGTATATCCTGATGTATAAAAAAATATCGAAGGTGAATAAAAAAGAAGGAGAGTCTCAGTTATTTAACTCTCTATTTTTATGGTATTAGAGCCTAGTTCACCTCTATCTTCATCCTAAAAAAATGCCAGAAGTTACATCTCAATCCTCTAAGACTGAACCTCACCTTACAACTCAGAATATACTAGAAAATCACCCTATTAAAATCAAAACAATCAGGCTGAATGGTGATAATTTTTTCCTGTGGTCTCAATCTGTTCGTATGTATTTTAGAGGGAGAGGAAAAATTAGCTATATCACAGGAGATACAAAACAACTTGACATGAAGGATCCATCCTATTCTAGTTGGGATGTTGAAATTTCCATGGTAATGACATGGTTGGTTAATTCTATGGATGAACATATAGGCTCTAATTACCTCTGTTATTCTAAGGTAAAAGGATTATGGGACAATATCTCACGAATGTACTCTAACTTAGGGAATCAATCTCAAATTTATAAATTAACTCTTCAACTTAGAGATATTTGCCAAGGTGAGAATTCTATGACTAAATATTTTAATTCTCTTAAAAGAATTTGGCAATACCTGGATGTGTTCAATGATTATAAGTGGAAGTCACCCAAGGACTACAGGCATTACAAGAAGATAGGGGATGAGAACTGAGTCTTTAATTTTCTTGCAGGCTTAAACATTGAATTTGATGAGTTTTGAGGACAAATTATTGGAAGAAATCCTCTACCTCCAATAAGTGAGGTATTTGTAGAAGTTCGCAGAGAAGAGAGTTAAAGACAAGTGATGCTTGGAAATAAGGTTGTTGAAACAATCAAATCTATAGAAAGATCATCCCTAGCTATCCCTGAGGCTCAAGTCAGTCGGAAATTCACACAAAATCAACAAATTGACAAAAATAATCTACATTGTGATTATTGTGCAAAACCTAGCCACACTAGAGAAACTTGTTACAAGTTACATGGTAGACCATCCAGGATGAATAAACCTGATTTACCACATACGCCCAGGGCTAATGAGGCTGAGTCACCTTCTCTAAGTAAAGAGAAAGTAGATCAACTTCTTAAACGGCTAAAATCCTATTCTTCACCTAATACTTCTCTCAAATTTATGGCACAAATAGGTAGTGATACTCTGGCACTCTCTGCTCTAGCAAAATCTAATCCCTAGATTATAGATTCGGGGGCTTCTGATCATATGACAAGCTACCCTTTTTCTTTTAGTTCCTACTATTCGTTTTCTAATATTGAAAAAGTTAGAATAGCCAATGGTAGTTTTTCATTGATTGCTGGAAAAGGAAACATTAAAATTTCAAAAACAATTACCTTACATTCTGTTCTACATGTTCCAAAACTTGCTTGCAATCTTTTCTCTGTAAGCAAATTATCTAGATATACTAACTGCACTATTATTTTTCTTCCTTCCATCTATGTTTTTCAAGACCAGAGCTTGGGGAATATGATTGGAATTGCTAGAGAGATACATGGACTCTACTACTTTGTTGAAACTACTTCTAGTAATAAAAAGGCTTAAGGGTTAAGTATTACTAGTTCTAGCTCTGTCTATGATAAAATTATGTTATGGCATAGAAGGTCAGGACATCATAGTTTTTCCTATCTCAAGCACTTGTTCCCTAAGTTATTTAAAGGAATTAATTATTCAAATATCCATTGTGAGGCTTGTCACTTAGCTAAAGATCATCATATGTCTTTTCCTATAAAACCCAATTCTAGTTCTAAACCATTTTATCTATTCCATAATGATATCTGGGCTCCATCTAAGGTCAATACTCTCTCTAGAAAAAAAATGGTTTCTCACTTTCATTGATAATCATACCAGAACTTGTTGGGTTTAATTATTGGAAAGAAAATCTGAAGTTGAACAAAGATTTAAGGACTTTTTTCCTTATGATTAAAAATTAGTTTCAAACCAAGATTGGTATTATACGATATGATAATAGGTCTAAGTACTTTAATAAACTTTTAGGAGCTTTCTTGACCCAAAATAGAATTATTCATCAATCAAATTGTCATGACACACCTCAACAAAATGGAATTGTAGAAAGAAAAAATAGGAACCTTCCTTAAGTAACTAGAGCTATTGTGTTCTCTATGAATGTCCCTAAATATCTTTGGGGGAAATTCTCTCCTCACTACCTATTATCTAATAAACAGAATGCCATCTCGAGTGTTTAATTATGAAACACCTTTACATATTCTAAAAGATTATTTTCCAACATCTCGAATAACTATAGATCTCCCTTTAAGGGTTTTTGGCTGTGTGTGTTATGTGTATATACCAAATGTTTTTAGATCAAAGTTAGATCCAAAAGTTGAAAAATGTGTTTTTCTTGGTTATGCGTCTAATAAAATTTCTTTTCAGGGGCAGAACACTGGTAAGGAAGATAATTTTTGGAAAACTTTGCCTATTTTACCTTCTCTTCAAGAACCTTTGATTGAAACATTATCTACAAAAATGGAACCTAGTGATAGTACCCTCAATATGAGATTTCCATATATTAAATTAGAAATAGGGGAAGTCACAGATCAAAACCCTGAGCTTCAGGATTATACTAGGAAGAAGTTTTGCAAATGTACTAATGTTCTAGTTATTACTCAAGTAGAGGTTCGATCTAATTTACCAAGTGAAGATCCTACACCTCAAAGTAATCATTCCCTTACTAATGATATAACTAATTTGTCCACTTCTGATCTTTACCTTCTAATTATATTAAGAAAAGGTACCTGAGCATCCACAAAACACCTCATTGTAAAATACTTGTCGTATAAAAAATTATCTCATACTAATAGAGATTTTGTGCCTAGGATCACTAATCTATTTGTGCTAAGAAATGTACAGGATGCATTAGATGATTTAAATTGGAGGATAGCTATGATAGAAGAGATAAATGTTGTTAAGAAAAATAACGCATGGAGCATTACTAACTTACTCCAAAATAAGAAGACTATTGGATGTAAATAGGTTTTCACAGTGAAGTGCAAAGCTGATGCATGTATGGAGAGATATAAATCAAGGCTCATAGCAAAAGGATTTACTCAAACTCATGGTATAGACTACCAAGAGAATTTTCCCTGTAGCTAAGATGAACTCTATTAGAATTATTCTTTCTCTCGTAGTCAATTACAATTGGCCACTTCATCAATTTGATATAAAAAATGCATTCTTGAATGGATATTTACATGAAGAGGTTTACATGGACCTGCCACATGGATTTGAAGAAATTCTTGGAAGAGGCATGGTTTGCAGGTTGAGAAAATCCCTATATGGGCTAAAGCAATTAGCAAGGGCTTGGTTTAAGAGGTTTGGTAATGTAGTAAGGAAACATAGCTTCTCACAAAGTCAAGTAGACCACAATTTGTTCTTTAAGCATTCTATTGAAGGGAAAATAACTATCTTGATAGTATATGTAGATGATATTATCATGACTAGGGATGACCTGTCTGAAATCCATATGCTAAAAAACAAGCTGGAGGTCGAATATGAAATCAAGGACCTTGAGAAGCTTAAATATTTCCTTGGAATGGAATTTTCAAGATCAAAGGAGGGAATCTTCATAAACCAACGTAAATACATTCTTGACAAAGTGATGGGGATGATAGGCTCTAAAGCTGCATAAACTCCCATAGACCTAAATGTTAAACTAAAAGCAGCAATAGCTAATGAGGTGGTGGATCGAGAGCGCTATCAGAGATTAGTTGGGAGATTAATTTATCTTTAGCACACAAGACCTGATATAGCCTTTATGATGAGTATTGTAAGTCAATTTATGTATTCACTTGGACCTACTCATTTTGAAGTTGTGTTTATAATTTTAAGATATCTGAAAGGAACTCCAAGAAAAGGAATCTTGTTCAAAAATGGGGGTTATGCTCAAATTGAAGCCTATAACAGATGTAGATAGGGCAAGGGATATAAATGCTAGAAAGTCTACTTCGGGGTACTACACTTTTGTAGGAGGAAATTTGGTCACTTGGAGAAGTAAAAAGCATAGCGTTGTGGCAATGAGTAGTGCAGAAGTAGAATTTCATGTCGTTACCCATGGTTTTTGTGAGGTGTTATGGGTTAAAAGACTTCTAAATGAACTAAAGGTTCATATACCTAAACTTGTTAAAGTCTATTGTGATAGCAAATCAGCTATTTCAATAACTCATAATCTGGTATTACATAATAAAACAAAACATGTAGAAGTGGACAAACACTTCATCAAGGAGAAGATAGATAGTGGAGTGATATGCATGACTTACATACCCACTATCAGTCAAATAGCAGATATACTCACCAAAGGACTTCCTAAGGCATATTATGATAAGTTAGCCGGCAAGTTTTCCATGAGTGATATATTCATGCTAGCTTGAGGGGGAATGTTGAAAGATTGACTACCAATGTAGTTTAATTATAATATTTGACTTTGAGTTATTATAGAGAGATGAGGGTTATATCATGGGACTTAGTCCACTCTATTAATTGGAATATTACATCCTGATTTTTAGGAGTTGATTAGTATCTTTTCTCTTCCTATAATTCAAGAAGCCTCATTTATCTATGACACTATATATATGTATATCCTTATGTATAAAAAAATATTGAAGGTGAATAAAAAATGAGAGTTTCAATTATTTAACTCTCCATTTTTAAAAACAAACTTAAATTAAAATTCATCCAACCTTCTACATTCAAAATAAAATATGTCCATCATCATCTACAACATAAACTCAAAAAGTTCACAAATGTTTGCCAATAAACAAAACTTGAAACTACACATAAACAGAAGGTGTTTATTTGCCAATGATATGTGCTTGCACCAGTATAAGTCATAATGTAGACTGACGTTCTAATGGATACGCATTTAGCATAACATAGTCTGCATGATTCTTTGAAATATAGAAAGCAGCCTGCATCTTGTACCTTGAATCTAATTCAAGCTCATTAACACACTTTATAGCTTCCGCGGGATCAACATGTGAGTGTTTATCCATAATTGTGACAAACTTCTCTACCTTTTCACTTAGCATATAAGAACATGATGTAATAAATGCAAACATTTTCCTCTTACCCTTATTGCTTTTCCATGACTCACATCTGCTTGTGGCACACTTGTAATACTAGCATCTAAAACATAGTATTGCTGAGAAGGAGGTGGAGTCCTATAATCAATACCAAATAAACTAAACCCCTCAATGTGAACTTCGCCTTGTGAGACTATATTAGCAATGTCATGAATCATGCTACCAATTCTCCATGTTGTCATGCAGATAATCTTCTCCTTTCTCTTATTTCTGCAGTAGTTATAGTGTTATCCCTAGTTTCCCTATCCTCAGAAAAGAGCTCTTCTAATTTTTCATAGAAGGGAATTGTTTTACCCTTCCATTCTACAGCTTTTGGATTGCTCTATGACAAAAAAAAGTATATGAAACCAAACAAACAAAATAAATTATGATTTTTTAAAAATCAAATTTACACTACACACACCTCAATTAGTTGATTCCATACTTCATCTTCGAGATCTCACATTTGAGTAGTAAGATTAAAACCCCAACCACTTTGTGAAACATTCCTAAATATGTCATAACATTCACACAAAAAATTTCCTTTATAAATTTATCCTATTGCAAAATTGATCCTTATTCCACGAGGAGTTAGGAAACTTCTCTTCAAGTTCTTTTACCATGGAATTGTAAGCTACTGTAGTAAAGTACCTCCAGGACAATTACCTATACATATCTAATGTAGAAAAGCATCAAGAAGAATTCCATCCATCTCCTGTGTCCAAATATTTATCCCATCTTGATGAGGAGTCATGATTGATTCTATAAAGAAAAAGGATGAAATATATAATAGGTATGCAAAAAAGAAGAAGAATGGCAACACGTTCTCAAAATACATGTTCTTAAAATTTAGTGCACACATTTTCAAAATAAGTATTCATATAATTTAGTACACATGTTCAATGTAAAATACAACATATTGTAGCTAACCGACAAACATTTACACAAAATAATTACATGAGTTCAAATTATATGGCCCAGAAGAAATGCTTATGTATTATAATCTCTCCACATCGCCACCGCTATTGAATTCCTTATAAACTCTCCTCTAATGACTTATCCTTCTTCTGTAAGATCATCAAACCCATGTTCCCACTCTCCATCATCATCATTCGCAAGTTCTTGATCTACCTCTCTAATTATAGTTTCATTAGGATCAACACCCATTAGAAAGTTGCGCACAATACAACATGCTAATATACATCACAAGGAGGTTTATTTACACTTGCCATAACTAGAAAATGTTTTTTTACAACACCATAAATTCTTTCAATTACATTTCTTAATGAAGAATGGTGTAAGTTAAATAGCTCTTGAGGAGACCTTGGTGGATTATGCGAGTACTCTTTCAGATGATATCGCTCTCCTCTATAAGGTGGAATCAAGCTACTCATCATAGGAAATCCAACATCACCAAGAAAATATTTACCTATAAAAAGCTAAAAATGTTAGACAAGTTTTAATAAATTAAGTAAAAGGTATTTTTCAAGTATGGTAATGTAGTTACCATGTGGGATTTTGAGGCTATATTGTCGTCTTAATGCATCTTTTAATATTCGAGCATCAAATGTCATTCCTTCCAAACTAGCTAGAATATAGGTAAATTTTAGGTCAAATGTATAAGCTACTAGTACATTCTGTGTGGTGTAATCTTTTCTTCCTTAGTATCTAGGAGCATCTAATGCAGAAAATTTTACTCGGAGATGGGTTCCATCAATTGCTCCTACACAATCCTGAAATTAACCCCTAAATTATTAAAAATCTAACTAAATTATTTTTTAAATAAAAAGAAAGAAAATTTCATAATAGAAACCTTAAAATAAGGATAGAACTTGGGGTTGTCTTGAATCTCTTCTGGTGTTGATGATCCATCAAGTTTTCTAATAAACATATCCTCTAATTCTATAACAGCTCTTAAGACATTATGAAAAGGACGACTAATAACTTCTCCATACCTACCAAACACTCTTTACACCTCCCTATTTGTTGTGGCATGACAAAATAAAAATAAAATAGAGCTACTTTCTCTTTGACATTAACCCATTTCGTTGATTGCAAGCCACTGTGATTTGCTAATAATCCACAATACTCATAAAATGCCTCAGGACCCATAGGAATCATATCTCGACATATGACTCTATTTTTCATAACCACTCTTACCAAAAATCTCACTTATCTAGATTCTTTATGAATATCATCATCGTCATTATCATCTAACATGTTACTCTCATCCAAATACTAATAAGTCACCGCCAACACAACAAACCAATTAAGGATTGTAAATTAAAACATAGTAAGAAAATCCTCGCCGGTATCCATCTATCAAAACATAAATATCATTATCATTATTATGATATCAAAACAAGAATATCATTATTATGTATGTGTATAAACAACTCAAGGTTGCTTCAACCCTCAAGGTATGTACTTTAACTTGAAGGGAGCAATCAACACCTAAAGAGGAGCAACACTTGGTTAATTCATGCCAAGAATCAACAAACTAAATTATCCAGGTAACATGAAAATGAGAAAAAAAAAGTTGTATAAATAGTAACCCTTCGTTAGTTGTAGAATACAAGGCTGCTACATCCCACAATCTAGAAATTCATTCTAAAAAGGAGCAATTCTTGATTAAATAATCCTTATTCATCAAAGGGAAATTGAATTGAGCAACAAAAATAGCAATTGAGTAGTAACAATATCAATCCAGCAAAAAAATTATATAAATGGTAACCCTCAGTTAGTTGTAGAATACAAGACTGCTACAACCCTCAATCAAGCAATCGATTCTAAAGAGGAGTAACACTTGATTCTACGACATCCTTATTCATTATATGACAATTTAATCGAGCAACAACAATAGCAATCGAGTAGCAACAGTATCAATCGAGCAACAATATCAATCCAGCAAAAAAAAGGTATAAATAGTAACTCTTAGTTAGTTGTAGAATACAAGGCTTCTTCAACCCTCAATCAAGCAATCGATTCTAAAGAGTAGAAATGATTGATTTTATAGTGTCCTTATTTATCATATGGCAATTAAATCAAGCAACAACAACAATATAGCAGCAATAGTAGCAATCGAGCAACAATAGAATCAACTGAGTAATAATAGAATCAATCGAGTAACATTATCAATCAAGCAATAATAGTATCAATCGAGCAACAACAACACTCGAGAAGAAGCAACAACAATTGAGCATTAATAGAAAACAACAATCGAGGAGAAACAACAACAATCTAGCAAAAATAGAAATCAAGCAACAACAAAGGCAATCAAGCAACAACAATAATCAAGCTGCAACAACAACAGTAATCGAGCATTAACAGCAAACAACAATTGAGGAGAAACAATAGTAATTAAACAATAATAGAAATCAAGCAACAACAACAATTGAGTAGCAACAAAAATTAACAATCGAGAAGCAACAATAACAATTGAGCAACAACAAAAATCAAGCAATAATAGTAGCAATTGAGCAACAACAATAACAATCAAGCAACAATAGTAGCAACCCAAAAATAACAAAATCAACCTAGTAACAATAGAATCGGTCATCATAGAGTCGAGCAACAATATCAATAGAGTAACAAAATCAATTGACCAGCAACAATCTCAATTGAACTCCAAAAAATGGGTCAAACACTTGAAAAAAAAAATCAATCAAGCAATGAGAACCAATTAACCGAGCAACAACAAAATCAATTGACCAACAATATTTCAACCAAAAGAATAACGGAAAATAAAACCTACTTACCTCTCCGTTAAACACTAAAACTAAAAAAATGGAATCCGAGAAGTTTTCATCGCCTCTACAACTCCACGAGAGGAGAGTCTTTGTCAACGCTACAACTCAGTGAGAGGAGATTCGTCATTGACACAATACAACTCTAGTTGCCACTACTTGGACATCACGTGAGGAGAGGTAGAGGCATTGACATGACAGAGAATGGGAGAAGGGTGTAGAGAAGAGTAGGGCCGAGATGAGAGGGGAGTGTCGAGATGTGGGAAAAAATGAGAGTATAATTGTGAGGGGTATTTAAGTCATGTTAGGTTAAAATTTTACTTAAATTATAACCTTCCCCCCATTACCCCCCAAATTGGGGGCTAATAAAAATTAAGCTAAATGGGGTGAATGGAGGTGAAAGATTAACACCAATTTACCTCGTCAAGGTTAATAATTTTTGTTTCCAAATGAGGTGAATGAATTTATTTACCCTAATTAACCCCCTTTCACCCCAAAACAAATAGGCTATTAGAGTATAACACTATTGTTATCATGCCTAATAGTAATTATTTCAAGTTTAATTCCATAATTACTTACTTGATGTTTCATCTAAATTACTTGTGCACAAAAATCACCAGCTACTATATATTTTGCTTCAACTATAGATAATGCATCACTAGATCGCTTTTTACCATCCAAAGAACTAGGGATTCTTTTGGGAATTGACACGTACCCAAAATGCTTTTCCTATCAACCTTGTATCCCATAAAGTCATAGAGTAGCAAATAAGATCCAAAAGTGTATCAATAGGGTAAAACAATCCTAGGTTAAGGGTGTCAATTAGATACCTAATAAATATAATATCCACAACTAGTTGAGGTTCTTTAGGATTACATTGAAAGTTAGAACAAAAGAGTACGCTAAACATAATATTAGGTCTAGATGCCGTAAGTGAAAGAAGTGATTCTATTATACCTCAATGTTCCTTTTAATCAACTTGTTTACCTCCTTCATCCATGTCAAGCTATATGATAGTAGCTGTGGGAGGACTACAAGCCTTGCTTTCATTCATTTTAAACTCTTTGAGTCGTTTATTTGTGTACTTTTCTTGGTTGATAAATATTTCTTCCTTTGATTGCTTGATTTGAAGTCTAAGGAAGTGGATTGACTCACCTATCATGCCCATTTTGAACTCACTATATATTAAATTAAAAATGCTCTTGCAAATGGACACATTAGTATCACCAAATATTATGCCGTCAAAATATATTTGCACAAGCAATAAATCATTTTTGGTTTTCGTATGGAAGAGAGTTTTTCAAATATTTTAAAAAATATATATTTTCCTAAGAGAAATTTACTCAATCTTTTCTACTAAGTCCTAGGGACTTGTTTTATACCATAGAGTGCCTCATTGAGTTCATAAACATTATTAGCTTTTGAGTTATTTTGAAAGCATGGTAGATGCTTAGCATATACCTTTTATTTAATAAAAACATTAAGGAAAAAACTTTCAAAAACCATTTGATATAACATAAATCACATGGATATTGCAAATGCAATAAGCATATGTATAGCCTTAAGTCTAGCTAGGGGGAATGTTTCCTTGAAATCAACTCCTTCCTCTTGGTTGCATCCTTTAGAAACCAAATGACCTTTATTTCAAACCAGGAAGCCACACTTATATAGATTGTTTCTAAAGACCCATTTAGTCCCAATGATGTGTCTATTTGGATGCAACAGGACTAATTTGCAAACTTGATTTCTCTTAAATTGGTTAAGCTCATCTTACATTGTTATGATCCAATTTTCATCATTCATGGCTTCCAAGTGAGACTTTGGTTCCATTTGAGATAGTAATGCTAAATTATTACAAATTTTACCTAGTGAGGATATCATTTCACTCCCTTGTTGGATCACCAATGATGAGCTCATAAGAATATCCATAAGCATATCTCTATTTGTTAGGAATATTCCTTTTCACTTTGTTTCATATTGATCAATTAGAGGATCTTCATACTTTTTGTAATATCACACAAATTTAAATATATAACAACAACAACAACAACAATAATAACAATATAAAATTTATTATTAGCCTTATTTTGAGATTTTATTTTAATCATTTATTCTAGAATAATTTATAGGCAATTTATAAAAATTTTATTTATTTATATAATTATCATTAATTCATTCTAAAATCCAACCTAAATCCCACAATTTTCTTTTTTCATTTTTCCTTTTTCTTTCTTTTTTCTTATTTTCTTCCTCCTTCTCCTTCCAAGCTGTGTCGTTCTCGGCCCACTCCCCCTCCTTTCTATCCTCCTTTTTCTCCCTAGGCAGCCCAATCCTTCCCCTTCTCTTCTTTTATTTCTCCTCGAGCAACCGATCCATTTCCCTCCTTTTCTTTCTTTATTTTATTCTCCCTCTCTTCTTTTCTTCTTTCCCATTTTCTCCCCATCTTCTTCCTTGCGCCTGTCTCCCTTATGTCATCATCCTTCCTCCTTCCATTTTTATCCCCTACAACCAGGCCTTTCCCCCTTTCCCTTCTTAACCATGCAGGGCCATACACGTTGGCATGCACCCTTACACACCCCCTGCACCTGGCTAATGTACCTTACACCTGCCCCTATCTTGCCTTTCCACTTGCGCCATCCTTCCCTTTACAGCCTAGCATGCCGATCACTCTCATTGTCTTCCCCACATCATTACCCCATTCACTGCTTATAAATATCCCATTCAATACCCCCTCTTCTTTTGCCCCTCGACTATCATCCCCTATTATGTGCAACTGCCCCCTTCTAGCCCACTCCAATCTATCGGTGTCGTTTGGCCATGCCCCCAATACCTTCCCTCTTCCCTACCTACACCCACATGCACTTGCAGAGCTCACTTCCCCCTTATTCCCTTCTTTTATTCCCTGAACCTACAGCCGTAAGCTATACCTCCCGCCGCCGCCACCATTAACCACTCCTCCCCTCCATGCCACCATCGCACCTTAGCCATCCTACATAGGTACCCTAGCATGTGCAGCCACACCGAGCCACCCCTTGGATAATAATAACCTATGAAAAAATACTAATTACTTATAGCGGAACACCACATGGGTTAGGACTAGTTGTACCTTATTTAACTGTCCACCAACGAAAATAATGGCTGGTAGCGTTCTACCTTGGGGTTGTACATTATTTATTGGTATATTTGTGAGAATAGTGGCTAAGAGCGTGCTGCCCTAGGTTGTATCTTATTTACCGTTCTACCGGTGAGAATAATAGGATTCCTAAACCCATGTGGATATAATTCATGAGTTAATTATTTATTGCACTAATATCTTGAGTCTAGATAATAATGAATAAGTCATTATGATCTACCTATACGCATTTCATTTCTTATTGTGGTGTTATTAATTTCTCTAGTCTGCATGACTGTATTGTTACCTTACTTAGTATGTAGTGTACTAATCACCCCTCTTATGTGTGTTGCTCATTCCCACGAGTAGTGTCCCATTATGAGCTTTTGTAGGTGAATGAGGATTCTGTAAATGACTTTGACACATATGATGATATGATTGGGGCAGAGTGATGCTATTGTGTCCAAGGTTGGGGATCGGAGATAGTGACATCCAACTATTTCCTTTTTCAATCTTTATCACGTTAATGTTTTACTTTCGTTGAACAATATTATTGTATTTTAGTATTTCTTTTAGAAACAAACACTTAACCCTAATTATGTTATGAATTGATACTTTGCTATGCTTATCATGGTTTGTCCACTGTCTTTTTTTCCTCGTTGTAGTTGGTACAAGAATGGCCTAGGGCTAGATTTATACCAATTATGGCACTAACACCCCCTTATGGTGGGATGATCTTATGTTGAAAACAAAATTTTTTAATGGTAATTTTGGGGTTGTTACACTTTTATTCTTATTGATTTCGCTTGTCATCATTTTCCAACAATCTCTAAAATTGAATGTAAGGACCTACTTATTCATCTTGATTACTTTGTACACTTGAGCAAGATTCATAAAAAAACAACATGCACTAATTATTCAACCAACATTAATCATTTATTGAATATTCGGTAAGCCTTACTACACAAAGAGTTGCCAATGATGATACTTTAATCTACTATAGAGTCAAACTTACTTAAATTACTTTTTCCATTGTTAAAGATAAAGAATTTGTAACTAAATGTGAAGAAATGAACCACATTTGGTTTATTACCTTTGTAGAACTCATAGGGAGTCTTCTTTAAGATGAGACAGATGAGTACTCTATTCATTAAATATTTTGCATTGACAATGACTTCGGCCTAAAAATATTTTGAAAGCTTAAAGTCACATAGCATGGTTTTTACAACCGCCTCGAAGGTCCCATTCTTTATTTCCACCACACCATTTTGTTTTAGTGTCCTTGGTGTCAAGAAGTTGTGAGTAATGCCATTTTGATCACAAAAATCCATGAAGGAGACATTCTTAAATTTATTATTGTGATCACTTATTATATCATTGATCATTATTTCCTTTTCTACTTGAAGTTTCTTAGCAAGCATAAAAAAAGCATTAAATGCATGATCTTTAGTATAAAAAATAATGTCTATGTATGACATGAGTAATCATCTACAATAACTAGCGTATATCTACAACCACCCATATTATCGGTCCTAGTAGGCCCTAATAGATCCATACACAACAACTCAAGTAGTTGAGATATGGTCACAACATTCTTGGATTTAAATGAAACCCTATATTTTCTCCTTTTTGACATGCATCACATAATCAATCTTTTGCAAAATTCAACTTTGAAAGACCATGTTCTAGGTATTTTTCTAGTAAGTTTGTTTAATAAATCCATGTTGCCATGTGCAATGCACTTATTCCACAACCATGCATCATTATAAATTGCACTCAAGCCTAAATTATGTAATTTTATTGATTTGATATCAATCATGTACACATTATTAATGTGTGAGCATACAAATAGAATGGATTTATCTATTTCATTTAAATCATGCAATGTTAATGAGAGAAATTAACTAAAAACCCATTATCACATAATTAAATAATGCTAATCAAGTTGTGCTTAAGACCATCAACCAAGTACATATCATTTATGAAGGGTTAAGATTACCCAATACTAATGCTGCTAATGCTAATGATCTTTACATTTGAGTTGTTTGCAAATGTCATGCTTCCACCACCATATGTAGTTAGCTTGAGAACATGGTCTAATCACCCATCATGTGCTTTAAACATCTACAATCTAGGAACCATTTACGTCTACTATTTTTGACTTTGAATCATGCTTACAAGCATAAATGTTCTTGTCTATGTACCCTTTCAATAGATCCTTATTGGGTTATTTTTCAATTCTTATAGGATAGTTCCCTTAGGTACTCACATGATTGAATTTTTAAACAACTTTAACATTTGTACTAAAACCATAGGACAAAGCAACATAAATAATTTTACCACACATATCATACAATATTTTCCTTTTATGAGTAGAGGTAGATTTTGTATTTTTGGCATACTTAAACATTGAAGAGAAATGTCCACTTTTCTCGCATACGTTACTATCATTTGATGTAGGAGAAACATGCACTTCATGAACCTTAGAGGTTGTTACAAAGAAATTATTTAGTTTTTGAAATTGTATTACTTTTTTTATTTCCATAGCCTAACACCTCATAGTCCTTACAATATTGTTGAGCACCTATCAATAAATTTAATCCTTCTTCAACTTTGGTGAAAGTATTGGCTATATTTACAAATTTATCACATTCAACTTGTAGATCGACAAACTTGGATTGAAGTTTATCTATCTTAACCTTGTGATCACAACTAATAAAATCCTTATATGCACCAAATTCAATCACCTTCTGAGCTAGCTCAAATTTCACAAGAAGCATGCGAGACTCAAGAAGAACGTTTTCATCTAAAACAAGTGTGCTTTTCATTCAAGTGATTAATTAATTCTTTCATGTTGTCTCTTTCTAAAATGCCCTAAAAATTATAATTTTAAAAATTACAGTTAAATAATATTTTATTTAAAAAATTAATTAAATAAATTATTTTATTAAAATAAAAGAAAATTAATTAGGGCAAATCAAGAAGAAATTTATAAGTATTTTAATTATGAGAATTTTGGGTTTTTTTAGCTAATTAAGGGTTTTATTTTGAAAATTAATTAAATAAATTATTTTATTTAAAATAAGAAGGGAGAAAATAGTTCTAAATTAATAGTAATTTTATAAATAATTTAATTGGAGAAAATTAGAGTGATTTGCTAATTAAAACGAAATTTATGAAAAAAATTTCAAAAACCCTAAATTAGCCTAAAATGGAATTTAAATATTATTTTATTCAAATATTATTATTTTTAAATATCCCAAATATCCCAATTAATTTAATTAACCTAACCCATTATTTTTCCTTTTTCCCCTTTTCCTTTTTCCTTTTCTTTCTTCCTTTTCCTTCTTTTTCTTTCTTCTTCTTTTCTTTTTCTTTTTCTCCTCCCCGACCTGGGCCAGCCCGCGGCCCAGTCTTCCTTTCCCCTCCCTCCTTTCCTTCAGCACAGCCCAGCCCACACGATTGTCGCCCTCCTTCCTTTCTCTTCTTCTTCTCGCGGCCCATTCTTCCTCTCTTTTTCTTTTCTTCTTCTTTCGACAGCCCAACGCTGTGTTTTATTTTCCCCCACTCTAAACGTTGCATTCCATTTAAGTTTTTTTCCCTCACCGCACCCAACCACCCGGTTCCCCTTTCTTTCTTTTTCCCCGGACCACCGGTCTAGCCCCCACCCTTCTTCCTTCTTTCTTCTTCCTCCATTCGCCGTCGACTATAACTCTGTCGCCCAACTCCCTAGATTTTCGTCGCCGGTTACACCCTTTGACCAGCATTTTCCCTCCTATTTTTCCTTGCTGATCCATTGACCCCATCGCCCAACCTACTTCTCCCATTTCTAGCGCAGTTTTCCCCCTTTTCCCCTGCGCATTCCCCTGCCGCGAAACTTACTTCCACAGGCCAACCATCGTCACTGGCGAACCCTAACCCTACTTGCTTACCACTAGCCGACCCACAGAACCCTACCCGCTCTTCATTTTCTCTATAAATATACCCATAATGAGCCTGGTATCGAGCTCTTGATCCCTAACCCAAAAAACTCCCCTTGCATGCCGCCACCCTTTCAGATGCCAACCCCGCCACCTTTGGCCAACTTCACCACCCTCTTTACCTACAAAACTCATCCTTGCACCGCCCTCTAACTAACTACGCCTCCCTTCTCCCTCCATTCTCCCTACACAAGCCACCTCGGCTGTGCGAAGTAGCCTTCTCGATCAATCCTCTCTTCAACCTCCGCCGCCCTTCGAACCACCCTTATCCACCACTTCCGCCGCTTCCTCCACTCCTTTTACCTCCCATTCTGTTCTGGAGACCCTCTCCTATATTCCCCTACCTTTCTTTTCCTCTCTCTCCCTCTCCTCCTCTCTTTCTCTCCTTCTTCTCCATTCGGCCACCACTACCGCCACCATGCGCCGCCACCTTTAGTTGCGCCCCCACCCTTATTCTGTTCCTCTCCTTCTGGAAAACTCTAAACACCCCAAATCCCACCTTTATTCTCCCTATCTTTTCCCCGGCATTCAACTTTTTCCCTTTCCTTCACTTTTTCCGGCCACCGTCGGTGCCACCTGTCACCACTAGCCTAAGGTTGAACCCTAGACCCTCTCAACCCTTTTAACCTATTTTTACAAGCTTTAATTTATTTTATTTCATTTATTTGAATATATATACTATTATTATAATTATTAATTTTACTATTATTAATATTATTTTTTTTATTATTAATGTTTTTATTATTATTTCTATTGAGGGCTGAAGCCCTATTATATTTTTATTTCGATTTTATTATTACTATTTTTGTTATTTCTATTATCTTTATTATTAATATTAATATGTTATTATTATTATTATTATTATAATTATTATTATTACTATTTCAAAATTATTATTATTATTATTATTATTATTACTACAACTATTTTACTATTAGTGTTGCTATTTTTATTATTATTGTTATGAGATTATTATTATTATTATTATTATTATTATTATTATTATTATTTTCATTGTTAATATTATTATTCTATATAGGGCTGAAACTCTATTGTGCCTATTTTGAATTATAGTAGTAGTATTATAGATATTGAGTCTTATTATTATTAATATTAATAATATTTTATCAATAGCATTTATTATTCTTATTAGTGTTATTTATTATTATTATTATTATTATTATTATTATTATTATTATTATTATTATTATTATTATTATTATTATTATTATTATTATTATTTAATAAGTTTATTATTATTCAATGTGGGTTAGAAACCCTACTTTATTTTATCTTCAAATATTATCCTTACTATTATTACCATTATGATTATTATCATTTTTGCAATACTATTATGGCTTTATCATTATTATTATTACTATTTCATTATTATTATTATTATTATTACTAAATTTTATTATTAAAGTCACTATTATTATTATTATGATAAAGTTTTCAAACCCTTATATTATCAATTTTTATAATACTACTATTATTTCTTATATCTTTAGCAAAGTAGAAATTAGTTAATGTTATTTTATTAATATGTTATTATTTTATCAAAAACCTTGTCTTAGAGTAAGTTAGTAATTAATAGTATTTTTAGTAAGAGAGAGTCTAATTTTAAGTTTTTCCCCCAAATAGTTGAAACCAGTCAAAGCCCTAAGGAGGCGTAGGAGTGTGCTCCAAGACCGATATCATTTTAGGTAAAGGTGTTACTAAGGCCTTATGTGTGTTGATGTACATTATATGCTTTATATGTTATTCATCCTATGTTTATCATTATGATCATCTCGTATGTGGTATGACGTGCAGTTGAAGTATGTATTTGTGTATTTACATGGCATGTGCACTATGTGATGAAATATTGTGGTATGCGATGATTGGTTCGTGACCCTTTAGACATGCATGTGAGGATGTATAAAAGTGGTATTGTGTGGGAAAAAGGTTGAAAATGGAAAATGGGAAAGAAGTTGACCAAGAGGAGTTAGTTGACAAAAGAGGAGTAAGTTGACCAAGAGATGTGAGTTGACTTAAGTATTTTAATGATCCCTGTATGGAAGAAAAATGGGGAATTTTAGGGTTTCATATGGGAGAATTTAATCTATGGTTTTATATGTAAGAATCTAATTTATGGTCATATATGAGAGAATCTAATTTATAATTTTGTATGGGAGAATCAAATTTATGGTTTTGTATAGGAGAATCTAATTTATGATTTTATATGGGAAAATCTAATCTATGGTTTCATATGGGAGAATAAAATCTATGGTTTATAGGGGAGAATTTAATCTATGGTTAACATGGGATAATCTAATCTATGGTGTAACATAGGAGAATCTAATCTATGGTTTTTATGGATTGAATTTAAGGTTTTGTATGAAGGAATCTTGGGTTTTGCATTAAAATAAATTTAGGGTTTTGTATGGATGGACTTAAGGTTTTGCATGACAGATTCTATGGTGTTGCATGGAAGGATCTAATCTAGGGTTTTTGTATGGATTGAATATAAGGTTTTGTATGGAGGAATCTAGGTTTTTAATTATATGGAAGAATCTAGGGTTGCATGGTTGAATTTAGGATTTCACGTGGGATTTTAGAATTTGCATGAAAAAGTTTGAAGGTTTGCATGGGGAGGTTAGCATCTGTATGGGAGTAAAGTTTACGTATGAAAAGTTAATTTGGGATGTGAGGAAGGTCATGTAAGTGTTGTTTGGGTGTTTGAATACTTTGGATGAAAAGTAGTACGTGGAACAATATAAGGGTACGTAGGACATCGAGCTAGGGTTTGTGTGGATAATTAGGGTTTGGTATTGGCGACGCAGCCAAAGGTAGCGGCACACGGCAGCGGTGGTGGTGGCCGAATGGGGAAGAAGAAGAGAAAGGGAGGAAGAGAGGGAGGAAGAGGAAAAGAAAGGTAGGGGAAGGTAGAGGAGGGTCTGCAGAATAATTTTGGAGGTGAAAGGAGCAGCGGCGACGGCAGAAGTGGTGGCTAATGGTGGTTCGAAGGGCAGTAAAGATGGAAGGAAGGGCTGGTTGGGAAGCAAACTTTACACAACCGGGGTGGCTTGTGTAGGGAGAATCGAGGGATAAGGGTGGTTTCGATAGTTAGAGGGCGGTGCAAGGATGAGTTGGGTGGGCAGAGATGGCGGTAGAGTTGGCCGGAGGTAGCAGAAATGGTGTCTAAAGGGGCGACGGCGCACAAGGGAAATATTCTAGGTAGGGATTCAAAAACTCGAGCCTTGCTAATTATGGGGGATATTTATAGAGCAAAAGGGAGGGCTAAGGTCAGAGGAGAGTGCCAGGAAAATAGGATAGGAGGAGATGGCATAGGCCGGCGAAAATTCAAATGGCAGGGATGGTTGCACAAGCCAGGGAGAGGGGAAAATCATGCGAGAATAAAGGAGTTGATTGGGTCAAAATGATAGGCCGATCAGCAGGGAAAGAGAGGGAAAAAATTGGCCGGTCAAATCGGGCGTGGCCAGCGACGGGAGCTTCGGATGGTTGCAGGTCGAATGGCGGGAAGAAGAGGAAGAAGAAGACGAGGGGAAGGCTGGACCGGCGGTCTAGAAGAAAAGAAAGAAAAGAAAAGAGGGGAGACCGGCCGGGCGGCAACGGCTAAAAAAAAGATCAAAACGCAGTGTTTTGATGGTGGGATACGCCGAAAAGAAGAAAACGGGTCGCAGCAGGAGGGAAAAAGAAAGAGGGGGATTGGTCGCGCGGGTTGGGCCGCACCGAAGGAAAGGAAGGAGGGAAAGGGCTGGGCCGCGGGCTGGCCCAAGTCAGGGAGGAGTGGAAGAAAAAAAAGAAAAGAAAGAAAAAGAAGGGAAAAAGGAAAAAGGGAAAGAGAAAAATAGGTAGTTTAGGGCCAATTAAATTAATTTGAATATTTTGGATATTTAAAAATAATAATATTTAAATAAAATAATATTTAAATCCCCTTTTTAGGCTAATTTAGGGTTTTTGAAAGGTTTTCCATAAATTCCATTTTAATTAGCAAATCACTCTAATTTTCTCCAATTAAATTATTTATAAAATAATATTAATTTTGCCCTATTTTCTCCTTCTTATTTTAAATAAAATAATTTATTTAATTAATTTTCAAAATAAAATCCTTAATTAGCTAAAATACCCTATTTTCTTCCTAATTAAAATATTTATAAATTTTCTTCTTGATTTGTCCTAATTAATTCCTTTTTATTTTAATAAAAATAATTTATTTAATAAAATTTTCTAATAAAGTCTTATTTAACTATAATTTTTTAAATTAGAATTTTTGGGGTATTTTACTATAGGAGGTGGAATAGGTTTTAACGAAATTGAAATAGAAAATAACAAATTTACACATAATGTAGAGTGGTTCAAGAACAAATTACTCTCTACATGCACTACTAAAAGGTTACCCCTTTTAGATTTTGAATCAAAAACGTATTTTTGTTGATGATCGGTCTCTAAGTGATAATTTACAACTTGATATATTTATCTTTTTCTAGATTCTCAACAATAATCTCTCAAAAATGATAGGTAAACACTCATTAACCCCTTTGTAATAAATGTTATAAGGTTGTTGTGATTACAATTAATTCTCACCAAAAATCAAGATATGGAACTCTAGAATATTGGATGAGATGTAATATATTTAGATTGAATAAAATATATTACAATTTTAGAGCAAATTTAGCTATGAGAAGAAAAAAATGAACACTTTTCAATAAAAACTTAGGAATTGAAAGTTAAGATAGTTTGAATGAGCAATTGAATGATTTTGAGAGTAGATGATTAATTGCATAGTAAAATGTAGTTGAATTTTTTTTAATAAATGCTAAGGGATATTCTTTATATAGTTACCCTCATCGTGTAGCCATTAGGCAAAAAAATAGCCAAAACTTTGTATCACCCAACAAGCAAAAAATTAACCTTTTTGAAGTATATAAACCAGTCAATTGAGTATATTTATACATGAGATATGAAATTTACCGCTATACAAACATATTGATCAGTTTATTAAAACTAGTTGATCAGTTTCGTGTTGTACTCAGTTGGTCCTTTGAACATATATAAATAATACCATGGTTTAGTAAATCAATTGATGTGTCCTTCAAACTACTCGATTAGTTTACTTAAATTAGTCAATTAGTTTGACAAAACCAATCAATGAATTTAAATAGAGATAAATGAGTTTCTATAGAAGAAAAACCCATGGATTGGTTGGTCAAATTAGTCAATGAGTTTAAATAAAGACAAATAGGCTTCTGTAGGAGCAAAACCCATAAACTAGTTGGTCAAACCAATCGATCGATTTGGAAAAAATAGTCGATGTGTTTAAACAAAGACAAATAGGTTTCTATAGAAGTAAAATCATGGATGGGTTGGTCAAACTAGGCAATTGGTTTGCTCCACCAATAGATCTATTCGAAGTAAACTCGTTTAATACTTAGTTTAAAAAAACTAACCGATCAATCTTAAGACTAAGTAAATGATTTTGAATGGAACCAAACAAGTTTTAAAACACTTTGCTAAGATTTAGAAATCAAGGTCAGAAATGAATTCACATGAAGTGAATTCAAGTCAAGTGTTTTCAAAATTTTCTAAAAGAGTTTCGATCAAAATATAAAATTGCTCAACTTAACTCTTTACAAGAAAACCTAATACTTAGAAATATAATCCTTAAACCTTAAGTCTTAGTAATCTTCATACAATATTCTCTTTTCCTTTGAAAATTGATTACACTCTTAAGTTTGCTCTTGAGAAATGATTTGACTAAGTGTGATGTGTTCTCTTTGTTTTTCAATCATAGTTCATGCACACATAAGTAAATACATTAGTTCTCTAAACCTGTTTGTTACCATTAAAACAAGGACAATGACATTCTTTGATTTATGAGGTCAACAATACCAATTACTTGCCAAATGGACCTAACCATATGCTTAACTCATATGACTAATCTCCAACATACTAAGGTTTTCCATCTCAAGAATCAAATAGGACTTCAAAAAGAGTTGTAACATGGCTAAGTTTAAGGGGTAATGAATAAAAAGGGTATAGGGGAGTCAACAAAAGTATACTAAAATATAGTAGAAATATGCTAATGCAGAGAGACTCTTTTTGCAGTTTTAAATTTCTCAAGACATGTTGACAATTTACCACTTAGCATTACATAGGTCAAATCCCATCATATTGGGCCTTCACCTCATTTTCATCACTTCTTTTTTGGAATGTATGAAAGGATGCAAGCTAATTTTTTTCTTCTTTTTTTAGATTAACTCTCCCGTGCTTATTCTTTTGCATGCTTTTCAACATTTCTTTCACTTGTAACCTTAAACACCCCCCACACACATGTATATCTATCTTATAATGTATTCCATTAGATTATAGAATAAAGGTATGGATGTGTTATGGATTATGACATGGAATAATGTGGGGGATGAAATGAATAAGGTCAATGTAAAAACTCAAAGGGGCTAACTAAGGAGTGCACCTCTCATGTACACAAAGATGGGGTAAAAGGCCAATTGGCTATGTGGTGGTAAATCTTAAGTTGCCTTTATTATTTCCTTAATCAAGGCAGTTATGACTTGAAAGTTTTGATTAGCATGTGAATAAGTTCTAGTAACCTCTAGAGTCTATTAACATGTCTATGGCAAGAAATTGATCAAAGTAAAGTAAAAATAAGGTTTAGAAATGATAATGAAGTAAAGAAATATTAGAATATTTATGTGAATCACTCATGAAAAGAAAAGACATTATAGCTCAAAAGCTCACATAGGGTCATGTATGAATCTCAACACGTTTCAATATATTCAAACCACTTTCTTGTCTCGTCAACTTATCATCACATAAATATGTATTCCCTATGAAAAAAATAACATCTAGAAAACTTAATCAGTGGCATCTCGATATTGTGATACTCTAGTTATATGCCAACATGATTTGTGCACAAATGGTTCATATAATATTTTGTTATTATTACATATATTATTACAATAATAATTATGATTATAAATATAACAATTATATCATAACATTTAACAGATTTGTTATGAATCTTAAAATAAGTTAGTAACAACTAATATCAATAATAATGCTTGATTTAATTCACTCGACTTAAACCAATTCAACTCGGAGTCTACAGAACTAAATTGAATTAAACTTGAATAAACCTCACAGGTAGGGATTACTCGACCTAATATCCACTAGACTCAATATTTGACCAAAACTAAACCCAAATTGAATAATTATAACCCAACGAATCTAATTTGAAACAAACCTGCACATAACTTGATTGTATAATAAACCTGAATTTAGCCCTACCAAAAATGATCCCACCTTAACCCGACTCATATTGTATGATCCATCTCTCACTATCATGTGAGCCTCTAAGCTCATGACAATGCATTTAAATATATGAATTTTGAGCTTGGGTGGACTTAATCCATTTGCTTAATTAATTTCACAACTAAGGATGACAATGGGACTTGAACCTGACCCGAACCCACAAGATTAGCTTTATTTTTGCCTATATACCTAAAAGGGTTTGAATGTGAGTCTAACGATCCTAGATCTAAATCTGACATGCCATACACATTTAGTATATACATACTAATTTTATGTCTGTCATCCTTTTAGTTATCTTATTTGAAATTTTTATTTATTTTTTCAATTTTATTCATGTGTATTTACTTTATAAACAAATGTATGATATTTTATTCCAAAAGCATTAAAACATCAATTTATATACTATACAACATGTTGTACAGTAAAACACTATGCAACAAGTGTCATATCACCATTTTAATAATAACATAGAAAATTAAAGAAATCATGTGTTTTATTTTCCTCTCTTTCAAATGAATTTTCATTAGTGTATTGATTTTTTACCAGTAAATTAATTTTTCACCATTAATGTGCTAATCTTTTACTACTAATATATTGATATTTCAACATTAATATATTAATTGTTCACAAATGAGTTGATATTTTACCATTATTTTGCTCAAAACTAATATTTCACTACTAATATATTGATCTTTCACTACTAATATATTTAAAACTAAAAGTTTACCACTAATGTAATGATATTTCACCACTAATATATTTATTTATTTTTAGTTGATCGTTTACTATGTTTCTACTTAAAATTGATATTTCATCATTAATATGCTAATATTTGATTACTAATGTACTAATTTTTTATATCTGATATACTAATTTTTACAATTATCCTACTTAAAACTAATTTTTTACTACTAATGTACTGGTTTTTTATTATTTTTTTTATCAACATTTTAGAAACATCATGGTATATATATATATATTTTTTAACAAATCAAAATTTAAATAAGTTAATTAAAAGAAAATTGTAATAAAAAAAATAGTTATGTAGCACCTTTTCCACGGTGCTAGATAATGCAACTAGTTGTATAGTAAGGTTATATCTTAAGCTATATACTTATATATTTATTTATAATCCGTTTATCCACTAGACTGTTTAAACTAAGGTGACTAAACCCAACATTAATCCAATCTATTGTCATTCCCTTCTACAACCATCGAGTATTTCTTCAAGGAAAAGCTTTATTTGGCATTAATTATAAAAAAGCTGTTATTTAAAATAATTACAATTTTATTGGAAAACCTTTTTTCCCTTAAAAAATCATTTTGAATAAAATTCTTTAAGTAGCTTCAATCAATATACAGATTAGGGCCTGACTGCAGAACTCAAAATGCTTGGCACAGATATTTGACGATAACTGAGCCATCCACGAAAAGAAATATTGCAGCATCCCAAACAACAATCATATACTTATGTAATAGAATGTAATACAGGAACGCTGATCCTGGAAAATCTCTAAAACCTGAAAAATATACACTAGGCACTCTCAATTTCAGAATGAGAGTTCTCTGAATGTAAAAGACTGAAGAGAACTAAGCATATACGTTGTAAGCATCCGAACCAAAATGATTCTCCACTCACTCTTAATTTTTTTTAAGCAGCTCCAATCAATAAGAATACAGATAGGGCCTGGCAGCAGAACTCATAATTCTTGGTACAGATATTTGACAATAACTAGGCCATCGACGAAAAAGAAAAATTGCAGCATCCCAATCAGCAATCATATACTTATATAATAGAAATGCAATACAGGAATACTGATCCTGGAAAATCTTAAACACCTGAAAAATATACACTAAGCGCTCTCAATTTCAGAATGAGAGTTCCCTGAAGAATAATTAATGAATAAATGTAAAAGACTAAAGAGAACTAAGCATATACTGTACACGATTTTTCATAAACGGTGTAAGCACCCGAACCAAAATGATTCTACACTCACTCTTAATTAATAGCAGTGAGAGGAAGCCTGGGGTCTCTCATGGACTGAGCCCCCTCATGTTGTCCTATATGTTTAAAATCTCCATTTGCATGTTTTCCAGATTTAGGATCCCAGAAAGACTTCAGCAAGTCTTCAAAGGCAGGTGTCCTGAGTTCTTCAATCGATGCGACAGTTGGAAGGTTGATTGGCCTCTTCTTTGGTGTTGAACAAGTTGGTTCATCTACCTGTTAAGATTCAGGGTTGGGTTAAGAAGGCAAGTAAATTTGCACTTTCTCAGTCTGAAACTGCAATGCAAACAGAGTATACTTACCCTGTATTCATCAAGAAGACTTTTTCCTGCGTGGTCCGTGATCTCCGCGACCTTATGGTGATGACCGCCCCTCAATCCCCTCAAATCTCCACAGCAAGGAACAATCATAGAGTCGATGTTAGCACGTGCATCGTTGTCCAGTTGTAAAGAATCTGCAACAGAAAACCCATCTCCACTTTTAAGTAAAGCAACTAACAACACGAGTGAAGGTGAAAACTTTATGGTCAGCACTTACGGTCTATGGATGTCAACAAATCCTTGTTTGCAGCATCTACATCTCCAAGAGCAGATGTGGCAGAGGAAGAAAACTGTTTTCGTAGAATTTGATTGGCCTCCAATCCATGCCTACAATAGATTAAAAACATCAATGCGGCAGCAACCTTCATTTGAGAACCTTGACAGAAATTAATGAGAAGGGCACTCACTTTACAATAGTATCGACAGAAGCAACATTGTTCTTCTCTAAAGTCAACAAGGATTGTTGAGCATTCTTCCATTGTTGTGATCCCAGCTTTGCTTTATCCAAACTGCAAATCACATTTTTATGAAATAAGAGACATTAAAAAGTATGTTCACTAGCAGTTGCAGACCGCTCCACTGTACCCTATTTTTTCAACTCTGCAACAACTCGGTCAATATCAATACTATGAAAAGAGGCACCATTACCAGTTGTGAAGAACCTCTTCGATGCCTTTCTTCCCATTCTCTACTGCAGAAGTATCCTCAAGGTACTGGCTCTCAGTTTTTTCCACATAAACTGACCAGTCACTTTTAATAAAGGCTGCATTGTTGCTCATAGTTGACATTTCTTTCTGAAGCTTGTCGGTCTTGGAGGCTGCACTTTCTCTAATCCCATTGATGGCAGTTTGGACCTACAATAGTAGAGAAAATAAAATGATATTAGCAATGTGATTCAAAGAAAATAAATTGGATTATAATGCCCCTTTTTAGGTTGGGTTATGCAAACAATGGCCAGACAGTTCATCCTACATCTTCTATGCATTTCTTGATTGGGTTTTGCTCCGGTGAGAGATAGTTCAGAAAATAAATAGATATTAGCAATGTGATTCATACACACACTAGTGATCAGAGAAAATAAATTGGATTATAATGCCCCCTTTTAGGCTGGGTTATGGTAACAAGGGCCAGACAGTTCATCCTATATCTTCTTCTATGCATTTCTTGATTAGAATGCTTCTAGACGGAGCAGACTTTGGGTATATTTAATGGCGGACTGCAAAGAAAAAGCATGAAATCAAGAAAACAAGGATGATAAGAACATAATTAATACTAGATACTTTTAGGTTGGGTTATGCAAACAAGGGCCAGACAGTTCATCCTGTATCTTCTATGCATTTCATCCTGAATCTTCTATGCATTTCTTGATTAGAATGTGTCTAGATGGAGCAGAATTTGGGTATATTTAATGGCTGACTGCAAAGAAAAAGCATGAATTCGAGAAATCAAGGATGATAGGAATAGAATTAATACTAGATCCTTTTTCCTAGCATTTGAACTTGCAAGCAGCTCCGCCACCCTTTCCAGTATCTGCCTCTCCTCCCTTGCAGCACACTCCTGCAGACCAATTTTCAACATATGAGAATAATGATAACTAGATAGGTAGACAGCTCTGGTTGTAAGAGAAAATGCTGTACCTCAAAATTCTTCTCAAAACTAGACAATTTCTGTTCATTAACAGTGTGTGCCTCTTGAACTATTTGGGTCAAGTTGGATGCATGCATGTCCAACGTTTTGAAGAAGTTCATAGTGACTTTAGAAATTGACCTAGTGGTCTCAACAGTTCTACAGTGAGCCTGTGAAAAATAATATAACGTAAATATTGGCTCACATCTCAATTAAATTTACAATCAGCATTGCCAAGAGCCCACCTCTCGTTGATTCTGTGCATATGCAACCAGTCTTTTTGCCTGATCATGAAGTGCACCTTCAAGGTCATTCAGCAGTGCATCAGCCTCTGAAGCAACTTGCTTGAAGAGCTGCCAAATGAACATAGATTACAGAGCATATGATTATATGACGGTTTCAAAGAAGCAGAAAGGATTTTATTCGAAATTACTCACGTCCTCAACAGCAGATGAATGCTTAGATACTTCTGAATTGAGGTCCCCAAACGTTGATTGTGAGTTCCCATCCAGCTCTCCCGCTAAATCATCCAAGGCTTTAATTCCAGAGCCGTGCATTGTTTTTAGCTTTCCAAGTTGTTGCTGAAGTTCTTTAGCAGCCTGTAAAGTATAGCAAAACATCAGCTGGGACCAACTGGAGCTGGTGATGAGTTGATCAGGTATGTTGTAATCAGGGATACAAGGCAAATTACTTCGGCCTTGGTGGCAACAAATGATTGCATATCTTCTTCCATGTTCTTCAGCTGCTGCTCTTGGTGGTTCACGGAAGTAGCAACAGTCTTATGTAATAGCTCGAGCTGCTGAGTCAACTGAGACTGGAATGACTGAACAAGAATTCTGTTTCCATCTTCAATTTTGTCCTTCCTCTCTGGAAACCAACAAGAATCAGAAACTACCCCTCATGTCATGATGAAATGACAAAAGAAACTGTAATTAAGATTGCAATACAAACCAATCTTAGCGAATAAGCTGGAGATATCTGATGCAGCATTCTCCAACTCTGATCGAAGTTCAATTGCACGCTCAACAAGGGATTTCTCTGAAAAACAATGACCGGGTCAACCATTCATTATTTTGACTTTTAGTTGCCAAACTGTGGGAAACATTCCCAGGAAAAGAACACTGGCAAGAAATTAGATCAGCCTTGACTCATAAAGGTGTACAAAGAACTTCATGCAAGTTCTAGGAAAATGATCAACAGGAACACTCAAATGCATGTAAGTTTTTTCATCCAAACATTTTATGAACAAGGGAATCTATAAGCCCATTATTACCCTTTGCTTTTCCATCTACGAAAGAAGATTTTTCATCCAAACATTTTATGAACAAGGGAATCTTATGCCCATTATTACCCTTTGCTTTTCCATCTACTAAAGAAGTACAAGACCCAGTAAACCCATATGACAAGAAGCAATATAACGGTAGAGGAAAACAAACTCAACTCACCAGATCGAAGGAGATTTGATATTATATATTCTCTCTCTTTAATCGTTGCATTTGCCTGTCTGTGCTTTTCTTCAAGATCAGACAATGCATGCTCAGTTTCTTCCAGCTTTCTCTGAAAGTACACCAGCAAGAGTCAGTTTTCAATTTCCATTGCATAAATTAGGATCATGGAGAAAGAAACCCAGCTCACCAATGTCTTTTCGAGTTTGTTGCTCAGCTCTGCCGTTAACTGTTGCTGAGAATCATATAGCCCCTGAATTTCTTCCAGTTGCTGATATCGCATAACCATATCATGTTTAGCATAAGGTCTCCATTGTTAATTAGAGCTTGCGCCCTGAAAAGCCACGTAAAAGACACATACCTTATCCTTGGACTCGAAATCAAGCTCCATTCTTTCTACCTTCTCTGCCAAGGCCTGAACACGAAGAGTTAGAAAAATCAATTATATGCCTGATTCATGAAGTTATGAGCCACAACAAATAAGAGTAGAGCAAACAGACCTTTTTCTCTGCTTCTTCTTGTAGATATCGGTCACGTGGTATATAAATTCCATTCTTCTCTCTTGCCGCAAAAACCTCTGGAAGGCAAGGAAACCAAACATTTTTAGAAGAAAAATGTCAAAGGCACGAAAAGTTGTTACAGAGTTCTCCTGGAATCATTCAAGCTTAATGTTTCTAAGATTGAATGAAATGCAAATGTCTAAATCTGTAATTATGAGGATCACAGATAAAAATAAAACTCGACAGCATGTTTGCAAAGACAAAAACCTTGTTTAAGTCTATCAATTTCAGAGTAAAGATCCTTCATCAGTGCAGACTTCATCATCTTTTGGTTGACCTGCTCAAATAATCAAACAGAATGTCTTAACCTGATAGAATATATAACAAGGAGGAGGTAAGAAGTAACAATTCTACCCCTCAAGTCAGTGAAGATAAAGAGTAAGTTACTTAGTTAGCACCAACCTCTGGCCTGTTCTTTATGTTCTTTGCACGGTATGCATAGTCCAAAGTATTTAGTGTCTCTTCCAGAGACTGAGCTGATGGTGAGATGGTGGCAATTATGCATGTCTTTGTTTTTCCTCCCAAGGAATCCCTTAATAACCTAGTCAATTTACTCTCTCTTGACATTCCAACAAAAATGTTTATCAATATCATCACCTCTGAAAAAGTGCAAGAGAGACTCAAACAAAACTAGTCTCATCAATTAAATTCATACCTGTATGGAACATGACCAGAGTGATCTACTAGTGAATTGATAACACGACCAAGTGTAAGCAAACTTTTATTTATTTCTCCAGCTTCCCTTGCTCTTCCCTATCAACATGCATGCGTAAAAACATAATCTTAGTCTAATTTCGCAGGTTACAAAATATACTAATACCCCGTGCAACATCCATTATCAACTATAAGGTGACATATGAGGCAGAAAGACTAATAAAACTCTCCAGAAGATCCTACATCGTGTTTCATTCTTTACCCTTTACTAGGAAAATGAAGTTTTTCATGCAGGAGATGTAAGTAGTAAGCGTCTTCTCATTTCATACCTCCCTTGCACCAGAACGTGAGATATTCTCTGAACCGGCAAGGTCAACAAGATTAAGCTTTCCACATCTGATCACCTCTTCTCCCTCTGGAGTATACTCCTTCATATGAATTGTGATGGAAAAGATCGAGTGAGACCGGCTACTTTGTTTGTTAAGCAGGGTCTCAGCTGTACGCCTTTTAGCTGAACCCTTCTCCAATATTTTGTAGATTTCATTTGCTGTACACACAATCTCTTCTTCCAAGCCTCTAACAAAGACACCCCCTTTTCCATCTTCCATAAGGGCTAATGGTTTCTTAGACTTGTCATCCGGAGTGAACCTAGAGTTGTCCTCCGGAGCCAAAAGATCAGTAATTTCCTCGTTATATAGCTCCAGAAAGGTAACTTTCATGGAGTACTCTGCAGTCTGAGCCTCTAGTATGTTAAAAATACGCTCAACTGATCTAGGTATAACTCCAGCATCGCTCGGAAATTCTCCATTCTACAAGTGCACTGACATACGTTAGGATTATCCCAGACGAGAAACATTAACAAATAACAACATTTATGTTAATAAAATGCTACAGAAAAATCAATACCTTTTTTCTTGCTCCACCTTCCATCGTGTAAGTTTTTCCTGTACCCGTCTGACCATAGGCGAATATTGTGCAATTATATCCGTCCAGGACTTCATGTACGATGGGAGCAATGGCATGATCAAACAGTTCCTTTTGTTTAGATGTTGGGCCAAAAACCTGCATAACAATTTAACAGTGATTTTAATGCCCCTCAGAACGAAAAACAAAATTCATTCGCATCAATGATTTTATTTCTGTAAATAGATAGACTTTGATGAAATTCCTTTTAGTTTAGGAAGAACCAAAGCTGACTCGAGAAAAAGGAGGACCATCACGAAACACCAACCCTATCAAACACAAAGGTTTTGTCAATCTGCTTATTAGCTATAAACTGAGCTGCAGCAACTTCTTTTCTAATCTCATTACAAGTAACAACCGGAGCTTGAACCTTTTTTTCGTCATCATTCAACGGCCTGAATACAAACATATAAACACAGTCATCAATTACCCACAATCAAAAAAAGAAAAGAAAAGAAAAAGTGTGTAAGAGAGAGAGAAGAGGGGGGAGATCTGCTATTCAAGCATCAAATTGCTCACCTGCATCGTACAATGACTTGAACATTCACACCTTTATCTTTATCCTGTCTCCCCAAATTCGATTCCGCTGATCGGAAATCTCTAGTTGACTTATCAGTCGACCTCGGGGACCTCTGTGACGGCGATTGAGTCATCAGTCCTCCAACTTTCCTTGTCGACTCCATTATGAACACCCCTTACCACAGTATCAAATTTCCTATCACCTAATCGGTCAATGTTTTACTATGTCAGCCACAAAAATCAAGAAAAAGCTAGCTCAAATCTCAGCCCCAAACCCTATGAATCATATGCAACAAGCATTGAAATCAGAAACAGACAAAAATATGAGAGGACAAACCATGAAGGAACTGGAAACATATTAATCATTGACGCGATTAAGAAGCATGCGCTAATGAAAATAAGATGAATCAATGCGAGAATGTAACTGATCTCAATAAATTGAATTAACCTTAATAGGTGACATTTGAAGCTGGATCGAAAATGACTGATCGAAACTCCAATTACAGAAACAGAGCAGCAAGGAAATAGAGAGCGAGGGACAGCTTACCGAAATGTAATGCTCAGCACTTCACGAAAATGGCGACGGATTCAAACACGGATAGAGAGAGAAGGAGAGAGAGTGTGTGGGAGAGCAAGATAGACAGAGAGGTGGAGAGAAAAGATGAGTTGGTGTTTAATATTTTGGTTAAAAATTGAAAAAATTGTGCCAGAGAGAGAGAGAGTTTGTTGATGAGAGAGAAAACTGATGCGAAAGGAGGATGAGAAATGAATTATACGCCGTTACATGGAAGGCCGTATGACGGTATGAGGATCTATCTAACGACAATACTAACGCCGTTAGAAATCCTTTTCAACCTTTTTGTTCTTTTTCAATTTGTGACCGTTGCACTCCTTTAAAAAAAATTAATAATTAAATTGTGACCGTTATACATATGCGAATCTCTAATCAAATTTTTTGAAACCGTGAAGTGGGAGTACTAGTGTACAATTAACATGATGATCCAACTTGCGGGACTCTACACTAGTGTATGCGTCTTTAATTTTAACATGACTGTTACCGATTTAATTGAAAATTAGCATAGAATTCTAATATGTATGCAACAAATTTTTATATTAGTAGTTTTGTGACTTGTTTTCTAATATGATAAAAAAAAATGAGTTCGATGTCTATCTTTTTTTTCTTTAAAAAAAGTTTTTTTTAGAAGAATTATCCGATTTACTTCATCATCATTATAATATAGTCTTTAAGTTTGAAATCAAATAATAACTACTTATTAGGTAATAAAAATAAGTTTTTATTTATTTATATAATTAAGGAATTTTATTAAAATAAAGGCTTGCTAAATTAGCATCATGGTAATCCATCTCCTCCACCTTCTAGAAAGGGTTTGGAGATAATAAAAAATTCTCTGTGAGAGCAAGTCACAACACAAAAACCATAAAAATTACAAGAGGCATACAATGGCAGCTAAACCTTTAGATCTATTATCCAAAGAACTAAGCATAGGAAGGAACCAAACTCGTGCACAAAGAAGGACATGCCACAACAAAACAATACCAAGCAAGAGTAAAGAGAGCCTCAAACTCCAAAAAAGATAACTTAACAACAATAAAAATGAAATGAAGCCAAAAGTAGAAAGCCAATGAGTGACTTGTACATCTAGAAAAAAAGTAGCTAAAGCCGCACATGGAAAGAAAAATTCCTCATTAAGCCTTATTTAGCTAATTTTCTAGCAATATGATCAGCACTCCTATGATGAATAGTGATTTTATGGTCATTTGTATTTGTCTTCGCAAATGAAAACAAACATAAATGACTAGAAATTACCATCATCTGATTCATTTCGTAATTCATGACTGATATAGAACATTTCAGTGTCCATACTACTTCACCCTCAATTCTTCTACCTATAATAGCTAGTGATGTGTAATTTACTCAATTTACCTTGCTTTAGCAATGCATAATATAGGCCAACTAAAATGAATTTGTTTCGATCTCCATAAACAACATTTCAATGCACATCGCTTGCCTGTAGCTTTTGTTATCCTTATTTCATTTGGTGTATAAACATAATGGCTACTAATAATCATCTAACTATAATAAGGTTTACATCAATATGGATATCATGTACCCCAATGCATTGTGCAAAGCGCATCGGGATGATACGGTGTGTTGATGTGAACCATAATTGAAGAGTTATAAGGTAGTGATGCAGTAATTATACTAAAAGTGTGCTATAGCATAGCAGTAAGCATGCTTACTCTCATACAACCGATTTTGGGTTTAAGTCTCGTTAAAAACATTTATGTTATAATTTTTTTTGACATAAACTAAAGGTGCATGGGTCCAAAGAAGAATAAAAATAAATCAAGAGTACGATACCCATCAAGTTGAAGAAGGACATACATCAACCTAGCCCAAAGAAGGGTAAAATTTGTCTTAGAAGAAGGATAAACATCATCCAAGAAGAGGAAAAACATCTTGAGCTAGAGTCACTTTGATCCAAAAAAGTATAAGTATCAACCCAAATAAAAATACACATTGAGTTGTAATAGTTTTAACATAAAGAAGGATAAACATTAACCAATATGAGCATTAACATCAACTCAAATGAGAATACACATTGAGTTGTAGTCGCTTTGACCCAAATAAGGATAACCTTCTTCCAAGAAAACGATACACACCAAGGTGGAAAAAAAATAAACATCAACTCATAAGAGCCTAAAGAAGGATAAACATCAATCAAGAGGAAAAAATACACATTAAGGTGGACAAGGACAAACACCAACATAAAGAATGGTATGCATTAAATTGAAGAAGAGTAAACATCAACCTAGAGAAAAATGCACATCAAGCGTTGGCTTATAAAATATAATGTCATGTTAGACTTTTACATCCTAGTTATCGTTTATGTGTCACCACCATATTAGCTAGGTGCATCATGTAATGTGCATAATAGAATTTACGGTTTACATAGCACTAGATACAATAGCCTTCGACTATTGTATAACTCCTGACATTTTTTTAAAATTTTTCCATGTTAATCACGAAATCGTACACACCATATGAATTTGTTCATCATCAAGCATTGTCATCAAGAAAAGTGCATGCTTTATATCACTTATGCAGTTCATTTCCTTACTACAAATGTATATTCATTAATCAATTTATGAATCATACACTAATTTTTAATAATATTATGACATTTTTTTGTAAATTAAGTGGTAGAATATTCAACATTCTAGATATCTAATGAAAAGTTTTAGATATTTGCTAAAAGATTTCATTAGATATCCAGAATTTCTTATAAATTCACAAATAGTCTATTTAATATCCAAAATTTTTGATCACATCATAAATAACAATAAGAGCTGATTTAAAAGAATCTAATCCAAGAAGCAAATTAAAATGATAATACCCTTGTAATAATGATTTGATATACGTCTTTGACTATATTATATCCAACTAATAACTTTATGTATCTAATAACAGTTAAATCTTTAAAAAAAATATAAATTAGAAAATATAAAATTGTCATCAATAAGCATAATAATACTCATGAAGGCATATACCAATCTTTGTTAACTACTCTTCTTGATCAAATTCTTCACATTGAATCTCACACTTAAAATTACATCATTGATAGAATTAAATTATTCTTTCCAATTAATGTTAAAAAAAAAATCCAACAGTAAATTACGTAATACACACATATGATATTGATAAAATATTATGATAACATAATGAAGTTTTAAAATATACACATATATGTGTACATATACATCCACTATGTCATATTATTTATTATTTGAATTTATCGAATTAGATATCTGACTTATTTGACTTTTTTGCTTACCATATCGATTATTTGATTTGAAGAAGAAAATCAAATTGGTTTGTTAATTTAAATTGGATCAATTTATATAACTAACCATTTTATTAGATATTAGATCTTATTAACAACCCTAGTCGAAATAAAGAAAAAATGAAATAGGGTATACAAACATTTTTACGTGTCTTTAATTAAGCATGATTCATTAGGTAGAAATACTTTATATAAAAATGGTACCAAAAAATCTATAAATTTTTGTACTTTTACAAAAAAATTGATATGAATGTCGACTAAAATGAATGATTAAGTTGAAAATAACCGGATTACCAAACATATACTAGGTAATTATAGTTTATCATTTTTTTACAGTAATGGTTATCCTTAAAGATGGATGATCCTATCACACTGAAGAATGCTATATACCCTAATTTGAAACCTAAACCAAAATTTAAATTCTTTCTAAAATATGTATATGAGTGCACTAATTTTATTTTTTATTGATAATTAATTAATAAAGACTAATAATAATATAAAATTAAAGAAAATTATGGCATAAAAAATATATTGAATTTATTATAATGACAACAACGACAATGATGATGATACAAATAATACCAATAATGAATTTATTATATGCTTTGTGTCAAAGCTTCTTTTTTTTTATTTTTTTTATATTGTTTTGGGTTTTTATTACTTCATTAAAGAAGAAGAAGAAGAAGAAGAAGAAGAAGAAGAAGAAGAAGAAGAAGAAGAAGAAGAAGAAGAAGAAGAAGAAGAAGAAGAAGAAATTTAGGCACAAATATACATAATTTTAGAAGAATTTGGGTTGAAGTTTTGATTTCGAATGGGGCTATATAGTATTATTCATACTTTATTTTACGTTGTCATTATCAATATTAGGATAAAAATGTTGTTTCTATTATAAAAATATTTGAGTATATATATATATATATATATAGATGTAGACAAAATAATATCTTTATAAAATTTAGAACATCATTCTCATAATATAAAAGTATAGTGTGTTTATTACATGCACCAATTTACACTTGGTGCATTTTTAATTCAATTAGGATTGACTCTATCAAAATAAATTTGATGTCCTTTTCACAGCATTTCAAAGTTTTATATGCTTTAGTAATAGGGCGGCAGTTAAGAGTTGTATGCGATCCAGTAACTCAATTATTCGGCATGGGCCATGTCTGACGAAAAAATAAATTTTGTTTAAAATAAATTTAAAAAAAAATCATATGAATAATTGTATAAATCAAATAGTTACAGATTTGAACTTATATCATTATAATTTCTATCTAAGTTGTTGAGGCTTCGGTTCATTATCTTAACACGTTAGTGTATACGGAGCCAATGCTATTAGGATTAGGACCTACATATCCTCGGTCGGAGCGTCTCCATTATTGAAATTTGAAATGTAGGATGGCAGAGGATCCTAAATGATACTAAAATACAATAAGGGAATGCTTAAGAGATTAATACTAATACTTGAAGTTTAAATAGTTATATATGAATACTAAAAATTCATTCTTTTGCTCTAAACTGGTGGATGATTAAATAGTTATGAAATTTACATGCACCACAAATTTGAATTGATATGCGACAAAAAGCGAGTAACATCACAAAATACAATGAAAAATGATTAAAATAACTCTCTCTCTCTCTCTCTATATATATATGAATAAAACCTTGTTTTAGAAAATTCAGGTTGTAAATGTTGCTTTAGATTGATCGTGGACCATTTTATAGGTATTCATTAAGTAAAAACTTTAAGAATACTCGTTTATTAGGCAAGTTTTGTAATTGGGTATTATGATTAGATATTTTATTTTATTCAAAAAGTAAATCTATAAAAAAAAATAGTATAAATATTAAAAATATTATTAAAAAGTTGATGCTTGAAATTAAAATGCTTTCCAAAGTTAAACAATGATAGTAAGTTACTTGTATTTTTTCAGCTTTGATTTGAATTGAAGAATATAATAAAATAATAAAGGGTCAAAGATTAGAATGTAAAAAAATAATATGATAGGAATAATTTTTGGAATGTAATAGTCTAATAGTTGGAGCTAAAATTCAAGTATCAGGGATTTAAGGTTTGAACCCCTCACCTCTTAATTAGTATTTGTATGATTGTTATACTTATATGGTAAAATTATACTTGCCTATTAAGACTATGTAAATCAAAGACATATGTTAAGAATAATAGACAAAATAGATCTTATGTAATAATAAATGTTTATTATAGCAACAATTCTATTACTTTCAATTTTCATTTCATTTCATTTTTTTTTTGTTGAAACAATACATATAGGCGTGGAGAGGGGTGTTTAAGAATCGGTTGGGATTAAAATTTTGGACATAACAGTCCGGTTATTTTGGACTCCGGTCTAAGATCGGCCAGTATTTTGGTTTCAAATCAGAATTTTGGTCCTAAATTAAAAAAAATCGATCCTTAATCGGTTCTAATTTTGATCTGATCCTCGATCTTTACTTTATTTTTTTCTAAAAACTTTTAATTGAATTACGATTTAATTCGATTTTAAACTGGCGTAGACTCTAAGGTGCGGAGAGGGGGAGGGCACTAGATTACAACCTCATAACCTTGAGATGATGGAGTTATAAGTTTCTAGTATTGGAATGCGAATTCTAATTTAATATGAAAAATGTAAGGATGAAATTAAGTATGGTATCCTATTTGGTATGAAATATCCTAGAAATGAGAATCCAATTCCAGTTCTAGAATACGTGTACCACTCGAGTTTGTTTAAGATAAGGTTATATTTGTATTTATTTTGGTGCATCAAACAAGGAAATGGAAATGAGTTTCGATTTTTTTTTTCATACACTTCTAATCAATTTTTTTCAGCCGCGTATATATATATATATATCCTATCTTATAGTACATAATTTCAATTATTGTACGAGACCATTTAACATGCCTTGTTTATATCACGAAGCTAAAAACAAAACGCACATTCGCCTATTTTAGTCAAGATGTTTGTTTTTGCATATATATACAAATTTCCAACGTAATTATCATACATTTGAGTATACGATAGCATGAGAAAAAGATGGGTCATGAAGGGGTTTTTTTTTTCCACCCTAACGGGCGGATCATGGAAGTTTGTGTGAGGACCATTAGCAAATATGTTGGATGAAAAATTGGAATTATTCACGAGAATTTTTGAAGATACTGCGACACCTCGTCTCGTTCTCTTTCTTTCCTGTAGTCCTGCTTTACAAGGAACGAAAGGAACAAAAAAAAAAAAGAGGCTTTTAGCGCCCCTCACTCGGTGTGCCAGGAAAGATTAGAGGAATCAAATTATAATCGAAGATTTAGCGAAAAGGCTGCATGATCCACGGGAACAAGGTACCGTGACGTTGGAATTGAGCGATCTTAAATAGAAAGGAAAGCAAAGGTACTGATATTAAGCCCGATCACTCCATCCTCCTCGAGCGAGCATCAAGAGATCCAGACGGAGGGGGGGGGGGGGGCAGAAAAGTGACTCGACTCGTCGTATGCCACAAACAATGACGGTCAAAAATGCCATTACTACTTCACTTTGATTACTACTAGCTAGGTAATATGGAAAGTACAAATTTATTACTACACTTTGATTATTTGTATTGGGTGTGTCCCGATCTCTCTCCTCTCTTTAACGGGACTTGAGACTTGTGTGTGGGGCCCGCACGGGCTTACCTCAATGGTTGAGGCGTGGACAGTTGGGACAGGAGACCCAGGTTCGATTCGTGGCAGCCGCAGTGTGGGAGTTTCAATCTTCTAATGTGGGGGTGGCTCTTTGTGGACATCACGGAAGGAGGCACCACGCCTTTAACTGTTGAGCTACCGTGATTTACCTTCCTCCAACCAAGGCCGTCGGGCAGGTAGGTTGGGGGCCCTGAGAGCGAGGGATTTCGCCTTTTAGAAGGAGACTTGTGTGTGGGGGAATGGAGCGTTACTTTTTGTCTCCGCCTTCTGGATGCTTCCTGTGGGTGCATGTGGTTAGTGGTAGTAGGGTGATAATAGGTGTAGCTTCTTGTGTCTTTTTGGTTGGAAGGAACTTGGAAGGACCTCTGTACCTTTTCGTTTCTTATACACAAATTATCAAGGAACATATTTTTTTTTAAAAATAAAATCATGATTCTATACAGTAACTCTTGATTTTATTTATTTATTTTATAAAAAAAATATTCCTTTTATACTGCAACTAAGCTTATATCTACAAAGAAAAAAAGAAAAAGAAGAGAACAAATCCTCTACAGAAGGGGGCATTTTAAACGAGGGCTTCACTAAATTTATAATAGTTGCTGTAAATCTATATTGTATGTAGCCTAATAAAACGGTTTATTTAATGGGTCTCACTGAGCACTTATTTAGAAATATTTTTCTTAGTTTTTATTAAAAATACTATAACTATTGTATTTAACGGTAAAAGCACTATATGGTTTACAACATTAAATGATAATTTTATTTCTAATTTTATTAACTACAACAAATGTCACAAACACTCATTACAAAAGTACAATAATAATAAAATAATAAATGAGAATAACAAGCTGACACGATAATATATTCAAGATGTTATTAATGTGTGGTTTCTTTTTGAATGGAGTGAAGAGGATTTTAATTTTTTTTTATATGATATTTTGGGTTTGAAATATACTATTTTCGGTGTATATTTTAGTTACAAAAGGACACGTATATCTTATGAGATGACATGATCCAAGTAGTTCAGGTACGGAAGTTCTATTTCAACAAATGACTAAAGTTTTTGTGGCATACGTATTTTCTGTCATTTTAAGATATATTTTGCATAATATCATAACATTTTTAGTGTAGAATAGAGTTAGCGCCTAGCGGTGCTGTCCCACGCATATTACCGTCCCGCGTCATCGATTAGAGGCATATATATAGAATAGAACGCATGATGTGAGGCCCTTCAACTTTATGATTAAAGCAAAGGATATATCATTAATTTCGATCATCAAGCTTTTCAACGGTCCAAATAATTCTTTTCCCCCATTTAAAAAAAAACCACTGACATTCGCCTGCAAAGCTCACGTGCCCCCTCCCTCTCTTTGCTCCATTGCATTCCTTCCGTTCAACTATGGGATGATCAAGTTTTCGTATTGTATTCCTTTTGCTCTCCGATTTTCTGGTTTAAAATACTGGAGCGCATTTAAATCGATGGGGAGTTACCTTGGGTTAAATTAGGCACGTAATCTGAGGTAGGGTGGGAGAAGATAAATTTTATTTAAATATTTATTAAGTTAATTTAAGTGAATAAATTATAATTTTATTTATTTTGATATAAATAGAAATTTTATAAAAAGATTAACCTACTTTAATTGCTAATATAGGAATCGTTCCATATAGAATATGTTATCTAACGAATTTATTCTTCTCAATAAGTATTAAATGTTGGTTTATATGGTACGAAGTAAGTAAATAAATTAAAAGTAATTACAACTCCTATTTGATCCTCCTATTTTTTTTAGTTAAAATAGAACCTACTTACTAAATTATACCATATAAAGTAAATTTTTTGATATTTTATTTATTTCTATCTCACATTTATTTATTAGAAATAAAAAAATAAATTCATTTCTTTTCCAACTTCTTCAGTATAAACCAAACATAATATCAAGTAATTATCTCTCTGATGGCAAGTTTTCAGAAAAGTGTGACTTTCTCAACAACTTATAATTAATATAGCAAACGAGGTTGTAGTGGTTAATAATTGGAGGTAAACCTAAGTTGATATTTACTCTACTTTAGTCTAGGGTAACCTTACATATACACTTACCAAATAAAATAAACTAGCAAATTAACATTAGTATAGGGTCATTAACATCCATCCGACCGGCCTTAGAGACGAAAGAATTTACGAATTGCCTTTAATTTGTATAAATGAAGAAAAATGTTAAGAAAATAATTATGGATATTATATAGGCCGAAGTAATCATGTATGAAATATACATAGTAATCGGTCATGCAATGAAGAAAGTAAGAAAAAATCCTAATATTCTAGAAACACGTGATAGAAATATCAACAATTAATTATTGAGTTGGTTAAATTAGATAATTTAATTCTAAACTATATGAATCTACATTTTTATCTTAATCAAGTAGGTTAAAATATATCACCCAAAGTTGAAAATATCATCATAGTTCTATGAAGATATTATTGAATGACTTTAATTTATATAATAAATTATATCTAACTAAATTAGGAATATAATGAATCTATTTGATTAATATATAATCTTAATTATATAACAATGATAATAAAAAAATTCTAATAATTTATCTTTTTATTTTTTTTAAATTATCATAAATTAACTTTTTAAATTTGTAAGTAAATCATATAAATTTATTTCTTCTGCCTTTTTAATTAAATATTATCTTCAATAAATGTTGTCTTAATTAATTAGTATATGTATACAATCTTATTCATCACATAATCTTAACATATTATTATATATTATATATACTCAAAATTTAAACTTATATTTTTAATTTTCATAATTAATCTCATATGTTTGATAAAGAAGATAACAAATAATTTGCTTAATTTATTGAATATTATACATTTAAAAAAATTGAATATATTGATACTTTCCCTTACCATTCATTAATTTTAAATAATGAAATGCCTTAATTTGTGTGTGTGTGTATTTTAAAACTATTACTTTTTATTACAAAATAACTTTAAATAAAATAATGAATATTATATATATATATATATATATATATATATATATTACTCTAGACGTTGCTTTACTTGGGATCATATGTTGATTTACTAAATAACCCTCAAAACCTGAAACCAGCATTACCCACACCGTACACTTTAACTAGCCTGGCTAATTGGCACGCAAATAATGACAGAAGAATTAAATGTGGCCAACCATCGATATACATGCTGAGCGAGCTTGCAATAGCATAGAATTTCCGAATCTTTCTTCTGACACTATTTTTACTTGGGGCGTACGCGAGTGTATGTTCTGCGTGGGCTTTACTCTAGACGACGCTGCATGTGCAGTACCAACAGTTACGACTCCTCCTACTTAGTGCTTGCTAGCTCCTTTCCACTGACATTCTACTCAAAGCAAACGTGGGTCTGATTCTCACATAACTAACGCGCATACATCAGTTTGCTTTTTTTAAAACTCTACACTATGAACGCCATTTATAGATTGGGTCGATTACTCGATTTCATCAGCATCAATATATCTCTCCAAACGTATATGGATGTTAGGTGCAAGTCTTATATACATTTATAGTATAGGAGAATCTGAATTAAAGTAATGTATAATGAAGAATGAGATGTAGGTCAAGCCTTGTTTGTTTACTTGAACACTAAGTATATTTTGAATAGCATTCTATTTATTTAACATCTATTTGTTAGCATATATATATATATATATATATATATATATATATATATATATATATATATATGTATGTATGTATGTATATATAAAGAGTACTCCCATTATACATTCCAATACTAATACTAAGGAGAATCTAGATTAATCATAGCAATTATAATAATAATAATAACAATAATAATAGCACATCAAACATGTTAAATCATATTAGATTATATTAGCATAACTTAGATAAAGAGACCAAGCCCTATAACCAATCTTGTTAAGTGGATGCAACCAACAAGTAATATAATAACAAGCATGATATATAGAGAGTTAAAAGTGGGGGTGTGCGTAGATGGTTGCTCAAGCAAACAATAGATAGATAATGTGATAGAGATCATAAATGAAGTTCATCATTTAAAACAAACAGAGGGAAATAGTTATTACAAAAGTAAAAATAAAGGATAAAAAAAGTATGAAGGTAACACATATAGAAAATGGATTGTCTAGGGTTTTTATAATCCCCTCACAACATGCAAAGTAGGTAGGTTAAAAGCAATCTATTGTGCCATATAATGTTATCGCCATCCTATGACACAACTTGAACAATTTAAACCAAAACATTCATGTGTTTGCCCCTTCTCTTAATGTTACAAATATCTTATCCAAATAGCCCAAACTAACATATCTCTACACCCTCTTAGGATTTGGACAATCAAGTACACATGCTCCACTCAAAATTAAGGCATGTAAAAGAAAAAAAAAAAGAAAAAAAAGAGAGAGCATAGTTTACGTTCCTTTCTTATCCAAAATACACTAACATGTCTGCCACTTGATTGGTTTGCCTGTAAATATGGCCAATATAATCCTAATTTAGTGAAGGTCTTTAATAACTCCATGAAATATTCTCTCTAAACATATGTACTAAGGTGTGGGTACCTAAAGGGACATTTAATCCCTTACCATAACAACCTAACAAGTTGCTCTAATGTATACTGTTATCACAACTTTTAATTTGATGAATAATATTGTTAGGTTTTTCGACATAATCCGAATTTCATAATTCATGCAGATATCAAGAATGAGTTAATCAATATATAACATACCTCTTGTAGCATGATAAAAATATTTTAAGATTTCTCACCAATTATCATGCATCTACCAATATCCACACATACCTGGTGTGCTAGCACTAAGAAATATTTTTCTCCCTTACTTGGGCAGTTGTGGAAATGACTATCATATATTTTTTTTACAGTGTTGTATTCACAACATTGCTCCCTTCTTTTTATAAAAAAGACAAGATCACTTAAAACCCTATAGGATATGGTATTATATATATTTAACTGGCTTGGACTAGATCAAATATCTTAGTCCAATTATGTTAAATTTATCTCATTTTAGTGTGTGGCCCTATATGTTCACTCAACATTGGTTATAGGCCCAAAACATTCATTTTGACCCATGAAGTATAACATTCCCTCTAATAAGACATTATGACTACTCGACTTGTGTGAAGGTCGGATGTCCGACATAACCCCCATGATTGGTTCATAGGGCATATCTCCAGCAATCTCACACTTGCACTAGAACCAATCAATATATTCCTTTAGTCGCATAATATCACAATTGAACATAATGCATGAATTGTGTCTATCTTATCTCGTTCAATTATATGTTTCCAAATTATATAGTTACACTAACTAAACAAATGATTGACTTTGAATTCATTTGAGCACAAACATGCATTTCTTAGTCTAACTAATTGAGGCCCTAAAGATATATTTTCTCTTATTATGTGAGAAGGGTTAATTCCATCTTATTTACTTATGTTCCTCAACATGGTTCATAATATTTTCGGTAATTACCTTTATAATCACATGTCTAAAGGTGATGTGAGGAAATGTCAAAATAAATTGATTCTCAAGTAGGAAAATATAGCAAAATTCTAGTCGAAGGACTACTAGTTAAGGTGATATGATAATTACTAAACACATATATGCAACGACCTTATAGTGTTCTCATGCTGGTTTAATCAAATACAATGTTCTCTAACACGTATCCGTTTGATTAACTCAATATCATGTATTCATGACTTGTGAAGCTTGGCCATCCGTTAATCCACGTGCTGGTCACACATTATTATTATTGCCATAGTTAATGACGATAGACTAGGGATCATTTACAATAACTATATCATATAAATGATATAGTTCCACAATCAAATAACTTATTTGATGTTCTTTCATATAATATAAAACATTTATGGGACTATTAAAATAATGTAATCGCAAACATAATAAATTGAAAACAATGAATGCATTTGTTATTAATGAACGTGAATCACTCATGTGTGTATCTAACACCAAATGCCTTCATGTGGTGGTCTTGTTTAGCCCATGGGAGAGGCTTAGTCAATGATTTAACAATATTTGTTACTATTAACATTCTACATAATCTCACGTCACCTCTTTTAACTTTGTCACAAATGAGGTATTATTTCCTAATTATATACTTTATACGTTGATGAGACCTTAGCTCATTTGAAACTACAATAGCTCATTATTGTCACAATAAAGGTCTAACGGATAGAAAATACTTGGGATTACTCCTAATTGAGTGATGCAATTCCTAATCCATACACCTTTCTTTGCTACTTTAGAAGCAATGATGTACTTAGCTTAAGTTATAAAATAAGCAATTGTTTTCTTCTTGTAACTCTTCTAGCTCACATATTTGCCATTTAGGCAGAATACATATCCCAATTGTGATTGATAATCATCTCTGTTACTTTAGAAGCTAACATTAGCATATCCATTTGCAATAGGTTTTTATTCACCTCCATAAATCAATAATTGATACTCTATTCTTCTAAAGTAATGAATAATGTTCTTGATTGTGGTATAGTAACTTTGACTGGGATTAGATTGATATCCACTCGTCATGCTCAAAAAACATGCAAGTTTAGGTTGAGTACACAATATGACATACATGATAGATCCAATACCTAAAGCATATGGGATTATACTCACTAAGTCTAGCTCATCCTATGTTGAAGGACACTAAGTCTTACTAACACTTCTGCCATGTGACATGGATAAGAAAACTCTTTTGGAATCTTGCATATTAAATCTATTTAAGATCTTGTTAATACAAGTAATTTGACTTAGTTCTATCAAGATATTTGATATATCTCAATACATCTTAATTCCCAAAGCATAGGTTGTCTTGCCCATGTTTTTCACTGAAAAAAATTCCTAGCTAGTTCATTACAAATAAAAGCATAGGAATATCATTTCATATGACTAGTATATCATCCACATATAAAACCAAGAAAATTACAACTCTCTCACTAACCTTCTTGTAAACACATTGTTCTTCTTCATTTTGAATAAGGTTAATCTTTGATTGCTTCATAAAAATGAAGATTCCAACCCAAGATGCTTGCTTCAATCCATAAGAATTGTCAAAGATTTCATACATTTCCAACATTATTAGGAGTACAAAAACCCTTTGATTGTGTCATACACACATCCACTTTCAAATTCCCATTAAGGAAGGTAATTTTAATATCCATTTAACAAAATTCTTAGTCATGAAATGTTGAAATAGATAGAAGTATTTGAATGGACTTAAGCATGATAATTAGTGATTATGTCTCAACAAAATCAATGTCATGAGTTTTTTAAGACCCACTTGTAGTTAATGGGTTTTATTCCATCAGTTAGATCAACCAAGGTCCAAAATCTTAGCTCTTTCTTAGAGTTTGGGTCCATCAATACTTCTTTGTAAGTAGTGGGTTTGTTAATGTTCAACAACATCACTTCACAATGTTCATTCATCAATAAGCTATATCTATTACGATCATGATGTGCCCTACTAAACCTATGAAGGGGTTCTACTATTCGAAGTTTTTCTACAATATTTTGTAGAATTTTCTCAAGCTCCATAAAAGTTGTATTCTCTTGTTCAGCTCTTGAATTTCTTAAAGTTGTATTTTACACTTACTAATTCCTTTAGAAATAAACACTCTTTCTAAGAAAACAACATTTCAAACAAAAATGTAACACCTCCATTTATACTCCTAGAAGTTTTTGTTTAAAAAGATAATTGCGGAAGCTATTATCATAAATATAGAGTGTTACCGCCACATCCAACGTATGAGAGATGCACCTATTATCTAACTTATGCCGGGTATAAAGTTAAAAAGTAAATTCATATCCCAAAAGTTGGGTGTGGTTGTCACCTAACTTGAGTATGATATAATTCTTATAGAACTATACAACAAATAAATACAAGATCATTAAGATATAGTATATCTCAACAAGAACCAAAACAAACTAAAATGCTAAAGCATGAATATCTAAACCGAAATTCTTATCAAGCCGACTAGGGACTCAACACTCTCAACCCCGCACAAAATAGAATACAACAAATATGCATACACTCCTACAAACACGGGAAATAATAACGGGACATTAATAACGGTAGTTCGAAAACCGTTGTCAAACGCGTGAAAATTAATTGGCGGGAAGTTTTGATAACGGTTCTAGTTAAAAACCGTTATTAAAAGGGCAACGTTAAAATTTGGACGGATGTTTTAATAACGGTTTTATATAAAACGTTATTAAAAGAGGATTTAATAACGGTTTATATTAGAACCGTTGTCAAAAGTCAGAAGCTTTTAATGACGGTTCCTGGAAGAACCATTATTAAAAGATGTTTTAATAATAGTTCTCTCAGGAACCGTTATTAAAACCCCAAAATCAAACTTTTATTTCGCTCGGTTCTGTTTCGTGCCAAAGTTTTCAGACTCTCTGTACTTTCATTCTCTTGCTCTCCTTCTCCTTGCAAACCCTCACACCACCACACCGTGCACCACCAACTCACACCACCACACCGGCTCCTCTCAAGTAAAGGAAACCCTTGCACCGCCAACTCTCCACCACACCTCTGCCATTGTTCCGAAGCTAGCTGGCACTTGCACCTTCATCTTCCGTCGTGTTTGAAGCCCTTGCCTCTCTCAACATTCTCACCATCGTGTTTGTAGCTAGCTCACTTTATGTATGTGTTTGTTCTTCCTCTCGTAACTTTTTATCTACTTATATAAATGCATGTCGCCAGGGTTTCGTTCGAAAATGTGTTGTTGAATGTGTTGGTTGAAAATTTTGCTGTTTGTTGTTGAATTTGTTGCGTTATTGTTATATATTAACAAATGCATGTGTTGGCCGAGACCTTTACATATTATTGTTGTATTTTTTGTATGGAGAATATAGATTCAACATTCTTTAGAGCTACAACCATAATAAACAAAAGAGAAGACATTATTGAGGTTATTTAGAGCTAGATTCAACTGTAAACTTTGGAGGGTCATAACTTTTTCATGGGACCTCGGATTTAGGTGATCTAGGAGGCTATTTTGGGTATTTTTTTCGAGATCTACGACATGGCACAGCGGCAGAGCCGGTTTGGGCAATCTCAGAGCCCAAAAAAGGCCATTTTGGCCTCTAAATTGATGTTTTTTTGTTACATACAAGTGATACAACCTTGAGGGTATATTTTTAGGTCATTTTTTACAAATTGAACCTTTAATTTAGACTATCCTGAAAACCTTTTTCACATTATAGGGTATGAGGGTGTTATATAACCTCTTGATTAAAGTGGTATTACATGTTGCCTACCTTTGTATTTTTTATATAGAATTTATTCTACAAACAACCATTATATATCTACCCCATTGTATTATTTTGTATGTAGGGTAATACATGTTTTCAGTTATTTTAGTTTTTACTTTTATCAGAATTGTTTTTCCTCTATTGTTTATCTCTTTATCCAGCCATCCATCTATTTAGCCTCATTGGATATCTTACTTCTTAGTTCTCACTGTAATTATGCCAATTTTGTGTAATTATGGAGCTTTAGGTACCTCCAAAGAGCTACTGGAACCAGATCTTCGAGACAAAGGAACTTAGATGATGATGATGATGATGAAATTGAAGTTTTTAAGGGTTCAAGTGAAGAAGACAAGCAATGGATCTTATAGTCCATAATAGATTGGTCAACATAGATCCTTTTCTATATCTTATAGTCCGATAACTATGCACGAGGCCAGCAATATAATGTTGATGAAATTGATGAAGTTAGAGACCAATTAATGGGCCAAGCACGTTTACATACAACTGTCTATGTGAGCAGGAACAAAACTGTAAAAACTAAAAAAAAAACTAGAGTTTTAATAACGGTTCTTATAAAAACCGTTATTAAAACCTTGTTTTAATAACGGTTATGATGAAAACCGTTATTAAAATGTAGGTTTTAATAACGGTTCTTCTAAAACCGTTATTAAAACTCCAGTTTTTAATAACGGTTTTTAAGTAAAAACCGTTATTAAATATGAAGTTTACGCACATATTCGCGAGTTTTTGTGTATTTTTCATGACGGTTATGAACCGTTATTATAGATTTAATAACGGATGATTCAATAACGGTTGAAAACCGTTATTAAAACTATAAAATAACCGTTATTAAAACCCCTTTCCGTGGTAGTGTTAAGCAATTGAAAAAGTGTGCCATTATTATAATGAGCGTACTAAGTAAGACCTAATTATCACATGTAAGCATGATTCATGCAAGACATGTGCACCATTATAATCCATCATGTTATCAGATAACCACAAAAGGCAACTTCAAAGCTAGCAACCTAGGATAGAAAATAATATGCCACATGTTATTTCCCAAGGGTATACTATGAGAGAATAAGGAATAATCTGACTCATGGAGAGAAATCAAGCAGAGCCTATAGCATCTATAACAAGAATATCTTATATGAATCGAAAAATCTGACACATGGTCACACAAGAGTTTTAAGAAGAAGACCAATTCATTTAAGAAGTCAAGATACCTAAGATTTTCATATGCTACAAGCTATTATAAAGGAAGCTATTATAAAGGAAGCTATTGTGCATGAAAATCAAGTTAAGAAGGCCTAGTCAACCTTTCAAGTCAACATTATTTTTTATTAGGATTCTTATTAGTCGTTTTCATGTATTACTTAGTTACTTTGTTTGTAATAGTCTTTGTTGAGTAATGTATCATATAGGATATAGATACATTGTAATACTAGTTATGTTCTAGTTAGCCATTTGTGTATCATGTGGCTAAATTAGTGTACTATTTAGTAGTGTCCAACTCCTATATAAGCCATGATGTGTTGATATTTGTAGCATGTTAATGGATGATTGATATTGAAATCTAATACAAGTGATTCACTTGGTTAATTCTCTCTTTGTGATTTAATATCCTTTCTAAGACTACTTGGAGTAATCTTATATAGGAAATATTTAAATTTGAGTTCTTTGAATCTTGTTGAGTTATTTCAATTCTTGTTGAATTCTTTTTGAGTTCTTGCTTGAATCTTCCTTACTCTTCTTCCTAATTAGACAACCAAACGATCTACTTCAACCTACATTTATACTATTCTTCATCAATCCTTAAAGAATTATGTCAGTTATCATGTCCTTTGTCCCCTCTCCAAGCATCTCGTTGGTTATGAACTCATTTACAACCAACTTTATCTTCCACTCATATAGTGAAAGCAATGAGGTTTATGATCTATTTTTGAAAGAAGGTTACGGTCTTGACTTCAATATCAAAGTTTCTGTAGGTTCTCCCTCTCATGTAGAAGATTTATTTTTGATACCTCATTGTAGGTTCGTCATGACTTGTTTGAGAACCCTTTTAAAATGTCACCGAATATAGTTATTTGATTTTTTCACCCTTTCATGAATTGAAAAGAAATAGATGAAAGTATCAAATTTTTTTTTCTTGTAAAATAAAAACAAAAATTGTTCCATCTATGTGAAGTTATGGACATTAAAGACCAGGCATTAAATTCAAATTATTGTTTGTTTCTTGTAGTATTACTTAAACAACAATGCCATCTCAAGTTTTCTATTGCATTGATAATTTATTTATTTATTGAAAGGTGCCTAAGATTTATGTTAATATAAGTTTTGATGCACGAAAATAGCTTCATCATGTCGTTTCACGTGTCAAAAATGTTATGGGGACAAAATTGGTCTATGAAATGCCAATTCACACAGGAAACATCACATTGTAAACAATCGCCACTGGTAGTGCTCTATCATCGTGTGCCCTCCTCCATGCTGACCGTTGTCAATGCTACATCGTCGACTGCCTTCCACTGCTCCAGCCATCATTGAGTAATGGATCCACCATCGCCAAAGTTAACTTAGCCATAATTGATTTGACGTACACCGTGGGTTGCAGTGTTGTACTCGTTGCTAACCTATTATTTGACCATTTAATTGCCATTTGACAAGATCGTGGAGGGTAGAGAGAAGGGATGTTATAGAATACAATTCAAAAGAGATGGAAGAAATGAAGAGGAGTTGCGACAAAAAGAAGATGAAAAAGTGTCGAGGATAAACTTTTTCAAGTCGTCGGAATTTTTTGAGTCATATATAGTTGGGATAATAAATAGAAAAAATCAGTTTGAGGTCCATTTGAGTAAAATTAATAGGATAAAAATCAATATGATCCTAAAGTATTTTGTTATAAGTACAAAATATTATGTACATATAATTATACTAATATGTACACGAAATTATGTATAAATATATAGATAATATTATCTATATGTACATATAAATTGGATACTACTAAAAGTGAACTAAATACCAAATAGATTGTTCAAATTTAAATAGTTTGAGTTAATTGGACTTCAAAATAGTTTTCCCTATTAAATATCTAACACTATACAAAGATTGACATATGAAACCTTTTATTTTGAGGACATAAATAAACATTTATATACTTAATGGGTTAATACTTATTTTAGAAAATATTCAAATTATTGTATGAATTTACCTAGTAGACTTTAGAACATACTTTTAAATATTAATATACATATGTAAATACATTCTTACATTGTCATATTCCAAAGTTCCATTTTCAACCTTCTTTGAAAAACGGCATTTCTATGTTTATCTGTTTTCATGCAACAATTGATGTAAATTCAAAAGGACGAGATTTGATCTTAGCAGTAAAGATAAATTTATGGATAGCAGAGGTTCCTAACTTGAATTATCTTTCCCCTTTCGGTATAATAATACCTTTATGATACAGTCATATATATAATAATTTATATTTATTTTTACAGATCCCTCGTAAATCTAACCGAGGTAAAATTACGAAATAACTTTATACATGATCCAAGTCCAAAGATATAGTCAAGCGATCTTCACATCAACCTTTTTTAAAAAAGAAAAAAAAAACTCCCCATGAATTTTCAAACTGTATGTCATCTTCCGAAACTTTATCGTAGCTTGTGTGGTCAAATCTTTGAATACAACGATCTTTTTTACTTAGAAATGTAGGCTTGTGCTTTGACATAAATGTCATCGATGTTCCGGACAGGTAACTCATTTGAGTTGGAGCCCCCACTCCTGCTGTCCTGCATTGCGTTTTCGTTTCCCCTTTGTATGTATAGCTAGGCTTAGCCCATTCGGCAAGGCATGAACTGCCTTCTGAGTTAGTTACTTTTAATTAATTGACGCGATTAATAAATTATAGTACTATGCAGGACAAAGTTTCGTAAGGCAAGTAAATTTGCGGTAGTTTATTCGATAGCTTTTAGAAAGCTGGAAGAAAATTTGTAACTGATCGTAAGTTAGTTTATTTTTTAACAATTTTTTTATAAAAAAATTTAACTGTATAATAACTTTTAGCTTAATTTTCTATTGTTATAAATACTTTTATATCTTTTAATACTTCATCAGTTAGCTCAACATCTAGCAATTTTAATAAAGTCATAGTATTTATTAATTAGCTTCAATGGCAATATCAATAAAATCATCCAACTTGTCTGCTTCAATTATCAATAACTGTTTTGTAACTCTACGTTAAAAATAGGCTTATTTTTGTTTTCTCATGTATAGATACGTTAATTAATTGTTATAATCTCTCTCAATTTTGCTTATTAAAAATAGGCCAATTATCGTTTTCGCGCCTCAAATAAGGCACTAGAGATCACATTTTAGTTTATTATTATTATTATTATTATTATTATTTATTTTGATAAGAAGCTTAAATTTGACTTTTTAATTATAAGATATTATATTAATCTTGATGAGTCGAGATCTTTTTAGTTTTAAAGATTTAATAGAACGATGGATTGGTATAAGAGTAAGATTGGGCTAGGCCATGCATGATGCATGAATTTGGTCCAACATGGGCCTATTCTTGTCTAGTGAGATTAGGTTTCAATACCCGATGGAGCCCCATCAAACTCTATATCCTATACTAGATTAATGTTTGCCCAAATCAAAAATGGAGCGAGTGAACAAAGGACTTGTGATCAGTTTAGCGTGTGGACTTTGGGCCTTGATTGAGAGATGGTCTTTAAGCGGCAAATTTTTTTTTTAGGGAATAACATTCATATAAATTGAGCTTGTTGAACGTACTTTATCGGATTGCGTGCCACGTCATTGATCTATTCTTAGTGTCACGGGACGCACGCGCTTCTAGGGGAGTTCATGAGATAAATCAACCATACCTGCACCAGCGTCACAGGGACAGGCACGGAAAACGGAGACACGCCTAACAGAAATATAAAAACGTTATTTTTAAAAATTTTAAAAGATAAGGACGGTAGAAATCGTAAAAAAAATTATATAAATATTATATATATATATATATATATATATATATATATATATATATTAAATATATTAAACCTATTAAAATTAAGATAAAAAATAAAAAAAATTATTATCTATATTAGTTTATTTTAATTATTAATATTTTTTCATAAAAAATTAATTAAATAATTTTAATATAAATTCTAATATTTTAATTAAAAAAAAAAGACGTTCCGGCGACAGGAGACGGCGTCCGACTGCCGTCCTGTGCATCACTGATCTACCCTAAGTGATCGTTTGGTATGGGGGTAATAGGGGTGGAAAAATTACCCTCATATTTTATATATCTTATATAATTTATTTAAAATTAAATATTTTTATTCTAATAAATACCCATTTGAGATCTTAATTTAATCTAAAATGGATATTTTATTAAAAATATATTTATTATTATTAAATACTTAATATAAGAGGTATAAAATAGAGGGGAAAATTTTCCACCCCTATTACCCCCATACCAAACATGCCCTAAGAGATAAATATTAGTCACTGAATTCTCATAATTGTCCTAGATTAATTAAATCCCCCAACTTAGAGTGTTTTTTTTCCTCCAAAGTTGTTGGCCGGTAGATTTTTTTAAATTGTCTTGTCTTAGTCCTAAGTTGGTTTCATTGTCGGCCTGTCAGTTTATAATTATTTTTAATGAATAATATCCTAATCAGTATTCTTTTCACTAATTATTAACTTAACTAGTAGATAATTTTGTTTACTGAAAAATAAATGAGATTATAATGAGCTCCCCCTCCCAACCTTCCCCCACTACATAGAAAAAGCTTGTGATGCCTCGTAGTTTCAAAATTGATGCAGACCCATCATTTTTGAATGACAATGGAATTAGAAGAATACAACAGGGAGAAGAAGGACATTAATCTTTTTCCAATTCGGACGGTCGGACGTTAAATATCGTTTCAAATAAAAAAAATAACTATAGAATTAAAGGGCTAGAATCAAACCTAAAAAAATTTCGGACATATTTTAATTAGTCTAAGTATTGAACCGGTCTCGTACCGTTGGTTCATATAATGCTCAGTCCATTTTTTTTTTAACATAGAATAGGATAATTTTTTGTCCTCAACATCAAGGTAATTTTTCCTTTATCTTTTCCTCGTTCCTAGTCTCATTTTTATGTGCAGAGGATATTGTAATCATTTTTAAACATGATAAATTATAATGTATTTTTTCTACTTTTGCTCTTTCTTATCTCCGTTCTATTTTACTATTGATATTTTTTAACGTTAATTTTTATCTTAAATTCATACCAACCTTTTGGTTTACAACATACACATAACAATTGCTATTAACAAAATCTTTTAAAACACAATTACAACTTAAACGCATATTATGCGATGATACATTGACAAGACAAAAATCAAAGAATTTAAGTTGATGGGTCGCTAAATGACCCCAGCCCTTTCGATGCACCTCTACTTATGCAAGGAGGCGTATCTCAATGATCGAAGCGTGGTTAAATTGCTCAAGGATCAAGGATTTGATTCACGTAAAAACCATTAGATCACCGTAGTTTACTTTCCTACATAATATTAGGCCGGTTTGGGGGGGCCCCGGAGGCGAGGGTATCACCTTTTGCTCAAGAAAAACTTAATTTATTTTCCTTTTTAGCTCTCTTTCTAGTATATCACAACCAATTTCCGATAACATATTAACAACACAAAAATCAAAGGATTTATGTTGATGGGTCGCTAAATGATCCCCGCCCTTTCAATGCACCTCTACTTATATAAGGAGACATAACATAACGGTCGAAGTATGGTTAAATTGATCAAGGGTTTGATTTTAGGTAGCCGCACTCCTTTGTGGGGGTGATTCATTGTGGACACTAGAAATAAGCCGTTACGAAGAAACCGTTGGATTACCATAGTTTACATCCCCATATAATGTTGGGCTGACGTATGGGACTTGGGGGTGATGGTTTCTTCTTTTGCTCAAGAGAAACTTAATTTGCTTGCCTTTTTAGCTCTCTTTCTTGTATATCACAACCAATTTCGGTGGCCGTCGGAGATCCAATTTTAAATCGGCGAAGATGATGAAGTCCCATTGTTGTGTGAATTATTTATCAATTACATAAATGAACGGTGATAGAGTCTGAGATGATTGACTCAACGACAAATACATAGAAAGAAGGCAAATGATTAATTGAGGCAAAATTACCTAAATCCTAAAGGTGTTTGATTGAAATTTTGGGGGAAGTGGGGACGAAGATAAGAGGAGCTTGTTTTATTCTTGGTTTTTATTGAAAATGTTGATTAGATTATTTGTAAAAATTCATGTGACCAACTTAGGAAAAATAGAAGTACGGAGACTAATGTAGGACAATTATAAAAATCCAATGACTAATTTAATATTTTTCTATCTACACTACCATAAAAAAAAAGAAAAAAAAGTCAATATCTATGGATCTTAGAACGTTGTGTGTTAGTAGACAAACTAACATGTTTCGACTTATGTATTAGGTTAAAAAGAAATACTATCTTTCTAGAATGTATTTTCCCCCTAATTTGGTCCCTTAAATAAAAAAAATATTTATTTTAATTTCTCTTGATTTTATTTTTCATTCAAATCAATCCCTAAAGTAGGGATCCAAATAGAGAGGGACTAATTTGATTGAAAATAAAATATAAGGCAACAAATGAATTTTTATTTATTTATTTAGAGATTGAAATGGAAGAAGTTACATTTTATAAGGCTTAAATAATATTAAGTTCCTTATATATTGATCAAGGATTTCTATTCCTTGATATTTGTCCCTCTTTTATTCAAAATTTCTTGTATAATGAGGCTTTCGTTATGTGTTATACAATAAGAAGACTACTCTCTCTCTCTCTCTCTCTCTATATATATATATATATGGAGTTAAAATGAGAATTGAGAATCAATGATGGTCTTTAGATAAAATACAAATCAATGACTAATATTTCACTTAGAAAAAAAACATATTTAATCTAACCACCTCTAAAATTAGGGATGACAATTATTTCCATGGATTCAGAGCCCCATTGAAAATTATCCATTTTGGTTCATGAATTTTTATTGAGAATGAGGTGGGGGTGGGTATAAGGTCTTCACATTTGAATCTGCTTCGAATAAATTTTTATATAACTTTTTTATAACTATATATTATATAATTTTTTATATAGAATTTAAATTAAAAGTATGTTGTAAAAATATGGAATCTGGTCTCGGATATGTGATCGGATTTTGGGTATTGAGAATAAGTGAAGCATGGAGATTTAATCATTGTAGGGATCGAGGTAGGTTTAGAAATTATTTTTTCTTATAAGGTTTGGATATGAAAATGGGATCCCTATTCCCAACCCGCCTCGCTATCATCCATAACCAAAACCTTATATTATAAACCCTAAATGCTACCATAAACCCTATGCACTAAACCTTAAACTCTAAACTATAATACCCCACTTTTTATAAAATATATTATTATTATCACTATGAAAATTATTTTAAATCAAATATTTCAACACCTCTTTAACTCTCATTACAGTTTTGGATATCATAAGACTTCCATGCCACTTTTGGCCATTGAATTTCTTTCAAATCATTTTAATTTAATTATATTTGAACCTTGAGATTTTTTTGAGTCTCTTAGACCTTTTCAAAATTTTCAATAGAGATTTTGATGGAAAAAAAAAATACTATTTACCATCATTTCTTATTATTGCTTATATTGTAAACCCTAAAAGGAGCATTTTAGCCAACAAAATTTTATGAAATTTCATAGATAATTATATTTTTCCATATTTAATATAAATATAAAATAAATGTGAGTTAAATTTTTTTTATATATTTTTAAATTAGTTTCACAAATATTAAGTATAATTAACCCTTGAAACTCAACTTTCTTTGAACAAATCCTATCTTAAATATCTTAAATTTGATAATATCTTCCTAAAATATCTTATTAAAGTTGGTAAAAAAAAATTGTTACTCAAGAGCTAAAAAAAATAAAAATAAAAAATAAAAAATCAGAGCATCCTACCCATTTTATTTTTATAAAATCAGGGTGTTACTTAAGCCATAACCATAACCATAATCTTAGCATTAACCCTAACTTGAAATCCTAAACCTTAAATCCTAAACTTCAAAGCATAACCTATAACCTGAAGCCCTAAACTCTAAACACTACACTTTTAACTCTAACAATTAAACCTTAAACCCTAAAACCTAAGCTTTAAACCCTAAACCCTAACCTTTATCTCAAACCCAACCTTAACTCTAAAAACTAACCGTAAACCGAAACACTAAACATTAAACCTCAAATCTTCAATCCTAGATCCTAAACCTTAAACTCAAAACCTAAACCCTAGATCCTAAAACCATAAGGCCTAAACCCTAAATCAAACCACAAAATTCTAAAGCCTTAACCAATTTCAAAATCTAAAATAAAAAATGTAAAAAAACCCCTTAAAATAGATGGAATAAACAAAAACATAAGCTTAAATAAATATAAAAACTTAAAAAGATAAACCCCAGACGGAGATTAATGTCAACATAAATCAAGAAAAAAATTACTAAGTCTAATAACTTATTAATTTAGAAACCTAAACTAAGATAAACTTAAAAATGCTACACTTTAAAGCATAAACCTTGAACCTTATATGGAATTGAACACAGCAGCAACAATAACAAGTGTCCTCCCTAATCTAATGAATTGATTTCGACAGAAATGGCGGCAATAATAATAATAACAACAACAGACAACACCTAAACTCAGATATATTAATCTAAAAATCTTAAATTTAATGATAAACAATAAAAATATAACAAAAGGAAAATAAAATAAAATATGCTACTATGCTATTAAGTCCCAGCGGCAACGACTCCAAAGGAACGTCCCCAGCTACTATGCTATCCTTCATTAGCACTACTATGCTATCCTGGGCACTACTATGCTATCTTGCATTAGCTGCCAGGGGTGTGCCTTTTATTTTCTAAATACTCAACCAATATGAAAATGATTGCCCACCTCACGCTGGTAGAGTTGCTTAAATCATTTCTACCTAATTATCAACATGCCACTGTGTCGCATAACATTTGCTTTCAATTTGAGACGTCGATTTAGATTATTGGTAAAAATCACCTTTTGTTTTTCTTGTTAGAATTTTCAATTTAAACCCTTTAATAAAAAATAAAAGGTTGAGCTGATTAATACTGTTATAATTAACAAAACTATCCATAATAGATCTTGAAAATTATCCTCAATTATTGAAAAAATTTAGAGTAAGTTGTCTAGAAAATTATAATATTAGAGAGTTAAAAAAATAATAATTTTATATATAGTGTCAATTTATGGTTAACATTGAAAAACTACTTTAGTTATGTGATAAAAATTAATCTGAAAGTCTGAAAAAATATACCATAAAAATCTCAAAAATTTCTAATATTTAATTGCATAAAAGAAAGACGACATTATTTTTTAGACTAAAAACCTACTTTTAATAAATAATTAAAAATTATTAAATGGTAAAAAAAAAGCTATTATAAATAATTTAAAAAAATATAGGTGGCTTTCAATTTATACAGCAACCATAACTTCACCTTTACGTTGTGGTTCTTACTATGGTTGGTTCTATATAGCATCCGACAAATTCACTTTTTGTGAGCTACCAAGTTGCGTCAATTTTTCTACTCAATTATGAAAAGAGCGACTGCGACTGAGCAAGCTGTAAACATGCATGATACATATTGTCACCCACTGTTAGGTTCTCCCACAAGCTTCAAAATAAAATAATAAATGTATCTATATACTTATATGAATATAGGTTCATGATAAATTGAATATATCTAAAAAAATTGGTCAAAATTATTGTAAATATCTTATTTACATATTATATTAAATTATAAGTTTAATACTTCCATTAGTGTCATCAATTGTAATATTTTTTCTCATCATGATTCTAATCCCGTAACTCTATGTATCCTCCATCTTTTTTTATATTCTCTAACTCATTCTTATAATGGATGTAATAACTATGGACACTATATATAGTGGATATGATAAATTGTATAAAGAGAGAATCCATATGCATGAATGAGTATAAGAAGTTTCATTCTTTCTTCCTCCTTATATTATTTTATATCCCTCTTTAATTTTATCAATATTACAACACGTTATTAGCATAATTATGCTCTAGATAAAAATAATATGCTTATGTGTTGATTGTATTCGGGACGTTGGCAAATAACTGCGGAGTTGATGTCAAGTTCAATAAGTGCTTGATAAAAGAAAGTGTTCTATATTCATTAGTTATCATTATAGGACTAATCTATTAATATGATTATTATGTGTCATATAGGAATAATCTATTTTTTTTATTGTGTGAGATCTCAATTTTTGCAAGTATATGAAATGTCACATATGTGACATATATTACAATTAAGAAAATTTTAAGAACATCAATCCCTTACTTAATTTGAATTGACTAAGTATTTTATGGAAGATATAATATTATGGTTCTAGAATCGGCTTGAAACACAATAATCTTATTTTTATCTCCACCTTTACTTTAATCTTATGTTAATTGGTATTTTTATCAGCTTTAATTAGATATATTAACAATATATAATTTAATTTGATTGTATGTATGATGATCTCTCTTCTAATTATGAGATGGAGGATAGAGATAGATGACTGTAGAAGGCTAAAAGTCTCATATTCAATACAATAATACTATATTTAATATGATCATTTGAAAGATCATAAGTGATGAATTGACAGCCAGATCGCCCATCACCATATGTAGATCTCCATCACTTGAAGATATGGAAAGTCATATGAAATGACAACATTAAGAAAATTACTTAAATTTAAACGTAATTGATCAACGGTCTCATAGTCATCACCCATCATCTTGTGTGTAAAAGTGATGGATTGGTGGTCTTATCACCCATCACATTGTGTGTAAAAGCAATGATAGAAAAGATCATTGAAACTTATAAGAACATCCACTTAGAATCATAAAGATTCTTTTTAATTGGTGATCTTATATGAATGACATTAATTTTGAAAAATTTATAGTCATGATAATGTAAGAAAATGCAAAATCTCCTAGGTCCTTGATACAATTCAAGTGGACACATGTAGACCATTTAAATATACTATGGTATATAATGATACATTAATGTAAGATCATATGTTATAGCAACTAATATTATTGCATTGGCATAAAAGCGAATAACCATCTAATTGGTATAAAAATGTAATCAATGCTTCAAGTTGGAAGCAAAATGACCTGATAAAGTCGTTAACTATGCATTTTATTCATATATCCTTGTTGGTGAGGTTTAGAAGTGATATGCCAATATGCATGCAAAGATTTTTTGTATGGACTAATCACATATCACATTATCCCTTAAGCTAGGTTTATTGGAATAAACCTGATGCTTATTTTAAAAACTTGGATGAGTATTATGAGCACATACACTTTCCCATAGATATGAAATTGAGCCACAAAGAATGCTATAATTTTTTTTCCTTAGCCTCAAGGGGAACGAAGAGGATGTTGAGATTATAAAGTAACCAAGTCCTTAGAAAGATGTTCTAGGAGATACAGACCCAAAGGAAAATCAAAGTATAATTGATTATGCTTATTCTTGCTAGATATATCTTAGCTATAAATTTCATTTGTTATGGCCAATAAATTATGAAATTCATATGTATTTTGACAAAAATTCTAACTCACATATAAGTCCTTGTAGTGACTTTAAATAAGTTAATGGCATGCATGGTATAAATACACTAAAAGTGTATGATATAGGTCCAAAGAGTTGAACCATTGAAAGAGGATTTATAATCCTTTGAAAGGATAGAAAAATTACCATAGTAAGTTGAAATGTTCATATGGATAGAATTTGAGAATATATTATGCAGGTAAGTAAAATATCCATGAACTATCCTTACACCGGTGTAAGAAGACATGAGGTAGACATTGATGATGTCTTTAACTAAATAGTTGTACCTAATAATAGATAAAAGTGATAATTATTCTTGATTCATTATGGAATTTCATCAAATAAATAATTGATGAGTTGGAAGAGTCAAATGTATCCACTTAATGAGAGAGATTTGTATGGACAAGAAGTCCAAAATTTGAAGGTTTCATGCCAATTGCCTATAAATGGGTGTTTGTAAATAAAGAATTTAAAAGTTAGTTTGGTGACAAATATCTTCGTATAAAAGTTAGGTTTTTGTTTCTGATAGGGTTTTTACTAGTGAAGTTTTTAAATGTAAGCATTATTAAAGTGTTTTTGTACATATAAGTAGAATCATATGTAATATGACATATGAAGGAGACATACTAAGTTGAGGGGAGAAAACTGTACTCTTTCCCTTAGCCATGGTTTTGTCCCACTGGGTTTTTCTAGCAAGGTTTTTAATGAGGTATTATTTTAAAGATTTACTCTTAAAAGGAGTAATGTATATATCATAAGATGTACATCCAATTGGGAGTGTTGTAAATATTCTATTTTCATATTATGGATGTACAGTTATAAATTTTTATGGTATTAAATCATAAGTTTAATACTCCCATTAGTATCATCAATTGTAATAACTTTTCCCATGATGATTCCAACCTCTCAACTCTATCTATCGTCTATCTTCTTTTATATTCTCTAACTTTTTGTTCATAATAGATGTAATAAGTATGGATACTATATATAGAGGATATGGTGAATTATATAAATAGAAAATCCATACATATGAATGGGAACAAGAAGTTTCATTCTCCCTTCCTCCCTATATTGTTCTATATCTCTCTTTTATTTTTATCAATATTACAACAAAAATAAGGTACTATAATTAGTTTTCCCAGGGTAACATAGATCGAAATTAGTCTTCCACCATAAACTAGTTCATTTAGTACGTGCATTTTCTTTATGAGGCTAAAAACTCTATCCTTAATTTCCATTGATGGTATCACTCTAGAATGGAAAAAGTATGTATCTTTTGCCTCTGAAAGTCCTATATTAAGATAGATGACAAATTTTGAATGGATTTTGAGACGGAACAATTAATGGTCTACTTGGTTCAATTTAATGAGGTTTTAACCTTAAACTTGACCAAACCATACTTTTATGGTTTGAATTTTTTTTTAAATTAAACCAAACTATTTTTAAATGTCATAAAGTAAACTACACTTTATTTTTATGGTAAAATTGAATTTTGAATATTAATTTTATTACTTGTTTTACAATTAAAGAATAAAATTCTTAAAATTGAAAAAATAAGTTTACCATATGTTTATATATATTTACAATCGATCTAAAGTTAAAAATATAAAATCATGCACCTAATCAACATCAAATTGATTCCATATCACTTAAGATAAAAACTATAATTTAGATATATAACATAATTAGAAAGTAGAAAAATTAGAGATACAAGTTAGCTAGAATTTACCACTTAAAAATTATAAGTTATTGCATAAAAATATTTTTTTATTAGAAATTATATATAAAATTATTAATTATAAACCATTATTTAATTATTAAAATTATAACCAGACCTTTTTCATAAATTATAAACCGAACCAAAACTTTTTAAACCGTAAACAAAACGAAACAGTAAAATATGGTTTAATTTTCGGTTTGGATCATATGTACTCCTAGAAAAAAATAAACGACTATGATGGTTACATTAAGTCAGACCTTCCAAATTATTAAACAAGTGCTCAATGGGCCAAGTTATGACTCTATCAAAAGTCAATCAAAGGTTGATTTAAAAAAAATGATCAGAACTAGATCAATAAATCTAGTTTTAAACTTAATTAGAGCAAATATTCTTTTAAAAAAAATACTTTTGTTGTTTTTTGCCATCATTTTTTGTTTATATAATTTTTGCTTGAACTAGAAAACCACACAAAGTTGGATTAAATTTTAATATGGAATTAATTATTTTACCTAAGGATCAAAGACTAGATTAATCAATTTTGTCCGAGCTAACTACTAAAAATTTATATTGATCTCAATCAATTAATGAGCACCCTTACTCATAGGAGAAACAATACTAACATAATTGCACATTTATGCTATAAATAGATTCTAAAACATTCTCATTTTATTTGAATAAGGTCAATTAGAGCCATGAACATACCGGGCTCTATTTGAGTTGGTTATTAAAAGATGACTTGCTATTTGATAAGTCCTAAACATTAGTGTTCAAGCTTCACTTGTTTATATACAAGCCACACCCTGTCTCTAGTAACAAAAATAAGTTAAGTTATTTTAATTCATTTTATTATAAGCTTGATTAATGCCTCAATTTATGTATGCATTTTTTTATTGAATTTAACAGTTGTAATAATATGATTCATCTTCTTATCCTCATCATACTTGACTACTTTATATAATATTATAATTTGTTAGAAACTAGTTGTTGTGATTGAATACATAATTATTACTTTTATATATTGCAATACTTATAAATAAGCCTCTAACATACATCTAAATGTATCTTATACGAGCTTTTAAATGATGATAAGCCATACTTCTAAATAAGCCTATAAATGATTCAAGTTGCAAACAAATGAGTCAAACCTACCATTTTTTATTAATCAAGTCTAAAAGTAGAGCTTGACCTTGACTTGTTTAACAAAATAAATGAGTTAATTTAAGCCTTTATTAAGTCAAATCAAATTGGTTTGTAAGATGCCTTTGCTCGTGAACAACTCTAAGGCTAACAAATGGGACCCAAATATTTAATTGCTTTGATTCATTTTCATATATATATATATATATATAATATAATATGCATCATATAATCCTAGGTATAAGATATACAATATAACACTCGATTTTTTAGAAATATACTAAATAACCATGAGTTTTTACCATTACACATCAAATGACCTTTCATCTATTTTAGTCATTAAATTTCTAGCAATCTTTGAAAAAAAATGACCTTAAATGTAACACCTCAAATTTTATAACAGATTTTTTTTTACAACAGAAGTATATAATTAAAATATCGGGGGATACTATTGTAATTGACGTAAGTCTGGTTTACCATACCATCCTTACATCAATCACAAGGCTAAAACCATTCAAAGTAAAACAAAGCACTTAGAAATGATATAAGTTTTATAAATTCAAATATGAGTTTGGAGATTAACTCTAGGATACAATAACAAAATACAATAAAAAGGGATACCATGGATTAAAGAGTCCAAAAGGTATCTGAAACAAACCCGACTAGCCGGATCGTACTCGATCTGTCAAACGGGGGGCGGGAACGTAATCGTTTCCCCCTGAATCGAAGTACTCTCCGAGCCAGACGTTGATACTTCAACGGATTTTGTGTCTGAGCTAACAATTAACCCAAAAGATTTTCATTTATCTGGCGTCCTCCTCAAACAAACCTTACCATGCCTATATAACGGGAATAGAGCGCGAAAAAAAAGGGGAGAGTGGGTAAGGGGGAGAAAACAGTTGACCTACGACCTCAGATTAGATGTCAGGGGAAAGATCCGGGGCAGGCAAAAGGTGGATGTGAGGCGATGGTGACAAGCAACGGTCGACGACAAGGAGGAATGGAGAAAGGGGTCGAGCCGCCAGGAGGGCAACAACAAAAAGGAGATCGGGGCTCCCCTTAATAGGAAACGAAAAAAAAGGTGGGATATTAGGGCGCGAGGGCTGCTGCCGAGCGGGCTAGAACTTTGGGCCAGGGCTCAAGTCCGGGTTCGGCCCAAAAAAAGGTTAACAATATAGTCCTATTTTCATTAGATTTAGGAGGCAATTATCACGAGATAATAGCGGTCCTGAATCTAATGCTAATAGGGAATGCGGAACTAGTTATCCATACTCATTTAGGCTCGAGGGCGGCCATTGGAAACCAACTCCGCCTAACCCGAGACTATCAATGGAATTTTCCAAAAACCATGGGAAAACATCATCGGCCACTAAACACACACACCCTTACAAAAATATTGATGTCCCAACCATGATTACAACGTGTTACACATTCAAGCTTAATTAATAACATAAATAAATAAATAAAACACAGTTCAAAAGTGCTTTCGTCCATGCTTGTTGCCTTCATTCCTTAATCAAGCTTTGAATCCTAACTTACCCTGAAAATGGAAAACGTAGAATTATATGAGTGAGGAAACAACATGATACGATTACCAAAAAGCGAAAGGAGAGGTGTAGTTGATGATGTGCGGTCCGCATCATCCCCCCTTCTTTAGAGGGTTTCATCCCTGAAACCTGTGCTAAGTGATCAAAAGGAGACAGGTCAGAAACATTAAAAGTTGAGCTAATAGCGCCGTACTTGTCAGGAAGGTCTATTTTATAGGCATTGTCATTAATCTTTTCCAAGACAGTAAACGGGCCATCCCCCCTCACATCCAGCTTACCCTTGCGATGAGTAGGGAAGCGATCCTTACGTAAGTGTATCCATACTAAATCCCCAGGCTAGAAGAAATTTTTTTTTCTATGGTGATTGACTCGAGACGCCACAACCATATTTCTTTCGTTGATTCGTTTAGCTACAGATTCATGTAGTTCCTTAATCATTTTGACACGTTTTTCAGCTCCCAAGGACACATATTGAGATGGAGGAAGAGGAGAAAGGTCAAGGGGAGTTAAAGGATTGATTCCGTAAACAACTTCAAAAGGAGATTTGCCAGTGGTGGAGTGGGGAGTCCGATTGTAAGAAAATTCAATATGTGGTAACGCCGACTCCCACTGCCGCGAGTTATTGTCAAGAAAGACTCGAAGCATGTTACCAAGGGTGCGATTTACCACCTCTGTTTGTCCATCGGTTTGAGGATGGCAAGAGGTTGAAAAAAAGCATTTTGGTGCCTAGTTTTCCCCAAAGGACGCGCCATAAATGGGACACAAATTTCATATCGCGATCCGAAACAATGGTCTTGGGAACCCCGTGCAATCTGACAATATTTGAGAAGAAATAGTCAGCAATTAGGGAGGCATCGTTTGTTTTGTTACATGGAACGAAGTGGGCCATTTTTGAAAATCGATCGACAACTACCATAATCGAGTCCTTGTTCTTGTTAGATCGAGGAAGGCCAAGAACAAAATCCATTGACACATCGGTCCAAGGATGGTTAGGAACGGGGAGGGGCGTGTAGAGACCATACGGATGTGTTGTTGATTTTGCTCTTTTGCATGTCACACAATTAGAGCAGAAACGTTGTACATCCCTTTTCATGTGTGGCCAATAAAAGTGTTCTCTTAAAATGTCTAAGGTTTTAGCATACCCAACATGACCCATTAAGCCACCACCATGAGTTTCAGACATGAGGAGCTCTCGAAAGGAACTTCGAGGAACACATAAGCGATGTTCACGAAAAAGGTAGCCGTCATGGATGTAATATTTATCTACGGCAGCTTTTTGGCACTTAAAAAATAAATCTTTAAATTCCTCATCATCGGAGTAGAGCAACTTTAAATGGGAGAATCCCAACAGACTAGCATCCACGGTGGTCACAAGGGTGTGCCTTCGACTTAAAGCATCAGCTACCTTATTATCCCCCCTTCTTATACTTGAAAATATAGGGAAAAGACTCAATAAACTCACTCCATTTGGCCTGGCGACGATTCAGCTTGTTTTGTGTTTTCAGATAGCCCAAAGCTTGATGGTCAATGTGAATAATAAACTCTTTAGGCCAAAGGTAATGTTGCCAAATCTCTAAAGATCGGACAAGGGTGTACAACTCCTTTTCATAGGTAGAGTAGTTGAGACAGGCATCTTTCAATTTTTCACTAAAGTAAGCAATGGGTCGCGTCTCTTGAGATAGGACAGCACCGATGCCTACTCCGGAGGTATCACAATCGACCTCGAAAACCTTTTCAAAGTTAGGTAGGGCTAAAAGTGGTGCCTTAACAAGTTTTTCTTTTAATTGATCAAACGCCTTTTGCTGGGTTACACCCCACCTAAACTCTATGGATTTTTTGACAAGATCATTGAGAGGGGCAGCAATGGTACTGAAGTGGGGAACAAACCTACGATAAAACCCACATAACCCGTGAAAGCTTCTAACTTGCGACACATTTTGGGGTGTGGGCCAATCTTTGATGGCACTAACCTTTTCTTCATCCACCCTAACACCATCCTTACTAACCACAAAGCCTAAAAATATAACCTTCTCCTCCCTAAGCACACATAACACACTCCTCAAGTGCGATATACGATCATGATAACTCTTGCTATATATGAGGATGTCATCGAAGTAAACAACAACAAACTTACCGATGTAGTGGCGCAACACATGGTTCATTAATCGCATAAAGGTGCTGGGAGCATTGGATAGCCCAAACGGCATAACTAGCCATTCATACAACCCAAAGTTCGTTTTGAAGGCTGTTTTCCACTCGTCGCCGGGCTTCATCCGAATTTGATGGTAACCACTTTTGAGATCAATTTTAGAAAAAAATGATACTACCATTTAACTGGTCAAGCATCTCATCTAGGCGAGGGATGGGATAACGGTACTTGATAGTGATTTTGTTAACCGCACGGGAACCCACACACATGCGCCAACTCCCGTCTTTCTTGGGGACCAACAAAACAGGTACACCACAAGGGCTCATGCTTTCCCTAACATGACCCTTTTCAAGTAATTCGGTGACCTGTTTTTTTAATTCTTTAACCTCTTCCGGGTTGGCCCTATAAGCAGGGCGGTTAGGGATGGTAGCACCCGGGATGAAATCAATTTGATGCTCAATGCCTCTAAGAGGAGGGAGGCCCTCCGGAACTTCTTCGGGGAATAAATCTGAGAAATCAGAGAGGAGATGTTGGACTTCTAGGGGGAGGGAACATAGAGGATCAGCGGGGGACTCGAGACAATGTTTGTAGATCAAGATATAGACTAGGGATGGCAATGGGGCGGATAATACCCGAAACCCGACGGATTTTATCCGACGGATAATGAAATGGATAATGATAAACGGATATGGATACGGATATGGGTAAGGGAAAAAAATATCCGGCGGATTCGGGTACGGATACGGGTACGGGGTATCCATATCCGTACCCGACGGATATCCGTTATCCATATCCGTACCCGTTTACCCGTTATATATTTACCATTTTATCCTTAACTTTTTATATAAAAATAAGTTATAGTTATAAATTAAATTGTCATTTTACATTTAACCCTACTTCAAATTAACAGCAAAAACTTGTAAAATTAAAATTGAATTGAACCCTAGCACTAATAGTAAACATTAACAGATACAGTCATACATTAACACTAATAGTAAACATTAACAGATACAGTCATACATCTCGAACACGAAGTCACGAACTCGAAGTCTCGAAGTCTCGAACTCTGAAAGTCAAAATTTCTCTATCTCTGTCTCTCTGATTTCTCTCTCGACTCTCGGTCTCTCCCTCAGTCCCTCTCTGGCTCTCTCGTCTGAAGTCTGAACTGTGACTGTGAGACTCGACTCTCGACTCTCGAGTGTCTGTGTCGACTAGCCGACGACTCGACTTTGAGAGTTTGAGTCTTTGACTCTCGAATAGTCGAGCCGATTGCCCGATTCATTCACACTCACACACACACACAGAGCACAGCTGCACAGGCAGTGAGGCACACCGCACACACAACCCGCCGGCCGCCGCCTCGCCGTGACACCGTCAGCGGTCAGCCTTCAGCCCGTAACAGCCGCACAGCTGCTCTTGGTTGTAATTTACAGCCGCCATCAGCCACCACAGAACTCGTAAATCTGGTAAGCATTCATCTCCTGATTATTTTGAGTTGCTCTAGAGTTTTAGTTAGTTGTTTTTTCGATTTATTGAGCTTAGTTTCTGGCGTGTTCGAGAAGCAGAAGATGCCATGAATTACAGAATTAGGTTTGTGCAATTGAATGGCTACTTTATATGTCATCTTGATTTATTTTGTCCTGTCGTGCATTGCTATACTTGTTTATCTAGATGATAATGAATTTTGTTAAATTAGAAGCATTATCTAGTGAGTGCGAGACAAGAAGAAGATGCATGAATTTTGTTTATCTGTTCGAGAAGCAGAAGATGCCATGAATTACAGAATTAGGTTTGTGCAATTGAATAACTACTTTATATGCCATGAATTACAGAATTAGGTTTGTGCAATTACAGAATTAGGTTTGTGCAATTGCAGAATTAGGTTCTGCAATTGAATTACAGAAAAGGAATGTAAATGGGAGGGAAAAAAAGGTAGAAGAAAATTGCAGAAAGAAATTATAAAAAACAGTCATGTTTATTTTTCCTTTTGTTGTCATTGGTCTACAGGTTGTACAACAACTTTGTTAGATTATTACAAATCAATTGGTTAAGGATGGCAACTAGAGCTAGTACTACCGATTCACCAAGTCAAGCACCTCCATATTCATCTGCTGCAGCTAGTAACCCCAATACAATGGACCCATCTACAAATGAAGAAGAGGAAGATGTAGAAGTGCAACAACTTACTCTAGGGAAAAAAAGAAAGAAAACTTCTGTTGTATGGGAACATTTTAATGCTGTGGAAACTAATGGGAAGAAGAAGGCCATTTGTAAAGGTTGTAATAAAAGTTTGAGTGGGGATCCTAGAAATGGCACTTCTCATTTGCATGAGCATATAAAGAAGTGTGTAGGTTTTAAAGTTATACGAGGAGTAGGCCAAAACAAGTTGCAATTTACTCAAAAGGGGGAAGGAAAGGGAAAGATAATGATCATTGAATTCAATCAAGAAGTTTCAAGGCAAGACTTGTGTAATATGGTGGTCATGCATGAGTATCCACTTTCTATAGTGGAACATGAAGGATTTAAAAAGTTTGTGTCTGGTCTTCAACCATCTTTTAAGTTGATTTCAAGGAATACATTAAAGAGTGATATTCTTAAGATGTTTGAGTTTGAGAAAAATAAAACAATGTCCCTATTACATTGTAATAAGAGTAGGGTTTCAATTACTACTGACATGTGGACCGCTCAAAATCAAAAGAAGGGTTTTATGGCTATAACAGCTCATTGGATTGATACTCAATGGAATTTACAAAGTCGGATACTCAGGTACTTTTAATATTTTATCTACATTAAGTTCTAAGTTTTGATGTTAATGCTATATGATAATGTGTTGTTCTCATTCTCATTTGTTATTTTTTTTCCTTTTATCTTTGTTAAGGTTCATCTATGTTCCTGCTCCTCACACAGCTGAAGTTCTTTGTGATGTTTTGTTAACTGTTTTGGTGGATTGGAATATTGATACAAAACTCACAACGCTAACTGTTGACAATTGTACAACCAATGATGCTATGATTGATGAGATGAAAAGGAGATTACAAGCGAAGTGTTTTTTATTGCATGGAAAATATTTTCACATGCGTTGTGCTGCTCATATTCTGAATTTGATTGTTAGGGATGGAATGGATGTAATCCAAAAGACAATTGAAAATATTCGTGAGAGTGTGGTGTTTTGGAGGGCAACACCAAAAAGAATAGAAAGGTTTGTAGAAGTTTGTCAACAAAAAGAAGTTCCATATACTAAGGCCTTAGTACAAGATTGTAAGACAAGATGGAACTCCACTTTCTTAATGCTTGATGTTGCATTGTTGTATGAAGAAGTGTTTGAGAGGCTATCATGGTTGGAGCCTAGCTTTAAATGTTGTCCTAGTTCCGAGGAGTGGAAATTAGCTCGGATTATTTGTTCAAAATTATCGTTGTTTTATGAGGTTACTTTGTTGTTTTCGGGAAATAAGTATCCTACTTCTAACGTATATTTCCCTAAGGTATGTCAGATTAGATTGGCTTTGACTAAATGGGCATTAGAGGAAGATGAAAATATTAAGAATATGGCTGAAAAAATGTTGGAGAAATTTGATAAATATTGGAGTGTTATTCATGGGATTATGGCAGTAGCAGCCATTTTGGATCCTCGATATAAAATGAAGGTGGTGGAGTGTTATTATTCTTTAATTTATCCGGACTCCATTTATGATGAGATAGAGAAAGTTCGTAGAATATGTTATGAATTATTTCGGGAGTATGAGGAGAAAATGAGGCGTGTAGAGAGAAATAAAAGTACATCTTGTGGTTTGACTACTTCTAGTCATACTTCCTATGGTGGTAGTGCTAGTTTGGATTCTATAGAAGCAGACATATATGAAAAGTGGTTAGCTAACCATGGTGTCACTAATTCATCGCAAAAGAACGAGCTAGACTATTACTTGGAGGAGGCTGTTATGCCAAGGATGGAGAATTTTGATGTTTTGTCATGGTGGAAGACAAACACTAAGTTTCCAATTTTACAAGATATGGCTAGAGATATTCTTGCTATTCCTGTTTCCACAGTTTCTTCAGAATCTTCTTTTAGCACGAGCGGTCGGTTTATCACTCCTCACCGCAATCGGCTACATCCAAAGACTTTAGAAGCATTGATGTGTGGTCGAGATTGGCTTTGGGCAGCAATGATGAGTAACAATGGTAATATTTTATTTATATTATTAAAAGTTAGTTTAATTATGAAATATGTATTCTTTTATCTATTAATTTTATTATTTCAATTCTTTTCTAGATAATAATGACTATCAAGTATCACATTATCGTGGCGCTTGTCGTACTTCTTTTGAGGATGAGGACTCCGACGACAATGGTGAAAATGAGGTAAAACTTAGAAGTTTATAAATTTTATAATGTTATATTAGCAAATGTAATATATATATATATTCAATGTTTGAGTCTTTGACTATTTATTTTTACTGTTTTTATGTACCAGGTAGATGCATGATGCCATGATTCATGAATCATGATGATTAAAGTCTGAAGGTTGAAGATTGAAGAATGTAGATTGAAAAGTTCATCCTATCATGATTTGTGTTCTACTAGTTTTTTATTTTTTTGGACATTATCTACTATGTTTAAACTTTAAACAATATTGTTGTTGGCATATTTTACTATGTTTTTCTATTATGCTACAGGTACATTATCAACTTTAGCTACTAAGTTGATGAATTATTGGATGTTTTTTATATATATTTTAATTACTATGAATGAAATGAAGGTGCCCCATATCATTACAGCTTATGTATGATCCGGTCCTCATTGCTTCTGGCCAAACATATGAAAGAGTGTGTATTGAGAATGGAATGCAGAGGTTGTTTCTATGCAGAGAATGGAATGCAGACAGCAGTAACTCCTGCAAGTTGAATGGAATGAAGGTGGTCCCAGTGGAAGAGAGTGATGCCATTGAAGATGCTGAAAATGAAGTTGAAAGTGGCAATGCAGAGGTTGTTTCTATGCCATTGAAGGCTAGCAGGTTTGTCTGTCAACTATGCTGATGATGTCCTGGGCCATTAGTCCATTACTAATTTCGCTCATTGATAATTTGACAAAGAACTGACGTTGTTTCTATCTATCCTCTGCAAACATTTTATCTGATCTTGCCTGCTGGCTGCTGTAATTTTATTAGCTAAAGTGTTTTCTTAAAAATAATTTTATTGTTTTTAAAAACATTATATAAGAGATGTAAAATCTTCTTGGTAATGTGTTGATGCAGAGTGTTTGGTTTACTTGGTAATGTGTTGAAGCATGTTGTTAGATTTGATAATATGGCTGCTGTGAGTTCTAGATGATAAGAAATATGAAATTTTACATATAGAATGGTTTATTTAGAACTGACTATAGCTGAATTTACTGAAGCTATACTTACATGGCCAATATATTGGATATTTGCATCATAGAAACTTGAGAGAGTACTCATTGTGCATCATGCTAGAGTTTCTTCCATTCATCTTTTATAAATATTCGGTGACAAATTAAGTGCTTTATAGATATGATGATTTTAATCAGTTGGTTATATGATGTTTATATTATATTTATTTAGTTCATTTTACCTAGCATTGATAGTTTGTTGGTGATAATTATGCTTATTTTAAGTTGTGAAATATTTGAAATTTTCACTCTATATTTTGAACAGAAAATGAGATCAAGCTTTTATTGATGTTTATTGCTTTAATGTGGCCATTTATTATTTGATAATTTTTTTAAATTGTCTGTCAGTATGGCATTATTTGAAACGTTATGTGAATGTGCCCTCTAAGGGTGTTGTATACTCTTTTTGACGCATTTAGTAGTGGGGGCGCTTAATCAATACTGCTTCTATTTTGTAGTGCACTACTTAAGATGTCCTTTTGGACCCTACTAACATTCTGGAGATCTATTGATTAGTCTGTCCTTTTTGGACTTAGTCGTGAGAAACCTTTGGTATGGCATTGTAAGAGCAATACACAACTGTCACAGTCACTCTAAAACTTTTATTTGATTGTTATTGTTCTAAATGAATTGATTGCCGGGTCCTACTGTATAGATATTGGCTTTTAGGTTGCAGCCTGGCTAGCTAGATGAGGTTTTCATTGTATGGTTATACACGGTTACACTTCCCACTTAGGGTGTAGTTTAGGGGTGTTACAGTTGTGATATCAAAGCATAGACATCAGATCATTAAATATCTGTGAGTCATGTTGTGAATAATTGATTATTTTTTGGGACCGCTAGGGCATGGATTTTAGATCACCAATGATTTGGTGAGTTTTTCATGCATATTTGGGTCCATTTGACACTAGCAGAACTCTTGGTTATGACCATTGTGAAAATTTTTGGGTTCGATAAAGCATATATGAGTTTTCAGAGACTTACTGAATTATTTAAAATTACCCAAACATCTTTTGGGAACTAGCTGGTATTTTATCAGGTTCATTTATTACCTCCCTGGACTTAGGTGTTTAGCATGATCATTTGGGTTATTATGAATCAGCACGTGCATGCTTGGAGTGAAATAATTTTAAAGCCGTTTTGAGACTTATTACAGGTAGTGTGTGTTTTAGCATTCTATCTGGCTCATCTGATACACATGAGGTCTTTGGGGGTTTTTTTTTTTAACTCTGATGCTTATGCAATTTTCTTGAATCATATTGGAGTTATTTCATTGATGAAATTCTGGGTGTATCTCAAAGGTTTCAATGAGTACTGTTATGATATTTTTGAATGGGTTCACATGCACTTACAGGTCATTAGCTGCTGGCATAATTTAATGGATTTGAGTTTTATTATAGTAGTATCTTAATGAGTGGGTTCATATGTTGAAGATTTTGGAAGAGAGGTGATTAGATAGTTAAAGGACATGCATCCCTTTTGAGGATTTTCCTTTTTTACCTGCATGTGCAGTTTAAGTTGCATCTTGCAACTGTATTTGGGCATGAGTTGGTTATTTATTTCCTTTCGGTCTGAATGATTGTCAAGTGGTTTTTGGTTAAGGTTTGTGTTAGTTACCCAATTCAGATGTATTATTGGACCCATGTCTCTCAAGTTTTCCCTCTATTGATTATCTAATTTGCTTGCGTATTGATGAAGTCTATATGTACAGTTATCTTATAGTTTAATGTCACTGATTAGTGATGTATATTCTTACTGATTGTTATCTATACAAGCGTATGTTGAAGCATGTGATCACTCGTCTTCCTTTAGGTTTACCGGCACTATTGTTGGGATTGACGATGCTGATTCCAAGAGATGGCATGATTCTAAATGGAGGTGCTTGAAGGTAGTGCCATCGACTTGTATTTCTATCTATGGTCTTTCAAAAATTTTTTGTTATATTTATTTATTGGTGCCTTTCAGGTACGTTGGGACGAAACTTCCACTATACCACGTCCAGAGAGAGTTTCTCCATGGCAAATTGAACCTGCTGTTTCTCCTCCTACTATAAATTCCCTTCCAGTGACCAGAACTAAAAGGCCTCGAATGAGCATGGCCCCTGCATCCCCAGACTCCTCTGTTATCACTAAAGAAGGTAAGGGTCTTACCAATGTATGTAGGATTAGGATTATAAATGTTTTGGAAGTCCTGAACGATTATTGTTGTTCATCGAATAGGCTCTTCTAGAGTGGCTGCAGACCCTTCTCCAGCAACTAGGTTTTCAAGGGTTTTGCAGGGTCAAGAGATCCCGAACTTGAGGGCTAGCCTTGCAGATAGTAATGAGTCAGATACCGCTGAGAAACCTGTTGTGTGGCTTGACGAAGACAAGATTGATGCAACCTCTTTATCACATAAGCCTTGCTCTGAGAACTGGATTCCATCCATTAGGCCAGAACCTACATACTCCGATTTGCTGTCAGGTTTTGGTGCACACAATGTATCGTCATCTTCAGTGTTCTGCCCATCTGGAGTGGATCATCAACCTGCAATATCTTCTTTGACATCTGTAAAAGTACATTTGGCAGATGAAGAAGGCAAATCTAATGTGCTTGCAAATCATTGGTCCATGGTGCCTTCTGGTCTGTCACTGGGTTTGTCAGAATCTGGTGTTAAAATTCCTCAACAAAGTCAAGATATGAGATGCTTGGTTCAAGGAAATCGCAGGTGCCAAGGTTTCAGTGACCATCAAATGCGCCATGGTCAAAGGGTTGAACATCACAGCGGAAATTGGCCGATGCATCAAGCTTTTAATGTTTCAAGTGATCTGATTTCAAAGACTACATCAGTTCAGCATGAAGCTGTTAAACCCAGGGAAGGGAGTTACAAGTTATTTGGCATTCCTTTGATCAGCAGCATGATTGGAACAGAGCCAATTGTTTCACACAGTGGTGTGGCAGATGAACCACTATCACCAAAATGATTGTTTTGCAAAAACCAAACACTCTGCATCAAACAGATGAGAAGCTGGTACTTTAAAAACAATAATGTTATATAATTCCCAGAGTCGGATTTGATATCTTCATGGTTTACTTGGTAATGTGTTGAAGCATGTTGTTAGATTTGATAATATGGCTGCTGTGAGTTCTAGATGATAAGAAATATGAAATTTTACATATAGAATCGTTGGTAATCCCGACGGATATCCGTCGGGTAACGATATCCGTCGGGTAACGGATATCCGTCGGGTAAAAAATTATCCGTCGGGTAAAAAATTATCCGTCGGGTACAAATTATCCGTCGGGGTACGGATTATCCGTCGGGTAACGGATTATCCGTCGGGTAACGGATTATCCGTCGGGTACGGATATGGGTACAGCAACGGATATCCATGCGGGTACGGGTACGGGTACGGGTATCAAATTCCTTATCGGGTTCGGGTATGGATAAGGGGTACCCGATCCGTACCCGCCCCGTTGCCATCCCTAATATAGACAGGCATGTTTAGAGAGAGAGCCTGTCCAACATCGCTCTTTTGAGCAAAAAGGTTATTCTGTTGTCCGTTGTCCAACCCTAGAGGGTTTTCAACACCTGGGGTGGAAGGCTTCTTTCTACGATCAAACTCATCCTTCAACTTGAGCTGATCTTCCTTAACTTGAGAGGGTGAAAGAGGGGCTAGGACATACTTCCTATCATCCTTATGGACAGTGTATCGATTTTTGAACCCATCGTGTATGACCTTTCTATCGAACTGCCAGGGACGTCCTAAAAGGGCATGGCTAGCGTGCATATGCACAACATCACAAAGGACCTTATCTTCATATCTCCCAATTTGGATATTCAAGAGGACTTGTTTGTTAACCTTAAATTCCCCGAGCTCGCTTAACCACTGTAGTTTATAAGGACAAGGGTGTTTGATGGTCGAAAGGCCTAGTTTGTGGACCAGCTCGGTACTGGCCACATTAACACAACTCCCACTATCAATGATTAGGCTACCTTTAGTTCCATTGGGATTCCCACATCGGTTACTGAGGGGATCTTTGGGCAGTTTATATGGGGGAGTCAGTCCTCACCTCTTGAGCTAGCTTTTGGGTGGAGTTAGGGCTCTTCCCGGGGGAGTACCCTTGGGGCCCATTGGGGGAGTACCCCCTTTGGGTCCGTATCATCTGGTATCAGAGCTATGCTCAGTCAAACCTCCCTGCGGTCTTCCGTGCCGATCGCCGACAGAGGCAGCACGAGGACGTGCAGTCTAAAGGGGGTGGGTGATGTGGGATTCCCACATCGGTTACTGAGGGGATCTTTGGGCAGTTTATATGGGGGAGTCAGTCCTCACCTCTTGAGCTGGCTTTTGGGTGGAGTTAGGGCTCTTCCCGGGGGAGTACCCGTGGGCCCACTGGGGGAGTACCCCCTTTGGGTCCGTATAAGTATCCAGCTAAAAATATTATTCGGATAACATGACTCTTCACAAAAAAAAACCAGTATAGGAAAAGTCACTCCTCTCCATACAACACATCAAAGGGAGAAAAATCATCTAACAAGTCCCTAGAGACCTGCACAAAAGCATCCAGGTTATTTGCTCATGGTAATGAACAGTACCCGTGAAAAGGATGATTAGTACGTTATGTAATGAGTAAGGTAACACTACTGTCGAGTTAGGGATAGAGTTAAGTACGTACATTCATAGCAGAGGATAAGTACACGTATAGAACACATAAAGTATCACAAGATAAGTACTGATCCAAGCCTCTTTATTAGATATAACCATTTTCATTCTTTTATTTATATTGAGTTCAGAGACTCCACTATTCTTAAACCGGTGGAATGGTCTAAAGCACCTCTTAGGGATAACATACTTGAATCACTATTATCATCCAGTGGAATAGATACAATACCTATTAGGGTAAAACACTTCTGAGCTACTATTCTTAAACTGATGGAATGGTTTAAAACACCTCTTAAGGACAACACACTTGAGCCACTATTATAGTCTGGTGGAACGGACCCATAAACACCTTGGTCTTAACTCACACACTCTTTTACTTTAAATCATTAATATATCATCCATTAGGTTACTTATCTCTGTCATATTCTTATTCACAATGAGTATAAGACCCCATTATTATTAATCTGATGGAACATATTGAAGCACCTCTCAAGGACAACACACTTCAGCCACTATTATTGTCTGGTGGAACGGACCCATAGAACAACTCTTAGGAAAAAAATGCTCTTGATCCATTATTCTTAAACCGATGGAATGGTTTAAAACACCTCTCAAGGACAACACACCTAATCCACTATTATCATCCAATGGAACGAACCCATAACCACCTCGACCCAACTCACGTGATCTTTTACTTTAACTAATTAATGTCTTGTTTAGGTTTGATTTGAGAAGCATAGAACATGTCTGAAATAGTTAGGGCACATCACAATATCATAAGGCCATTCTCTAGGGTTAGAACCCTTATATTTCCATAAAACCCTAATTTCACACTTTTATCATAACTCTTCTCCTATTACTCTTTTAACCTCAAAACTTAGTACCTCTTCCTCAATTGCAATTATTATCAATATACCCAGAATCCAAGGTCTAACTTTAAGGTCTTACACATGCGATAATAGCCTTATCTCAATTGTTAATATTTTTGAGGCTTATAAACCCTAATTTCACAAATCCATCATGACTTTCCCTGTAGGGATCAAACATTCACTAGATTTAACCCAAAATACTAATATTAACAACATATTCATTTGTTGTGGTCTAACAATACCGTTTCAAATATGTGATAATAGCCTTCTTGTTTTAGAGTTACTACTTCCAAATCAAACCATTTTCATATTTTATCAAACTTAGGTCATTCACAACTACTTTAAACACTTCATATAAATTCCTTATCATAATTTATATGATATATCATCTTAAAATTTCATGGTTCTCATATTTGACCCATGTTGACCAAAATGCCCTTATCGATAACAAATCCCTTATTTTATATAAATCTTATATGTTTGGTAACATTATCCCCAAATCCCCCATTTAGCTCCATATACTTTATTATACTCATTTCACACTCATCATACCTTCATAAACCCATAATGCAACCATATTTCACACCAAGGATTTTTCACATAAAATAATGATATCGCATAATCTTCACTTAATTATTTTCTATCATATAATATCAACCACATATCATAACATTAATAATCATACATTAAATCACATGATGATAATAACATGGTACAAAAAAATCATGCATGCTGTTTAGCAACTAAAAACTCTAGACTATGGCTAGTATCCTTATGAAAAAGACTCCAATCTCTATGCATGCTACTTCTATTCTGCCTCTTTTGAAACCTTAGAAAAATCACCTAAGAAACCATAATAAAACACCATTAGGATTAAACCACATAAGTAAGGAAATGTTAAGGAAATAGAAGGTTGCAAGAATCTAGGATTAAATCGAGATAACCACTTCGAGAGAGCTAGCACAAACAAGGGAGGAGGAGTGGTAAAGTGTGTTGAGCCAAGAGATGGTAATAGTGGCACAAGTTATCGTTTCTATGTGGGATGCAATAATGATGAAGGCCGAACAAGGTGGGGATGGCTACGATGGAAGCTTCTAAAGAAGGGGTTGTGGCTACGGTGAAAGCTACAGCAACAAAGGAAAGGAAAATGAAGGAAGGTGGATGCAGTGGAAGCTTTCAAAGAAGGAGGGGGGCACCGGCTATTTTAGCCAATGGTTGGGGGTGATTTTTAACAAGACTAGTCAAAGGGGAGGGGCAATAAATGGTGATAATTGTGGAAGATGGTGGGGGAGAAATGGAAAGGCTGGTGTGGTGGCATTTTGGGTCTTTTTTGCGACGACAAGGAGGAGGTGAAGGAGGAATAAGGTGGTGTTATTTCTACAGAAAACAAAGGGATAGAAAAGAGGTGCTTGGGGAATTTATTCTGGACATTTATATGTATACATGCACATGCAGAGACGAGAAACGAGGGGGTGCAGCAACCAAAATAAAGTTAACCCCAACCCACGATCGTAGGGGCTAGGGATTAATAAGCTGATGGGGGTAGGGGATGGCTTAGTAGGTGATAGGCGAGTGATGAGGTGTGCTAGGCATTGTTTGTAGACAATGTTTGACGCAAGAAGATTGTGGGGAAACAAAAAGGAGAGATTTAATGGGGTTAGTTTTTTATTAAGATAAGATTAATATAATCTAGGTTAGGATATTGTGATAGATTAATTAAACGATTATTGGGGATTAGGGTTAGGTTAGAAAATATATTAATAACCCGAAATAAAATTAGGGTTAGGCTAATATTTAGGATTGGGGAGTTAAGATAAGATAGGGAAAAAAATTTAATGTTAGAACTAGGTTATGATATTAATTATTCATAATTATGTTTAGCTAAATTTTGGGGTATTGCAATAAAACTCTTCTTTATAGTATTTTAATTTCACTCCATTTAAATAAGCCTATAAAATCATAAAAAAATTTACTTACACCAACTACATCCCTTTACACTCTATTTTCACCTACTTTTATCTTTTTGAAGGAGAACCACATAAAGTACCCACACAATTTTCATGCAAAGAAAACAAATACCCCTTTTATTGATTAAAAATCATAAAAAAAAACTTTCATCAAATTTAAAATTCTTAAGAATATTAAAAAAATACTTTAAAACTTATTCTTGCCAAATTAAACAAAATTTATATTAAAAAAAATATCTATAATTTTTAAACCTCTTTTAGGAATATAATAATATCTAAACTTATAGAATTTTATAATAAGTATGAAACTTTTAAAGAAAAAAAATCATGAAGTTAAAATCCTATGCAATAATGATTCCAATACACAACTTTTTTTTAATGAATTAAATAGACAAAAAAAATATTCCCACGGACTATAATAAAGTGGAATGATAAAAGTACCATTTTTCACTAAATAACCCTAATACTTTAAGAATTTTTTTAATAAACTAAAATAAATAAATAAAAACTAATTTTGCACAATAAAATATTAACACTTTAAGAAACGGTTAATATGGTGCAAAGGTCATTTAATAATTTTAATTTATTTAAGAAAATTTATTACTTAATGTGCTAGGATTATATGTTAGAAATAATATATTTTCCATTTTTCATACTTCATAATAGTTTTAAAACATTTATTTTCATTTTAACATGTTCAAGAAAATAGAGTGTTCAAAGTACTAGGGTTTTTTGGTGGAATGACAAATTTTGTTGTTTTAGCTTCATGGGCTTTTTTTTCTCTTCATTTTCTAATAATTTCAAACATAATAAATTATTTTATGAATTTTTATAATCTTACAAAAAAATATAAATATTTTAATATAGTTATAAATATCATTAAATTTTCTTTTAACAATATTTATATTTTTTAAATAATTTTTATGCACTCTTTATAAAGGTTGAGATTATTTTTAAATTTTTTAGAAATTTCATGATATTTTCCATTCTGTGGAGTTTATTTTAATGTTTTCTTAATAAATAAGAAGGGACATTTTTTTCATACAAATTTTAGGTATTTCTCTTAGAAAAAGATGAATGTTGATAAAGAAATAGGGGAAAAGGGGCATAGTTAGTGTAAGGGTATTTCCCTACTTTATAGGCTCATTTAGATGGTTGGAAATGAATATAGTGTGTGCAATGGCATTATAATCATTTTACAGGCTCATTTTCATACTTCTAACAGTCAAACACTAAGCTTATAGTCAAAATAAATGAAAGGTAATTTGATGTATAATTATTGAAACATGAGATTATCTGTGTATTTCTTTTAATTCTAGCCTATATTGAATACTATGTGTATGTACCCAAGGTAATATGAATCATTTTCCCTAAAAGTATAAAGCAAAGTATAATAATTTTCCACCTAAACATAATAATATCTTTATATTTTATTTTAGCAAGTTCACACCCCCTTTACCCTCTTGATATTGTACAACCTTTACATTGAATTTAACCACTTATATGATGTTTTATATTTCCTTTTATAGGCTCCCTATGAAAAAAATGAATAATGTTATATAATATGAAACTATTGATTACTAAAACTCATATCGAGAATACGAAAAGCCAACAATACATAACATAACATCAAGGAAACAATGGGTAGATGAAAATATAAATTTAAACTAAAAACGAGCAATTAAAATGACTTTTGTATGACAAATGACCCTTGAACTAACATCATTCTAAGAAAATAAGGAGTTCGAATGTGTAATAGTGTCATTAAATCAAAATCTAGTGTCTCACTCATGGAACATACAGTACTTCATTTAAGTTTGGAAATAATACCATAAATAATATTAATTGGATCTTAAACACAACGTCCACTATTTAATGAGTAAGAAGTGATGAAAATAGCTAGAAAAATAATTGAATATATGAAAGAGATTTAACTAAATATAACATGATAATATATTAATGCATATCATTGAATACCACATTTATTCAACATAACTATCTAATTATAAAAATATATATATATATTAATAGCAACATAATATTATACACCATAAATTATTTAAAAACAAAATTTTGAATATAAATAACTTTTATATTATGCAATCATCACAAGGCTAATTTAGAGTGCGCCCCTCAAATGAGAGAGAAGACTTTGAAAGATTTAGGTATGAAAAAATTGAATCTTAAAAATAAAAAAATGATTTTCAAAAACTAAAATCTCTAATAACAACTTGTAGCACCCTCAATTTTTTCAACTTAAAATTTTTATTTTGAAAGAAGAATGTATAATCTAAAACCAAAAATAAGGGATGATACTGTCGCATTTATCATGAGGAAAAGTATAAGTGTTCACCTAACTCATGGTAGATACAAGACTAAAAACAATACTATAAGAAATAATAACACCAAGGAAAAACAACAACAAGAAGAAAAAATTCTGTAAGGAAAAACTCTTTATATAATACAAAGTCTCAAGCTAAGGTTACAAAATTAAATCAAACCAACTAGTGCCAAAAAAAAATCCCAACACAATACAAAACACCAAAAACCATACTCTCTGACTGCAACCCAATTTTCTAGCAACAACAAGTTTAATTACACAACTTCACCAAAGCCCCTAAAAAAGTAATATTTTTAATACATAATTTTTGAGTAAATACACCTAACATGTAAAAAATTACATGTTCATACAACATGCAACACCTAGAAAGGTGAAAGTTATGCATAACTAATAACCTACATGCAATAAAATCAAGTCATGAGTAAACTCAAAATAATACATTTGTCAACATGCAATATCAACAACCACTTAGTAATTAACTATAGTGCACATGATGCCTCCTACTATAACAACATCTCAACAACAAGAGTAATGCACAAAATGCCTCCTACTAAAAGAATATCTCAATTATAAAAGTAGTGCATGTCTCATACTAAAACAACATCTCAATAACAATAGTAGTACACATAATGTCTCTTACTAAAACAAAATCTCAGACTAGAGATATAAATTAAAATTGAGAGGGATTACAACTTTATCCATGGCACAAACACCAAGGTTACATAACTCATGCTTCCAAAGCATCGATCAAGGAAGCCATTGTAACAAAATTGATGCCCACTAAAACAAGTGCCAAATTTCTTAAATATACGTACCTTCTATAGGGTTGGTAATTTTACCTACAAAGTAAGAAATTACCCTTCAAATAAGATTCCTTTAGCACTCGAGGGCTTATTTGAGGCTTGATACTCCTACCCAACTCAAATCATCTTACACTTTAACAATTAATATTTTATTCAAGGATAATATATTAACTCATCAAATGATCCCAAAATCCACACATATTAATGCTTACTTCTAAGCTCTCTTAGCAAGGAAGAAGTTGCATAATTTGGCCAACTAGCCATAACCTCTCTTCTCTTAAATCAATTATTTAAATCTAACATGCATGAAGTTAAATAGAAGTTCTCTAAGGCTATCCTAGGCTCATAACACTCAACACTTAGGTGATTTTAAATCACCAAATCATATCACAAAATATCACATAAGATGAGTCACACCTCATTGTACACCAAAATCACTTAAAATGATCCTAAGGACCTAGAACCAACTTAAGGTAAGAAGCCCAGAACAAATCACAACCATTAAAAAAGGAAAATCCAAACCATTACAACCAAAGGCAAAACTTAAGACAATAAAACTAGAGGCTTACAAGTTAAATAAGATAAAACAATGTTCAATTATGTTAAAAAAATTGATCCAACATTCTTAAGAAACTTCAAAGCCCCAAAAATCATATATGATGCTATGATGGTAACTATTATTAATATTAGTTATGTAATACCCCGTATTTTTAAAATCCAGATTTATTAAGTTTAATGATTTTATTAGCATAATTTGATGTAAACAATTAATTATTTTAACTTCGAATCATTTTACGGATTTATCGATGATTTCGAATTCATAATTGAATGTAATTAATCATTGTCGTTGCGAACCATTCTAGATAAATTCGTTCACGAAAATGATTTTATTATATTCTTATGATGTCGATCTTCGGTTAAAAATATATATTCCCGTTCTTTCTCGTATTTTGGTTTTTAATATTTTTAATTCGTTTTCGATTATAACTTCGTCATGTGATTACGACTTTGTTTTGAAGTTATATTTCGTTAACGAAATATATTACTTAAATTATAGAATTTCTATTTAAATAGTTAAATTTATTTTAATAAGTTTATCCGTAGAAAATATTTCCGACTTTAAATTTATTCATTTTCGGAAATCGTTAATATTTTTGGGAAGTTTTAAATTAAAAATATTTTTGAAGTTTATTTATGAATTTATTTTTGGAATTAATTTTTCTTTCGTTTTATGCTTTTTGGGTTTGCGGAAAACCGATTTCGGAAATTATTGAAATTATTCTCGATTTATTAGAATTTGACTTAAATATTTTATTATATGCTTTTAAATAATTTTTCGAGGCTTTATAATATATTCTCGTAAATAATATAAATTCTTATGTTCGTTGGTAAATTCTTCCGAAAATGTTTCCGAAATTCTTTATATAGCTTTTTATTAATTTTAAGTCTTCGGACCCGTTCGAAATAAATTTTCATTAAATAAATTTTAGATAAATCTTCCAATAATATTTTGATATTTTTAATATTTTATTTTATGTGTATTTATATTTAAAAAAAAAAAAACCCGCAACCCCGCGCCCCGGCCGACCCCCCTCTCCCTTTTCCTTTTTTCTCTTCTCTTCTTTCTCTTCTCTTTTCTTCTCTTCCCTCTGCTGCCCCGACTCCCTGTTCGCAGCCCTCTACTCCCAAACCCTAGCCAGCCGCCACCTCTCCCCAGCTCCTCCTCCCTGCTCCTCCTTCGTCGACCCCTGGCCTCCAACCTGCTGCCACACACCACCACGAGCGACTGCCACCGGCGAAGCAGCGCAGCAGCCCACCGAAGCGCGCAGGAGCAGCAGCGGCAGCAGCGACGAGCCACGCAACTCGCGCCACCGCCCGGTCACCGGCGAGCCTCGCTGACCACCGGCGAGCAACCCTCGGCCTCCGACGAAGCTCCTCCGGCCCTTCCTTGTCCCGATTCGTTGATTTTCGTTTGGTATAATTTTCTGAAAAACCCTAATACGGATTTGATTAATTGAATGTGATTTAGCTTATGAAAAGCTAAATTGATTGTTGTATTATGTATATATGTGCTGTAAGATTTATTTGAATATATTAATTGTATGGTTTGTGTTGAAAATTTGGGAAATTGAATTTTAGGCCGGGTTATGCCCAAATTTTTCGGATCCGTCCAATTTGGCGATTTTGGATAAATTGATTATACAATATGTTTTTAAATGTGTTTAATTTCATGTTGGAACCGCCAATTTGAGAAATTTATGCGGAATCAATCGGAATTTGATTTCTAGGTCAAAATTCTTGTGTAATGAAATTGGGTTGCGTAATTGAGTCGTTTCGCTCAATTGATTTTACAATACCATTTGAAATGTATTTAATTTCATATCGGAAGTGTTGATTTGGGAAAATTGTGCGTAATTAATCGGAATTGGATTTTTAGGTCAAAACTCTTGCGGGTCTAAATTGGGTTATGTAACCAGGTCGTTTTATTCAATTGACTATACAATTTATATTAGGATATATTTAATTACATTTCCGAACCGTCAATTTATATATTTTAGCAAGAATTGATCGGATTTGCGTTCCGGGTCCAAAAACCCTAATTATGCTGAATTGGGTATTCCTTTTATTGGTTTTGATAAATTGATTATCTAATATGTTATAAAATATGTTTAATTGCATATCTAAATATTCAATTTGATTAAATTAATAGAATTCAACTGAATTGTATTTTCGGGCCTAAAACCCTAATCTTCGGGGAGTGTTTTATAAATTGATTTTTGTTGTGCGTCTTTTATTTAATCGATTTCTGTCTTTGGGTTTTAAATCATTTAAATTATGTTTTAATCTAATCGGTTTGGATCTAGTTCTATATAAATTGTCGGTTTACCTATTCAGTTATAAAACCTAATGAATAAGTCATTTTCGATAAATTAATTTATAATCGATTATTCTTTCTTGAGCTTTCCAAATTAATTTGCAATGTCCTAAGTGGTATTTGTATTAATCCATTTGGATTTATTTTTAATTTCAAATCGCAATAGAGCTATGCTTTTAAGTCCTAAGTTTTGGACAAATTTTCTAAGAAAGATCATTTGTGTTGTTTGTGTTTATTTAATTAGAATATGTGAATTATTGATTGATAGAATAGTTTCTAATTTATTTTTCGATTTCTATCGGATCTAGGACAGCTTTCTCGTGGATCCACGAGCTAGTGACCTCTCTCCCTCTTATCTCGCTTATCTAGCTTCGGATCCAGGTAAGTTTCTACTTACCTCCACTTATGGGTGTTTCGTAAGGATGTGGCTAAGGTTCTTACGTGTTATGTGACTTGTATGCCTTGAGTGCCTTGTATATACATATCATGTCTTGTTGTGTATCACATGATTATCCCTAACGTGTTTTATGCGTAGCGCAGCTTGGAGTTGAGGTACGTGGTATGTGTTTTTCTCATGACATGAATGTGATATCTATACGTGGTGATTATGATGTGCTGTGGCATGAATTAACCCTCTAGGACATGCATGTTAGGGTAATTATTATTATGACATGGAGATGAAATGATAAAAGAAATAAATGGGAAGTGAACTGCTAAAGGGGGTATGAGGTTGACCGAAAGGAAAAAGAGATGAGAACCATGCATGGGAATTCTAGGGTTTGCATGGGAACTTCGAGAGTTTGCATGGGTTGGATAAAGCTTCCATGGGGATAATCGTTACGTGAGAAAAGTTGTATTAAGGTGTAAATAAGCTAAAGGGAGAGTTGTGGAGTGTTTGGAGACTTGGGATGAAAAATAATACGTAGGTTGCTGCGAGGGTGTATAAGGGACCCGATTAGGGTTTTGGGAGAAAGTAGTAATCTGGGAAATGTAGAAGTACAAATGATTAAGGGAGAGTGGAGTATGGGTTAAGAGTGGGAATTGTTGTATAAGGGGTGATTATGGGTGTCATGGGAGAGAAGATATATTGGGTGAAAAAGAGAGGGGTTACTTGTGGGAGAAGAAAGGTGCTAGGGTTGAAGTGGCCAACTAGGGTTTTTCGGTCACGTGTGGAGTCAAGGGGTAAAGCGATATGATTTGGGATTGGAATTAAATGAGATGAGGAGTAGGACGATAGATGGAGTAATGGTAGTGTAAGTGAGAGAAAGTTGGGTCACATAGGTCCAATTAGGGTTTCCAAGGGAAAACCTTAGAGGGAGATAGCATGTGGAGTGGATGTCATGAGGTGTTGGGCCTTAACCCACACCATTAAGAGTTGGTCTTTATTATGTGTAAGAGAAAAAGGGGAGTGGATAATGAGGTGTGATAAGGGGCGCAAGTGTTCCAAGATATGGGACAGGCCCTCCTGGGAGGATAAGTGTGGATAAAGTTAGCCATGCATGTCAAGGGTAAAATACTTTCAAATAAGATATATTAAGACACTAATTACTTAAAGAGGAAGATGTTGAGCCGGACCCAGACCGGTCCACCGGCGAATAATAGTGGTTAGGGCCGGGGTGCCCTACATGACCGGTCCACCGGCTATAATAGTGGCCAGGCGCGTTTTGCCCTGCATGATTTCCGGTCCACCGGCTATAATAGTGGGGGATTCCGTGCTCAACAAACCGAACGTAATAACGATAAGACATGGGAAATACACAAAGTAATTACAGCGAAACATCATGTGAGTCGGGGCCAGACCGGTCCACCGGTGAATAATAGTGGCCAGGAGCGTTCTGCCCTGCATGACCGGTCCACCGGCTATAATAGTGGCCAGGCGCGTTTTGCCCTGCATGATTTCCGGTCCACCGGCTATAATAGTGGGGTCCTCGCACTCACATGAATTGATAAAGACTATGATGTGAATCGATTATAATTACCAGAGATCTAGAGAATGACTGAATGAGTCTAACCGAACCATAGCCGGCTTTTATTATCTGTATTACTACATGCTGCTCATTTCCACGAGCAGAGGACTCGATTCGGCTTGGTTGGTTTGGCGTTGTCCGAAAATGCCCGATTGGTTGGTTTAATATTGTCCAAGAATTCTCGGTTAGTTTATCTGAATGTCTTACTGGTTTAAGATGTTTGCTGCCACACTTACATGTTTAAATAAATGTTATATATGTTTTGCATGTTATTATATATGTATGGTAGGACTTATGATGTGGGTTTTGAGTATGCATAATATTATATCAACGTAAATGTACCATGATTCAATATGCATTTGATTTTATAGTTTACGTCTCTCCCATAAGATAGTGCAGTGGGACTTACTCAGTATTGGACCCGTACTGATACTACCTTGGTTGAATGGGTCCTGTGATGATCCACCAATGGTGGGGAGCAGACCTCTTGTGCAGGTTTAAGATCGGATACTATTTTGGGGTGGAAGACTTGACTTGAGAGAGTAGGCAATCCGGATAATTATCCTTCGGAATTTGTTTGTTTAATTGTATTCTCCTTTGGAAGTTGCAAGCATTGTATTTAAGTTTTTAAGGATTTTGTAATTGACTTTTAATTTCTCGTAACGCTGTTATGCTTTAAAATTCAGATTTAATTGTTTGACAGGTTTTAGCCTTGCATCTAACATGAGATAGATGATTGACATTTATCTTGTGTTAGATGTGGCGGTAACATTTCCCAAATTCGCTCCTAGCTTCCGCTTTATTCTTTCAAAAAAAAAAATTTTCAGGAGTGAAATTTGGGGGTGTTACAAGTTATTTATAACTATTATTGTTTATAGTGTTAAAGAAAACACTAAGGATTTAAAGAAAGGAAGGTTAGCTAGGAAGCTAAAACACAAGGAAATAGAATGAAGAATAGCATCAAGGTCTCAAATATGGAGGGAGAAGAAGAGAAAGATGAAGAACATTGGGAATTATATTAAAGATGAACAATAGAAATGGAGTTAAATGTGTATGCTTGAAAAGAGAGTTTGTTGAGCACAAATGAGAGGGAATGGAGTCATATTCATGGGTCATGAAGGTGAAGGAAGAGTGATGTCAAGATACACTTAGGTGTTGTGTAGTAAAAGACAAGTTAGGGTGGCAAAAAGTTGTAGAATGTTGGAAAATTATGAAGAATCCTATAGATAATGAAAATGAGGGAAAATATAGGTCTAGGTTGTTATAAAATCTACAACACGAGGTATATATAATAGGAAAGAGATAGTGATGCAGGGGAAAACACCCAAGAATTGGCTTTCATAATTATGGAACCAATTATTCTTCATTGGAAAGTGTCTATCGTAAATTTGAAGACCAACGGATGGTTACGTTGCTTGAAATGTAACAAACAAGCAATTAAATGTCTACGTGCATGTGCATGGCATGTAAGGAGGGAGTAACCACGTGCATGAGGAGGATGTTTGCAGAATTTTTGAGCACTATTAAGTTATTTAACTAATTTATTAATTAAGTAAAAAATTAGGAGAATAAAGTTAGCATAAAGTAGCATAATATCTTTTAGCTTGGAATCTTTTGGAATATGCTTTAGCTAGTGGTAGAAAGGTTAAATTATTCATAAATTTTGAGCATATGGCATGTATTATGATTATTTAATGAATAATTGAAGTTGAAGATCAAAATTGAATAAATTCTATGTGAGTTCAAGCTTAAGCAAATTGAATCTGTGTGAACGGTTTGGCTTGAAAGTTTTAATCTCTTTGTTTGTGTGAATTAGAAATTAATTCATATATTTTATACTATTATTAATCCATATTTTTCTGCCCTAATTACCACCAAATTCCTACTCTATTTCGTGGCTAAATAAAACCCTAAATCGGTATACCAAAATCAAAACCCTAAACCATTCATTCCAACCAAATACCACCTTATTTCCTTTTCTTCTAACCAAATCCCAACCCTAACCCTAAACCATGACACTAACCACCATCCAAACCCTAAATTTCAAAACCACCATTATCATCATCTTATCATATTCGAATCACATTCATTATTAATTCACCATTATCATCATTTTTCTGCCTTAACTCGAACCACCATTATCTTATTTGCATCACTTTCGGACCTTTAGTCTTTAAATTCACCTTCACTGAGCCTTTACCATCTCATCCAAACTAAATTTAAATCATTAGATCCAAATAATTGAATATTACACCCTCCCACACACATTAGATAGATGAGATGACAAGGAATGAATTAAAGGAAAATGCGAAAATTGTAATTATGGAGGTAGATCTAGTTAGATTTTAATTAAATCATTTTATTTTTTGTAATTGGAGTTTACAACTCCATAAAAATTACTTATTATTAAAGTATAATAGGTCTCCTAAGGTTATATGAGCAAAGGAAGAGACTAGAATAAAAACAATACCTATATTGTAAGTTTCGGTAGAACTAGTTGACTAGTTTTTGCTTGCCAATTGATTGATTTTTTAGTACCGACAAATAACACATAAGTTAACTAGTTGATTGATTTGTCAAACTACTCAATTGATGTCCTAGTTTGAATAATTTTTTTATAATTCATTTTAAAGTCATTTTTACTTTAAATATATCTAGATAAAACAGGTTTATAGATATGTGGTGTTACAAGAAAAGACTAGTAGTTGAGCTATTGCTGCTCGACAAGTAGAAAGAAGAGGGAGGGGTGGGAGGGAAAGGGAGAGAAAGGATTTGATTGAAGGGGTTGGGTAGGATTTTTGCCTAAATTGAATTTCTTGTAAAATTTTGGCTAAATTAATTCAAATAATATACTAAAAATTATAAAAGTAATCCTTCTACATCCAATAAATATTGTTTTTATCACAAAAATATAAAACTTATTAAGTTTCATAATTATTAGATAAGCCTCAAGGGCTTCATAGAGAATAAATTAAAATAATATGTAGATCACTTGACTATTATGGTGAGCTGATTAATGGGTTTAACTAAAATCTAAAACTTAATTTAAGCTAGTGGACTAGTATGGAAAAACTAGTTGGCTAATCTCACTAAAATTAAAATTTTAAATGTGAGGACACCAGTGAAATGGCATGTCCCATAACTTATCGATTGGTATTCCAATTTGAAATACCTTTTAAATACTTTTCAACATATTTTATAAGATAAAATATTTCTAGATAATTTAATAAAAATAAATCCTTATCTTAAATATATTATTTAATAATAATTCAAATGCGAGAACACCATTGAAATGGCTTGTCCCATAACTTATCTATTGGTATTCCAATTTGAAATACCTTTTTAAATACTTTTCAACATATTTTATTAGATAATTAAGATTTGAAAATAGGGTGTTACATGCATACTTTGTTAAAATGAATAAGGCAAAAAGAAAGGGATCATATCTAGGTGATATAGAATGGGATTAATACAAATAAAAGATGACCAAATTAAAAAACCCCAAATAATAAGGAAATATATGGAATAATTAATCAATATAAATATTTAGAGCATTTTTAGTTTTATTAGAGACCAACGAAAAAAATAATTTATCAAGGGAACCTACTTAAATTGTTATTATTATTATTATTATTATTATTATTATTATTATTATTATTATTATTATTATTATTATTATTATTATTATTATTATTCATAACTTATATCATATGTTTTGCTTATTGACGTTGTATTCCTCAAACATGTTTAACATATTTTGAATGCATCAATAATTACATTTATCTTTAGTTATGAATTTTAACAAACTTTCATTTTAGTAGATTATGTACACATAGAAAATTCAACATATCAACATCAATTTTGCATATTCATCGTGTTGTATATAAGGTAAAAATACCACTTTTATGGTAAGGAGAATGCTAGTGACTAGTTGTGTTAACATAAACTGTCATCATGCAGCAAGCGAACAAATTAATGACTTTGATAAAAAGAGAGTTTAATCACTTGTAAACCCAAGTCCATTTCATTCTAAAATTAATTTTCAATCACTGTATTACCTTTTGACTAAACTATAAGTAGTCATCCACCTCTTTCATTTCATTGGACAATACACATGCATATGAGTTCACTTTTATTTGTGTACAAATTGAAAAACTGTTTATTAAATAATTTAGTGAAGTGAATATGGGGGTAGCACATTAAAATAAAAATTTTAGAGGTTATGTTAATTTCTCATAAAAATAAAGTTATATTGGGTTTGTTTTTCTTAGCTTAATTTTACTTATTTATTCTAATATTGTTTTTAATAATAATAATTATTATTACTATTATAAATATTATTTTCATTATTATAATTTAATAATATTATTAATTAATACATTTAGTAACCCTTAATAATAAATTTAAATAATAAACATTACTAATTGAAAATTATTTGACAATAGTATTAATTACTTAAAAAATATTATTATTGATATAATAATCCTAATCATAATCAATAAAAATATTGTTTATAAAATAATAATAATCATAATTAGTAATAATCATTAATGATATTTAATTCATAATAAAATTTTCGTTTCATATTATTAAGGTAATACTAATAGGTATGAAAGAACTTCAACCTTGTGTTAGCATCATTAGATTTTGTGGCCTTGGCCTCAACCCACTTAAATATATAGTTAACTTCTCAAATGATGTAAACATATCCAAAGGAAGATGAAAATGGACTCATGAAATCAATATCACAAATGTCAAAAATTTTACAAACCACAATATTAGTTTGAGACATCTCATTTCTCCTAGATAAATTATCAATGCTTTAGCATTGTTCACAACTCTTAATAAACAAATAAATGACTCTGTATAAAGTGAGATAGTAAAAACTACATTTAAACACTATATGAGTGGTTCTTGTAGGACTAAAATGACCTCCAACATTACAATCATCATAGAAATTTAAGATAAACCAATATTCTACTTCATTCACACATTTTTAAATAACCTGATATGAATAGGGCTTCTAAAGATATATGGAATACCCCAGAATTAATTATTTTGGAAATATGTCATTAAATAAGGATTTATTGGGAAATTAATTTAATTTATTATTCTATTTAGATTAAGAGGGATTATGTAGGAAAAATTAATAGGAAATTATAAATATTTTTATAAAGGAGGAAAATTTGGGCTTTGTGTAAATTAAAAAGGAGTTAGGAAGAATATTTTTAAAAGGGCCCTAAATTAGCCTAAAAAGGAGGTTCAATATTTTTATTTAAATATTTAAATATTCTTATTCTGGGTACCCCAAGAAAAATACTCTAAATATTTATGTAAAACCAAAATACTTAAAATCTTCTTTTTCCTCTTTTTCTTCTTTCTTTTTTTTTTCTTCTTTTCCTTTCTTTCCTTCTTCTCGCCGGTTGGGCCTGCCTGCGGCCCAACCCCCTGCTTTCCTTCTCCTTCCCCGCGGCCCAGCGCCGTTTGGCCCTTCGTTGTGGCAACCAAATGCAGGGTTTAGTCCCTTCATTCGCTGAGACGATGCGTCTCATTTAATGAAAATAACCGTTTCCAAACCAAAAGCACGACCCAGTGCTTTGATCCTCTACCCGTCGAAACGGCGCGTTTTGCTTAAAAATATTATGACTGTTGCCAAACCAGCCGGCTCTCCCTCTTTTCCTTTTTCTCCTGGACCGCCCGGTCCACCGCACCCTGTCGTCTTCCTCCTCGCGCCAGGCCTGCAACTCGCAGCCTGCACCATCGACAGCCACCTGCCCGTTCGACCCTCCTCTCCTGCCATTTCCGTCCCTTTTCTTTCCCATTTCGACCCAACCTGCACGTCCTACCCCTCACGCGTACTGCCCCTTTCCTTTTTCCCACACCGAGCCAAACACACCCTGCAATTTGTAGGGCATGCGCTGGCTGCCACAACTGGACGGCTACCTGCCGCACCTACCCCGCGTGCCCTCGCCCTCCTTCGTCGTTTCCCCCCTCCAAATTGCCTATAAATACCCCCCATTAGCATCCATAGTCAGCCTCTTTCTTTTCGAAATAGCCCCGAAACTCTGCCTCGCCGCCGCCCAAAAAGTTGAGCTTTCCACCGCCGGTGATCGTCACGACAACCGCCGCCCACCGGAACCTCCCCCGCACTTCCCTTTACAAAACCAAACCACCGTCACCCCTTGCCTCGCCCTGCACGTGCCGCCCCAGCCGTGCGAAGTCACCATCACGAGCATCCATCTTCAGCCTTCGCCGCCCCTCGCGCCGCCTCCTGCCGCCACCCTCGTCGCAACCAACGCTTCCACCACCCTCCAAAACGCCCAGCAGACCTCCCTCTACCTTCCCATACCTTCATCTTCCCCTGTCTCCCTCTCCATCTACCTCCCCCATTTTCCACCACTCTCCACCACCTTCGGCCGCCGCGCCAACCACTGCGCGCCGCCTCTCCCACCCACGCCACCGCCCTCATTCCACCCCTCTCCATCTGCTGCATCCTCCTCCACCTCAAACACTCCTCTACTCCCTCTCCTCTAGCCCACACCTTGATCTTTCCACCTCTCTTCCTCCTCCATTGCCGCCGCCGCCACGCGCCGCCGCCGGTCCACCACTGACCTTAGGTAGTTTTTCCAATTTCCCCCACTCCCTAAAACTATTTTCTATAAGTGTTAGTAATTTTATCTAGTATTAATGATATTATACTTAATAATATTATTATTCTTACTATTATTACTATTATCATTATTATTATTACACTCTTAATATTACTATGTATCATCCTTATTTTCCTAACCTAATTTCAGAGATAGTTAACTAGGGTATATTATTAAAAAGGAAACAACTTTAACATTAAGATGGTTATCCTTATCCTTATTATTATTATTATTATTATTATTATTATTATTATTATTATTATTATTATTATTATTATTATTATTATTATTATTATTATTATTATTATTCCTATTATTGTTATTACTCTTATTACTATCTCTATCACTACTACCAATACTAGATGTGGCTTATTATCATTATCTTACTACTATATGTGATAGACATTTGAAATCTTATATTACTATTATCATTATTATTATTATTATTACTATTAACATTATTATTTCTATTATTAATGACACTATTACTACTAATATTACTTAAACCAAAGGTATTTTAGTAATATTGTTATTATCACTATTAGTACTACCTTTATCATTATCCTTATTTTCTTTACTAACATTGTTAATGGTGACCTTGCCCATCATTACTTTTATTAATATAAACTTTTAAACCCTTAAGTTATTATTATCCAAAATATGACCTTTATCATTATTATCCCTAGGAATAATAGTACTTTGATAATATTGCAACTATTATATTGTTATTCGAATCCTAACACTATAGTTGACCTTAGTCTTTAAAAAAAAAGAAAAAAAAAGAAGAGAGATGTTAAGGTTCTAGCACTATAAACATTAGCGTGACTATTATTAGTTTTATTATTATTATTATCACTATTTTACTGTGGTTAGCATGAACACTATTATTATAAGAATAGAGCTAACAGACCTAATAATATAAGTGTAACAATAAATATTAAAAATAAACATATTTTGACTAGTAATATTTAGTATACTAATTTTAAGATAAAAACCTTAGTTTTCGTATAATACTCTCTTTAATAATAATAATCCTAACCTTAAACTAGAATAAGGGATGATGGTACTTTTGAGGGAAACTAATACTTAGTATTTTTCCTTTTATAGGTGATCCTAACCAAAACCCTAAGGAGTTATAGGAGCGTGCTTCAAGCCCGGCGTCGCTTTAGATAAGGATGTAGCTAAGGTCCTTGTGTGTTATGTGACTTGAATGCCTTGGATGTTTATATTTCATGTTAGATTATATATCGTACGATTTTCCTTAACTTGTCTTATGTGTAGCGCAGCTTGGAGTGGAGGTATGTTCTATATGCGTTCTTATGACATGAATATGACATGTAGATGTGATGATTGTGGTGTGATATGATATGGCCCTTTAAGACATGAATGCTAGGACAAACGATATTATGTTATAGGAAACGAAAGGAAAAAAATAAATAAATGGGAAGTGAGATGCTAAGGGGAATATGAGGTTGACCAAAATGAACGAGAGATGAGAGCCATGCATGGAAATTCTAGAGTTTGCATGGGGACTTTGAGAGTTTGCATGGAGTGGATAAACCTTGCATGGGGATGATCTTTACGTGAGAAAAGTTGATTTAGGGTGTAAATAAGCTAAAGGGAGAGTTGTGGAGTGATTGGAGACTTGTGAGGAAAAATAGTACGTAGATCGGTGTAAGGGACCCGATTAGGGTTTTGGGAGGAAGTAATAATCTGGAAATTGTGGAAGTAAAAATGATTAAGGGAGAGTGTAATATGGATTAAGAGTGGGGATTTATTATGTAAGGAGTGAGTATGGGTGCCATGGGAGAGAAGGAGTATTGAGTGAGAAAAGGGAGAGGTTACTTGTGGAAGAAGAAAGGCACTAGGGTTTGAGGTGGCTAACTAGGGTTTTTCCGGTCATATGCGAAGTCGAGAGGTAAAGTGATATATTTGGGGATTAGATCTAATTAAGGCGAGATGTGGGGAGATGGATGGAGCAATGGTAGAGTAAGTGAGAGGAAGGTAGGCCACATAGGTCTAATTAGGGTTTTCAAGGGAAGACCCTTGAGGGTGATGGTAGGTGGAGTTGATGTCGTGAGGTGTTGGGCCTTAACCCGCACCTTAGGGGTTGGGCTTTCATTAAAGGGTAAGTGTAAGGGAAATGGATGTCGGGGTGTGAGTTAGTGGGCGCCGAGTCTCAAGATATGGGGCGGGCCCTCTTTGGGGGATAATTATAGCTGGAGTTAGTCATGCATGTCTAGGACGGAAATTGTTGAATAAGATACGATAAAATACTAATAATGTAAAGTGAAAGAGTACTAAGTCGGGGCCAGCCGATCCACCGTTAAGGAATAGTGGTGTGGACTATTGTCCCGCAAGTGACCGATCCACTGGCGAATAATAGTGGTGTGGACTTCGTCCCGCAAGTGACCGGCCCACCGACAATAATAGTGGGGGATCCCGAGCTCAGTAAACCAAACCCTAATTGGTTAATGCACGTAAAATATACTAAGTACTTACAGTGGAACACCATGAGAGTCGGGGAGAGTCCGATCCACCGGCATAAAATAGTGGTTAGGTACGTTCTGCCCTGTAAGTGACCGATCCACCGGCTATAATAGTGGTTAGGTGCGTTTTTCCCTATAAGTGACCGATCCACCGGCTATAATAGTGGGGTTCCTGTACTCGCATGTATTAATAAAGATTATGATGTGAATCAATTATAATTACCAGAGATCTAAAGAATAAGTCTATCTGGACCATAGCTAGCCTTTATCACCTGTTCTATTACATGCTGTTCTTACGACTATGCCATGTATATTGTGTGGTGTGTTGGCCTTAGCGCATCTGTTACCTTACTCAGTACGTAGCGTGCTGATCACCCGTTTCATGGGTGCTGCTCATTCCCACGAGCAGAAGACCCGTCTGAACTTGTGCAGGTAGGGGATGACGTCTTCGATGCCTACGACACCTACGAGGCATCGGGTGGGGCTGAGTGTTGTGCCTAAACTGGACCCGGGGATCGAGAGCGACTCGGCCAGACCTGTTTCTTTTATTGGACTTTACATTACCGTATATTAATTGTGTTTTGTACTATGCTTTATGTTTTGAAAACGTACTCTTTAGATTGTAATCCCTAAATCGCACTCTGATTTCTGTATGACTTATGTTTTATTTATGATTCATGTTTAGTGTTAATTTTATTTAGCCTTAGCACTTAGTACTGGAATGGTAGGAGTGAACCGATCTGGTACTAAGTGTGGTGGTAATACCCCCGAGTTTACGGTTTTATCTTTTGTTTCCGCTAAACCTTTTGATTTAAACGAAATTTTTCAGTAGTAAATTTGGGGGTGTTACAATATATATCATCGAAAAAAGAGTATTTGAAGTCAATCTTTAATTTTTTTTAGTCTTTGATAATTCACTTGAAAAAGTATCAGTCACCAAATAATTCACAATATTCACAACAATGAGGTTCCACAATCAATGAATATAACTAATCATCATGAAAGAACTCAATAATCATATATTAATATTCTCTAGGTACTATGCCACTTAGATGATCTACCATTAGATTCTTAACACCTTTCTTATCTCTAATATCCAAATCAAACTCTTATAATAAAATCTCAATCACAAAAGTCTACACAAACTCAACAATATTTTCTCTAGAGATAGAGTTAAAGAACTCAACATAATCATTAGTCTCGGAATCAAATAATAATATTGATCATAATTTTGACCAAGTAAATAATAATTTCTATCATATATATTGATCACATTTTTAAATTAATAATTAATAATTATTAATAATACTTATTTTGTAATAATTATTGTTTGTAAAGTTGATTTTTGTAAATCAAATAGTAATATTAATTACCATTATTATATTTTGCTAATATGATATTATCAGTGTTGATATGATTTTGTCTATGTATCAAACAAAACCTCAAGGCCACATATTAATGACCCAACTAACCTAAAATTTTGTGAGAAAAACATACATACCCTTAGTAACTATATTATTCTTATATTGTTGGTATTGAAACTAACTTACTTATAAGATGTTCCTCACCTTTGAACTATCAAATATAGTATCCAATACCACCTATTATCTTCAATATCCTAAGAAAACCACCCATAACTCTGTGACTCCTCATACCATATGGTAAATTTGTACAAGAACTAGGGGTGTACATTGTCGGATATCCGTATCCGATCGGATATTTTTTTCGGATATCTGATCCGACCGGATATTCGATATCCCATATCCGAATCCATATCCGAATACACCGGATATCCGAAATATCGGATATCCGAAATATCAGATCGGATATCCGGTCGAATATCGGATATATCGGATTATTGAAAAAAAATATCTGATTATTAAATTTACATATATAATCTATAACTAAAAAAAATTATCAGCATAAACACCTGTTTAATTATTCAACTTGCATACAAAAAGATAAAATACATGATTAATCATATCCAAAAAAATTAGCGATCAAGATTTGTGAACAATGACACTCTAGAACTATGGAACGACCTAAGTTAAGAGGTTCAACAAATTTAGGATTTTTTTTTCCTGGTTTGAGTGCTTGCGTGTGTGTAGGTCGTGACCTATTTGACTATTTGTAGAGTGTGGATGTTTATTTTAGACTTTAGTTTAGTAAATTATATTTGGACTCATGTACTATAGTAAAAAAAATGGTCCAAACTTGAAGATTGAAAGAAAAAAATCAGATTATAAATTAAATTATGTCTAAATATAACTCACTTATTCTTAAAACTGGATATTTTTTACGGATCGGATTATCCACTAAAAAATCGGATCGGATATCCAAAATTTCGGATCAATTTTTTCGGATACCAAATCGGTTTTTCGAATCCCGGTTTTTTTTGCACAGCCCTAACAAGAACCAACAATAAAGATAGTAGAAAAATGATATTGAAGTTAGAGATTTTGTCTTAAAAGATCTAATTCGACAAAGCAAATTGATGGATAAGAAAATAATATATTATAATAATTTATCTATAATATTATTTAAAGATGTAACATCCTAATTTTTACTATTGAAAAATTCTATTTTGCAGCGGAAGTAATTAAGTAAGATATTGGGGGTTACCGCTGTGATTGACATAATTCTGGCTTATGCAACCATCCTTACATCAATCACAAAGCTAAAACATTTGAAGTAACACAAGGAAATTAGAAACAAAAGAATATTGATAGTAAAATAATGAGTTTGGAGCCTAACTCCGAGTTTTAACAATACAAAATACAAAAGAGGGGATGCTATGGATCAAGAGTCCAAAAAGGTATCTAGTTAAATACATCAACTAGATAACAATTACTCTTCACCCGACCCTAATAGAGATGAAGTCACTCATCCCCACATAAGGCATCATATACAACATAATCATCTAACTAATCTTCTGAGATGTGCACATACGATTTAGGGCCTTTTTCTCGTGGGAATGAGCTTCATCCATAAAAAAGATGGTCAGTACGCTACGTACTGAGTAAGAGAACAATACTATCAAAATATGGATACAAATAGCACATGCTTCCACATTATATAGTAAGGGAGTAACCAAATAAATGAAACATCTCATAAGACATAATATGATCCCGATTCCTTCATTAAGTATAATCTATTTTCATTCTTTTATATACATTGAGTGCAGGAACCCCACTATTCTTAAACTGGTGGAATGGTCTGAAATATAATCTCAGGAACAACACACCTGAGCCACTATTCTTTTCGGTGAAACGGAGATTAAAAACATCTTCTCAGCGTAAAATGCTTCGAGACACTATTCTCCCCTGTGGAATGGGAATACATACATACATACATACATACACACACACACACACACACACACACACACACACACACACACACACATATATATATATAGAGAGAGAGAGAGAGAGAGAAATAGATTACCTTGGTCTTGACTCACGTATTCTTCCACTTTAAATCATTAGTATCTTTTTCATAGGTTATAATGATGAGTTTTTATTTCACAATGAGTAGGGACCTCACTATTTTTAATCTGGTGGAACAGACTAAAGCACCTTTTTAGGAAAAAATTCTCTCAAGCCACTATTCTTTCTAGTGGAACGGGAATACATACATACATGCATACATACATACATACATACATACATACATACATACATACATACATACATATATTACATAGAAATAGAAATATATTAACTTGGCCTTACTCACTTTATCTTTTACTTTAAGTGATTAGTATCTTATTTAGCATTGATTCTCAGGCATAGAACATATTAAAATAGAGATACACATAGCATAGTTCTAAGTACTTAAGCCCTTTCAAAACCCTAATTACACACCCTTTAGTATTCATTCTCCCATATTGATTATTCCACACAACTTCTATTATATCATCTCCAAATCCCATCATTATTATCATACCCAAAATACACGATATAATTCCCATACATATACTTTAATAATCTCATCCCGATATATTAATCACATAAATATTCTTAACCTAAATTCCACATATTTGTTATAACACCTCTTATAAAATTTACATGATTACCAATTCCGATAGATAACCTCATAAGGTCAAACATTAACAACGTATTCAAAAATCTATATAACCTCTAGATCTTATACGTAGAATAATGGTACTACCATTACAAGACAGTTTGTCCCAAATTATCTATTAAATCATTTAAGGACCCCAAATAACAATAACATTTCCAAGAATTACTCATGCTATTATTATCATATTTTAATCCTCCTAATACATAAAATACCAAAATTTCCTTATTATCCCACAATGACGAAGTTACGTTTAAGCACAAATGAAAACCTTTATTTATAAAATCTTATACCTTCCACACATATTATTTTCCAAGTCCACAATTAATCATCATACCTCATGAGAATTCTTAAGTCCATTTATCAAAACTCATTTAACCTATATTTCATACCATAACATATATTTCCACAAATATGGCATTATCACAATAAAATAATAATGTTACCTCTTATCCATTCTTACCTTCTTTTAATAATATGATATCCTTAAGTCCATTTTTCATACCATAAGATATATTTCCGCAAATATGAAATTATCACAACAAAATAATAATGGTACCTCTTATCCATTCTTACTTTCTTTCAATAACATAATATCCTTAAGCCCAAATTCCATACCTTATACTTCCACAAATATGACATTATCACAAAAAAATCATAACATAATGATACCTCTCACCCATTCTTACTGTCTTTCAATAAAATAATATCCTTAAGCCCATATTTCATACCATAAGATGTATTTCCACAAATATGACATTATTACACAAAATCATAATGTAATGGTAACTCTCACCTATTCTTACTCCTTTTCAACATAATATTTACATCATTGTAAAATATCATGATCAATACATGTTACATCATATATGAACAATATCATAAAAAAAAAACACATATAACCATATAAGCAATTAACATCAAAAATCCTAAATATTGATTAGTATCCTTACCAACTAGGATACTGGGCTCTAAGCATGTAAATCCTATACTTCCTCCTCCGAAGCTACTGGAATACCACCTACAAAAAATAATAAAATTTATGGTTAGGCTCAAAGAGTTAAATAGAAGGAGAAAACAAGGTAAAGAGGGTAAAAATAGATATAACCATAGTCCAATCAGATCTTGAGATGTGTGGATATGTAGAGGAATGTATGGTGGAGCTATGGTTAAATTTTGGTGGTGTTTGGACAAGGTTTGGTGGTGAAAATAGGGGTGCATGGCCAAAAGTAGGAAGTTACACGACTGTGTAGTAGGCGGTGCAGCTCCTGGTCAAGAGAAAATATAATGCATGGTCAAGAGGTGCAAAAGTTGCATGGCTGTGCAATAGGAGGGTATAGTAGACCAAGAGAAAAAAAGACATACGACCAGACGGTGCAAGGGTTGTATGGCTGTACAGTAGGAGATCTAAGTATTGCTTGGCTGTGCCCTCTGTAAAAGTGCGACAGATGAGAGCAAGAAGAAGGGAAAAGTGGTGACAGCAAGGGGGAAGGTTGGAGTGACCTTGGTGGTTGGTTTTCTGGCCAAAGGGTGGTGAGTGGTGGTCGAGGTGGTGCACGGTGGTGGGATGGGTGGTGTGAAGGCCAAAAATAGGGAAAGAAGGAGGAAGAAGAAGGAGAAAAGAGAAGGAAGAAAGGATAAGGAAGATGGAGCTCGGGCAATGACTCTTTGACACAAAGATGGATAGAATAAGGCAAAACCAAAGAGAAAGAAGGAGAGTGTGTAAGGTGTGTGTGTATATATATATATATACATGTGTGTGTGTGTGGTGTGAATTGGGAAGAAGAAAAAGAACAGGGGGTGGTGTACGATGGTGATGATGGTGATAGTGCAGCTACAAGGTGTAACACCTCAAAATTTACTACTGAAAAATTTCGTTTAATTTAAAAGAGTTTAGTGGAAACCAAAAGAGAAAACTATAAATTCGGGGGCATTACCGCCACACTTAGTACCAGATCGGTTCACTCCTACCGTCCTAGTACCAAGTGCTAAGGCTAAACAAGATTAATCATCAATTACGAGTCGTTAATAAAACACCAGTCGTTAGAAAAACACAAGTCATACATAATCAGAGTGTGGAAATCAAGAGGGTACAACCCAAAGTATAGTTTTAAAGTACTAAATGTCAGAGGACATAATACAGCGGAATAAAACAAAATATAATAATACAGGGAAACAAAACGGAGGATGAACTCCGGCCACGTCACTCTCGACCCCCAAGCTAGGTCCAGACTCAACTCTCAGCCCTGCCCGATGCCTCGCAAGCATCGAAGACATCGAAGACATCGTCCCCTATCTGCACAAACTCAGACGGGTCTTCTACTTGTGGGAATGAGTAGCGTCCATGAAACGGGTGATCGGTACGCTACGAACTGAGTAAGGTAACAGACGCACTAAGGCCAACATACACAGAGACACATGACATAGAGGACATGGCATAATTACTTAGATAGCATGCGATAACACAGATAAACAATGCCGGTTATGAACCAGATAACTTATTCATTAGATCTCTAATAAATAGTTGATTCACATCATAGTCTTTATCATTCCATGTGAGTGCGGGAACCCCACTATTATAGCCGGTGGAATGGTCACGAGGGTACATGCCCTGCCACTATTTTAGCCGGTGGACTGGTCGCGAGGGTAACATACCCTGCCACTATTATTTGCCAGTGGATTGGTCTGGCCCCGACTCATAAGGTGTTCCACTGTAATTAATAGTATCTTTCCTATGTCTTATCATTATTATGGTTGGGTTGTTGAGCATGGAATCCCACACTATTATAGCCGGTGGAACGGTCACGAGGGCACATGCCCTGCCACTATTATTCGCCGGTGGACCGGTCATGTAAGGCACCCCGGCCCTAGCCACTATTATTTGCCAGTGGACCGGTCTGGGTCCGGCTCAACATCTTCCTCTGTAAGTGATTAGTGTCTTAACGTATCTTATTCGGAAGAATTTCACCCTTGACATGCATGGCTAACTATATCCGCACTTGTCCTCCCAGGAGGGCCTGTCCCATATCTTGAGACTTCTGCACCTCCTAACTCGCTTCGACATCCTTTCCATAACCTACTTTCTCACACCGGGAACCCAACTTCTAAGTGTGTGGGTCAAGGCCCACCACCTTATACCCCAAGGTCTACTCACCACCTTACCCTAGGGTTTTCACCAAAAACCCTAATCTGGGCCTATGTGGCCCTTCCTTCTCTGCCTCCCACAACCCACACTATTTTAATGCCCCATGTGTCATGACCCTCAGACTCAACTCTCCCCTCATACCTCGCTCCTCCTCGTTTATTTTTATTATTTCCTTTTTCTTTTTCCACCTTCTCAAATTAGGGTTTCCTCCCCAAACCCTAGTTGGTCCCTAGGTACCCTTATATTATCCTACGTACTATTTTTCACCTCGAGCCTCTAGACTCCCAAACAAAACTTCCATTGCCTTCCCCACGTCCCAAAGTAACCTTCCATACGTAAGGTTCGCCCCCATGCGGACCTTAACCTCCCCATGCAAACCCCTTGATCTCTACCATGCCAAACCCTAAGATTTCCATGCAAACCCTAGTTCTCCCATGTAACCTTAGTTTCCCCCACTCTTTCATTTTATTTAATTCCCCTTTTACTCGTCCATTCATGGATCACAGATTACCTAGGTCATCCTTACCTACGTTAGCCAACTTACTTCCCCTTGGTTATCTTAATTTCTCATTTTTCTCTTTCAAGCCCCCATTCCACAACACCTCATCAAATAACCTAGCATGCATGTCTTAAGGGTCACATCACATGACATCATATTTGCAACATATCTATATTAGCACATACCAGACAATAGCATGAGAACATACCTCGATTCCAAGCTGCGCTACACAATAAAAACAGATAAGATAATAATATATAGAACACAACATATAAATCGTACAAGGTATCCAAATCAGGTAAAACACGTAACACATAGGCGGCCTTAGCTACGTCCTTACCTAAAATGTCACCGGGCTTGGAACACGCTCCTACGCCTCCTGGGGGTTTTAACCCGGTTCACCTATAAGAGGGAAATACTAAGGGTTAATCTCCCTCTACCAGAATTACCATAATTTTCCTATCTTATCCCTATCATGGCCTAATACTAAGGCTAATATTAATAATAGTAGTTTATAATTAAAAGGTAGGGTTATTATTATTCTCAAGATAGTTAAACAAATCACCACTAATCAAAGTAAGTCTTAATAATATTCATAGTATTAAAGTAAGGGTTTTAATATTACTAATAACAATATTATTAATAATACTACTAATAATAATAAGAATACTAATAACAATAATAATAATAATAATGGTTATAATGATAATAATGATGATAATAATAATTGAAATCGTAGTAGTATTAGTATAATAATAATAATAATAATGATACTAATAATAATTATAACAACAACCATAATCATGATGATGATGATGATGATAATAATAATAATAATAATAATAATAATAATAATAATAATACAAATAATAATAAGAATACTAAAAATAATAATAATAGAGATAATAACAATGATAATAATAGTTAGAATAATAAACATAATAATACTAATAATAATAATAGTAATGATAGTGATAACGATAGTAATAATAATAATAATAATAATGATAATAGTGGTAATACTAATCATAATAAGAATACTAAAATAATAATATTAAATAATAATAATAATAAGGATAATAACGATGGTAATAATAGTTAAAGTAATAAATATAGTAAATATAACGATAATAATAATAATAATAATAATGTTGATAATAATAATAATAATAATAATGTTGATAATAGTAATAATAATAATAATAATAATAATAATAATAATAATAATAATGATGATGATGATGATGATGATGATGATGATGATGATGATGATGATGATGATGATGATAATACTAAGAGTAAGAACAATAATAATAATAATAACAATAACCACCATAACCATGATAATAATAATAATAACGATAATGATAATAATAATAATAGTAATAATACTAATAATAGTAAGAATACTAAAATAATAATAATAATAGAGATAATAACGATGTTAGTCATAGTTAGAGTAATAAACATGATAATAATACTAATAATAATAATAATAATAATAATAATAATAATAATAATAATAATAATAATAATAATAATAATAATAATAATAATAGTAATAGTAATAGTAATAGGAATAGTAACAATAATAATAATAACACAATAAGGTTTTAGTATTAATTAATACCATTAATTAGAAGTTCTTGGGGATAAATGTTAGGACATAATAGTCATAATAGTGGTAGTAATAATAGTAATAATAATAATAATGATAATAATAATAATCATAATAATACTAATAATAATAGTTAGTAACATTAAAAATCATTAACACATTTAATAATAGGGTTTAGGGGTTAAGGAAATGGGGAACAACCTAGGCTAGGTGGTGGTGCCGACGGCGGTGCGGCGGCGACGGCGGTGGTGGATGTGGAGGCTAGGGGAGAGGGAAGTAGGGGGAAATGGAGGTGTGGGGGTGGTAGGGCAGGATTCCTTGGCTGTTTTGGGAGGTAGAGGCGGCACCGCTAGTGGCAGAACCAGCGACACGAAGGGTGGCATTGGTCGAAGGGCGCTGTTTGGGAAGGCAATTTTGCACAGCCGGGGTGGCTTGTGCAGGGCAGGGCAAGGAAGGCTAGTGGTTGGGTTGTGTAGATGGCGGTGCAGGGAGAATTTTGGTGGCCGGAGTGGGCGGCAAAGGCGGTCGACGGTGGAGGAATGGCTGGCTGAATAAGGGGTGGTGCGCGGATTGGTTCTGGGCTATCAAATTCCAAACCCGATTATGGCAGCCCTCGGGGCTATTTATAAGCCAATCGGGAAGGGAAAACGACAAGGACACGTGACAAAGTCGGGGGACAGGGTTATGGGCTTTTGTCCGGCGAGAATGGCCGGCGTAGGTCTGCATGTGCAGACCGTGAGTTGTCGGGGAGAGAGAGTGGTGTGAAGGATAAGGGAGGGGCGATCTTGTCGAAATTGCAGGGGAGTCAATGAGGAGGAGAGGGGAGGAATGGCAGGTGCAGTTGGTGTGGTCGCTGCAGCCTTTTTCCGGCGAAAATTTCGGTTGCAGGCGTGTGCTGGAGGTTGAAGATGAAGTGGGAGGCTGGACCGGCGGTCTAGGGGGAAAAGAAAAGAAAGAAGAGAAAATGCCAAACTAGCCAGGAGAGGGGGAGAGGCACCGGAAGCTAGGCTGCGCAGGTGGAAGGGGGAGTTGGGCCAGCGGGCCTGCCCAGGTCGGGGGAAAAAGAAAAATAAGGAAGAGAAGGAAAGGAAAGAAAAGGAAAAAGAGGGCATAAAAGAGAAAAAAAAGGAAAAAGAAAAGAAAAATGGGTTTAACTAAAATGATTTAATTTATAAAATAATAAAATACCATATTTTGGGGTAATAAAAATATTTAATAATTTAATTTAATATAATTAAAATATAAGGGTTTTAAAAAGATAATTTTAGTAAAGTAATGATTTGGAAAATTATTTAAATAATAAGAGTATGATAAAATACAAAATATTTATTTTAATTTATTAAATATTTATATCAAATTTTATATGCTAAAAAATTCATAAAATAATTAAAATAAATTTAAGGCTAATTTATCCCAAATAAAATTTATTTATTAAAATATAGGCTTTTTAAAAATTCGGGGGATTACACAAGGTGATGATGATGGTGATGGTTAGGGGTTGGGTAGTAGCTGTAGGGTGAGGATGGTGATGGTTGTATTTAGGTGTTGCGTGAGAAGTGAAATGGTAGGGGGATATGGGGTGTGCAGAGTGTGCATATGGGTGTGTAGTCGGGCAAGGATAAGGGAGCAGAAGGAGAAGAAGAAAAAGAAGAAAGGAAGTAAGGTGATGGGTGGTGGGTGCAGAAAGGTGATGGTGCAAGTTGCAAGTACAAGTTGCAACAAATTCAAATGTTGCAGCTCAAGGTTGACAGAAGGAGGAGAAGAAAGAAAGAAAGAAAAGAAAAGGAGAAAGAAAAGGGTTGGGGGATTATTTTAGGGTGATTTTGGATTAGCTATAAATAATTAAGATTAGTGGAAATTTTAGCGGGTTTTAAATTTTGGTTTACAAATTATGGTTTAAACGTGTTAAGGTTTTGGATTTGATTAAATTTTTGGGATTAAGGGATTTAGTTAAGGCTAAAAATAAGATTTCTTGAGGTTAGAATTAAATTAGGATGTTAATGACATTAGATTAAGTTAAGCAAATTTTCGGAGCATTACAAAAGATATGTTGTAAATTATTAAAGGAGACTTTTGTCTGTATATATTATTCAGTGCAACTAATAATAATGGTAGTGAAAATGAGGACATTCTAAAGTGAATCATGAGTTTTTATCCTATATATATATAGTGAAAATTACTAAAGTTTGAGAAGATTCTATGAATGGGCATTTACATGCTCCAGTTCCCTATAGTTTTCCACCTTAACGAAATCAAACGATGTCTTATAATCAATATCTAATTAAAAAAACATAATTTTACATTTTATTTGGTCTAGTCAATGATTAATCATTATATTTTGTATTTTAAACTTTCAAAAAATTCCTATTTTTCAACAAAGTAACATGATATATTAGAGTTTGCACCAATAAAGATTGATAACAACAATATATTTCATATAATCTATTTTGGTTTAGTTCCAAATACATTTACCAGTGACAAAACACCAAAATTTTTAACATAAGGATAAAAATTTGTCACATTATAATTTATAAGTATACTATAATACCAGAATAAATATAAGGGTTTGACACAAAATATTATAAATATATTATAATAAAGAGGAGATCAATAAATAGAAGTTAAGGTTAGGGTTATATAAATGTTAGGTTAATTAAGGTATGTTTGGATGTGAAAGTTTAGAAATGAAGGACTTTTCATGGTTAAAATTCTTTAAGAATTTTGGAATAAGATATCGTGTAGGTGGTTAAAGTGTTGCTTACCACAATATTAAGAAATGACCCTATAAATTTTTTTAGAAGCAATGAAATTGTTAAAGAGGTCAAATTTTAAAATTCTACAATTATAAATCAATTGTTTGAATATTAATAAACATAAGAAATTTGAATAAATAATTTTTGACTTTAGGATAAGAATTTTGAAATATTGAAGTAGAAGAGTGAAAAATGATAAATAATTGAGGTTTTTCCTTTTATTTTCCTTTAAGTCAAGGAAGTCTTTGAAATTCATCTAATAGGTGGAATTATAATATCCCTCATTTAGAGGATTTTGGAAATTGTGAGAGGTTTACAAATTATCAATAGTAATATACAAATAAATGATGTAGCCTAAAAATCTTTACAAAGTCTCTCTTAATGTAAAATACCCTCTAAAACTTCTTCATCCAAACACACCCTTAATTTGAAGTTTTTTCCTAAATCATTTTAAATTTTTTTAGCTAAATTGTTATTTTTTAACCTTAATCAAACCAAATTATAAAATTATAGCTTGATGCAATTTAGTTAATTATTTATCACTTTTTTTAAGGACATCTAGGACCAGTTAAGCTAGTATCATATATTAAATAATGTTATACAAAATCAGTGATGCATATCAATGCATCATATGGTAATCTATATTATGCATGATCAATCAACTAAAACAACCTAATTAGCATAGAAACTATATGTAGAATTATGGTCATGAATGTGGTAGATAAATTGTAGCTATGCATGCATGTGAATTGGTATGGATGTAGAGTGAAGAATTATGAAGGGTTTGTAAATGAGTTTATGAAGGATTATTTTGAAAGCTAAAAAAAATGAGATATTCTCTATTTGGGTATCTCATTTAAGAAAACACTATCATATCACATAGGATTATAAGGATCCTAAAGTACAAAAATAAGGTGGATCTAGAGTATAATAAAAGTTTATAACTCTTGGGGAGAAACAATCATCAAGATGGAGAGATGGTGTACTAAGTTTATTAGTGAAAATCCTCAAGTTTATCTATTTAAGGGAAAAAAGTTCCCACCATCAATTTTATTGGTGGAAATGTGTTGAACTAAATATAATAGATAAAACTGGAGACAAAGAGTTTTTCAATGGAAAGCAACCTTATATGATCAATTTACACATAGAAATCATTGCAATAGTAACACCTAGATGAAGTAAGTAGAAAACAATGGCATGGAAGGTGATCTCGACAAGTATATTCCAAACCTATTTAATGCATTAGCTCCTAGCCTATACCTTTTATCCTTTAATTGGATGTGTTGGTCCTAATTTTTGGTTGGCAAACATTCCTCAGTGAGTTTAGTTTTTCGGTTGGTTATTATTGGTAGTATTAACAATAAGAAAATTTTGTTTGAGTTGGGTTTTACTCAATGCCGATGGTGTCCAATTTGTTGAAGAGAAGTGGATGACGACTATCATATGTTTTCTAGGTGCCATTTTGTTGTGGAAATATGGTGTTGGTGGGTTGAACTATGGAGAATCCCTTCGCGCTTACTTGGGCATATCGATGATGTCTTTAGATGGCGGAATAGGTTAAAACCCAATATATGTTTGGGGAAGATATTTAAGGTCATCATATGGTATTCATGGAAGGCCAAAATTTATTTCTTTTCATAATACAAGAACCAATGTTTAAAATATTAAATATATGGTCCTAGCCAGGCTTGGGTGGTGGGTGAAAGGTTGGAAGGATTTTTTGTTTCATTTTGAATCGGTTGCTACATTTATGCTTCTATGTGATATAGAAGCATCCTCAATTGATGATAATAAACCAAACATTAATTTTTTTTTAAGTTTGAGAACCAAAAAAATCTCCTCACTTGGAAAAATTAATTGAATATCAAAACCTAGCTATATAAGCCATGCAAAACTCTTCTCTTTTTCATCCAAAACTCAACCGAAAAAAGGCACCCAAAGCCCCCTTTTTTCAAGCTTTTCCCTAAAATTTTAAACCCTATTTATTTTAGTATTTTAACCCTAATTCAACCCTACCTATTCCCCTTGGAATCCACACAATTAATCCATAAGTCCCTTTTATTTGGATGGCAAGTCACTTTCAGTACTTGAAAAAAAAGACAATGTAGATTTGGGGAAGAATAAGGAAGGCTGAAATACATTCTTTACTTCTTTTTGTTACTTACAAGGTTAAAAGGTATCTTCGTCTCTTTTTTTTTGTGTATTACGGATGTTGTAGATTATAACATGTGATATTGGGGGTTAAAGGATTCGAAATTAAGCTTTAGTACCCTCCTTAATGACCAAAATACATGGGCTGGAATTTATCTTGAACTTCATCCTTATTTAGGCTCTAATCATATTTATCAGTTAGATAAATTTTAACCTCTAATCCTACACTTCTTCTATAAGTGGTAGGGTAGTATAAAAGGACGAACAACTTACCTTGGCTACACATTTTTCTCTCTAAATGAGAACCTATCTTCTTTCTCAAGTGTATGAGTTTGAAGGTTCTTTGTGAAATCTTACAAGATTTTTCCTACCTTAGGTGGTTCTTGTAAGTTTTGATTCAAGGAGCTACAGCGAATCAATTTTATAACTTCCATTCTCCCCCATTTCTTCTTCTTATTTTTGGTGGTTCTTCATTTTAGAACACCAACACCCTAACAAGACCCAAGTTGGATCTCATATGCACCAACTTGGTATCAAAACTTATATTTTCTCAATTTGGGTTGTATCTTTTTGTCTCTTCAACCTTTTCTAAACCAAACACACACACACACACACACACAAAATTCTAGCTGCCCTCACTTAAAACCTGGCATCTTTTCTTTCTTCCACAACCAATTATTTTTTTTTTCAACCTCTCTTAGTCTTCAATGGGAGACCAACTGTTACCAAGGGGGTTGAGACTTGAATAAAAAAAATAATTTGAGAAGAGATAGAGCCATTAAATCTCTTTAAAATGATATAAGAAGAGTACTTGGTATCTTGGAAACATTAGTTCCTAATATGAATCAAATTCATCATAGAAGATTACCAGCCTCCACTTTGAGATCCTAATGAGGATCTAAAATTTGAGTATAATGGAGGTGGTGAAGACTCATCCTTAAGTAATCCCTCTATGGAAACAAGGAGGAGAAGTAATAAAAAAAAAGGAGAGCATTTTCATGGTGTTAGTGTCAAGATTCTAGAGTTAAAGGCAAATGTAATCCCAAAGACTTTATAGAATTGGAGTTGAGGTGTAGTAGGTTGTTTGAAGTTAAAGGGTATACCGGCACCAAAGCCTTTAAGGTGGAATTTATTAAACTTAAAGGACATGCTTCTTCATGGTGGGAAAAATATAGTTTAAAAGAGGAGAAAAAAAATCAAAGGTTATGTCTTGGTTGAAAATGGAGAAGTTAATGAAGGAGAGATTCCTTCATCTTTATTTTACTTAATAATTGTACAATAAGAGAGGAGGACTGTGAGGAATGGAGGTGTAAAAAAATTTTCTATCACATCTAGGGATGTTCCTCCACCATTCAAAACTCCTTCCGCACCTTTGACCAAATAAGTGATGGACAAGGGAGTGGTGGTGAAAAGAAAGTGCAAAAGTGTTAGGTGTTTTAAGTGTTAAGGATTAGGATACTACTGAAATGACTGCCCTAAAGAAAGAGTGATGACCATGGTGGATTGGAAGGAGGCTAGCCGAGAGGAAGATAGTGAAGAAGAGGAAGAAGCTATAGTAATGGATGGTGAAGAAGATTCTACACCACCAGATGTAGGAAAGTCCTTGATGATTAGAAGGGTGTTGCATGCTAGGGAAGATGAAATGGATTACTAACAAAGGGAGAATATATTTCAAACCAAGTGCACCATAATTGGGAAAATATGTTCTCTTATTGTGGATGGATGGAGTTATGCTAATGTTACCTATTTCACTTTAGTAGAGAAGTTTGGTATTCCTACTTCAAATAATAATAAACCATAAATGCTATAATGGATTAATGATGGTATATATGACAAAGCAAGTGAATCTTCTATTCTCCATTGGAAAGACCTACCATGATGAGGTGGTGTGTGTTGTGGTTCCAATGGATGCTTGTCATTTTCTCTTAGGACGACCTTCGTAATTCAATAGAAGTGTTGTGCAAGATGGAAGGAGGAGTACCTATTTCTTAAAAATTTCCAATAAGAATATTGTTCTTACACCTTGACTACTAGGCCTGGTAAAATTGATATGAGTTGTAAAATATCTTTGCTCATAGGTGAAAATTGTCTATATAAGGCCTTAGTAAAGGGTAAAGTAATCTACTTATTGTTGTTATTAGAAGATATTAAGGTGAGAGTTTGTAATGATCCACAAGTTAGGGAATTTTTAGAAGAGTTTGATGATGTATTCCCTAATGATCTACCCTATGTATTACCCCCTATTTGAGGCATAGAGCACTAAATAGACTTAGTACGTGATGTTACATTCCCTAATAAGGTGGCCTATAGGTGTAATACTAAGGAAGGCTTGGACTTGAAAATGCAAGCAAATGGATTGTAATCTAAAGGTTTAATAAAGGAGTCCCTTATTTCTTGTGATGTGCCTACCTTACTTGTGCCAAATAAAGACGGCGCCATGAGAATGTGCATTGATAGTAGAGTTATCAACAACATTACTATCAAGTATAGGTATCCTATACCTATACTTGGTGATATTCTTGATTGTTTTTATGGTGCATGCTTGTTTTCTAAAATTGACTTAAGGAGTGACTACTACCAAATAAGAATGAAAGAGGGTTATGAGCGGAAAGGTGCATTTAAAACCAAGGGACGGTTGTAAGAGTGAATGATTATGTCTTTTGGTTTGTCAAATTCCCCAAGTAATTTCATGAGACTTATAAATGAGGTACTTAGGCTATTCATTATAAAATTTATAGTATTTTACTTTTATGATATCCTTATGTATAATTTTAGTGAGGAGGAACATGTAAAACATCTCAAACTTGCATTTCTAGCACTTAGGTATCACAAGTTATATGCTAAGATAGAAAATTGTGATTTATTTGTACTTAGGGTTAAATTTCTTGATTTAATAGTGTTTAAGGATGGAATAGACATGGATGAGTCTAAAGTGGAAGCAATTAAGACATGGCCCATGCCTACAAGCCTAACATAAGTGTGATCTTTTCATGACCCAACATTCTTGTATAGGAGGTTCATTATGGGATTTAGTACCCTATTGAAATCTATAAATGAATGCATGAAGAGGGGGTGGGTTCAAGTGGACCAAGGTGGCCCAAGATGCATTTGATGTGATCAAAGAAAAATTAAGTGAGGCACTCATCCTAACATTACCTAACTTCAATTGTTTTTGAGGTTGAGTGTGATTCTAGTGGAGTGGACATTAGTTTTTTTTTTCACTACAAGAAGGAAAGCTACCTTATTTAGTGAAAAGATCAATGGCTCTAGGGTGAACTATAACACTTATGACAAGGAGTTCTATGCTTTGGTGAGAGACCTTGATCATTGGTCACACTACTTGAGACCACAACAAATTATGTTACATATGGATCATGAATCATTAAAGTACATTAATGGCCAACATAGGTTTAATCTAAGGCATGAATGATGGGCAGAATTCTTACAATCATTTTCCTTTATAGCCAAACACATAAGTGGTCAAACGAATGTAGTAGCAGATGCACTCTGCAGGAGATATTGTATGCTCTCTTTGTTAGAAGCAAGAGTATTGAGGTTTGGGTGTATTAGAGAGCTCTATAAGGAAGAGGAAGACTTTGGATGATACTTCAAAGATTAAGACAAGAAGAAGGGATCATTCATCATTAAATAAGGGTTCCTATTCAAGAATAACAAGATTTTCATTACCAAATATTCCATTAGAGAATTGCTCATGAGTGAAGTGTACAGATGAGGATTAGCTAGACACTTTGGCATCAACAAGAGAGTAGATTTACTTAGTGAGAATTTTATTGGCCCAAACTTTTGGGATATTTACAAAATGTAATATCTATATGTCTCACTTGTTAAAATTCTAAGAGTCACTTCCACCAAGGTTTATATACTCCTTTGCCTATCCTACATCAACTATGGGACCATGTGAGTATGGACTTCATTGTAGCATTGCCGATATTTGTCTTTACTTCTTTTTGTTACTTACAAGGTTAAAAGGGATATTTGTCTCTTTATTTTTGTGTATTATGGTTGTTGTCGATTTTAACATGTGATGTTGGGAATTAAAAGATTAAAAAACCGGCTCAATTACCCTCCCCATGACCAACATACATGGGATGGAACTTAGCTTGAATTTTGTCCTTATTTAGGATCTAATCATATATATTAGTTGGATAAGTTGTAACCTCTAATTCTACAATTATTCTATAAGTGTTAGGGTATTAGGCAAGGAAGATAAACTTACATTGGCTGCACATTTTCCACTCCAAACTGCGAGCCTCTCTTCTTTCTCAAGTGTATGAGTTCGAAGGCTCTTTGTAAAATCTTACAAGATTTATCCTAAGAGTTGTATACCTTAGGTGGTTCTTACAAGTGTTAATTTAAGGAGCTACCAAGAATCAATTTTATCATTTTCATTTTCCCCCATTTCCTCTTCTTTTTTTCAATGGTTCTTCATTTTAGAACACCAACACCCTAACAAAACCTAATTTTGATCTCATATGCTTCATTATAGATGTTCAAATGCTGACAGTATGCATGAATATACACATGTAGAGAATAAAACAAATATTAGAGGAGAGAAGAAGTAGGTATAGGGAGAATTACCTTTTCATTGAAGTATCAGACATCCAAAAGTACATCACATGAAACTAGGTCTTCTAGATACACTAGGATGAAAGTAAAGAGGATAGTCAAAACTAACTATATGTAAACCTAAAATAATGAGAAATATGAATATATTTCTTCCTATATTATTAGATGAAGGTTCTCGATTTTAGGGAATCAAATAGGAGATATTATACTCAGGGTGAGAGATGCATGGTGTGGTTGTTTGACCATGGGATAGGTGGACTTCCTTGAGGTTGGGATTCTCTTTCACAATTAGCATAAGTATAGATAAAGCACGACTTCGAATCTCTCTTATAGTGAACTTGTAAATGGAACATGGGAACTGCCTATGTCGAGGTGGTTAAAATGGGATACTAATGTTTCCTGGTAAGTGTGAGAATGGGGGTGTGCTTAGGGATTGGAGAAATAATGTATAGTGGTGTAATACTCTATTTTCCATATATCCTAATTGCAAAATCTATGTTCAACTTGTTAGTTCTTATAATTTTAACCATGGAAATTATAGGAGAACAATACGTGATTATGTGTCATTTTATGTGTTTAATTGTTGGGTAGTATGTGTAATAGATTAATTAGGTTAATAATGGTAAAATTAGGATTTTGGTGGCTAGTAGTCAGATAACCAAGCCTGGTGGCTAAGTATGGGTGGTTCTAAGGGCTTCAGTAGTTAGCTAACTATTGATGAGATATGTTTTATTTTTGCCCAAAATTTTTTGATATTTGGGTTCTTGAATTTATTCCATAATTTTTTTTAATTTTTAAAATTTTTTTTATATTTTCCTCATGGATACCTAAAAATAGACTTTTTACCTATATTGTTTGACGTTTTGTCATTTCATGGTTAACTCTTTAACCTTGGGCGTTAGGCCCACAACCTCCACTCACCTTGATCAAATCTTACTTGTTCTTCTTCCTTTTAATCAATATCTTAGCCTAAAATCACCTCACCTTAACTCTCACCAAATCTCTTACACAAAAAACTCCCTCAATCAATTTTTTTCATTCAAGAGTGACTTAAGTAACCTCAAGTTATCCTCTACCCCTCTCTCCTTGGTATAAATAGACACCCCACCCACTATATACATTTCACCAAACATTTTATTTATTTATCTTTCAACTCTTGTGAAAAGTGCTCTATCATTGCTCCTCTTTGTTTCCTTCTTAGTGTTAGAATCCAACTTCTCCTCCTCTCTTATCCATCATTATTTTTCTTTATTCTCTTCAATTAATTCTTTGTCTCACCCTTTTCTATTTTCTTAAGTATAAGGGTGTCGGTCTTAGGAAAGAGTTGAATATTTTCCTCCTTTTTTCTCCCATTATATGCTACACTATGACCCTTGGTGCTAGGGTATGTCTTTATTATATTATTTTTCTTTCTCTTGTTGGTTTATTCTCTTTGTTATTTTATGGTTTAGCTTTTCTAATTGTGTTTTTTGTATTTTAAGGAGGAGAATAAGGTTATGTTGGAAACTAAGGTTTGGGATATTTTTCTTTATTTTATTTTTCTTTGAAGGTAAATCTATACTCCTAAATATGTGAATTCTTATGGTAGTAACATGATAGAGTATCTATTTCATGCAAAAGTATTCTTTTATGTTTCTTTTAATTTATAAAAATATGTGATGTATAGTGAAAGTGTAGGTTTGGTGAATGGGTGATTTAATGATTAGTGGATATAGTTGTGTTTGACAAACACTTAAAAACTACTCTCGATTAAACTCATATAGAAAATAATCAAGAGTTTTCTAAATTATCACTCACATAGATGATATAATCTAAAGAAAATATAGTTGAAGACTCATATAGTCATTGTAAACGTAGAACAACGAAGCTCATAGAGGGTTTCGATGAGAGAAATATCTCAATTCATTATTTTAGCTCAATTATGATTAGCAACATTGATTACATGTAATTTTCATAGCGATATTACACATCCTCAAATTGAATCGTCTAGCACACATAAGATAAATCATACTCTCAAAAGATCAAACATTATCTAATCTCAACCAATATCCTAACAAACTACTTGATCATTAAGTAAACAAATTTAATAATGACCTTTACCTCCCTATTAACTAAGTATTATTTATGGAATTTTTCATGCCAATATTAACTCATGATTCATATCAAATAAAATCCTAAAAAACTTCATATTAACTTAACTAAAAATTAAATAACTAAATTTTCCTTGATAAGGTATGACCCTAAGGTATATTATCCTCTCTTAAGGTATATTATCTCTTCCATAGGGTATACCATCCTTTCACTTGTAGGGTATAATACCCCTCTTATAGAATCATCCATACTACTCATAAGGTACTTCATACGACTTTCCTTAGACTACCCTCAAGTTGTAGGATATGCTTCCACATCAGTCTTCCCTTGTTGAGAAGAATTTGTCCTTAAATTTACAAACTTGAGCTTGATAATTCTTTTATGTTCAAGGAAACTCTCATGGTAAGCCACATCCTTGAACTATTTCATCAATTCTTGAATATGAATAACTTCTTAGAATATCTTCAAGAGTTTCTTAAGAGAAAACATATCTTCAAAACTTTTATGCTTGTCCACAACTGGATTGTGTTTGGAATGAAATCACTTTCATTATATTCAATATTTTATAAGCTTGAATCCAAAGTAACCTTCTTCACTTGTGATTTCTTCACATCTAAATCCTAACATAAATCTCTCTCCTTGATTATCCTTCCATTTGACCTTGAGATTGTGAGATTTTGATGCATCTTCCTTCTCCTTGACCCTCACATGCCTCTACGTGTTTGGAATCACTCTTCTCTTCAATAGGCTCCTTAACCTCCTTCCCTCTGAGTTTTCCACTTAAATTATCCTCATAACATTGTTTTTTTTTTCAATTTTATTCTCTTCCACTCTTTCTTGCTCTTAAAAAATAAAACTCTTGCCTTTAGTGCTCTTTTTCTCCTTCTTAGCCTCAACTCACTTCACTGCACTTGGCTTCAAATTAAATTTTCTTTTCCCCTTAGGAACTAAATTTTAATTCTTCCCAACATCATGAGCAATATTTCTATCCTTTTTTCCACAGCCTCCCCTATAGTATATGACATTCACTTAGGAAATCAATGATATAGTTATCAATCTTAAAAGAAATTAAGATCTGCTTTATTAGCTCAACTATTTTGCCTTTTACAACCAAACTTGATTTCTTGACCATTTCATTAATAACCATATTTACGCAACTTTCAATATTGATGATTACTTTGGGTACCTTGCCTTCAACTTTGCATTTAGTCCAAAAAGTTTTATCTTATTGAATGGCTTGATGTATCTTACTTTATTCAAGAGGTTCAGATGTCAATTATTGTATCTCCTTCAACAAAGTTTGAAACCTATCTCCGCTTTCCATGAGAAAACTTCTCCTAGCTTGGATTGTCAAAGATATTAGTAGATTTCCAAATACGTTTTATGATACCAAAATTGATGTGTGAAAAAATATAGGTTTGGTGAATAGATTGGTGGATTTGAACGTGAATGAAAAATACTCACAAACTATTCTTGATTAAGGTCACACAAAAAATAATCAAGATGCTTCTAAATTATTACTAAATTAGCACTCACATTAATAAGATAATTTAGAGAAATGTCTAGTTTACAAGTCATATAAACAATGTAAATGTTAAATAATGAAACTCATACAGGGTTTCAATGAGTGAAAATTTCAAATCATTAATTCAACTCAACTATGATCAACAATGTTGATTATACACAATTTATAAAGCTATATTGCGACTCTTCAAAATGAATGTTCAAGACACAAAATAAACCATACTCTTAAAAGATCAAACTCTATATAATCTGAACTAATATTCTAGCAAGATACTTAATCATTAAGTAAACAAATTAGATAATGACAATTAACTCTCTAATAACAAAGTATTATTTACAATATTGTTTATGTGAATAATAACTGATGAAGAGTAGCCAAATAAAATTCTAACAAACTTTATCTTATATCAACTAACAACACATGATAAGATAACCATAAGATAAATTAACTTAATAACTAAGAAAATAACAATTAACTAACTAAATCATCCTTTATAAAGCCCAAGTCTAAGGTGAAGTGCCCTCCCATAGAGCATATTATCCTTTCCCTTAGTTATACCATCTCTCCATTTATAGGGCACAATGTCCCTTTTTTAGGGTCACCAATACTTACTATGGGATACTTTGTAAGACCTTTTGTAAGGTAACTTCTAGTTGTAGGGTGTGCTCCCACATCAATATGTGTATGCCATGTTATGTTGTGATTCTCTCCAAGTATACAAACCGTGGAATAATATGTATAAACATGTTAATTTATGTATTTTAACATATACATTGTAACATGATAAAATAAGGTTGTATGTTGCAAACTATATATGCATGCCTAATATGGATGGATCGGAAAATTGCATTATTTTCCCTTTTGAGTCATTTGTATTTTTAAGCTTTCCATTAAACTTCTCACATGTTTTACTTAAATTTTGATATATGACATATTTTAATTTGAGCATGTTTAGGCATACAAAAAATATAGAAATAAGATTTGTGTGCCCTAAGGGGTAATTTTGCCAATTCCCTTGAAATTTGTAATTTTTCATCATGTATGCCATGTAAGAGTCATGTTATAATGTGTTTATTAAGCATAAGAAAAATGGTAGGCTAGAGATGTATTTTTAGTATTTTATGTGTTAAATGGGCTTAAGTTTAGAATAGGCACAAAATGGTAATTTTTTCACTTATGTAATTTTATAGAATTTAAAATTTATTTTAAAATGTTTACTTTGATGTTATTTAGCTATGACATGATTTTTTTAATAAAAAAAATCTATTAATGTTTAGTATTAAAATGGGAATTGATGGAGTAATTAACTTTTAAAGGCATTATGATTATCTATGACTTAATATGTCTCAGTATTGAATGACTGGACATAAGATGAACTTTAGTGGATTTTTGGTTGACTTTAGTGTTAACCATTGACTTACCTTTGATGTTGACCTTAGAGTTTTCTTTAAATAATCAGAATTAGAAGAAAATGGTTAAGTGTGAATTGTAATCGTATGCGTCTATGGTGATTACTTAAATAAAATACATTAACATTTAAAGTGGAAGATCTTGAGATAAGAATAGGGTAATCTTTTAGGGTTAGCCACCCTTGAGATACTATGGGAGCCACCAATTTAGTTTGATTATTTCATCGAATGCCCCACTATTTTGACCGAGGCCCTACATATATATTATTTAGTTCTTTGAAATTCTAAGAGGGTATTGCTACTTAAGAATTAGCTAGTTGACCTAAAGTTGGAGGGTATTGTGTAACCTTAGTGTGTTAGTATAATTGGAATACTTCATACATCTCTGGGTTACAAAGGTTAAGGGTATTCTGTTACCTTGTACGCTAATACGACGGAAGCACACGAGTCTCCCCAAGTTGTAATTGTATCCCTTTGAGTATATAAAAGAAATAACTTTAGTATGAATGGTTAGTAGTTACCTTAGTGCACTACCCTTTATGATTATGAATGATATTATAGTGGTTTATTGGAAAAGGATTAAGTATGATTTGGTGGTTCCTTTGTGGGACACCCTTGGTATGAATTGGATTGATGAAACAATTGTAATATGGTCACGTGTGATGACATGATGAGTATGTAATCTATTGTAATGTGTGAATTAATGCATGATTGTTATATTTAGTTGACGCATGTACTTATTGATGTGCTTTATGTTGTGATCCTATTGTGATTACCTTTTATATGTTCTGTGTGACATTTGTATGTTTAATGCAGTATATAGTTTATTTGGTAGTCGGTACCGTTGTACTAATGCGTTCTATTTCAAGGTTACATGCCTATTTAATAGGTAACCTCAACCTTGTAGAATTATTTTGAGGGTCCCAATTGAGGTGGTTAGGGTTGGGGATAAGAGTTAGGACTATCTGATGTTCATCACCAACTTCTTTTAATCTAGTTATTTTTTTATTGATTTCTTTGTTAATTTGAGCGGACAAACATTTTAACGTTAATACTTAATGCAAGAAAAGGAGAGAAAACCAAACTTGTATTACATGCATCATGTGTTTTAATATTTTAGCTTCTCCAAATACTTTTTTAAAATAATTTTTTTAGTGACAAATAGAGGTGTTATAAATGGGTTCCGATTGACGCAACAAAAATAATTACGATGAATGTTTATGATATTGTTTGTTTTAGGGTTGTTATATACTTCATACGTTTTACAAATATATATATATATATATGTTTGAAAAATTTTCTATCGTCTATTATAAAATGGATTGAGTGATAAAAATGGGACTATGTTAATTTCTTAGAGGAATCTGGCTCTAGGAACACTAGAGCGGTGTTCTAGAGATTAGGGGGTCCTTGGTAGACACCTGTTTTTCTCAATTTTATTAGGGAGGTTGAATTATAAGTTTATGGTGCGTAGAAGCAGACAGTCGAGCGGGTTGGCGGATGGCTTAGACAAGTTAGGTTTTAGTAGGGGCGAGGGTTTTGTCGCGCAAGTGTAATCTTTGGCCAGATTCCTGAGACCTTTGTCTGTGCTCCTTTTTTTAGTGGGGTTGCGACAAATGATGGATCAGGATCCTTTTAGAAAAGTGGAGGAATGGTGTCGGCATCCTCCGCTTTACAATATGTCTCGCGTTTATTTATTATTTATTTTTTTCAACAAAAGGAAAATAGTTGAATTTTCTGATAGCCCATTTTAGCGGTACTTAATGATGAGTGGAAGTGCACGCCAGTCCTTTATAATATAAGGTCGAAGACACATGTACCCAATTGGTTGACATGCATACAGTCATCCCTTCCATTGTCAACTGTAGCCGACATCTGTTTGGTCAAAATAAAACGCCCATGAATGAATTGGGGGGGGGGGGGGGGAGTACCAATTGATTACGTCCTTTGAAATTGGACCAACAAATTAGTAGTGGAGTACCCCTGGGCCCTAAAACTGTTTCTGCTGTCAAACGTTGCACTTCCAGAAACGAGACTATTATTGTGTGTGCCTGTGTTTTTTTTTTTTTTTGGAAAAATAGACGGTGGTTCATTTGGATCAAAATAATTAAAGTTGATCAATCTATTTAGTATTTAGTCTATTTTTTTGGTATCCCAATATACATGTACATATAGAGAATATTACCTGTATATTTATATATAATTATGTATATATATTAGTATAATTATATGTACAAAATATTTTGTACATGTAACTAAATACTTTTAGACCATTTTGACTTTTATCCCATTACTTTCACTTAATTAGACTATAAAGAAATTTCCCCCCTTTTTTTTCCCTAGGACTGAGACCGACAAAATTCATTATATATATCAGGCGCGAAACCCTGTAACAGCTCACAAGTTTGTCACTGAAATCCTGTTAGAACGGCTTAGAAAGAAATCCAAATATCAGTGTGTTATGAAAGATACCCGTTTATTTATATTTTGCCATGGATTTTGGTCAACGTATACATACGTCAGAAAACTAATATTGTTCGGTTCTAATATTCTTTTGCATTAGTCAGAAAATGTCAGCTTTGAAAAAATTGTCAACATATCTTTCATTTATAATCTTGCTTTGCTCACCATTTATTTTATAATATAATGTTTGATAAAAAAAAAAGAGAGAGTACGGAGCATTAAATTTTTTATTATCCACTTGCCCCCTCATTTTTATTGGTAAATACAAATAAAATTAGAATATTAATTAGAGCAACACAATTAATATAAGGACATATCATTAGTTAATATCATTGTCAATTTTTTAAAATTTATTACTTTATAATATATGTGTTAAAATATTATAAATTATATATCATACCATAGAGAGAGTAATACCGTATATATTTATGACTATTAAAACTTTCTATTATAATATAATTAAACTATGAATCACACCGGCAACTTTATCCATTTTCCCGTCACCTTTTCGAGAAAGTATGGAGGAAACTTGTAATCATTTGCCTTAAATTCCCTAACCAACAATTACAATGAGCCACAAGACGTTTAGATCTATTACCAAGGTTAACCCCAGTAGTATTTGACTCCCCGTCCTATAGTTTTAAAAACCAGGCCGGTCATTGAACCGGTATCATAACTGGTTCACTGGTTTAATGGTCGGATCAGTGGTTTGGATTGGTCGAACCAGTGATACATTTTAAGTAAAAAAATATGAAATACATAAAAAATTAAACTATACATGAATTTGACCGGCTCCCAACTGGTTTTTTGACCGATTATAAGACCGATTTTTTGACCGGTTCATCGATTTTTACTGGTCCGACCGGTTTTTGACCTGTTTTCACTGGTTCCGAGATCCTGAGAACCGGTACATGAAATCTGGCCGGTGATCCGGTCGGACTGGCCGATCCGGTCCGATTTTTAATACTAGGCCCCATCCATATATTAAAATACCGCAAACGTGTATCCATCTTAGCTTCAAATATAACTTTGAAATCGCACCATTATTACTTGTCACATACCCTTATTTATTTAACTTTCCTACCCTTAGGAGTGGTATGTTTTGATGCGTAATGTTAAGCAATTGGGTCACGCTTGCATAGGAGGTGGGGGTTTTAGGATCGACTACCGCCAAAAATGAAAAGGAGAAAGAGATGAGACGTAGAGATAATGTATTTGACCTTTAAGAACCCCTTGAGATCAAACATTTACAAACACCAATCTAGGTTTCAACTTCTAGAGATAAAGCTCATAAGATTTTGAATAAGTGAAGACAATACTTTGCACTCAAATATTGAATGTGTGTGTGTCTATTAAACACTCAGAGGGCAACCAAGCATAATCTAATTTTTTCATTCAATTGGAACCAAACTTATAGAGAGTGTGTTGACTTTTGAGTTCCTAAGGGTTACAAAAAGACATAAATATCCTCAATTGAGTGACTTAGATAAATCCTAATTAAATAAGTGTCTAATAGAACTAACTAGCTTAGTTAGGAACAACAAAAAACAAATAAGTTCCCACACGAGTTTATGGTCGATTTTTAGAAAATTACAACATAAACACCCTTCCCAATGTTAAAGTTATCTTTGGGAGTTTATTAGAAAAGAATTGATCAACCATCAATTGTACATGACAAACACCTAAAATTAGAAATGGCTAACAACCGAAAAGTGGTTAAATGCCTTAATACCCAATTGGCATTCAAAGGCCTAGGGTATTAACCTTGTGTGACTGATTTGGCTAGGAAAAAGTGCTACAAAAAGCCTCTAATCAATAGCGAAAACTTCATAGCCGATTTTGCCTTTTGTCTCCTCCACATGGTGCCCCAAGATTCAAAAACAACAAAGTGGTTGTTGCTGTGGTTGTGTGAACTTCCAAAATGGGAGATGAGTGTAATCCATTTTGTAACTATTTTGAGGCACCTAAAAGTTGACAAAAGATGGTGGCTTAAATAGGCTTGCATGCCTTGATCTTTTAGGCAATTATATCCTTCCAAGTAAGAAGGTTTTATGAGCCTTCATACTTAGAATAATTAATGGCAGCCTATATGTGAACCTCCATGCTAAATAATCTTTGATCTACTATTCCATGTAGTGATTTTATTGGTGTCATCCTTCCTTTACCTTGAATAGTAGAAAATACCCTCAATTAGACCTCTTGAATTGAGCTGAAATGGAAACAAAATCCATTACAAACTTTGTTAGAAAATTTTGATGTGATATTGGTGCTCATGCATCATGTTTAAATCTCTACAATTAATATGAATAAATATAGAAATAGAGAAATGTTAACAATAGTTCTAAAGGCTATGCTTAATAAATTAAAAATAGAAATAATTATTATCATTTAATAACACCCATCCACTGTGTGTTTGGCATGCATTCATAATATAATACTATTTTAGAAATAAAATTAAATGGTCATCAATTGCCCTAAGGGCTATTTTTAAGAAAATAGATAGAAACATAATATATCTAATGCATTGAAAATGAAAACGTTGCCCAAAACTACTACTCCCTTCATATAAAAAATAATGTTAGTGTAAATTTCAAGGATAAATTTGACTATTAATTTCTATTAAACTATACTGTATTATGATATAAAAATATAATTATAATATTTGTATTAATTATTTTTATCAATATATATGAAAAGAAATTAATGGCCTAATTTTATCCTACATATGCATAAACTCTCTTTTTGAATACAAAAGGAGTATATAAATAATGATTCAAGTGCATGTTGTCACCGGATTTATCATTTTTCTTTACCTTTGGAAAAACTCAAAAATAACAAGAACTATCAAAATTTTTGTAGTTGGATGTTTTAAATACCAGCATGGATAGACAATAAATCAAATCATTGGCATACATTATTTACCTTTGTTATTTACCTTATAAACTTGTGTTTATAAATGAGTCTATAACAAGCATTTAAATGAGCATCAAACAAACTTTCAAACAATCATCAATCAAGTTTCTAATGAGCTCATAAAGGAGTAGTTTGTGAACAAACAAACCAAATCTACGTTTGTATAAGCTTAACCTATTTAATAAACGAGCTTAAAATTTTGTGCGATAAAGGAATTATCATATACTATAGTTAGTTTTAAACTAAGTAATTAATAGTTCATGTTTATATCCAATCTCCAACATAGGTAATTAATAAACCTATGATATTATTCTTTCATTTTTACTTGACAAAGATAGGTTATGTGAATAGAGGATCAATACTTATGCACAATAACTCTATTTGACTCATCGTTTTCATCCTAAAATTATTTTTCAATTTTTGTTTCACGTTCCCCCCCTTTTTTTAAGTATACTTTATTAAAAAATTATTATTTTTCTGTTTATTTCGGTCCCTATCATTGTATCCATACCTGTGCAAAACTAAGGATCGAAAGAAATTGTAATCTTTTCTAGAGAAACCATATTCTTATCGATTATATAGATATATAAAGCATATTCTCATCGTTTACTTTGACTTTATAATAACAGTCAACAACAAAGTCAGACGCATTAACCTTCGTCATCAATATTGTCGGGCTATCCTAAATAAACATTGAAACTTTCTAAGCACTTCTGCGTCCACGGTCCGCACACGATTAACATATATTATTATTATCTATCGTGGACGATGTCATAGTCACGTACATGCCATTAATTCCTTTATATATGCACATGAAATCCTAATCAATTAACCAGCCATCCAAAACACCAAAAAGAAACCATGAAGAATCTCTTAGTTAACACCTTCAAATCATTCCCGGTCCCTGCACCCCCCATCATCACCATCATCATCATCATGATCCTCTCACCGCCACCGCAATTTTCATCTGCACAAAACTCAAACCTCTTTAGAGAATACATAGGAGCTGAATTCAAAGACGTAAAATTCAGCGACGTCCCAATAAACCCAAAAGTCCAATTCGATTTCATCCTCTCATTCGGCATAGACTACACAAACACCTCCAACCCCGTCTCAACTAACGGTGAATTCAACATCTTTTGGGACTCAACCAACCTCTCTCCCTCCGACGTCCTTAACATCAAACACCGCCACCCTAACGTTCGCGTCGCCCTAAGCATAGGAGGCGATAGCGTCGGACCCCAACTCGCATACTTCGAACCCAAATCCATAGAATCATGGCTGTCTAATGCGGAAGCATCGCTAACGCAGATCATTCGTGAGTACCACTTAGACGGCGTCGACATCGACTACGAGCACTTTAAGACGAACCCCGAAACTTTCGCGAAATGTATTGGACGACTCGTAATCAGGCTTAAGAAGAGTAATGTGATTAAGTTTGCGTCAATTGCGCCGTTTGATGATGATGAGGTACAGAAGCATTATATGGCGCTGTGGAAAGGGTATGGGCATTGGATAGATTATGTTAATTTTCAGTTTTACGCGTATGACGAGAGCACGACGGTGGATGAGTTTATTAAGTATTATAAGACACAGAGAGTGAATTATAGAGGTGGGAAGGTTTTGGTTAGTTTTATAAGTGATGGTAGTGGTGGGTTGGCTCCTGGACATGGATTTTTTCATGGTTGTAGTAAGTTGAAGCAAATGGGTGATCTTTTTGGTATCTTTGTTTGGTCTGCTGATGATTCAAAGAAGTTGGGATTTAGAGATGAGATTAAATCACAAACTTTGCTATCATCTTATTGGCAATAATTAGTTACGCACCCATCCGTGCCATGCATGAAACAACATATTATTTTTAAATTTTGTTAACATAAAAAAAACTATAATATCAAATAATTTCTGGTTATTTATCCTATTTCTGGGTGCTTTTGTGAATATTGGCTATTAGATACAATATTGTTGGTAAATAAGTATAAATTCTTAAAAAACAAAAAACACTTGAATTAATTTATTTATCATTGGGCTACTTAGATCCTACATGTCCTACTAGTTTTTATGGTTTAATGATATCATAAAGTTGTTATCTGTTTATATTTGAATAAAATATTCTATATTGAAATAAACAATTGGATTATGGACATGTAGTTCATCTTTTAATGTAATCTTCATTAATCTTTTACACCACGATGTCAAGCCATTCTGCACCAAGCTGGCGATCGATGCACACATATACGCACGCGTTGTTCTTATTTGATATATATTGCACAAAAAATTTTCCATGTGCCAAATTATTTCCGTAGGAATCCTGTTGCTTATATAATAATTTGGTGAATAACCATCTCCATCTACAAGTTAATTAAAATTTATAGGACTAAACACCAAACAATGCTAAACTATCTTAAGAATATGCACATAAATAAGGAATTCCAATGGCGATGGGCACCAATGTTTAGGCTTGCTATAATGGCTTTCCTATTATAGCTTGGAGTTTCATAAATGGGACGGTCTTCACCTTTATTGACAATCAATTTTAGATGGGTGGAAATTTGTTTTAAAAAACGTAAATTAGTGTCATTATGATTGAAAAGTAAGGGATTGTTAGGGTTTTTTAGTTGTATGCTGAATGAATCCAGATCACTACATGGTAAAAATGCTAGACTAGCACACATACTTCACTACAACAAACTGGTGCATTAACGACCAATTTAACGACCAAATTTTTTTTATCGTTATTGATATATTATTAACGACCATTGTCAAAAGTCGTCGTTGATGGTATATCTATTGCGACTAATATAACTTTTGGTCGTTAAAAATATTTAAGTTCTATATATATGTTTTATAATATATTTTTTTTTCAAATCTCTAAAATCCAAAAAAAAAAAACACTTAATTGCCCCAACTCCTTAAAAAAAATTTCAACTTCCGCGCCCCTATACCCATTGTTATGTTCCGGCCCAAAAAAAAACCAAAATTTCACTTCCCGCGCGCCTGTACCCATTGTTATATTTCTACATACGTAAGTGTAACCGGCCGTCCCTCCCTGACCCTTGCTCGACGTCCATTCCCCTACCCTGGCCGTCTCCTTCTTAAAGGCTTCATCCCAGACTGCACCACCACGCAAACCACCGCCGGTCAAGCAGACAACACACAGTTGTTGTTTCTCCTTGTCGTCATCGTCCAATACAGCAGTAGCGGAGCAGCAGCAGCAGCCACCAACAACACACAAGGACAGCCGCGGCGCACCACCGCCCGTCCGCCTCCAGCGCCGCTCATCACCAAGAGTGGTCCTTGACCACCGGCGAAGCTCCAACACCCCTCACTTCCTCCAATTTTGCTACAATACGTTTAGTATAAATACTCAAACCCTAACTTATGTTTTGATTAATTTTAAATGAATTAGCTTATGATAAGATAATTTAGTTGTTTAATTGTATATATATGTGTTGTATGAATGATTTAGAATGATTAATTGTATTGGTTATAGTTGATTTATGAAAATTGGATTTGTGACCCGGTTATATCCGGATTTGTCGGTTTTATCCGATTTAGATATGTTAGATAAATTGAATTTACAATATCGTAATGGATGAGATCTGAGTCTTAGCTAGTTCAGACCTAATTTTGTTTACCCCTTTGATTCTTCATACTATTCCAAATTCGTTGTCTGAATTGAAGAACAAAACGAGTGAATCATTGCAACTAAATTAGCAGACTGTAGAAATAAGCACTGTTGTGTGACCTGATTTTTGCATAAAAATCATTATATTTGACCTTTATAGAAACTTATTGGTTCAAATGATATACTATAATAAATTATACTTAAATTATAATAAATGATATAATAAATTATACTTAAATGAATCAAGAATAAACGACTATATATAGAGTTCAAGAGGGAGGCCTTCCTATTTATACTTTTAAAGGAGTCGTTTTTGTCTTAGGATGTTGGAAGGATAAAAATACTATCATACTTTACGTCTCGTAAAACCTTTTTTGAAAGATTACCCATTTATCAAATTAAATATTTGTTTGGAGTAAAATGTATATTCTAACGATAGTTTTTTTCCCCGTAAAATAACTATATACCTAGCATCCTCAATATTTTCTTTTCTTACTATAGTTATTTACCAACTAAAATATATCGTACCTTATACTTCAACACTTCATTTTTTTTAGTTCAAAGATGTTATTCGATCCTTTATTTCTTCAGTTGAGGCAAGTAATGCATCCATGCTGAATGCAGTATGTGATGGTACATTTTTCCCATCACTTCTCAAGGAAATGTCCGTAGTGCTAGCATGTTTCGGTGAGCAGTCTCAGAAGTTGCTCGAAATTCATCTAGCTAAAGGCCTAAGAAGATACTACTTACGATGGAAATGGAAGCAACACAAAGACCATGCGTCTTTGGTTCAAGAGGGTCAAGAATTGTTCACTTATGCAATGATCAATGCTACGGCAGTAAAAAAAATTTCTGAAGAAGTATGACAAGGTATATACAAAGTACCATTGTCTGTTTTCTCTCTGATTTTTTTGAAGAATGTGAACAACTGGATTAACTGTTTAATGTTGTGCTTGGCACCCACTGGATAATAGGGATGAAAAAATACCACGTATTTTGCATCATTTATATAGTGCATGCATTTAGAAATGACAAAAAAAAATTTGGAAAAGAAACAATACTCATTTAAGTGTTGTTTTGAAACCCAACACATGAACTATATAAAAGAGTCATTTGTTCGGTCCATACAAATAGCTTAAATAAGTATTGTTTAGAAAAAAAGCTTTCTTCTATTTTAAAGAAACAAGCGATAAGGTATCTTTTCTCTCTTTATTACCTTATATTAAATGAGAATCAGAGTAAATTAATGTGCAGAAGTTTTCTGAACTTTATAATATATAGATTCATAGCTGCAATCAAGGCCAGAAGTTTAAATCAAGGATGCAAAGATCACATGTGGATATCCTTAAATCTCCTTGGCTATGTGAACTCATGGCACTTCATATGAATTTGGAGAAGAAACCCAACACAAGTAAATCTACTGTATTTTTTCAGGGATGTTGTCTTACATTTACTGATGGCAAACCATCATTATCTTGTGAGCTATTTGATTCTATCAAGATTGATGTTGATCTCACATGCTCAATATGCCTGTTGAGTGCTCAAAAACCTGTTAATGACCCCATATCGTGCATCATGATTCACGAACACCCATATCCATACCCTATTTAATCTACGCGCACTAACGAAGCAAGACACACTATTTGATGTTTTATCCCTTAGCTGCGGTCATATGTTATGCTACATGTGTGCTTGTTCTGCTGCATCTGTGAGTATTGTAGATGGACTGGAAGCCGCAGATCACAATCAGCGGTGTCCCTTATGCCGAGAGGTACGTATATCAATTCTACTTATGCACCTATGTATGTACATATGTATGGGTAAATGCAGTGCCTAACCTGCTACTTAACTCTAATTCATGATATGCCATGCACCACTTCATAAATATAAGCTGATAATCATTGCGTGAAATTTTCAGCAAGGAGTCTATGGAGGTTTTGTACACCTAACAGAGCTTAACATTCTATTAAGTCATAAGTGCCCAAAATACTAGCACGAGCGTCTTCAATCAGAGAGATGTGAGAGACTACAATGGACTAAGGAACATTATGAATCACTGTTTCGAGCATTTGCCTTATGAGGGCCTCTGGTGTACGTGATTGCAGGGTGTTGTTGATATGTTTATGGTAGGAAGATATCTATGAATATCAATTGGTTGCATATCTGTTTCAGTTTGATTACCACTTCATTGATATCATACTGTATTATACCGAGTGTTTTGAGTGCAACGTTTGATGCAACAACATATTTTTGTATGATTAATTCTTAATTCTTCAGCAGATGCTAATCATGATATTTTTGTAATGCAATAACATGTTGTAGTTCTTTTGTGATATATTTATATTTGATCATAGCCGAAAATTATACCGGACATTTGATACAAAATATTTGTATGAATATTTAGTTGAATGTTTAATTATAAACAGATATTTAGAAAATTATATCCATATGTTAGAATGGATATATATGTATGCAGGTACAATATTTGAGAAGATCAAAATGGATATATATGCATGCATACAGGTACAGGTCTTGAAAAGATTGAAATGGATATATGTACGTATACATGTACAGGTCTTGAAAAGATTGAAATGGATATATGTATATCCATATAGGTGCAGGGTTATAGATGAATATTGAAATGTTGATTATATATATTATTGAATATATAATTATGCCATTTGCGACCAATAAATTATGTCGCAAATAATGAATGAATTTTAGTATTGACGGCAAAATTAGTCGTTATTGATGTGATATTTTTTTAATTATGATAAAAAATTGGTCGCTAATATTATTTACAACAGTGTATTTTATTCGTCATTATTATTTTTAGCGACCAACATTATACATTGTCGCTATTACTTTTAGCAACCAACGTCATAAGTTGTCGCTATTACTTTCAGCGACCAATACTTCGTGTCGTCGTTATTACCTTTAGCGACCAAAACCATACGCCGTTGCTATTGCGTTAGTGACCAACATAATATGTAGTCATTATTACTTTAGTGACCAAAAAAATTCAATTGGTCATTAAAGCCTTTAACGAGGGAGCAATAACGACCACTGACGACCAATAAATGTTTTGGTCGTTATTAGCTTTAGCAACCAAAATTTGGCCATTAGCGACGAAATTTGTTGGTCGTTAAAAACCTCATTTCTGGTAGTGCTTATAGGGAATGTGTTGTTAGTAGATTATATTTATCAATTAAGTCGAGAGTCAATTGAGGCAACATTTATAAATGATTTGAGGAACATGTACATGGCTTTGTAATCTATCAAACCCTTACTTGACTAAGGACATTTTGCAACTGAAATAATTAAACAAAATTAAATTGTTACATATTAAATGCCTATGTGACCAATGACATTAAACGTGCTATTATTACTCTTTGGATGACATCACACGTGATATTGTTACTCTTTGGTGGAAACTTAAAATGTAATTATAAGTATTCCTATATATTGGTTTTGGATGGAAAACCATAATGATTGATTGGTTGGTTGGTAAACAAAACAAAGAAATTAAAGTATAAAACGTCATTTTATATATCATTTCCAATATACTCTTACCATTTCTCTCTCCTCTGTAACCTAATATCCGCCAGTGCCTTAAAAAATAATAATATTTGTAATTATTTTAGTTCTCTTCACTATGGCTGAAGATTAATTAACTAATTTTGATAACACTAACACCGAAGACAATCAATCTAAAAATACTCAAAATTATACTCCTTATTAAAAGAACCCAAATCCTTTATCAGAAAGAAATCTCTTTATTCTTTGAATGCATATTTCTAGCCTAAAAACCCAATGCTGCTTAGAGTTCATATTCATATATCTAAAAACATTGTCTCAATATCAGATGGTTATTGTGACAATTCTTAAAATCCATTATAGTAACTTTAACAACAAACCGTTGGCACAATAAATTCAAGCATCCAATGGCAGATTCCTCCATGAAGATATTAAATTTATGTATTAACTGTAATTTTTTTTTAAACTTATGCCTGCATAACTTTTGACAATTTTTATTCAACCTTTGGAAATAGATTCCAACGAATGATGCACATCTCGGTCAAATTTCAACTTTTATTGTTGATCTTCTTTGAAATTTCAATCTTGACAACTTTTAGTTCAAAGAAACAGAAATGTATTGCTATGATTTCAAGATTGAAAAGAATAAACTAGAATGAAGCATAGTAAGAAACCAATGCTAGTGATATAGTTAGAAGAAGAAAGCAATGTCATATGTTTTATTCCAGAATTAAAATTTGTATCATAACAAGTAGTGAACTCTTCCTACTTGACCTCCCAATACCCCTGCAATTCTTTTCCCTACTCTATACTGCTTCTCTTCTTTCTTTCTACACATATGCATACAACCAATACACATCATTGCTTCTATTTTATAGTCTTAGGTACCAATGACCAGTTATAAATGTTAGACTTAACTAACTTACACTAAACTAATCATCTAACCTTTACAACAAAACAAAACACAACTTCTTAGCTATACATTTATCTATAAGATGATGTCAACTCAACAAACAAGTGAATAGTCTAGTGGATGCAAATCTTACTATTTCAAGCAAAGTTATGTTCATTTTTTCCACTAGACCATTCTTTGAGGGGTTCTAAGGATGGTTAAGTGCCTTAATACACCATGGTTTTTATAGTAATTATTAAACAATTCATTGTAGAACTCCAACCATTGTTTACTCTTAGTTTATTCACTTTCCTTTCTCTTTGGGTTTAGACCAACACCTTCCAATCTTTGAAATAATTGTTGATCTTCAATAACAAAACCTTTGCTTTAACTCAAAGAAACGGAAATGTATGGCTATGATTTCAAGATTGAAAAGAATCAACTAGAATGAAGGATAGTAAGAAACCAATGCTAGTGATAGAGTTAGAAGAAGAAAGCAATCTCGTATGTTTTATTCTAGAAATAAAATTTGTATCATAACAAGTAGTGAACTCTTCCTACTTGACCTTCCAATAACCCTGCAATTCTTTTCCCTACTCTGTACTGCTTCTCTTCTTTCTTTCTACACATATGCATAAAACTAATACACATTGTTGCTTCTATTTTATAGTTTTAGGTACCAATGACCAGTTATAATTGTTAGACTTAACTAACTTACAATAAACTAATCATCTAACCTTTACAACAAAAAAACACAACTTCTTAGCTATATATTTATCTATAAGATGATGTCAACTCAAAAAACAAGTGAATGGTCTAGTGGATGCAAATCTTACTCTTTTAAGCAAAGTTATGCTCATTTTTTTCCACTAGACCATTCTTTGAGGGGTTCTAGGGATTGTTAAGTGCCTTAATACACCATGATTTTTATAGTAATTGTTAAACAATTCATTGTAGAACTCCAACCATTGTTTGTTCTTAGTTTATTCACTTTCCTTTCTCTTTCGGTTTAGTCCATCACCTTCCAATCTTTGAAATAATTTAAAGCCTCATCTTTATTCTTTAGAAAGTATATCTATAAAAATCTAGAATAATCATCTATTAAGATTAAGAAATACCTTACACCACCTTGTGAAGATGTACTCGATGACCCCCATAAATATATATAAATATAGTCTAACAAATCCCTTGTTCTCTATGTACTAGGCTAAAATCTTAATCCATGAGACTTGCCACAGGTGCATTGTTTATAGAAATCAAAATCCTCTAGTTTATATTTCCCAAACACTCCTTTATTGGACATAATCTTCAATCCTTTCTCACTAACATGCCCTAGTATGAGATGCCATAATTTTCCAGTGTTTAGTTCAGCATTTCCTCCTAAATGAGTAACTTTTGCCACATTAGGTTCGGGTAAAACATACAAACCATTTTGAAGATTCCCTCTAAGTACCACCATGTAGCCTCAAACCACTTTTAGAGTTCCTTTCTCAACTTTAATAGAACATTTTTCTTTATCCAATATCCCAAGTGAAATTAGATTTCTCCTTAGTTTAGGAACATGCCTGACAGAATTCAACTTTTAATATGCACCATTACAGAACTTTATCATAACATCACTAATTCCCTTCACTGCACATGGTTTGTTATTTCCCAGTAATAAATGAACTCCAAATGATTTTTGATAATTTAGAAACTTAGACTTGTCATGCCAAATGTGAAACGTGTAGCATGAATCTAGAAACCATATTTGACTAGGATTATCACAAACAACCATTAAAACCTCTGTGCTGTCATATCCATTCGAGATAACATTAATTTCACCATTATCTTCCCTCTTGGCATGTTCTTTCTATTTTTTCCCGACCCCTTTCAACCTTTCCGGACAATCCCTTTTGAAATGGCCCTTTTTGTGACAAAAAAAAAACTTTCTTGATGTTCTTGATTGAGATTGAGAGAAATTTCTTTTAAATCTTTGTTCTCTCTTCTCAGTTCTTCCTCGAATGTTCAGACTATCAGCATTAGTATTCTCTTTCTGACCCTATTGCTTCTTTAACTCTTTTGAAGTTAGAGCAGTTACAACATCATCCAATGTTAGATATTCATGGTTGTACATTATAGTATCAAAAAAGTTTTTATACTTCTCAAAAGGTAGAGAGTTCATTAGAATTATTGCTCACTCTTCATATTTAACTTTCATGTCTATATTTTCTAAGTCCAAGAGAATCTTGTTGAAATCATCTAGGTGATCTTCAATCATTTTTCCTGCCACCATTTTGAACAAGTAGAGTTTCTACTTAAGAATCACCATTTGGTAAGAGACTTGGTCATGTATAATGATTTGAGTTTTGTCCAAACAGCAGCAGCTATGACTTTCTTCGAAACTTCCCTTAAAACCTTGTCTCCAAGACAAAGAATTAGAGTACTATAGGCTTTTTCCATAAGTTCTTCTTTCTCCTTCTTTTCTATAGTGCTTGGAAATTTTTCTTCACCTTACAATGCTTGTTGTAGTCCCTATTGCACAAGTAGAGCCCTCATCGTTACTCGCCAAATCCCAAAACCACCTTTCCCGTTAAACTTATCAATATCAAACCTAGTTGAACCCATGTTCTTAAAGATAACAAAAGCTTTGAAACCAATTATTGATCTTTAAGAACAAAACCTCTACTTTAACTCAAATAAACATAAATGTATGGCCATGATTTCAAGATTGAAAAGAATCGACTAGAATGAAAGATAACCAATGCTAATGATAGAATTAGAAGAAGAAAGCAATCATATATGTTTTATTCAAGAATTAAACTTTGTATTGTAACAAGTAATGCACGCTTCCTACTTGACCTCTCGATACCCCTGTAATTCTTTCCCTTATTTGTACTTCCTCTCTTCTTTCTTTCTGCACATATGCATGCAACTAATACACGTTGTTGCTTCTATTTTATAGTCTTAGGTACCAATGACCATTTATAATTGTTAGACTTAACTAACTTAGACTAAACTCATCATTTAATATTTATATCAAAACAAAACATAACTTATTAAATATACATTTATCTCTAAAACTTTGTCAACTCAACAAACAAGTCTTTCATTTATTTTATTGGGCAGATAAGAGGTAGTGTATGGGGGTAACATTGGATAGAGGTTTCAATTTTATTTTTATACATCAAAATTCTTATTTCAAGTAGCAAATAAAAATAGCAATAATAGATATAGATGAGACATGTTAATAAATTTAATATTCAGGCATATATTTTAAAAATTAAAATTAATAGAAATTAAATACCTCATCTTAATCATATTAAAATATATAATATATTATATCATCATATATTAAATAAAATGATTCATTATACTTCTCAACATGCGGCTTTTGGTTTGATTTTTTTTATATCTATTTATATGCTACTGATACTATTCTATTACACATTCCATTGCCTTTTCTTTTAATGCCTACAATTAATAGGAACTAAATACCTCACCTTAACTATATTTTAAAAATTAAAATTAATAGAAAATAAACACCTCACTTGAACCATATTATTATAGATGGAATATAACATCACTATATATTAAATAAAATGGTGTTGCTTTTGATTTGATTTATTTATATTTATTTATACACAACCGATTATTATTGATTTACATAATTACATTTACTCCATTACCTTTGTATTAATTGCCTACATTTCTACCCCTCATTTCTTTAGTCATTCTAGATTATTATATTGTTTATGGTATGCATACATGGTCACTAAGTAGTTATCACTTAACTAATTTAGCCATTCTACTAGCTATATAATTAGTAAAGGCATGCTTGTGTGATATGTCTAAAGCTAAATTAGGATTGAGATTTTATTATTATATAGTTAAATAGGGGGATATATAGGGTGTGCCCTTTACAAGAAACAATATTAAGGCTCGGGCTATACTATTATATATTACAATAGATAATAGGTTTTAATTAGAAATTAAGGCTCTTTATTTATCTCGAAAGAACTAATAACCCATATATTTTTTAATAATGATTGTTTTGTGTGCTTCTTATTTGAGTTCATTAATCACACCAAAAAAATAATGTCAATTATTAATTACTATTATTAATATTTAAAATAGTAGTGAATGATTAATGGTATTACATACTCCCTCTATAACAAAAAGAAAGTTATTATAATAATATGTATATTTTTTTAGAAACTAATAAAAGTAGACATAAAATTACATGCACACCATTTATTGAAAAATAACAAAGCACTTAGTGCATAGATAATGGAGAAAAAGTTAGGGTAAAATGGAGAGTAGGTCTTAACTTTTCTAAAATAACTTTTGTTTTTATATAAAAAATTAGTGATAGAATGACTTTTTTTTTTATACATATGGAGTAATTGAAAAGCATTATATATATACTCATATTAAATAGCAGGAAACAATATACAATCATTATTAAGGTATGTATGGCATATGCCCAAAACATTAAAGATCTTCTAATGTCTGTAACTTTCTCATAAGTCGATGGCCTTATCTCTTTTATACTTGTCAAGTGGTTCTAGTATTTTATCAACCAAAGCATATGATTCATTCTCCTTAATAACAACCACAAGAAAATTTTGTTTTAAATTGTTGATAATGAAAGACAATTTTGCCACACCAATTGAGTTTTAGAAAGATGGTGAGATTTTTCCTATTGGTAGAATCACTATATTTTCTTCTTTATCAATTAGATGAAATACAAACTCTGATTCACATGATAGGTAACATAAACATGGCATCACAAACTATATCATCTTTGTAAGATGATCAAATTGAGAGAAGAACATGAGAAAAGTTTGGTACATTAGCAATAGGTTCTTGCTCAACAAACCATTTTGGTATGGTGATGAAGGTGCTTTTGTTGAAAATTTGACTAATGATATTCACATTTTATTCTAGAATTTGTTGCTATTTGTGATCAAATTTCATATCTTTAGATTAATAAAGCATTGAGTGATAAACTTTTGGTGGCATTGTCATGATTGTTCTTATTTTGACATAAATAGTAGTCATCTCGCAACATATGACACTTGTTATGAAACCCAAATGGTCACAAATGGATTTTTTGACTTACAACTTATGTTTACGAAAGTGAGAAATTAAAACCTAGGGTGTTACCACTATACTTAGTAGAATTATACTATCCACACCATTCTTATACTTAGTGCAATACCAAAACTTAATTCAAACATTCACACAAGGAGTAATAATCAATATCATGTTAGCAATACTAATAAAATATCATAAACATGTTCAAAAGGGATATATTATCCTGATACATCATGATTGCAAGAAATTACAACTACTAATAGAAAACAAAGGACATAAAAGTTTAAAAACACTAGCAAGGCAAAAACACCAAATATTTCACTTTCCCTCTCTCTATCTCCAATTGTCACCTATTAAGTAGAGGTGGCAATTGGGTCGGGTGGGTCGGGTTTGGATCGGGTTATTTGACATTTGCAAGTCGGGTTAGGTTATTTTGGGTCATTGCCTTGTTTGGGTCAGGTCAGTTCCGATTTGGGTCATTTCGGGTTAACTTAATTGGTAGGGTTGAATTGGTTTCAGGTCATTTTCTGGTTCATATGACTAGGTGGCTTCAACCCATTCGAGTCATTTCGTGCAATATGACGGGTTGGTCCCATTGGGTCCGAGTTGTTTCGGGTTAACTTGATGGGTTGGGTCATTTCGTGCAATTTGATGGGTTAGATTTGAGTAGTTATGGGTTAACTTAATGGGTCGGGTCGGGTTGAGTTTTGATGGGTTTAGTCAAATTTGGCTCCAGGTAATTATCATTTATTATATTGTAAATATTAGAGACAATTATAATATTACTATTGTAGATAAATGAATTAAGAATATTATATGTGCTATATTTTCACAAGTAAATGGTAAAGATATTTATAAATTCTAATGATAAAAAACATTACATGATTGAATCTAACAAAGATATTTATCATTTATTCTAATTTATTTGATTAAAATATTTAATTACTTAAAAAAGATAATTTTATAAAATAAAGGTGATTATAATATGACTATACAATGTATAATTATCATTTATTACATTGAAAATATTAGAGACAATATAATATTACTAGTATAGATAAATGAAATAAGAATATTAGATGTGCTTTATTTTTACAAATAAATAGTGAAAATATTTATAAATTTTAACAATAAAAAACATTATGTGATTAAATCTAATAAAGATATTTATCATTTATTTAATTACTTAAAAAAGATGATTTTATAAAATAAAGGTGATCATAAACATGACTATACAATGTATAATTATCATTTATTACATTTTAAATATTAGAAACAACCATAAGATTACTAGTACAGATAAATGAAATAAAAATATTAGATGCGCTTTATTTTTACAAGTAAAAAATAAATATATACATAAATTTTAACAATAAAAAACATTGTGTGATTAAATCTAACAAACATATTTATCATTTATTTGATTACTTAAAATATTTTATTAATTAAAAAATATAATTTTATAAAATAAAGGTGATCATAAACATGACTATACAATGTATAATTATTATTTATTACATTGTAAATATTAGAGAAAATCATGAGATTACTAATATGAATAAAAGAAATAAGCATATTATATGTGCTTTATTTTTACAAATAAATAATAAAGATAGTTATAAGTTTTAACAATATTATGTTTGATTACTTAAAATATTTAGAAATTTTACAAGTAAGAATATTAGATATTTATCATATATTATATTTATTTGATTACTTAAAATATTTGATTACTTAAAAAATATAATTTTGATAAAATAAAGGTGAGCATAAGCATGACTATACAATATATAATTTTCATTTATTATATTGTAAATATTAGAGACAATCATAAGATTACTATTACAGATAAATAAAATAAGAATATTATATGTGCTTTATTTTTACAAGTAAATAATAAAGATATATATAAATTTTAACAATATTATATTTGATTACTTAAAATATTTATAAATTTTAGAAGATATTGTCATTTGTCAAGTTAAATGAGTTTGCTAATACATAAAATATTTCATTTTATTTTATATAAAAACATGGAGTATTGATCAAAATGATTCGAATAATATATTGATACTTGTTACTTGTTATCTGGTTATGCATATCACGGATAATGGAATTAGAGAAAAAAATGTTAATTTACACAATAAGTAATAATATATAATATAATAAATAATTAATTATGTGTATAAGTTCATTTGATATTATAGGACATGTGTAAGTTGACAAGTTATGAACTTATAAAAGTAGTTAGGCAAAGAAGATAAAAGATATTAAACAATTATCTAATATACACCTTTACCACCAAAATTTCTCTAACTCATTAACCTCGTAAGTAAGTATTAATTTTGATTTCATATAAGCATGTAATTAAAAATATGTTCTTAATTGTTACTTGTTTATTAAATTATTATTATGACTTCTTAATGTTGTATTTTTTGTGTGGAAAAATTTATTAGGATATCATTAATAAATAAGAATGTCAAGGGTAAATGTATGAAAAATAAGTATAATTTATAAAATATTATATTTTTAAAAGCTTTAAATGAATAATAAAATATGTATAATTTATTATTATTATTATTATTATTATAATAGATTTTGATGTCTTGTCGGATCAGGTCAGGTCGACGCCAGGTTGGGTCACTATCGGGTCGGGTCTATGAAGGGTCATAGGTTGGAATCGGGTCGGGTTAATTTTTATAGGGTCAGTGCCAGATCGGGTCAATGTCGGGTTGGGTTGCTAAACTTTTTAGATTTTATAGGGTCGGGTCGGGTCAACTTTTGATAGCTCTACTTATAAGCCATCACACTATGACATACACATCATTAACTATGTCATCACCATCATCAATCATCTACAACATAACATCCAAAAAGTGTAATATCATTATACAAGTGCAAACTACACCTACTTATTGGAAATAACATACCCATATAACATGTATAAATATGCACTACAAAAATAGGAATACATGACAACTTATATATGGTTTTTATAACAAGAAAACCCGTATATAATCCACCAATGAAAATTTAAGAAATTTGAAAATATAGTTGAACTAAGGATGACAGTTATAAAATTATAAAAAATATTCATAGTTGTCCAAATAACTCCATTTTAAATAATACTATAGACAATAGTTATAGAGTAAAATTTTCGTCTAGAGTTTAGAGGGATTTTTTATTTTTTATTTCTAATGGATAATATAGATGGAAATTTACTCTATAACTATCATCTATACCTCAATCCATTTTTTTCTCCTTCCTTCACTTTGACATATAAATATTTTTACTTTCACCCATTCAATTAAACATAGAAGAAAGTACCTACAACGATGCGAAGGACCTCCACTAATTCTTCCGCTTTAAGCTTTATTTTTCAAAGGTTGTTGTTATATTTTCCTCTTCTTTTTATCTCATCCTTTGTATATTAACTTTAGGTATCCATTTTTTTTACCTTCATTATTAATTACATTTGCACAAAAACTCCATTCACCGTACTTTGTATTTCCTTGAAATATGCTTCCCAATCCATCTCTTTGCATATTATATAGCCAATAGAAAGCGGTTTTGAGTGTTTCTTGGAGTGTTGTTTATTATCCTATGGTTTTTGAATTTTTTTACTTATTTTATGGTATGCATGATCTACATGCTCTTTTATATGGCTGTTGCTACTATTTTATTAATAAAGAGGATAAAATATTAGTTGTTAATGGTTATTTGGTTACATGCTTTGTTACAATGTTGCTACTGATTTGAGTGTTTATTGGGTGTTCTTTACTACCATGTAGTTGAAGAATTTTTTAGTGTTTTTTTTATTCTTGTTCTTTGGTAAACTAATCAAGAAGAATTTATAGAATTTTTATAGTGATTTTTGTCATGCCAGCTTAGTGTGTGTTGGAATTTTAAAATATGGAAAGCGAGTTAGGTTTCGGGAATTTCTCTTACTTTTTTGTGTGAAAATAGGAAAAAAATTGATCAATGACTTATTAAAATCTAAAAATTTTGTTTCTTTGACAATTAATTTCATGCAGGTGGTATGGCATCTCAAAATGATTGAGTGGGAAAATGTGTCACAACAAAGAGAGGGAGGGCGCAAATGAAGAATCTATCTAAGTTAAGGTACAAGGGACTTATATCTATAGTTGGTAAATTCACTAATTAACGGGTGTCAATCAAAGAGAATATGACATATTGTGTAAGCTATATGAATGCGAGACCTAGAGAATGGTGCCTAATGAGATGAATGGCAAGTTATGGGCCGATATACATGTATATTAAGCTATTATGTTCCAATATTATATTATTATTTAAATTATATACTAATATGATTTATTTTTCTCATAATGTAAAGTGTTTTTGATTTACCTAAATACTGTAAAAAAGTTATACATCAAAAGAGTAAAAAATCTTATAAAGAATTTATGTATGATTTAGCATGTCATTACATGGTTTCTTAAGATGAAACTTACCTATCACAATCACCAATAGATTATTAGCATGTGACCATACCCTAGCAATGAGTTGAGTTTATTGAGTTAAAAAGTTAGAAAAAGATAAAGTATGTAATTCCTCGTATTATATGTTGTGCCGTAATTAATACTTGTAGTCATATCCGTTGATTTTCTCTATAAATTATATGTTTTAAATGATAAAAGAAGAGCCAAAAACAAAAAGATTCCAAATAATTCTTACCCTCACAAAAATTCGAGTGTTGGCAATAATGTGGTGAGAAAGGAGCTTGTATGAAATAATTTAGATCATTGTATATTAATTATTTTCAATTTCAAACTATAATAACTAAATTGATTTTTAACTTAATAGACTCCACAAAAATGAAGGTATTCCATATGTACCTCCTACATGAGTGGATGTTTGGGTGAGGGTTAGGGTAGAAAAGAAAATAGGAAAGGCCACAAATAAACCAACCTAACATATCTTTGATGAAATTGTAAGTATTTATCATTATACAATATTTTTTGAATATCATTTCTTATCTCTAGCTACAATCATTTCTCTAATAGGAGTAGTTATGGACAATAATAGAGCCATCGAGTGGCTGAAATGATGTCATTACTTAAGCTTTGGGGTCTAAGGAGCATGGTAGCTAAGTTAGAAGTCTATCACATAGTGCCACAATTTCAATTACTTTTGGATGACTTTATAGTTCTTACACTCCTAAGGAAGAGGTTAATCGTCTAAAAACTGAAGTGGAAACTTTAAAAACAAGCCAATCAAAGTTAATTACTAGCCATCGAAGGATTGAGGATAATATGCTAAAGTAAATGAATGAAATGTATATAGCTCAATGGTTGACATTATTGTGCCCACTCCTATTATGCACATCCATACTCCTACAACCCCTAGTATTAGACATATCCCCAAAGTACTTGAGGTAATATACTTTTATTTTAATTATTTTATCATTTAAAGTATATTTGTAGTTAAGATATATGAGATTAATGTAACTCTTGAATATAGGGTGAATATTTATGTGATCTCAAGATATTAGTGGAAGGGGTTTCCCAAGGAACCACTCATGTCTTTGCATAGAGATCATTGGAGCTTTACACAACTCGAGTCTCTCTTAACATCATCCATAATGAATATGCTTTCTTGAAGTTACCATTTGTGGTAGATAATGATTGTGATTGCCTATGCTTCGTTGGGGAGACGCTTGGATGGCCATGCTATCTAGTTATCCTCAAAGGTGCAATATGATTATTTAGAATGAAAGATGAATTAATTAATTAATTAGTTTCCTAATTATTATCTATTAACCTCCTTTTTTATTTTTTTACTAGGATGGTAAAATTTAATGGAGGAAGCTAAATCTTAAGGAGAAATAAGAGAAAGAATTAGAGGAGGCAAGGGATATATTGTGTGCAAGGCACAACACACCTCCTATCAATTATCAAGAATTGTCTCGTAGGATAAGGATGTATTTTGATGAGGTCTTGCGCACTCAAGATTTGAATATAGACATTAGCCATCAAGATTGTTTTTCAAGACCTAAAAGTTCAATGTATATATAGAAGATGAGGACTTAGTTCATTTTTTTGGCTAGAGACTGACTACAAATCTAATAAATAAAGGCATACATAAGGTATATTTACATTAATTTTTAATACATAGATGTATTTAACAATGCCCTCATTTGGTATTATTTATTTTCAATAATTACTTTTAGATTCAAATTATTTTTATAAAAGTACTTTTTAAAAAGTACTTTGGAAAGTAAAAAATATGTTTGTTTTTACTTTTGTTGTATAAGTGATTAATACTCAAAAATTACTTTTTATACTCTATTAGTATTTAGTTTTCATTTTTCTACTACAAGTTTACTTTTTATTTTCCATCTTCAATTTTTATCTTCCTATATCTATATCTTTTGGTAATAATTATTATATACATTCTTTAATAATAAGCATTTAAAATCATATGAAACATAAAAAACTTATAAAAAAAATATAAAAAGTATAAAGATATTATAAAGTACTAAAAATTATAAAATTATTAAAAAAAATATGAACAATCACTAATCAAAATTTATAAAATTTACTAACATCTAAAATTTAAATATTAATAATGTTAAAAGATTATATTCTGCGATGAACATTCGTACATTCACAATAAACATCATAAAATCAAACAGCTAAATGACGTGCATGATAAATACCATATGTAATCCTACACCATAATATTTTCATTTTTCTAACACCTCTACCCTCTACATGTTGTCCAATATCCCTATTTCTATTATTTTCTTCATATATTTATTTGCTATAAAAATCATCAAATATTATATCATCCATTCCATTCAGCCTAATAAAATTGTGGATTTTCATTGTTGCAATGACAATGAACATGTGTTGTTCCAAACTATAATTTGGCATCTGCCTTAAGATGGGAAAAAGAGCCTTCAAAACACCAAAGCAACGCTCAATCACATTTCACACTGACGAGTGTAAATAATTGAACAACTTCTCTTTTCCTTATGGACCACCAACTCTTTGAAATTCGGATAGATGATACCTTGTGTTCTTGAATGGAGCAAGATAGCCAGATGTATTGGAATAGCTTGAATCAACCACATAATATTTACCTGCATAAAATGTAAGTTCATATTATTCAACTATAATATTTTATACTTAATATATAAATTAATGTTCTATTTACCTCGATGAGGATGGGAAATTTTTTTGTTGGGATCTTGAATACAGTGTTGGAATATTCAAGAATCATGAGCCGACCCCTCCCATCTAGCTTCCATAAATGTGAAAAACATATTAAAAGAACAAACTGTCATAATATTTTAGGAACACACTCCTTTACGATTACGATAGGGCATTTGTTCATTCTTTGGAACACAAGCATCGATATGTGTTCTATCTATCGCTTCTATACAATCTTTAAAATAAAGCCAAAGTCTTGAATCATTAATTATCTCAAGAGGGACCTCGTCAAGGCTTTGATAAGGCCTTATAATCTCACCAGAAATCTTTGATATAGCAATTAAAACCTTGTTGAAATATCTACTAATGGTCTCTCCAGAGTTTTGAAATCAATATTGCACAACTCTATTCATTTCATTGTGACCAATTATATATATATATATATATATATATATATATATATAATTGTCAGTTGTTCTTCAACAATCACATTATAAGTCTCACTTAGCAACCTCCTTGATCTTAAAAAACTTGATAACCTTAGAAAAGAATCATTATTCATTCTAAATAAATCGTGACATAGCCTATCATGACCATTTAATATACGTTGGACAAACTAGTGACCTATTTTAGAAGAATCCAAACAAACTTTCTTCTCAATAGATGTCTTCTTTCTCTTTCACAAACGTCGTAGTATAAGTAAAAGTAGTAGTAGTCTTTTTTCTCGATCATCCATCTATTCAAAATCAAGGCATCACTTATATTATACATATACCCAATACATATTGAATTAATAAGAATGCATAAAATATAATCTTGTATCCCACTAAAATCTAATTCAAATTATATACAACAAACAACATTTACATTTTTCATCTAAAAACATGATTACTTCAGAGCTAATACAAGCAAACATGATATGCATTTGATTGATTGGCCAAAGTCTATCAAAGTTAGATATTTTAAGGAACGAATGATATAAATAAAAGTCACAATTCAAGAAAATTACATAAGTTCAACATAAAAAAGAGAATTTATAATTCATGGTTTTACAAATAGAAAATAATAAATAAATAAATAACTCAAAGAAACAAGTCTTTTACAAAATACCATAATAACCTAACATCCTTGATCAATTCTTAGATGGATCCCTTAAAGATTTCAACCAAACATTATGTTTTTGGGGATCCATATACATCCATATGTCTCTATTATTAGAATCCTTGAAAGCATTAGTACCGAGGATAAATAACTCATCAAAAATTTCATCAGCCATGGCATATAAAATAGCCAAACATTCTTTTATAGAGGGAGTTGGTGATGATTGAGGTCTTGACAGATGAGGATCATCATTAATCTTAAATGCAGATTCACACAATTGTAGCAACCTATTATCAAGCTTTTCACACTAGCTGACTCCTTTTTATTACAAGAACTAGCTTGTTGACTCTTAGAATGCTTGTTGCTTGACTTTTCCTTTTCGCATTTCTCACCATCTGAATTACTAGAATCACAACCCTCGATCTTAATTAATTTTTGGCATTTAGAAGGATCCTCATTACTTGTTCTTAACTCTTCATCATCCTTATCGAAACTTGGATGCGTCCTTTGAGATGGAGCCCATGAATGTTCTCCAGTTGCATGAGTACCACCAAAGATTAACCGAAGCTCATCTAAATGAGCAATTGGCTTGTTGCGAAAGTGTTTATAAATTGGGTTTTGCTAGAAAAAAAATCGAAATTATTACACGTTATATATAATAATAATAAATAAGTGAAAAAATATATAATTGTAATTTACCTAAATAAATATCTTCCACCTATCCTCCCCACAAGTGATTGCACTTGTTATTGGGCCTCTTCCAAATTCGGTTTCACTTTCAAGTTTCACCCTTGCTAAGTAATCTTTTCTTTTGTTAAGGTAAAATGATTTTTCACTTGAATTTTTTGGTATCGCAAATTCTCAAGCCTATTAAGACCATCAACAATATTGAACCATCCAATCTTGTTGAAACTTGAACTAGATCTATTGCCTTTCTTGACCTCCTCAACACATAATTGAAAAAAGGTTTGATGCTTTGATTTGGTCCAATGTGCAGTATCTGATGAAGATATCATAGATCCTACAAATATCATTTTCTCGTTGCTCTTACAACCTCCATATTATATATAATGCAATCGTTACTCTTTCGATTGATATTACCAAAATATATAATGCATAAGTAAGCTAATATGATAATTTTAATATGTTTGAGAGAGTAAGCTAATATGATATTAGCTAGCAAGTAATGCAATATTTTAAGTGTACATAATTTGGTTCTAAATTTAAACCTTATGAGAAAAAAGAGGATGAATATTTCCCTAAATTAAGGATTGAAATAAGGTGGATACTATATATATATATATATACACACACATAGATATAGATATCCAATAGATGTGTATATAAATATATTTAAATGGATATAAATACATATATGAATAGAAGAAAATACATGTAACACTTGAATATGAAATTTTTGTGTCTGTATATGTATTTATACTAGAAATTGAAATAAGGCACACTACTACGGAAACAGGAATTAATAACGGGACATTAATAATGGTGTTTCGAAAATCGTCGTCAAATCCGTGAAAATTAATGCGCGGGAATTTTTAATAACGGTTTTACGTAATAACCGTTATTACAAGTGCAAGGTAAAATTTTGCACGGGAATTTTAATAACGGTTGACCTAAAACCGTTATTAAAACATTATTTAATAACGGTTCGAACAAGAACCGTTGTTAAAATTGGCAAGGTTTTAATAACGGTTCCTGTAAGAACCGTTATTAAATCATCTTTTGATAACGGTTGTTGGAGGAACCGTTATTAAAATCTCCTTTTATTTTGTTCTCTTTTGTTTCCTGCCAAAAATTTCAGAGTCTGCCGCTTCCCTCTCGTACTCTCTTTCTCTTGCGAACCCTTACACCACCGCTCCAGCTCCTCTGAATTAAGGGAAACCGTTGCACCGCCATCTCTCCACCACCCCTCTGCCATTCTTGCGAACGTAGCCAGCATTTGTACCTTCGTCGTTGCCGTTCTCAACATGTACGTCGTCGCTCCCTTTACGTATGTGTTGTTCTTCCTTCATTGCTTAATTTGTCTCTACTGATATGTATATATATATATATAAATGCATGCATGTTGCACCGAAGAGGTTGTGTTTGATGTGTTGTTCGAAAATCTGTCGTTTGATGTTTTGGTGAAAAATTTTGCTGTGGCCTTTTTTGATTGTGGCCAGCCGAGACCTTAATATATATGTATATATATATAAATGTGTTTATAATCTATTTTATAAAAGTATGTATTATTATTTTAAGAGAATCCACAAGCCTAAAATATATATTATTATCATATGATATGTACGTTCTAAGTATAAAATTAAGGTGTATATATTTTTTTAGCACTCACATTATTATATATGCAAATTAAGGTGTATTTATATATTTTGTAAGACAGATGATCATGGGTTAGGGTTTATCGTTTATTATACTAAATATAAACTATGGCTATAAGGAAAAATCCTAAGGATAAGGGTATTGTGCATGGGGAAAAGTTGAGGAGGTTAGTTGGGCATCGGTGTTGTGATTGATAAAAATTAAATAGAGATGAATAATTGTGTATAATAATAATAATAATAATAATAATAATAATAATTAATCATATAGGATTTATTAGATTGTACTATATATATATATATATATATATATATATATATATATATATATATATATATATATATATATATATATATATATATATATATTATCTTATTAATATCTACTTGATTTTACTATGCGTAGGTTGAATGATTTGATGATAGTTTGATGTTTAGCCAGTTTGTTAAATATATAACTAAAGATTATGTCCTTATTTTAAATAGTTTGATGTTGTTAGGTTTCCATAGTTGGTTATGATCTGGTAGAATATATTTATGATTTGTCTAGCTAGTTGAAGATCAGTTTACATATTCTGTAATTTATATCCTTTTAATTTCGAGAACAACCTTGATGATAAGATTTAGTGGTTCTTATTTGTAGGTAGTGATCAGATGACATACCCTCCACTGTATTTTCATATGGCACCACATAGAGATGTACGGACTCATGTGATATGGTTATATGACGAGCTATGTCATTTGTATGCGAGTGGCTCATCCTATCACCCCTTCCATTTCAGATCTTATCACCTTCTGTTGACCCTGCCTCAGATAGAGTCATGGGCATCGGCTACGTCTACTTTTTTGCAGTGGTTTGTCTACCACACTGATGCACCACACCCGAGATTTATTGAGGGTGAGCTGTTTGCTAGAGAGTATGATAGGATATCGAGAGAACTGATGGTCATCGATGACGAGTGGAGGTATCATCATAGCTTGCCTCGGAGTATCCACCTCGGTTACCCTAGAGTATCCGTGAGTAGACTCTCATTTGATGATGTCAGGGATCAAATGATATATCGTGATGAGTGGACTTTTAGAGTTATAGTTTTTAGTCGGGCTCGACGAGGCTATCGGGGGATTTAGTTTTAGATATGAGTTTTTCGTTTTTTAGGTATTTGAGTTGTAGCAACATTTTGATGTATATAGTGCTGCTATTGCTTAAATCCTGTAGTATGCATATCTTTTGTAAATTGAACTATTAATTGTGTAATATTTTGCTACGTTTGTATGTATGCATATATATATATATAATGAACTCTTTGTAAGTATGAGGAGTTTCATTGATCAGCATTAATATAATTTTGGAAACTTGTTAGCATGATTCGTGTATATATATATATATATATATATATATAGAGAGAGAGAGAGAGAGAGAGAGAGAGAGAGAATAGCATGCATGATACATTTGAGATTAATTCTTTCTAAGCAAGAGTGATTTGAAAATTATTATACTTATAATTCAATTGATTTTTAATAATTACTTTCATGTGGGATATATCTAGATTCAAATAATATGGATCGGAAATGGTTGTCTACAAATCGTTTGTCTAGAGAATATAACGAAGGAGTGGAGTTTTTATCAAGTTTGCAGTTGAACATGCTCAGGACTCTAGTAGAATAGTCTGTCCTTGTTTGAAGTGTGCTTATATTCAGCGTGCTTATATTCAGCGTGTCAATGCTAATGATTTGAGAGATCATTTATTTGTGTATGGAATTGATACAAGTTACACTTGTTGGATATGGCATGGGGAAACAGAGTCTAAATATGAAAATGACGATGTTGGGAGGGATAGTAGTGGATCATCATTTGATAACTATGAGGGACATTCGTTAGAGGAGATGACTCAAAAGGTTGAGGAAAGTGTTCGGGATTGTCCAAAAATGTTTGAGAAGTTATTGAATGACTCGGAGAAACCTTTGTACGGTGATTGTAAGACGTTTACGCGATTATCCGCTACTTTAAGGTTGTACAACTTAAAGGCATGTAACGGATGGAGTGATAAGAGTTTCACAAAATTATTGTCACTTGTGAAGGATATGCTTCCTGATGATAACGTTCTACCCGATCGTACGTATGAAGCGAAGAAGATTCTATCCTCTATGGGCATGAGTTATGAGAAGATACATGCATGCCCTAATGATTGTATTTTATATCGCAATGACAATGCATCTTTGGATAGTTGTCCTTATCCTAAATGCAAAGCACCACGATACAAGAAGAACAAGGTGCCCACTAAGGTGTTATGGTATTTTCCTATAATACCAAGATTAAGGCGGATGTTTAATGATATTGAAGATGCCAAGAACCTAAGATGGCATGCTGATGACAAGATAGATGACGGGCTTCTTAGACATCCATCCGACTCTCCACAATGGATGACGATTGATGGGTTGTTTCCTGAATTTGGTAAAGAAGCAAGAAATGTGCGCCTTGCACTTTCTGCGGATGGAATGAATCCACACAATCAAGGCAGCTACAGTTTATGGCCAGTGATTTTGGTTATATACAATTTACCTCCGTGGCTCTATTTGAAACGCAAGTATATGATGCTGTCTTTACTCATTTCCGGGCCAAACCAACCTGGGAATGATATTGATGTTTATTTGGCACCTTTGATTGATGATTTGAAGTTCTTATGGGACATGGACGTTGAAGTATTTGATGCATATGGTCAAGAAAATTTCACTTTGAGAGCATTGTTATTCTGTACTATAAATGATTTTCCGGCGTATGGAAACTTGTCAGGTTATAGTGTGAAAGGCCATTATGCATGTCCGATATGTGAGGAGAATACTTCATTTGTTCAGCTAACACATGGCCGAAAGATTGTGTTCCTTGGGCATCGTAGGTTTTTACCAAAGAATCATCATTATCGTAGGCAAAGAAAAGCGTTCAATGGATTCCGAGAAGAAGGGCAGGCACCAATCCGGTTGACGGGTCGACAAGTGTGGTTGAAGATGAAACATTTGAGTGTCAAGTTTGGGAAGAAGAATAAAGATAAGCCTCCATCAGTTGGGTGGAAGAAGATGTCAATATTCTTCAACCTTCCTTATTGGGAATCTTTCTACGTGAGACATGCCCTTGATGTGATGCATATTGAGAAAAATATATGTGACAGTCTTGTTGGCACATTACTTAATGTTCCACGCAAGACTAAAGATGGGATAAATGCTCGATTGGATATGGAAGAAATGGGTATTAGACGGGAACTGACACCGCGAGACAACGGAAGAAGAACATATTTACCGCCGGCGTGTCATACTCTTTCCAGAAAAGAGAAAATTTCATTTTGTGAATTCTTGCACGGTGTCAAGGTTCCGGAAGGGTATTCTTCAAATGTCAGAAGGCTCGTGTCGATGAAAGACTTGAAATTAATTAACATGAAGTCTCATGATTGTCATATCTTGATGCAGCACTTGTTGCCGATAGCTATACGTGGAATTTTGCCAAAACGTGTTCGAATTACTATCACGAGGCTTTGTTGGTTTTTTAAGCCATCTGCTCTAAAGTTATACATCCTGATAGTTTGGACGCCTTGCAAAAAGGGATTGTGATTATTTTGTGCCAACTTGAAATGTATTTTCCACCGTCATTCTTTGACATTATGGTACATCTAACTGTTCATTTAGTTTATGAGATAAAGATGTTAGGACATGTTCATGGGCATTGGATGTACCCCTTTGAACGGTTTATGAAGTTGATAAAAGGTTATGTGAAGAATCGATATCGGCCATAAGGATGTATTGTTGAGAGTTACCTGGTGGAAGAGGCAATTGAATTTTGCACAAAGCACTTGTCAAATGCTGAAGCTCTTGGTATTCCTAAGTCTCGACATGCGGGCAAATTTGAAGGACAGGGTATTAGAGGCAGACAGCTTGGGCGTGTAGACCCTAACATGTGCCGTGCAGCACATCTATATGTATTACACAACAGTGATGATGTTCAGCCGTACATTGAAGAGCATATGACTTCTTTACGGATTGAATATCCATCCAAGACTGAGAAATGGATTATCGATAAACATAATATTTCCTTTATTGATTGGATAAGAGATCGCATCATTCCACTCATCGGTCATACACCAACTTTAATTTCCGAAACCCTGCATTGGTTGTCTCAGAAACCTCGTTATGAAGTTTTTCAATATACCAGTTATGTGATCAACGGTTGCACTTTTTATACAAAAGAACAAGATAGGAAGAGTACAATGCAGAACAGTGGGGTGACTTTAGTGGCTGAGGCAACGCATGTTGCTAGTGCGAAAGACAAGAATCCAACTTATGCAGATATGAATTATTATGGTGTGATTGAACATATATGGGAGTTAGATTACATTGTATTTAAAATCCCTGTATTCGGCTGAAGATGGGTTGATAACGGCAGTGGGGTTAGATATGAAGATGGATTCACATTAGTAGATCTTAATAGGGCAGGGCATAAACAAGACCCATTCATCTTAGCATCACAAGCGACACAAGTATTCTATGTCACTGACCCTGCTGATAACAGATGGTCTGTAGTACTATCTACGAAAAAAGGAAATGCCAATGAATGTGATGATGAAAATGATGCCAATTGGAATAACGAGTGTGTCTCAGCTGTGCAAGCAACTCCATTATTGAACGATGATGACAATACAATTAATGAGGAGGAAATATATGTCAGGGATGATCATCGTGAAGTAATATATGTATCAGATCCTGAATCTAATCCAAAAACAAGGGGGAAAAAAAGAAGGAAAAGAAGGCAATGAGGGTAATAATATTGTAACATATAATATCTATGTTGGTTTTTTTCAACTCAATTATGCTCAATACATAACATTCTAACACAATTTATTTATTGATTTCTTTTAGAGATATGGCCAATAAGAATATTGATAGGGACAGCAGTGATGAAGAAGGGAAAAGAGGGCCGACAATTATGAGAATCATCACAGATATGAGGAATAAAGGAGAACTGGTCGAGTTGGGATGGAATACTTACAATCTTCCCATTGGCCCTTATGCAGACATGTTTTTGACTTACATTTCACTTGTGACACGTAACCGTGTTCCTATCTCCTATAATAATTGGAAGCATGTTCCAACGGGTCATAAGGAGCATATTTGGCAGGAAATCACGGTAAATATACTATTTTATGTAATCATTTATGTATGTAAAATGTTATTAATTTTAATACATTAATATCGGTATACATTTGTATGTCTTACAATGCAAAGAGTATTTAATGTGCCAGAGAGTAGGAAGAAATGACTTCTTAGACATTGTGGGGAGCGTCTAAGAACATTTAGGTCATTTTTAGCTCGTCGAAAAATGTACAGAAAGAGTGATGGTTCTCTACGGCAGAATCCACCCAAACGATACAGTTTCATCGATCAAGAAAGTTGGAATCAATTTATTGCATATCGTCTTACGGGTGATTTTAAGGTATTTGTTAGATAACAATTAAATTTTTTTTATCGATCCAAATATTGTGCATAATATTGAAATAACTATCTCACTATGTTTTGGATGGTGACATAGGAAAAAAGTGCCAAAAATAAAGAGATTGCGAAGCAGAATAAATACCAGCATAATATGGCTCGCAAAGGTTATGCAGGCCTTGAAGAGGAGTTGGTATGTATTTTGTGATTTATCTATTTACAGCGTACTGACGAATTTTATAATATGGCTCACAAAAGTTTGTAGATATTTGGAACCCTGCTTACTTTTCTTTTAGAAAACTATTATATTATGCTTATTCATGTAAGCTAATTTTACATATATTATATACATTATAGGACAAACTTCAAGCGTCAGATGGTGAGGAGGGGGTAGACCAATATAACATTGTATCACAGGCTATAGGAATTGTAGAACACCCTAGAAGACACAGGGGTCTTGGATTAGGTGTTACGAAAACGAGCGTACGTGGTCGATCTCGTGGTTCTCGTACCACTGATGAGCAAGTCGCCATCCTTACACAGAAATTGAACGTGGCATTTGAACGGATGGCAACAATGGAGCAACAGTTGTCATTTATTAAATCTCAAGGGTATAAGCCATCTGATTTAGTCGACCATGATCAGCTTCACATACCTAATGTAAATAGTGTCAGAGACAGTTGTGAAGCTGATGCATGTCTTTCTTCTCTTTCCGAGGTAAGCGTTACATAACTTTGAATTGTTATTAAATGTATTCGGTGTCATAAATAATTAATAACGTGTAATATTTTTCGTTTAGGGTTTGCATAAATGTGACTTGTTAGCGAATGATCTTTCAACTCTTTTGGCGAAAGAAGGGTCCACATCAGTCACAGTACCAAAATGCAAACTGTCCACGGGTACAACTTAGCCCTACTTACAAGGCCGGTGAGTATTGATACTCCAATCATTGGTAGTGCGCCCTTGCCTTATTATAAAGAGGGCGATGAGGCAGCCACAGTGCTAGAAGCTCATGGAAGCTTCGTGCTTTGGCCTGTGGATCAGATACGTCTCACTACTGAAGAGGTATTGACATTCAATATCTTCATTAGACCTAGTTTAGTAGTTACATTGTTTATACCTTTTTCATATATATATGCTCAATACATATTTTGTTTATTATTATTATTATTCAAGGAATCAAAGAAGAAGACTGCTCCTGCTAGTAAAACTAAGAGAGGTACTAGTAGAACGAGCAACACAAAAGAGGGTGCTGCCAAAGGAAAGAGAGCTAAATCTAAAAAATCAATTGCCCCAAAAAAGATTCGTTCTTCGGAAATACGCCAACCTCCACCAACATTAGCTTTATTGTATTTCTATGCTCAAAACTACCTCGGAAATAATTATATTTTCATTTATTGTCATCCTGAGTATGTTGGAAGGGACGATGCTACTTACATGGTATCGACAGCTGACATAAGCGACATTTATAATCAGGAATGGATGTCAACCACGAGTGTCGCCGTTTATGTCACGTAAGCATTATTTCATATTTCAGATTTTAGTACTCGTGGAGACATAGAATTTTTACGACCTCTTAAGCTTATATGAGTTATTAGTTATTAACAAATATCCATTATTATTGTCGTCCATATATAGGTTGGTAGCTAGTCGCGCTGCGTTGGAGGGAATGATGTCCTCTATTGTTTTTGTGTGCCCTTACTACATAGCTGACAGTAGTACAGTAACAGAGGGTAGGCACATAAATTATTTAGCGGATCGCATTTTGATTGAGGGACACAACAAGCTCTATCTCATTCCTCACCTCGCAACTGAACATTGGGTTTTGTACGCCGTCCGACCTGATCTTAACAAAGTTTATGTGTTTGATTCCCTTCGAACATATGACGTGCCTTTTGAGGTCGCTCGTCGTGGTGGGAAGGAATTTATAGACAAGTTAGTATATTTTTCACTTCTTACTTCATTAGCTTATTTATACATATATATATTCTACTTTCATTATTTGAGATATATATACTTACAATATTATGTATCCAACTCTATTTATTAGGGCACTACAGACGGCATATCAAAGGAGAGGTGGTAATGGTGTCCCAGACCCAAAGAATCTTCAATATGAGCCTATCATGGTAAGTAGGAAGACAACTATTTTGTATTTTGTTTTAATTCAAATTAATATATAATAGTTAGAGAGATAATTGAATTCATTTGACAGTGTCCACAATAGCAAAACGGCGATGATACTATGTATGTAGAGCAATGGATCTTATAGTCCAGAATAGATCGGTCAACATAGATCCAAGCCATGTATGTTTGCTTTTCCATATTTTTCTATTAATGAATCATGACATATATATTTTTGACCTAATGTCTAACTGTATATTAATTGAAACATGGGTGTTGTAGTTTTTCACCGATGACTATGCACGAGGCCAGCAATATAATGTTGATGAAATTGATGAAGTTAGAGACCAATGGGTCAAGCACGTGCACTCATTCATTCGGTATTAGGTAGTGATCTATATATTCTACATGCATTTTCAGGTTTGTATTTTGTCTACATCTTTCGGTCTTCCAGCCTAGATCTGTGAACTCTTTACTTTGGGGTGTAGAGCTACCAAATTGTGGTATGCCCACTAATTTTTATTCCTAAGTATAGTTGGTGTATTGATACATGCATACCAATTATAGATTGATTGAAATTATGGTGTGATACCCTGCTGGTATGAATTGATAAACATTGCAGATTTGGTAATTGTTTGAACATACAACTGTGTATGTGGGCGGGAACAAAACAGAAAATTCTAAAAAAAACATATACTTTTAATAACGGTTCTATGAGAAACCGTTATTAAACACTGAGGTTTTAATAACGGTTTCCCATAGAACAGTTATTAAAGCATCGGTTTTAATAACGGTTTTGTTTACGAACCGTTATTAAAACTCCTTATAATCTGATATTTATGCGCATTTAATGCGTATTAGAGGGTTTAATAAACGCATAATCAATGTCCGAAACGGTAATTCGATGATGTTTTAACAACGGTTTTTGTATTAACCGTTATTAATACATGGTTTTCAACAACGGTTTTTTCTGATAAACCGTTATGAAAACCTTATTTTTAACAACGGTTTACAGCGAAACCGTTATTAAAAGCTCCATTTTTAACAACGGTTTTTAAGTAAAAACTGTTATTAAATATGAAGTTTACGGACATATTCGCGGGTTTTTGTGTATTTTTCCTGACGGTTATGAACCGTTATTAAAGATATAATAACGGGCGATTCAATAACGGTTGAAAACCGTTATTAAAACTGAAATATAACCGTTATTAAAAGCCTTTTCCGTGGTAGTGGCAGGTAGTATCCAAAATTCTCTCTCTCTCTCTCTCTCTCTCTCTCTCTCTTAGGCTGTAAATATAGTGTATGATAGAACAATGAGAATGTCCAGATACTAGCAATCTAATAGAATTCATTAATTTTCTTTCAATTTTGCACAAGCAAAGAAAACTTTAACTTTTTAGTTTATTTTATAAAAAAAATAGTTAAATTTATTTAGGATGAAGACTCGGGAGAGTAACAAATTGGACTGTGCATTAATTCTTTTACATGATTCTTCCACTAACTACTGCATAAAACTTTCAATTAGACTGAGACTTTGCCTTCAATTTTACACGAGCAAGGAAAACTCTAGCTAAAAGAATTATTAGTAAGCAAAAGAGGAAGGTGAGTAGGAAAGGTTTGAAGAATTATTGGTCTCAAGTGTGATAGAGATATGACCTACCTCCCCCTCCCCCCACCCAAAAAAAAACTTACAGAATTTTCCAAGCATTTGAGGATGTGATTTTTTTTGGTTAGTCTATTAGGCTACAAACATAGTGTATGAAAAAATAGTGAGAACGCCCAGATACTAGCAATCACATAGTGATTGTAGAGGCACCTGGAAACTGAAGTGATTTAGATCTCATATTTCCAGAGCTTCCACATTGCAAGGATCTAGCATGATTACTAATCCTAAATAGGTATATGTGACAATGCTTAAGAGCTTAATGGAAGGAAAATCATTTGGCCCTCTCATCCACAAGACTAGTGGAAGAAGCATACTAGATAGAGGAGAGTGATATGCATGATAAAGTACCAGTGCTTACACTTGGAATAAATTGACAACCACAACCTATTTAGATTGACATTTATAGATTAATGGGACACAATTTACTACAGTAGGCATAATCCAAGAGGATGTAGTTTGTAACATGCAAAAACAAAGATAAATTCCGAGTATTAGGCCTATATTTATCTATAGACAGAGTGGACCTTGCCTCGCCAGGTTTCGTGTGAATTGCCTCTAGAAGAACCTAACGTCTATCAGCCAAAAATATAGGACTTCAATTTCAAAACTTAAAATCATCATGCTTGCCTCACTAAAAGGATAATGACGAAGAAGCAACAATTCAGATATGAGTAGCAGGAAATGAACACAACGAAATCTATTCAACTATTGATGAAGTGCATTAAACAACTAAATATCCGAGAGATCCAAATTAGCACCCCTTTCAGGTTTTAGCTTCTCCCTCTCCAACTCTCCCCCTCCCGGCCTATCATTGATTACTTATATATATATATATATATATATATATATATATATATATATATACATATACATACATACATACATACATGAAGAATTCAAGCCTTGAAACATTTTACTATTTTGGAATATCTGTTTATCAAGTAGGTATAATGACCACACTACCATCTCAACGCCATTCCATTAACATGATGGAGGTTAATGGCACACAAGCACTAAACCAGGACAACATATCCTCCGATGAGCTCCCGAGGCCACCGGCACACTTCAAACAAAAACTTGGCCCTTCCCTCCAATACAGAAGAAGCGGGAGAGGAGGGAAATGTCTGGGCATGTTTATAGCAATGGTTCCAATCCATCCTCAACTGGAAAAAGAAAGAAAAACCTTTGCAATCCATCCTTCAAACTCTCAAAAACCTTCCTGACCTTTCCCTAACCCCAACCTCCTCCTCAACTAAGAAAAGAAACAAAAAACAAAACCAACAAAATCGAAGACGATGAGCAGGAGATGGAGAAGGCGAGAATAACAAACCTGGAATTTGAAGAGGACCAGAAATCGAAGTCCAACAATTAAAGATCTGTATCTTGTGAAGATCAAGTGAAGAGCGACGTCAGATGGAAGCAAAAAATGGTGATGACGACCGTGAGCATCAAAAATGGAGAAGGCAAGCAGCAGAGACAGAGGACGCAAGCGGGCATGTTGGCCTTAGTCGAAAACTTTTTCAACACCCTATAGAGCAGAGAAGTAGAAATGGAGAGAAAACATAGAGGAGATTGAGCCAAAATAAACCAAACAATGGTAAGGGATGGGGACAGGAAATGAGTCTTAACATGAACAACTTTTTTTAAGCCAATATCATACCGCTTGTTATAGAAGTTATTTTAGAAAGTAGGTAAAATTTACTTTTGATTAATTACTTATAGAAAGTGATTTTTATTAATTAATTTTTTATAATAATTTTTTAGAAGTAAAACAAACACTTATTTTAATCTAAAATTACTTTTATAAAAAAACTACTTATCAAAAATTAAACTAAACAGGCCAATATTGTTATAAATTTTAAATTATTACTATCACATAATTATTTCATTATATGTTTTTAAAAGATAGAATTATATATGAAGACGATGACCACAAGTATGGATTCTTATTCCCCTAAGTGATATCCTATGGGGCCTTCGATTAATGGGTGGATTATGTCATCCAAGCAATGAGGGTATCTTTGCATTGTTTTATTTTTGCACCCTTTTCTTTTAATTCACATCGAGATTTAATCATTTAAGATCCATAAGAAAGGTTGGCATTCTATAAAAGGTTATTGATAATTAATTAATTGATTTATAAATTTAATAAATTTATTTCATAGAGGCATATAATTAACATGTCTTTATGAATTAATTAGTTCATATAAGCAATATCTAGAGAAGTAAAAAAAGAATGACCTAGAGTAGTACATAGATGGGATAACATGAAAGTGTGTAAGAAATATACTTTCTATATTTTAATATTATTGTTTAGTACAATTTTAACAAATTAATACATGCATTTTACTAAATTTAGTGTCAAAGATAAGAAGGTAATGACATTGTTGGCTATTTTTTCATAAAATATATAAGAGCTACAATTGCAAAACAATAGAGTAGAGATTTCGAGGTATGTACTGATCACCATATATATATATTGTTACTTGATGCAAATTGTGTTCCTTTTTTTTCTTTGGTATATCAACATGATGAGGTGATAGCCACATTAATAATGTTAGAAAAAAGTGGAACTAAATATTTATAACCATCAATGCTTATGTATGAGTTTTGTATATATGATCAAGTATACTTTATTATTTTTCGTTAATGTAAGTGCCTTTTTTCTTATGTAGGATAATGTATATACTTGATTATTTTTTTATAGGCGTTAATTTATATATATGTGCATGGAATACAAAACATTGATGCGTATGTATTAGTTTTAAATATTTGTATACAAATTTTGTATGTGTGCTCGGAGAAAATATTGTTATATTTATTTATTTATTTAAAAAAAAAGAGACGCTATAGATAACAGTTTTAAACTATAACCACCAGCTGTACTAAAACGGGATGCTTTTAAAAAAAATTCTTAGGCTATCGATGACTATTGTAAATTAAAACTGACATACATAGCCTTTGAGGGAAGTTTTAAAAAAAAATTGCTAAAAGGAATGGATGGCATTTATAAATTAGAACCACTATAAATAGTGCACTTTGAAGTGCAGTTTTAATTTAAACACGATGTTTATGCCTTCGTGCATTTTTATGCACATTTTATATATTATTTTATTAGCATATTGTAGCCTACACAATTATTTGTTACAGTTGTCTATTATCGTTTTCCACCATTGTTTATGGTTGTTTTTATAGTGATGTAAAATAAACCTATGCTAACATAGGGTAAGGCTCATAAGGACATGCTCATTTTGGTAATACATAGACACATGCTAACATACAACACATGGGCACATACTCACTACAATTGGTGTGACATACTTGCATTGCACAACTAATACCATCTCTAAAAACAATAATCAATGCCACCTAATGAATTCGTATTATTTATATATGGTTGGTGTCATTATCCATGATAGGTACAAGCATGGGGCTACTACTTCCCTGGCTCAAGACATTAGTGTCAAGGGGATTATACTAGAATATTAATTCACAAAATAAGCATTTCAAAAACCATAAACGTCTATGATTAGGAAAAATATAGGATTTTGTCCTACCTTTCAAACACTAGAACCAAGGGGATTATGTTGGATCTCCTATATCCACCACACTTGTAAGTCTAGGCCTAGAGACATACATTTAATTTTAATCCTATTACACCTGCCACCCTTCCATGAGTGCCTAAGAGATTCTAGGTTTGAGGTATCAAGTAAGTGTGGCAAACTAACCTAAAGTATCCATACTCAACAAAGGTATCTAAAAATATTTTCAACCATTATCAAATTTCTTATATTTAATTATTACATGCCAAATATAATAAAAAGGTGAATGTCTAAGATGAAACACACAAACAAAAACCAAAATTATAGTAAACTAATAAGGTTAGCCCTTATAAATCAACAACGTTTTCCTAAGAGACTAGTAAGATGGTCTCACAAATTAGTTGATTGGTTTGGGAACGATAACAAAAAAACAACTAAAGCAAAATGGGCAAACCAATCGACTAATTTAGGGTAATTAATCGACCGGTGAACTAGTTAACTAGTTAAGACCTTAATCATTTGACTATTATAGGGTCAAAATCAACATAACATTCCAACTTAACCAGTGGATCGGTGAATCAAAACAGGTTAACTTATTTTCCCCTTACCAATTTATTGGTTTTACTAGAAGAAATGGATCATGATACATGAAACTAACTCAAATGAATTACCCAAGAATCCATGCATCTTTATCATGATCTTAAACATAACAATTTCATATAATAATCCTGCTAACATGATGCATATCTAAAATCATGCTTGAAATTCAAACCAACTATCATGCTTCATAGTCCATCAAAATCCACAAAATAACTAAAATGGTTGGACATGCTCACCTACTCCAAAACTTCATGCTACACATATGCATCATGTTTAATCATGAAAAAACATGAAAGAACATACATCATGCTAAGCTCAACTTCAAACACAATTTCATCATATATTAGCCAAAATATATTTAAAAAAAAATACTCACATACTTGCACATACTCAACTAAAATACCCAAAATGTATACAATCATACTTACATACTCATGCCAAAAACTAAATACATTCATGCTTCCAAAATGGAAAGAAGATAAAACATAAAACATAAAAATTAACCATATATTAAGGTATGTTTGCAAAAATTCTTCTTGGAAAGAAGACCCTAGCTTGATGGCCAACCTACTTAGTCTTCTTTAATTCCTAGGTAAAATTAATAGTTTAAATTAGTAAAAAAAATCATCATAACTGATACAAAACTCACAAAAAATAGTAGGAAAGAGAACTTTTTCTCAACCTCAAACCAAGGTTGTGAATTCTAAGAAGAAATAAAATAAAGAATCTTCAAATCTATCTAAATTTTAATTCTTCTTCAATAAAGGAAACAATGAAGGGTTAAAAAAAACATTAAGAAGAAGAAAAGCTAAGGGAAGTCAAACTCAGAAATGGAGGAACAACAGGCGAGAGTCTTGGTTCAAGGAGAAAAGAAAGAAAGGAGAGAGGAAGAATGAACAACACTAATTAGGTGAAAAAAGAGAGAATTCAAAGGAGGGTATTGTGTGCTAATGAGAAATGAGTCAATAATGAGTGCTTTTGGGAGCTTGTTGGTTTCCCAAAAGGGAAGGGCAAAGATAGGTGGAGTGTGGACTTGAGGTACACTACAAAGTTCAAGGTGTAAGGCACCATCATAATGAGGTGAGGAAGATTGGTAGGAGACTTAGCTAAAGTAAAAAAGGGACATATAACAACAACAACCGCATTGATCTAGGAGACAGAGGAGAGAGGGAAAGAGAGAGAAAAGTGAGGGCAAGAGAGGTGTTGAGAAAAGTACATCAAAAGTATTTTGGAAGATTTTTAGTTAAATTAAATACAAAATAATATAAAAATAATCCCAAATTACCAAAATATATTTATTAGCAGAAAGAGATACTAATAAGAAGTTTACGATATCATTTGACCAAGAATTGAATAAACAATAAAAAAATCCCCATCAATAAAACCAATTAACTAGTTTGGAAATACAAATTGACGGATTTTACTATTTGATTGGTTTTCTCTAACTAGTTGACTAGTTTTTCTTAGAAGGCTACCTTTGTTTCTTGATAATCAATTGAATAATTTTATATATGAATAGTCAATTGGTTTATCTGAAACTAACATTTTCACAAAAATTTCAAGCACTTCCTAAAATTAAATCCATTTTATTTTATATTTACATAATTCAAATACATTTTGATTATTTTTTTAAGATGGGGTATTACAAATTGTCTCTTCTATGTATATAGATATATATAGTAGATGAGATCTAAGGTATTTGAATACATGTTTTAACCGTTTAGTTGTTGCATGACAAAAGTTAATCTGAAGGAAAAATTGTTTCGAATTTGCTCTTATAAATGCATAAACAATTTTTAATTTCTTATTTGTTCTTTTTAAAGCATAAACATTTGAGCTTTGCCTCCATCAAGGTATAAACATTCAATTTTTATTCCCATTAGGACATAAACATTTAAAAAAAATTAAGATAGTTTCAAACATTTAATTGTTGAATAATAGAGGATTATTAAGCCTAAGATTGGATTATATTCATAATTTTAGAAATGTTTATGCTTTACTAGGACAAAGTTTCAAACATTTATGTTTTTACAAAAAAAAAATCAAAAATATGTATGCCTTTATTGGAATAAATCTAAAATGTATATATATTAAAATTATTTTCTTTATTATATGAAAACATTTTATCATGCAAAGTGAAATACTTATTGGATAAACCTAGGTGTATGCAGATTTATGCACCCGACTTCCACCTGAGCAAAAAGAAAAAAACACCAATATTAGAGTGTGAATAGTAGATTTTTTAAATGACAGTTATAATCACCATAAAGATATGTATATAATCAATGCAGTAGCTAACATAATGACCACATATATTTACATAATCACCGTTATAGCATATATATCACCATAGAAATATACATAATAAGCACAATAGCTAACATAATCAATATAAAAAATACAAAAGAATTATAGTAGTACATATAATTCCTATAGAAATTGGCGTCATATAATGGTAGAGATAATTACCATATAGATATGCATAATGAGCATATGTTGACATAATAACCACATAATTGGACATAGTCACCGGAGTAGATCACACACGGTCAAAAAAATCAGCATTGTAGCATACACAATCACCATAGAAATACACATAATAAGCACATAAGCTTCCATAATTAGCATAAAAAATACATAACCGTATTAGTGCACATAATTTATATAGAAATAAATGTCACATACTAATAGAAATAATCACCATATAGATATTCATAATTAACATATAATTTGACATAATCACTACATAGAAGTAAAATAAAAAAAATACTTTTTTACGTCAAAAGCATATCAATATAGACTTATGTTTATACAGAAAAAGATTACAATAGTTATGATATATATTTTTTATTTGATACTTTAAATTAAAAATAAACTAATTTAAAAAATATATATTAAAAAACTGACTTTATCCATACGGTGCACCGATGAGGATAATTGAGTAAAGTTTAATTCCTCCTCACCTCCGCATATAACAAGGGTGAAGTGATGAGCCATTAACTAACGTAATAACTAAACCATTACTTTCTCCATCTTTTCACTTGTCATGGTAAATCCTCCGCTTGTAATCGAAAATTACATCTTAAATTTGCTATGATATTGATGCCACATTCAGTTACATGATATAACTTCAATCATCATAGAATCTCATATTGTACAATGACGAGATCGACGGATGACTTGAAAAGATGGAGATCGAATAAATGCACGGGGCATTCTCAAAGCTACATTTGCTCTTATACGCTGTTCTCTTTAATTTTGCATGATTTTTTTAGAGTTATTCATAGCAAGTACTCATATCTAGTGGATCGAATATTCATTTTGCATCTCTAAGATTGAATGTCTAATGTTTTTGAATATTAAAACATATAGATGAGATCTAAACTAAATATCAGATATAACCATATGAAAACAAAAATTGTATATAAATTAATTCTCATATGTATATTGATATGAATCTCTTATTTTATCTAATAAAATATAAAATATTATTATTAATTTTTAAATGATAAAGATAAATAATATTTAAAAACTCAATACTAGATATCACATATATCCATGTGATATTAACGATAGTATATAAATTAATATTTATATCTATATTCATATAAGTGTCATATTTTATTTTAAAAAATTATAATAATATTATTAAAGATTAAATTATAAAAATAAATAAAATCTAACACTACAAAAACAAAAATTTATGATATATTATCGAAATCATTAATAAAATGCCAAACATTTCCTTGGATATTCTAAAATTTGGTTATTCACTTAGGAAAAAACCAAATCAAATATCTTAATTATGCGATTAAATTTTTTGAATATCAAAATTTTGTAAAACCCTAGAATTTTCCAATCAAAATTATCTTCAAGAAGTGGTCCAACCCTATCCCAAAGCTCTCTTCTTTTTTTTCTTAATTTATATAACACAATAGTATGAGCATTTTTATTAATCTTGAGGGTATTATATGGTACATGGGATTCATTGCTTAACATTGTTTTGGGATTTCATATAACCAAGGATTTTTATTAAGGTTTTTTAGCAAGGTTTCTTAGTTACATGGTTTCCTACTCCCATTTGTGCTTTTGTGCTCCATTTCCCAATTCTAATGAAGTTTTTTTTATTCCATGGTTAGAATCTAAATAAAATTATAAGGGATATAAATAAATTTTGTGTTATAAGAAAAAAAAAACATGTATCTCTTCATGAATCATCGCACTTAAATATAGTGCATAATAAGTTCAATATAATATTCACTTCATACAATTAGAAGTACTTGTGGTGAGCACATTCATCTAAAGATCTCTTATCATATTGATGAAATTATATTCTAATTGTTGATATTGGATCCTAGATGTTTCAAGTTAAACTTCTTTCTCTTAGTATTGTATATACTAATATCAGTGATTTATAAAGATACCTATATCTAGGTTTGAACTAAAAGTATGTTATGAATATTTTCAGAAGAAAAAAAATCAAACTTTAAAAGACTGAGGCGCTAGTTTCTTATATTTCAAGATGAAATATGCTCTTAAATCAAACATGGTTGGCACTTTTTGTTTTCATTCGCATAGTAGAGTTTTTTCCCCTGCTTGTAATAAAGAACTATAGCCTAACATTCACACAAGCATGTCTACGGGTACAACTAGGGATGGCAATGGGTCTCGGACCCGACCCAGACCCGCTAGACCCGTCTCATTTTTAGCGGGTCTGGGTCCATGATTTTTGGACCCGATGGGTCTGGATCGGGTCTGGGTCCACATATATCTTAAAGGGTCTGGATCTGGGTCCCGTTTTAGACCCAGACCCGACCCGCTAGACCCGTTTAATATACATATGTGTGTGTGTGTATGTATGTATACATATATAAATACATACTAATATTATGCTTGTCATTGTTGTCTTAATCTTATATAAGCTCCTTATTTATTTTTTTTAATTTTATTTTTGTATACTTACTTTATAAACAATATGTATAACATTGTATTCTAAAAGTTAGGGATATAAATAGGGCGGATTTTACTCGAAACCCGACGGATTTTGTCCGACGGATATGGATAAATGAATATGGATATGGATATGGATGATGGAAAAAAAATACCCGTCGGGTTCAAGTACGGATACGGGTATGGTGTATCCGTATCAATATCCATACCCGTTTACCCGATATATAATTACTATTTTACCCTTAATTTTAAAATAAATATAGTATAAATTAAAGTTAGAATTATCATTTAGCTTAACTATAAATGGGTTTATCTGTCGGGTGATAGATTTATCCATCGAATAATATCCATTAACGGATAAACGGATAATCCGTCGAGTAACGGATATCCAACGGATATGGATATGGATATATTACCGGATATGGACGCAAGTACGGGTGCGGATTTGGGTACGGATTTTCTTATCGAATACGGATACGGATATGAGTATACCCGCCTTGAACCCGCCCTATTTACATCCCTACTAAAATCATTAAAACACCATTTGAAAAGTTAATATAACTATTTTAATATATTTATTTTTTCACTTAGATGATTTTTTTAACAAAAAAATACATATTAAGTTATATAAAACATAAATGTACATAAATGTATTTCTATTAGCATAGATTATTAATTATTTTTTAAAAAAATAACCGGACCCATTTAGGACCCGTTTAGGACCCATTTACCCGCTAGACCCGATGGATCTGGATCTGGGTCTGAACTTTTAAGACCCGACGGATCTGGGTCGGGTCTGGGTCTAGGTAATATAAACGGGTCCGGGTCTGGATATGGCTGGACCCGGTCCAGACCCGACCCATTGCCATCCCTAGGTACAACTATAGTGCATCATTTATACCAATGGCTCACGAGGGAGCTGAAAATAAAAAATAAAAATAGTTTTTTTTAAATATAGCGTATCTTTATGAATATTTTAGGAAAAAAAGGATAGAAAATAGAAAAAGGATAAACATATTAATGATGATAAAATATCATATTGACAAAGTATTCATGCACCATATATTTGTGCATCAATTTTTTTGTTCACTCACTAACTAGAAGATAGAGAATTGCATGGCGTTTGACAAACTTTCTAAGCTTGATGGCAAAAAGGCATAGGTATTACAGTGTATGATAAAGTAGGTTCTAGTAGTTGTACATGACAAAAATATAACATAATTTTAGTTGGCAATATCTAATGAATCCTTAGGCCCTTAAGCAGTGGCGGAGCTAGAGTTTTGGATCCATGGTGTCCCTATTATATTTATTCAGTAAATAATATACTAAAATAGATATTAAAATAAAATAATATTTTTAGGTGCTTAAATAAATTCGCTCAAAATTTTTGGAAGTTGGTAACACAATTTAATGAACAAAATTAGATTTGTGGTAACTATTTTTAGATCGACTTGAAAAGTATCGTTGCATCCTAAATTAAGTCATTAAATAATTTAATGAATTAACTAAGAAATTTACTAAAAGTTAATTGATTATATAATTTTATAACAAAATAATTAAAAAACTAACTAATAAAGTAAACAATTCAATCTATAAATCTAAAAATTTTGATTTCTACATTCTAATTTGTATAAAATAATTCTGATTTCTACCAAATTAATTAGGATTTCTATAAATTAAAAAATTAATCAATTAATAAGATAAATATAAAAAGATTAACTACTAATTTTACAAACTTATAACTAACACTTTAAGTATTTAACTAACAATTTAAATAACTAAAAATTAACTAAAATTATGCCTGTGGGATGTGGCTACCTCATCTCATCGGTTGCAAGAATGTAAGTTGGAAAGAAATAAAAGCAATAGTAGGCGGCAACCAGCACTCCAGCAGGTAGCAGCCGAGCAGCTGTGTAGAGAAATATGAGTAGCAGTAGCCAGCAAGTAGCAATCGAGCAGTGGGCAGGGTCCGAGCAGGGTGGGGCGGTGACGGTCCGGCGGGGCAGCGAATGGACGAGGTAAAGGAGCAAAGAACTAATGACAGTGGTGGCCTGCAAGCTGCAGCAGTCGCAGACAAAAGTGGCGAGCTCCAGTGGTCTAGTCTACATCGACGGCGTTGAAGGAAACAGGAGATAGAGATCTGGTCTACTGCACTGTGCTGTGGTCTACGTCGGGCAGTCAAGGGCAATAGAAGGAGTAAAGAGACGAAGGGCCGAAGTCTCCCAGATGGCCAAAGGTTTGGGAGAAAAAATAATCAAAACGATGTCGTTTTGATTGCACAAATTAATAACAAAAGTAGTCATCTACGGGATTTGATCCCAAGACATTACGTTTAAAATATGGGGACCTAACCGTTCATCCATTATAGTCTTTTGATATGGTGTCCTACCGATGTAATATATATTTATTGCCTAAAAAACAAACACCTTTTATATCTTACCGCCCGGGCTCCGTGGTGTCCCGGGACACCGTGTGTAAGCCCTGGCTCTGCCACTGCCCTTAAGAATGAGAATAACCAATCACGCAATAAACCATCCCATAAAAGTCAAAACTCTTTCTTACCACTTAAATAGTTTAGCTACAAACTCACAATCCTCCGAGTCTAAATTAATGTGATTTCATTCCTTTTTGAGTTTATTGGACTTTAGTTTAGGTGCTTATTATTTGGCGAGAGTGTACCCCATTGATGGACCTTTACTACGTCTAGGGCGGCAAGTGAGCTAAGTCATTTCAATTTTTTAAGTTATCCCACTTTTCATAGAGCATTGATTAAGTTATTCTTTAATATATTTTTTTGGGGTTTTATTTTCTACAAAATTATTTTGTGGTAAATTATCTCTCTTATAGGTTACTCTCAAATGTCAAGTCAATGTCATTACAACTTTAAATGACATTGCACCATTCTTCATGCGTTGTTTTTGTTGTAACAAACTACATATATCCATGGAAGTGCTAAAACTTCTTTACTAGAAATAAAATTAGAAACTACAACATTGTGATTATCCAATTCAATTATTTGATCACCATTCTACCTTTGTTCTTGACCCTATCCCTACAACAAAACAACCTCCTTAGATAATATATTGTAGGTCCCATATTTGACGTATAAGACCTAACTAAATGTAAAAAACCAAACACCTACCAACACTTATACAACAATACACATGCAATCTATTGGTATATACAAGACAAACCAACACCAATAACTATGCAAAGTATCATAAACAAGAAGCTAAGAATTATAAAGATTGAATCTCCATTACTAAACCTCAAGTAATACAAAATTAAAAAATACTAAACAACTTATTTTTACTCTTCAAGATTATCAAGATCTCCTTTCTTAATAAACTCTCTCAATCAAGAACTTTGGACTCACAATCAATATTTCTCCTCAATAAAATCTATGAACCTTTCTCTTAATTTTATTACTCGATCAATGACTCATAGCTATCAATCAAGATTTTCCCCTCTAGGATACTCTGCCAAAATTAGAGACTAAGTCAATCACCCAGATCTGGATTTACAAGTGGATCTTTCTATATTAACTCTTGACATGTTTAATGTTATACAATAGAATCTCTTGTTTAGTCTAACAAAAGATTCTAAGACTATATATATATATATATGTATGTATGTATGTATGTATGTATGTATATAGAAATAAAAATAAAAGATAGAACACAAACAAAATTGAAATTAAATATGTGGTCAGTAATGCACTATAATTTTTTTTTTTACCAAAGATCAAATGTGACACATGGGGATGGATGCCTTAGATACTTGCGTATTATATGAATTGGAGAATGAAATGGTTTCCCATCTATTTTTCCAATACTAATATGCAAGTAGAGTTTGACATAACTTCTTTCATACGCCTTATATGCTCTCACCAAGTCACAAAACTACCATATAACCTAAAATGCCTAAATTGAAGAGAAAAACAACTAAAAGTTATAATATTATTGTGTGAGGTACACCCTTGTAGATATAAATTACTATATTGGCAAGGAGAAGAACATGCGTCTTTTCATGGTTGTGAGAGTTACTCTATAATACATACATAATCCATTCTAAAGGAAATGGCTAGTAGGTTTGAAACGTCTTCACCGTGTAAGTCCTACCATTCTATAGTATCATTTGTTAATAACTATAGTAGGAGTGTTTAATTATTATTTTTTGGTGGTAATTAATTTCTTTTTATAAGTAATATAGTACTAATAATTATTTACTAAATAATTTAGACTTAAATGAAACCAGCATAGAAATGGCATAGAAAAGACACATCATGTATATAAACTAGACGACCCATGTTTCCTTCTATTTCACCCTAAAGACTTCATTCTTCATTCCTATTTAACAGATTTGCACATCCTAATGTTCCAAACACATGTAGCCCTCAAGTACCCCTTCTACTCCTCTGCTACTTATCATTAGAAAATACTCTTTAATATTTGTATATGAGGTTTGGATGCCAACGTGCAAATATATTGGTTATGGTTTTTGTAATCAAGTTGTAAATATCAAGTACAATTGATATGAATTATAATTATTTGAATCAAGGTACAATACATAACATTATCAATATATTATATTGTAAATATACAATATGAATATTTTAATTAGTGGTAATCATTGAGTATAATGGTAGTAAATTGCCAAGTATAAATAATAACCATAGAGTATGACTATTATTATCATCAAGTATCATATGTAACATTTTAATCAACTATTTCGATTGTAATCATCATATATACATATTCGAATCAACAAATACATTATATGTAACCAATGATGTATTTTAGTATATTGTTGTAATCTCCACATACATAATATATGAGAGTAAACCCAAGCTCTCTGATATCTTGGAACACTCCAATTTACACTCAATAAATTTTTCGTTCAAACACGGTTTTGCAGAAGTCAAATAAAAAATTTAAGGTGTTACCACCATATCTAACATAGAGAAGATACTTCTAATACCTAGTGTATGCCAAATGTTAGGCTTAAAAGTAGTCTCGTACTCAATGATCGAGTGTAGAAGTCACACAATCCCAACATTATATAAGTTTACAAAATGATTAACAAAAAACACAATAAGAAGAAAGGACATAAGAACCCAAACAAAAACTAGGTCAAAAGTTGAAATTACCCAAAAATACACAAAAACTTGATGAAAATTATACATATCTTATACATGGCCAAATCCAAAAAAGATCCAAAGAAAATATGACCTAAAAAACCTCTAGAACATTCTCCTAAAGTCTAAAGACATTCACATAATAATATCTGCACAAAACATCCACAAAACTAAAAACCTTAGAAAAACAAACATGGTATAATAAACAATTATAATTATGCTACCAACCAAATTCTATCTACTTCTAGCATAGTCATGTTTACCATTACTCCAAATATACATAATAAGAAAAATAAAATCCTCTCTTAAGAATAGGTTGAAGAAGGTTATTTGTTTTTAGGTAAGGAGGGTCAAAATCAGTCAGGGAGGAATACTATTGGAATTTTTTGGTTAAAGGTTAGATATCTAGGATATTTTTTGGTAAGTAATTGATTTTTATTTACTACCAAGTAAAAGAATTAAAACACCCAACGATTCCTAACTTGAAGAATACATATCCAATATAAGGCAACCTTTAAGAGTATCAAACTTATATGGCATCAATGCATCATCTCCACTATGTATGTTTAGGATTTTGACAAGGAGAAAAGTATATGCTAGCTACAAATAAGCTTATCTCTTTCGACATTGAAGCACTAGATTTGTAAAAAAAAAATTAATATACGAGAATTCCCTTCATACCAAACAAAAAGGTGACATAACCTGCACACATCAACTTCTTCTTTGCTTTTGGCTTTTGAGTCCTTTTAGCTAAATTCACCATTTCTCTATTCCATGATTCTATGCATCTTTGTAGTTAAAAACTGTTATGATTTTCTTCCATATATCCAAGTTTTACGGGCAATTAGCGAAGAGCTAATAAGGGGTTGCTACCCTATTTGAACACAACATACATTTCAAATCAATGGGGAAGAGAATATGGTTCATTCTATCCTTGGCGAACAATCTCCCCTATATTGCTAACCACATAAGAAATTGATGTTTAGGTGCAACAAGATTACACCACACCAAATAGTACCACCATTCCCTATGGTTATTTTTGTCTCAAGTATTCATAAGCCTTGTGGATACTTAGTCATCACCTGCAATGTTATACTTTATATTCCCCAAAAGTTGGTATTAACTTGAGCACCTATTGCAAGTGCAAATGAATCCCCAAACATCGACGCCCTATAGGTAAATGGAGTGCACCCATTTCACCCATAAAGTGTCATTTTTATTTCATATGTCCCAAAGGACCTTTACCATGGCTGCTTTGTTCCAAGTTTTCATATCCATCAGACCCAAACCTGCCTCCTTTTTAGTAGGCCTACCATCCTCTAAGCCACAAGTGCCTTTTTGGAATCATTTGTATGCCCAATTTGAAGAAACCTTCTACAAAAGCTTTCAAGCTGATGTATAAAATTTTGAGGGAGAATGAGAACCCTACTCTAGTACATTTTCATCTTGAACACTAATAATTTTACTAATTGTGCATGACCATATTAAGAAAGAAAGTGGAAATGGCAAGTATGAAGTTCCTGCATTTGATGGCAAGTGAGCCTAGTAGTAGTTCGAGGAACCCCTAGGTAGGTACTAGGAAATGAACCTTCCTAGAAGTTTATATCATTAAAGATAAGAAGATTAATATTCCTTTAAACCCCTCCAAAGTAAATGTAACATTTTTTTTAGATGAATACATAAACCAGATCTAATAGAGAAATCATTGATAACTTGAATAACTCACTGTATTAACAATAAGTCTCCTAAAAAAATAAAAGCATATCATCAAAAAAAGAAAAATTTATAATCCTCAATTTCTTGCATATGGGATGGCCCTTTAAAATGGGATCAGCCTAGAGGAACCTAAGCTTTCTAGTTAAATATTCGGGAACAAACACAATAACTTATGATTATTAAATGGTAAAATTATTAACAAAAAATGAGGAGCATGCCTTTCTCAAATTTATATAGGAATTTAGGTTTGTATTAATTTCATAAATTTATTTTAGTTATTTAAGGAATATAGGAACAAATTTTAGATATTTAGAATAAATTTAGTGTAGAGAAAATTGAGTTTCAATGGCTACGTATACCTAAAATTGGTGAAATTTATTTGAAAATAATTAAAATAATTAAAAAAATCATTTCATATTTAGTTTAAATATTAAAAAAACATATAAGTATTCCTAAAGTTTTATAAATTTTTACGGGCTAAAATAATCATTAAGGGACTTAAAACCTAGATAAGAGCAAAATAGGTGATGAATAGTATTCTTCCGTCAAAGTATGCATTTAAACTTTAAAGAATTACAAGGATATTAAAAAAAAGCCATTAAACTCAAAATGATCAAATTAGATTGGTTTTTAAGAAGTTTTATGGAGAAAGTGCATAATAAGTCTCATGATACTCAAAATTGTAAGGAAATGCAAGAATGTGTGAATGAAATGTATCGAAAATGTAAATAGGGTTTATAACATTTTAAATGATGTAACACACCATACAAAATAATGTAATTTTATTTATATATACAATGTATATCCTAATTAAATCATGTTTTTTTTAAAAACAAAATAGGGTAGTACAAAACTATCCCTTCAAAGGGACATCATCCCCAAAATTCAACTAAGGTAGGGACGGAAACAAAAGTCTAATCAAAATTTTGAATCAAGATTTGGTTAAAAGAATCCAAAATATAAAATAGATGAAACAAGCTAGGTTAACAAAAAATGAATAACTTAAGGCTCGAAGGGAAGAAAGAAACAAGGAGGCAACACACAACACAACTACAGGAACAACTCACAAGGTTCCTAACATCTACACAAGGGATGTATCAACTCGATATTATCCTCAAGCCATACTCTATAGTTTCTCTCAACTCTAAGATCATGCAATTCTCCAACTAACACTGTATTACACTTATACCATATCATTCCGTAATCACCTACTCGGATAAAAGGAAATAAACTAGGAAACCACTATTCCCATTATTGATTACCATTCATTAGAATTCACCAAAACCCTAAAATCACATAGAATACTAGGTATTCTAATCTTTTGTTAAGTAATCACAAAACCTACCATATATTTACTCATTTAACTTATACTAGATATCACCATTCACTTATTCCACTTATTCCTTTTATTTCTCATAACCAATTATCTAATCATTTAAGTGTGTGTGTGTGTGTGTGTCACACCACATTCTACATTATCATGCCAACATATTTTCATCTATACTGAAATAATTCATTTTTACCTAAAACATGAAATAAATATGTTTCACTTGCCACATGAGCAACAAGTAACTAACACATAGAAAAGACTTATCTCTTATGTCTCAAGGAAATTATGTAACTATAACCTATGCTATAAAGGTAACAAACTTTTTCACTTTAATTAATTTATGAAAGAAAATCCTATAAAATCCATTGGAACCATCAAATTTTCAAAAAAAAATGAAAATAGCATACAAACATGACTAAAGGTTGAAATTACCTAAAAAAATACACCAAAACCTCAACAAAATTATACACATATATAATACCCCTAATTTTTATAAAATTTAAACCTTGGCTTACCAACATTTTAGCCTAATCTAATTTTAAATTTCTAGTCTTTTTATTTTATCTTAGCCTAACCCCAAGGCTAGAAAATTCATAGATAAAATTTTATATAACTTTTCCAAAAATTTAAAACTACACATAAATCTAATTTCTAAACCTAAATTTTCCTTTTTTCTTTTGTTTCTCTTTTTTCCCTTCTCTCCTTTTATTTTCTTCTTCTTTTTCTCTTTTTCTCTCTTTCTTCCTAGGCTACGCCTGCAACCAACCCACCTTCTCTCCTTTTTTTTTTCTTTTCTCCTTTCCTTTCCTTCAATCCTATTCCATCCCAACCTATTATCCCCTATTTCCTTTCTTTCCTTTTCTTTGTTTTATTTTCCTTCTTGCTTCGTCACTCGTCATCTTCCTCCTCTCCTTTTCCCTTTCCCTCTTATTTCCCTAAGAAGACTTACCAGCCCCCCTACGCATGTCCTCCTTTTCCATTCTCAACCATGAATCCTGTCACCTTGCCACCATATAGCCTATACCCCTGCCCCTTCCTTACCTACCCTGCACGCCGAATCCAACCCCTACCCTTCCTTGTCATCTTCCCTATCCCAACCATACATGCCTATACATACACAGATGCAGATCCTCCCTTCTTTCCCCCCTCTCTCCTTTCCTCTTATCCCTTCCTATTGTAGAACCCATCCGAGCCTCCCCTAGCCTCTTCTACCCTCTTTTTTTCTATTCACCGCTCATCACCCTTGGCCACAACACTCTTGTCATCTATCGTCACCCCTAGACAAACTCCCTGTCATTATCCTTCCCTTACCTACATATTGACGCTCACCCTAGCATCACCACCCCTATCATGACTTTCCTTTTCTCCTCCCCCGTTCCTTCAACCCTGGCCAACCCTACATCATCACCACCTACTACCGCTAGCGCTACACCACAATTGATAGCTCCCTCTTCTTCTCTTTTTCCCCTACTCTTGCTCAGCCATTAACCATAGCCAAACCAACACCCTACCTCCCTTGCTTTTCTTTTTCTCTCCTTGTCGCCAACCACCATTACCACCACCACTCTCTGCTATTAAGTCCCTCTTTCCCTTTACACCACCATCACATTAACTCTTGTTGCTAACCATCACCCCATCCTTAACCACAACCATCACCACCACATCATCGTGATGGTTGTTGCCTCACCATCACCATGCGCCACCCTATCTGAACCTTCTACTTTCGGTTATCTCTATTTTTCCTCTCTCTCCCTATCCTTAACTTTTTTAGATTAAATTCTTAAGTCTAATTTATGTATATTTTGACATTTAGGTGATACATTAGTGGTAGTGGAGGAGGAATAGTAGGTCATACATGCTTAGAGACCAAAGATGCTTCAGTAAGGATACATGCCATAGTTAAGGAAATTTATGTACAAGATGTGTACTTTTATTTGTGTGTCATACTTGGACTTGTTGGATAAAATTTTTATTATGATGATGTACTATATGATATGTGAAATTATAAAAGAATGAGTTTGTGAATCTTGTAGACTGAGATGATTTTTGATATAAAATATTTATATATAATTGTAGAATATGAATTTTTATGATGATAATATGTATAGGAGGATGAAAGATCACTCATTTTGTAATTGTGAGATTTTGTGGGAAAATGTGTATATTGGTTGTCTTAGCGGCATTTTGATCAATATAGTTTAGAAATAAAATATGAGTACTTTCATGTGATAAATGGTTCCAAATAGGTTAAGTATGATATATGGAATGTTTGGAGTAAATATGAGTGGTTTAATTCTAATAAATGTGGGAAGTGGCTTTAAGCGTGAATAATAAACCTTAAGGGCAGAATCATTATTATATGTACAAAATGTTGGAAACTAACCAAAAAACGTGGATATTATGTTGATGTTGGCATTTTAGGTATGCATATAAAATTTTGGGGTCATATGAGTCTTAGGGGAAATGTTGTGATTGAAATATGAAATTAGGATTTATTCGGGAAGGTGAATAGTAACCTTAATGGGGAGACTTTTATCAAGTGTAAGATGTGAGAGTTGGACCTCAACTCTTGCTTATGATTTCAAAACTAATATATTGGGAATGCATATTAAATTTGGTGGCTATATGGATTTTATGGGGAAAGTTATGATTAAATGGTGAAATTAGGATTTTATAGGAGTTATGAATTTAACACTAAAGGTAGATCATTATCGCATGTGTGAGACATGGGATTTAGACCATGATTTTTGGATATGTGGTTAATAATAATATTTTAAGTATGGGTATGAATTTTGGTGACAAAATGAGTACCAAAGGAGAAGTTATGCTAGAGTTGTGAAATTAGGGTTTTTAGGGATATGTGGTTGGTCCTTGGGAGGATATGTTTGGACTTGTGCCTTGTATGGTTATGTGTGTGTGTTTGTATTGATCTTGAAAATAAATAACCACAGATGAGATATTAATCATTAAAAGTGAAAGATCATATGAGTTAGGATTGATTATACTTGTATGTTCCACCGGACGAGAATAGTGGCCAAGAGCTTTATGCCATGGGATTATATTTATGTTATAATTCCACCGGTTAAAAATAGTGGGATCTTTAAAATCAATTTAAATAAATAATTTGAATGATAATCACCATTTAAAAGATACAAATTACTTAAAGTAAAACACCACATGAATTAGGACCGGTTATAACTGTCTGTTCCATCAGTCAAAAATAGTGGTTAGGAGCTTTGTGCCATAGGGTTGTACATTTATGATATGGCTTCACCGGTTGAGAATATTGTCCAAGATATTTATACACTGGGTTTTTATTTATGTTACTGTTCCATCTGTTGAAAATAGTGGGGTCGCTAAACTGAACATGAATAAAATTATAAAGATTGATAGTACCATTACTATGGTAAGGTTTAAAAATGAATAAACAAAGTTGGTATCATTAAGTTATCATATGTGCACGTGTTCTTTTATTATGATCTTATGAGGCTATGTGATCTTTCTTGACTGTATTGCTATTTTACTCAGTACATAGTGTACTTATCATCTTTTTTATAGGCGTTGTTCATTCCCATGAACAAAGGATCCAATTAAGTTTTTGCAAGTCTATGAGGAGCCCTTGGATGACTATGCTGCTTTTGATGTGCTTGATGGGGAAGATGGTTGAATATATCTTCATGTTGTAGGTTATAGTTTAGGTTATTTGGTTAACCACTTAGAATCCGGATACCTCTTGGGGCTCTGAGTTCCTAATGTATCCCTTATTGTATTTTCTCTTGTACTTGGAGTAACCCAATGAACGCTTGTTAAGTTTATGAACCCTATCTATTTCTTTATTTTATTATATTTAAATGTTCAACTTTTATTCCTTGTGTTTGATGTAAGGATGATATAGGGTTTAAGACCTAAATAAGGGGAAAATAGATAATAAATAGTGTTCTTTCATCAAAGTTTCCACTTAACCTTTTAAAAATAATTAGGAGAATTCAAAAAAGATAAGGTATTCAAATATGATCAAATTTGATTGATTTGGAAGATTTCTTATGGCTAAAAGTGGATTGAAAGTCTCAAGGATCTCAAAATCATAACGAAATGCAAGAAGGTGTGAACAAAATGTTTCAAAAACATAATAAGGGTTTTTTTAAATTTAAATGATGTAATAAAGAATTCAAATTACCATACTTTTATTCACATATAATACAAATCTTAATTAAATTAGGGTTTTTTGAATAATGGGGTATTATATATCTAGTTATGGGTTGTATCTATTAAGGCACGGGGTTATTTGTATACATTTGCCCATTATTCCACTATATACCATGTTGCACCTATAATGTTCCACATAACGAAGTCTGCATTTTTTTCATTTTAACCCTTTGTACATTTAATATGACTACATGTTATAATAACAGGTATTTTGTGTAACTATTATTATCTCTTCATTTAGAACTACTTAAAAAAAGTAATTATTCAAATAATGTGCCTTTTTTGGAAAAAATAATAATTCTAAAAGACTTATCTGGAAAAGGTAGTGTTCATGATAATAAAAAAAACTTTTTAAAGTAATTTCAAACAAGAAAACTTCTAAAGAACATTATGAACTAAGTTATTTGTTATCTGGTCATCTTTATAATGGTAAGAGATATCTCTCATTCGTAATTTATTTTACCTTTTTCTAAATGAATATGTAAAAAGGTAAAGGCAACACTACACTCATATGAATATGTGTCATTAACAAGATATATAAATGTATAAATATATAATAAAAGGTGTGAACATGTATATCTTTCTTGGTTATGTGCATGTCCAATGGTTATATTGCCTTTATAGGAGGGGTTTGCTCAATTCACAAAATTTAGATAATTGGAGAGAATTATGAGCTCAAATTTTGGAGATTTGACCTATAGAAGTTTGCATAGAGTTTGGCTATTGTTTTGGTGCGGTGATCACATAGATAATGGAGGTGACAATCGGTTTTTCCTTAGAATGTTTGATGTATCTATGTTTGTACATGTTTTGTGCTAGCAAATCAAATAGGGAAATTGTACATGATTTTTAATTTTATCTTTATGAACAATTATGATCCTTTATACTAATTATAAAGATGAAATTATAGAACATTACTTTATAAACTAGTTGTGGATTGTTTTTGAAAGAAACACATGTACAATACAAACTAAGAGCATTTGATCTTAAAACTTAAGATATCATAAATTTTATCTTAACCATTAGAGTAAGATATACATCATTCATTGTTGATTTCTTGGTCTAAAGGTTTTTAATGATCATCTATACTTCAAGAGGTAGAATTTGTGTATTTTAGAATTTTTGAAAAATATATTGAAATCTAATAATGTTTAGATAATAGGTATATGTATAAGGTCCAAGCCTTAAATATAGTGTTTTTAATTTTAATTATTTCTGTGTCTTCATGATTGCTTCGAGTGTAATAAAGTGAATTAATGGACACCTAATATTTAAATGGTTTGACCTATAAAGATATACACCCACAACTTCCCCCACTCTTTAAAGTTCCACCATGTATTCAAATATTTACAAACTAAAAACAAAGTATATATCTAAACCTAAGTTTTTCCATAACTAGCACTAGTTTTATTATCTCAAATATAACCTCTAATACTAACTAGACTTGAGTGAAAACTCTTGTACTCTAATCTTTTGAATATATAAAATTTATAGTGAAACACATGATTATCAATAAAAGTTATAACCTTAGGTATTACCATATGACTACATACGGTGTGGTTTCACTCCATGTAATGTTGATTAGCACTTATTTGCAATATCTTTTTGTGTTTCACTTTACACTTTCTTTGATTATATCATTGATTAGTTTTCCCTCACTTGATTCCTTTTATGGTTGCCCTATATGAATCTGAGTATAAGGTTGTAGGGAAGAATCTATTAGGATATTGAATCAAACTAGTTATGCACTTTTGCAATGCACATGTTTGGGTTATAAGAAAGGAATTTTGACCCAATCCTCAATAACCTCATTTAATTTATTTAATTAAATAAATATAAGAAATATTATTTTCTTATATTTCATACACTTTTTTTGTTGGATGATGTATACTAGGTAAACTAGCTCTACTATTTGATTTGGTTTGGGAGCTTAGAAATTTGTGGATATCCAACATAAAGTTGATTGGGCATGCTTGATAGTCTTTAGGCCTCAATTTCTATATTTGGGTTTACTAGAATCATTTTAAAAATTATAAAAGCTCAAATATCTTGTATTTAACCTAGATTATGTAATGAAATTTTCTAGTTTACATAGCTAATCCAAATTAGTTAGTTGAGCTTGTTTTATGGTCCTATGAATAACCTAATGTGGATAGCACCCTAATTCTTGTAGATGTATTGATTGTTGTCTAGCTTTCTGTTAGCCAATTGATGTGAATCAAAGGGAAGGGAAACGTTGGATCGATTATTCCTTGAGTTTCAAAATCTAGCAGATTGAAACTTGAAGAAGAAAGCTTGATTTAAGGAGATTAAACACGATGAATGTTGCAGGTTTGAAGGTTGATGTTTCTTCGAAGATTGAAGGCACGTTTGAAGGCTAGAATGAAGAGTACCCCGGGCAGTTCTTCAAGCTATATAGGATTCCAAAAAAGGGAGGATAAAATGCAAGCAAAAGCTCGAGATTTCTGTGGTTAAAATTCTATTATTCCATATGCATTATTCGTGTACAAGTTAGGCTTTTATAGGGGAGGGAGACCGACGACTACAAGTCCTTAAACCAGCCGAGTTCCCTTCTTAATTCAAGCCCATTTAACTCACTTGAATTAAGCCTATATAAGACCGGAGCTTGCTCATAATATCATCATCTAAATGATATTAATGACTAACATTACAAAGCCACACAATCAACTATGATACATACATGAAATTACATCAAAACCCTAGCTTACATAAAATACACTTAGGGTTTACAATAAGTTTAATATAACTAATGATAATCATCCCATGTATACCATAGCCTTGTATGCTTTGAATGCTTGTACACTTTAAGTCTTGTTTGGTGTATTAACATCTTCTCCTTTCAAAGATGTAACATACCTGCAAGAATATCTCAAATTGTTTTCAATGTCAAGCATAGACATATTATCAAGAACATTTAATATGATTAGCTCCAATATTAAGAAAGCTAATTCTTCCTTAACTTGAGAATCAATAGGAATATGAGAATCATTAGATGCTCCTGCATCACCAATTGTTATTATTCTTGCATAGGATTAGTTTTCAGCCATATATAAGCTCCTTTATTATTGTATTGGAGCTAGTGAGATTGTAATTTTCATCCTATGAATGAAAAGGCCTTACAAAAATCATGTTTTCTCTCCCCCTCCCCCTCCCTCCCTCCCTCCCTACTCTTTTCTTCTCCCTCCTCCCTCTACTTCCTCAATTTTTCTTCAAATTGATTTTTTCTTCTCCCCTTTTTCTTACTTCCATTTTTCTACTAATTTTCTTCTCTTCTTCCTCTATATCCCCCTTAGCTAAATTCCTCCAACCTCATCTAAGATTTGGGACTCAAATTTTGATCAGGGCTTTGATCCTCATCATGAATGGTGTATATATTTTTATATGTTAAAATGAATGCTAGAGTAAAGAAAATTGTGTTACGGAAAAATAAGATTACACATGCTATGTTTTTTTCCATTGTTGCATTGTGTAGTATCTCCTAGTTTTATATAATTGTTGCTTAGTACACTATAGGCTCTATAGTTAGAGTGATAGACCAAATTTGTTGTCATTGAAAAATTTATCATACTAGACAATAACATATATGTTATTGAATATTAATTATCACATATACATTGAAAAAGTTAAAGTAAACTAAATCACAACAGTTATTCTCATAGAAGATAAAATAAGTTTGAAAATAGTTCATCCACATTTTTTGTGCAATAATGGATTCTAGTTAAGATAATAGTAGGCAAATATTATCGTATAATTTATCAATCATATATCATCTCTTTCCCTATATGATTATTTAACTAAATTGATACCGGTCTATCAAATAAAGCAACAATTTCAGTTCATTTATTTGAAATATATTAAACAAAGCAACATTTTTAGTTCATTCATCTAAAAAGAGAGGGTAACACAGCGGGTCTAGTAGCTGAAATACAAAAAAAAATACATATTATTCATCCAGCAACCCTTAATACAAATTTATAATATACAATGAACAAAATTTTTTACCCAAATCCTTTCACATTAGTTTTACTCTATTTTTGGTTCTTCGAAATGCGAATTATATATAATTCATCAATAACAAAAGATGTAGTTATGAAAATAATATATGGTTGAATATATGATTTAATATATGATCAATTTCCATATATTTTTCAACTAGAGTGAAGCTAGTTAATGATTCATAAGCATCCTTATAACCCCATTTTTAGCACAATTTGCAAAATTCATGCAATAAATCATTCAGACAAAAGTTATAGATTCAAGCCTCCAACACTTGTATTTAATTTTGTGTGTGTTATTTTTTAATGAACAAATTACATAAACTATATGCACAAAATTTTCTTATATGAATTAAAAATATAAGACATTTAATATATTTTTTAATGATGCCATAAATAATATATACTAAATATGTGTAATAGATGTATATTTTAATTTTCCCATTTAATTAAGCTTCAAACTTGCTGATTTTAGTTATGGTGATTTAGTATTTAGTTACCTATATAATATTATACTATTCATTCAACTATCTAAGTCGAATATAATAAGTTTCACAACAATAGTAAATGGCGGTGCATTCCTTGTGTTTTGGTGCATAATATAACAATATGCTTACACTGTTTTATTTACCTAAGTCAATGAAAAGTGTTTTAGTGCAGAAAAAGCAATATTGAATGATGGATTAAGGTGGACACTAGATATGTGTCCACCGGAGAAGATGATGCTCATGATAGTATTTCAAATAAAGTTTCTAAACCAATAAGTGTCTCATAGTCTTGTGTCTTTTGGTTACCAATAGTTGTTGTTGTTCCTGTGAAGATGAGTATGAAAGTGCCTATAAACTAAGCTATAACCTAAAATTCAACATCAAAGGATGAACAAGACCATGTCTAAACTTCAAATTGATATATCAAAGTCTATTTAGAATACAAAAATCTCCTTTTCTATTAGGAACTTACCAATTCATTTCCTTCTTTTAGAATTTCATGGTCAGCATTTCCACGTTTATATTTGTATCGTTGGATAATGTATGAAAGTCATTTTCTTATCCAAAATCTATATTTCTTTGTTATGTATAATTGTTTATATTAAACATTAGTACTCTCTAGTTTAATATACATATAAATTCTTAGAAATAAAATAGAAGAAAATAGTTTGTGGAATCAAATAGGACAATGTTTTTGTCCTAATAGGTGGGTCAAATAGAACAATGACATAAAAATTATCCCAATTATTTCAACTCAAATAGAAAAAAATAATCATTCTCATTAATAGGAATCAAGTAGGACAATATTTTTATCCTAATAAGTATGGTAAATAAAACAATAATATAAAACATGTCCTAATAGATTCAATTCTAATAGGATAATAATATTGCATTGCTGTTGATATAAATTAAATAGTGCAATTATTATTTTCTCATTTGAGTTGAACCAATTTAAAAAATTTCTTTTAATCTTATAGGATGCAAATAATAGTAGTATAGTAGCATAATCATTTTATTTTGTCTAGTAGAGCAATATTTCCATCAATATGGTAACTAAAAGTATTCTATTTAATCATGAATTTTGTAGAGTTCTCGTGATGAAGTTCAAAATAAATTATTTTACTTTTACCAGAGTTTATATATATATGTATATATTAATGTACAACTATTTTTTGTTTTGTATTTTTTGAATTTGTAAAAAAATGTAGAGACGGATATAAATACTATATAAATAACTATAATTACCATTAAAATATAATAATACTGAAAAAAAAATTGGATATGAGATCTGAGATACCAAAAATATAGCCTTAGTCATAAGGCGAGCACTATTATTATTAGGATTATAATAGTATATTACTTGAATTGCCACGAATAAAGTTCTCATCCATAATGATGAATACCAATATACTCCAAAAGTCTCATCATGCCACGATATTATTTAAACAAGGGATTACTTTAGTTAGTTGGAGTTATTGTACTCCTAGGATCTTAATCAAAGATCATCTTGTGCCCAATTATCAATTAAAAAATCACACGAGCGAAATCCAACTTGTAGCCTCATTTATTCAAGACTATTATGTTGTCCCTAATCCCTAAGCTAAGTCTAAATATATGTGCTGCTCACAAGGAAATCGGAATTATTGAATTAAGTCTAAATAATATTTATAATATAAAATATTTAGTGAGCAGGGATATATCTCAGAAAAATAATTTACTTCTTGCATTGTAAATCTAAAAGGAAACTGATTCTAAATAAATAATAATAATTTTATCAAAATGACGCTTAATATTAAAATGTGTTTTATTAATTACTTAAAACATGTATAAATTATTAAAATAGATGTTTATTATATGTACGTTGTTGCTTTTGAGTCTTTAGAAGGAAAGAGAGTCAGTGGTGGGGCCTTCAAATGCTGTAGCTAGTTTGCAAATTGGTTTTTAGTATTGTTGGTCTGGCTAGTATTCAAAATTGCATGTGTGTCTCTGCCTTTTGCGTATTCATAGTTTGACTTTATTTTGCTGCCTGGATTAAATTTTTTTGTAAAAATCATTTAATTAACTAATCTTTGATTGAGGTGCCTCCTAAGTATGAGGAAAGAAGTCATGCATACGCATGCCTAGTTTCTCTCTCCCTGTAGAAATAGAATGATTAGCTCTTAATCAATATTTCATCAGTTTCACAATTTAAAACATACTAGATTTTTATTTTTATTTTTATTTTATAATGTCAATATTTATTGGATAAACACTGATGTATATAGGTGCATGCATCGGGTTTCCACGTCAGGAAAAACGCAAATTTTCTTACGCATCTGGTTGATATGGGAGTGACAAGTAAGTAATAATTAGTATGCAGAAGCCTAACATAATCAAATATGTTTTAGAAAGATAGTATTCGATGTTTATATTTATCCGAGTTATGTTTATTATTCTTTTACATGATATGTATCTCTCTTTTAGTTCATGTTTATCCCTTTTTACCTTTCTCTTACATACATATGAAAACACAGATGATGTTTATTGGACATGTTTTCTTGATTCTTATTTATCTTTCTTTGGGCCCCCTCTGATTTGATGTTTATTTTCCTCTAACTTAAAGTGCATTATCCTCTTAATTGATATTTATTCTTTTTTGATTCAAACTAGGATGATCTTTATTCCTTTTCATTATAATGGGTAGCGTCCTGTTGATTTATGTTTATCATCCTTTTAAGATAAAGTTTATCCTTATTTGGGTTGAATTGATGTCTATTATTCTCCACCTCGATGTATATATTTCTCTTGATTGATATTTATTTTTTCAAGTTAATCAGCTATTAGGTTTTATTGAACAAAATGATAACATAAATAGTTCTAATAAGGCTTAAACCTACAATGGATCAATAGAGCTTAAGTATATTGATTGTTATACTATAACACACGTTCAATATAATTACTACATCATCACTTTATAACTCTTTAATTGTATTCCACATTCCTACGTCGTATCATCTTGATGCACCTTAGTGCACTATGCATGATATTGGCATTGGCAAAAATATATATATTAATTTTAGTGTTTGAATGCTAATTATTTAATAATTAAAAATAGTAGTTATAATCACCATATAAATATAGACAAAAAAGCATATGTAAGGCATCATATTTTATATTATTTTTCTAATTGAGGCATAAAGCTTTAAAATGTTCTATTTGAAGAAAAATTATGTAAATTATTACCTTAACGCATAATGGCCAGATTTTCTTAATTCGTGTAAAATATACAAACACTTTTCACCATAACTTTTTGAAATCAATTATTTTATTTAAATAATGACATAAAAATGCTTAATGTATCAAATAAATTTTATATAAACCTTATTAACTATTATTCTCATCCCCACATTAATACATCACTTTATTTAAATATTAAAATTTAATTAAAAAATAAATATTTATTTAGAACATCAAACAAAGTGTAAATATAATATCAATGCTTGAATTTCTAAACATTGCATATTTATGAAAGTTCTATACCTTTTACAAAAATGGAATTAATAAAAATAGATTTTTCAAGAAAAAAAAAATGAAAGATTTCAAAATGTTGGAAATTTTATGCAAAATCAAGATTTTTTAAAAATGCATTTTAAAAAAATTGAATATTTTAGGACATCATAAATTGAATAATAAAACTAGAATTTCATGAAAATAAGAAATGCTCACAAAATCTAACATTTAATATTCTAATTTTTTTACAAAAAATCTTTAATTCTATAAGATATTTGGAGTTTAGTAAAAATATAAAATTTTTGAATATTTGGAAGAATGAAGATTTTAAAATATTTAGTATGTTAAAAAATATATATTATTTGATGCAATTTATCTTGTTAATACTAAATGAGGTCTATATAAAATTAGTACAGTATTTAAACATAATTTATATGTTGCTATTTAAATAAAATAACTAATTAAAAAAATTGGGTGAAAAGTGACTATGTATGCCACCATAAATGGTAAAATTCGGGCACTATATTTAGATTGAACAATTCACATATGTTTGTCTCAAATAGAAATATGCATAATAAGCACATTAATTTACATAATCATCATGGACACACACACAAACACACACACACACATAATTCTTATAGAAATGGACATCATATACCGATAAAAATAATCACCATATAATTTAACATAATCACCATGTAAGATAATATAATCACTACCGTGTAACACATAATCACCTTGATGAATCATCATTTTAGGAGATGTAATCACTATAAAAGTATACACAATAAACATAATAATTGACATAAGCAATATAAAAAAATACATAAGAACAACAATATTCCACTTGAATTGTAATTACTATGATCTAATCGTAAAGACTTTGAGCATCGTGTATCATGCTAACGGCATGATGACATCAATATTTTTTTTAATATTTAAATATCTCTTCATAGGATTATCAATATATATATAATTTCCCTAAGATTTTTCTTTACAAATAGATATAAATTTTCATATACTTTTGGCAAAAAAAAATGATAACAATAGTGATAAAGCATAAATTAATAGTGCTAAAATATTAAGGTAATTATGGTAAAATATGACACCTTAGTTTTCTCATGAAAATCATAATTAACAAAGGTGAAAAATAGTAGTAGTTATAATAAAATATGAAGATAATTATAGTAAAATATAAAATAACAATGATGAAATAAGAATATAATATGGTGAAATATAAGACAATAGTAGTGAAATATGGCGATAGTTATGGTGAAACATAACAAGTTAGTTTTCTAAGAAAAATCACAACTAATATTAGTGAAATATAACAATAGTTATAGTGACACATCCATGCAACTATGTTGAAACATTAAGACAACAAATGTGAGACATTGAGACAACATTGGTGAAACAAGAACTTAATAATGGTGAAATATAAGTATAACAGTGATGAAATATAACATAATAGTAGTGAAATATTAAAATAATAATCGTGGAAGTATGGCATGTTAGTTTTTTTAAATAAAAAAAATCACAGCGGAAGCTTAGAACATTGGTGAAACAACTAATATTTGTGAAATATGATAATAACTGTGGTGAAATATAGAGGGAACTATAGTGAAATATGAAGGTAATAATGGTGAAATATAAATGCAACTATAGTGAAATATGAAAGTGATAGTGGTAAAATATAAGCATAACATCAGTAAAACATAATACAATAGTGATGAAATATAAAAACAATCATGTTAAAGCATCACTAGTTAAGTTTTTTGGAAGAAAAAAAATCACGACTAATATTGATGAAATATGATAAAACAGTGATTAAACATGGAAGCAACTATAGTGAAACATGAAGGTAACGGAAGTGAAATATGGAGACAGTTATAGTAAAACATAAAAACAATAGTGGTAAAATATATAAAAATGTTAAGTAAGAAATAAATCAATATTTTCCTCTATTTGTACTAAAAAGAAATATAAAAAATATAATGATATTTTTAATAACCCTAATTAAAGATAAAATTAAGTTTAAAAAAGCTTACCTAACAATCGTTTACATGGTGGTTACACAATAGACCAATTGCACATAATTCCTATAGAAATGGATGCCACATTCTGATATAAACAATTGTCATATAGATATATAAAATCACTACATAAGTCGATATAATCAACACATAAGTCGAAGGTTAGCACATAAATGATACAATAATGATATTTTTTATGTAATAAATATATCAATATGATATTTATGGAGAAAAAATCGCGATTATTATAATATAAAATTTTATAATCTAATTAAATATTAACTAGTTTTTTAAAAAATACAAAAATAAAAAGAATGAAAGAAAAATTGATGTTGTTTGGATTTATCTAATAATTTGCCTATAATATAAGTCATTTTACGAAAAATATCAACAATTAAATAATTTATTTACTATTCTAACCTTAGATCATTATTTCCCAATTAAATGAATAAGAGTACTAAATTTAATATGATGGTATATTAATAAAATTATATAACTTTTTATCTAAAATTTAGTAATTCTTAATATATATATATATATATATATATATACATATGTAAAATTCTAATATATCTTATATTATGAAATAGATGATGTAACATCGTTTATGTTAGGAAACCCTTAAGGTACTCATAGTCGTAGGGGCCAAAAGGAGGAGAATACCACAATGTTATTATATGAAAAAAAAAATATTTAAAATTACACACACACAATTTACGGTTTATAAGCCGTAATATTATTTCCATAACTTCAAACAAGATTCACGATTCATAAACCATAATTTTATTTCCATAACAGCAACCGAAATGTTATTATAAATATTAATCCAAAACGTAATTTTTCCAACTGTAAATTATCATTTAGTTCAACTTAATTTATAGTTAACAATCGATGGTTAAGGCTGAGGATTGGGTATCTTCGGTCTCGGAATCGATTCAGTCATCATGGAGTACGTAAATATATACTTTAACTCAGACCAACCGTTAAAAGTTCTATGTATTTTGTATCATAATGCACAATCGGTTTGATTTCATTTCGTATACTTCATCCCTTACGCAACAAGAGTAAGTAGATTTTTAAAAAGTATATTAAAATTTATAATAAATGATATATAAATTGCTAATATATATATATATTGGGACTTGATTAATTTTTATTATTATGAGATATATTAATAAGGCGAGATATGGTAACCTAAACAATATGACAAATTTTTTTTATTGAAACTAAAGAAATGACTTATATTATAAAGCTAAAAAAATCATATACCCTCTATTTTAAAACAGAGGGAGCAGTATGTAATGACTTAATCCTCCATTTTATCAAAACTATCCGACAGACGAGGCAAAGCAAGCAGTTGGTCTACCACTCAGCCTGGTACACCATGCTGTAATTAATAATATTGTTGTAAATAAACCAATAATTTTAAAAATAGTACATCAAAATATTATGTGGTGGCGTTTGTGTAAATAAACTAAAATTCTTATATGTTAAATTTTATAAATTAGGTTATATTTAATTTGGGCTATTAGTAAAATAAATAAAAATCAAGAATTTCTATTAATTTATAAACAGTTGTATTCATAAACTTCTAACAAAAAATAATTATACAAAATATTGGTATATCTTTAAACATATCATATTTTTCACCATTGTTGTTCTTATGTTTTACCATTGCTAAATTAATTGATATTCACCTTACTTGTATTTCATTGTTATTGTAATTGTGTATCACCATTATTATGTTAAGTTTAACTACGTTGACCTTAACGCTTTATCGTTATTGTAGTTATATATATTTTATTATTGGTGTACTTATCTTTCATCCGCATTAATTATATCTTTCACCAAAATTATTCTTAGATTTCACTATCATTAAATTGATAGTCACCATACTTTTATTTTGTCATTAGTGTATTTATATTCTACTACTATTGTGTTATATATATGTGTGTGTGGATGTCTTTTTTGAAATATTTTGGTATAATTTATATTTTTAATAATAAAAAAAGATAATCCATTGTTTTTTTTAAATATAAAAACAAAATAAATAAGTTTAATTTTTTTAACTAGCATCTCATCATACCAACCATCGTATATTATTCACCCTTTTTTTTCAACATGGCAACCCAATGTAACCGATGACATGATAGAAACTGTGGGAAGCAAGGTCAATATAATCTCTATAACTAGGGCTGTAAACGAGCCGAGCCGAGCCGAATACCCCTAGGCTTGGGTTCGACTCGTTTAACTAAACGAGCCTAAAATGATGTTTGGGCTCGGCTCGTTTAACTAAACGAACGAGCCGAACCGAGCTTTTAACGAGCCGAGCCGAGCCGAGCTCACGAGCCAAAGCTAAAAAATGAACCGAGCCGAGCTTTTTCGTGTTTGAGCTCGGCTCGTTTATTAAACGAGCCGAGCCCGAGCCTCACTTTCAGGCTCGTTTAACTAAACGAACGAGCCGAACCGAGCTTTTAACTAGCCGAGCCGAGCCGAATACCGAACTGGCTCAGCTCATTTACAGCCCTATCTATAACCTTACAACCTTTCCCTTCACCCCTTAATCTCTCACCAAAACCACACGATAGGGAAAGACGTACCAAATTTGTCGGTAGTTTCTTTTTTAGTCTAGTCCAAAGGACTTCTATTTTTTTTTTATAAGGTTTCGAATTAGAATCACACCGTTTTCTAAGCATATTTTAGCTGTAAAAAAAATACATGAGTCTTTTAAAATGAAATGACCATGATAATTCAGATAATCGTAGTGTAAGAGTTCGATTGAAATATTGACTTCTTGTTAATACTTATAATTATAAATACATATTTTCTATAATTTTAAGACACGTAGACATAATTTACCTATGTTGTATTAGCGTAGATTTTATAAATATATGTTTTCCGTAATTATAAGACATATGGACATAATTTACCTCTGTTGCATTGGCGTAGATTAGGATCGCGAATGGTGACCCTAAAAAAAACTAATATATTTTTATAAAACCAAATTCGTCAATTTTTAAACTTTTGGTGGCTTTAAATCACTTGACGGACAACCCGGCAACAGGAAAACAGCACTACATATATATATATATATATAGGGCGAGGGTACATCTCCCATTTCCGTTAGGTGCTCTTCCACTGAAGAGAAACAAGAACTCGATAGTTGATACCATCCTTCCTCCTCTTTTCCTTCTAAGTTCAACATCAACCCTCTCGAGTCATTTCCCACAAAAGTTGCGAGATCGATGTCACTGTACTACCAAATCATGTTCACGGATTCACTTGGGGGGGGGGGGGAATGTCCTTTTCCAAGTTACTGTTGCGGTGAACGAGAGGTCTAAAATGTTGGATTGGGTAGGATATTGCGGTGGATGCGTCTAAGATTTTGGGTCGGCTATTTTAGCCTAAAATACACCCAACGTTTTAATGCTAAACAATGATGTGGACAGCGGATTATATGAGATAGATTTCCATCCAAATTATGAAGCGCTGTCATTACGTATTATCCGGGACTCTTCCCGTGATGGGACGGACTAATACTGGGCGGTCGTCGTTGTTTGTTGTTCTAATTACTCCTAGCTCATCAAACAAAGCTTATTGTATTAACTCAGTTCATCTGTCTCATCTCTTAATCATATGACATGCCCATCGTACGAAGCTTAGCACAGACTATTAGTTAGAGTCCGTTCTCCCCTGCTTATTTTTACGACTTAGCGGATCAAATCAGGTAAACAAACCTTTATCTCAGTTAAAAATATGGATAGTAATGACAATAATATATAGCAGCCAAGCCATACTAGTAAGAAAAATGCTAATTATGATTTATTAAAAAATTTAATTTTGATTATCAGAAAAGTTAGCTATTATCGTCAGAAAAAAAAAATTTAGTACTATAGTGAATGAGAAACTTTTAACAGTATAGAATATTTGACATTGATGATAGTGAGGATCTATGAGAATAGCTCAGCAGTGAGGTGAAATCATTATTCCCTCCCACACTTGCGACCCATTAGGAAAGGAAAATATAAAAGAACATGGAAAGAATTAAAGAAGTCCACTAGCGACAGCCTTTTCCTTTGACAAACAAACAACAAGTTTTAAAAAGTCCCACATCAACATCCCAAGTCTCAACGCCCATAAGTATGGTCATCAAACTCCTCACTCGCTTGCTTCACTGCCTCAAAATTCTGAACCCACACCCCCCCCCCCCAAAAAAAAAAAAGAAGTAAAGCAGGCATTCAATACCCCAAGCCATGTACGGAGGACATATGAGCAACTCTTTCCCAGGCTACTTGGACCACCAATTCTCGACTTCTCACAACATCAGTAATCAATCCTCAAACTTCGGACCTCAGATCATAGCAGATCACGAGATTGCAGTGCTGTCCATTCAAGATGCTCTGATGGTCGTGAATAAACCGCAGCAGCCACAGCAGCAGCTCGAGGTAAATAATCTCAGTAATGGGAGTGTGTGCAGCAGTAGCTACTTGAGCTCGCCGAGTTCCCTAGCAAGCTACAACCGCAGCGGCAGTATGCACAGAAGCGCGAGCAGCCATTCATTCCAGAAAAGTGGAGGGCTCAATCCTTCTGTGTCTGTTTCTTCTCCTACTACTGGTGGTGGTGTGCTTTCAGATTCCGACGAGTGCTCGTTTAAATGTCTGCTTAGTGCAGCCGATGTGCCGGTTAGTACCTGGCTAGTGTCTAGGGCAATTGAATGTAGTGGCCAACCCAACTGTTTTATACGTTCAACAACCTTGAAATGACTTATTTGAGTTGTCTCTGCAGCAGGGACTTCATGTCCCAACACACAATTATAGAGCAGGGAGTCCACTGGCGTCACCCAAAGAGAGTAGCTTAGCTATAATTGAAGGAATGTTGAAGGCCCAGAGGTATAGTCCAGAAGAAAAGAGAGAGAGGATTGAGAGGTATAAAAGCAAGAGAAACCAGAGGAACTTCAACAAAAAGATTCAGGTCAGACTACAGTAATTAAGCAGTTTTATTTTTATTTCGTCCTCTCTCTCTCTCTCTCTCTCTCTCTCTCACACACACACACACACACACACGGGAGGGTGGGGGTAGAACGCCATCTATCTGATCTGATGCAATTCCTTTGGCGACAGTATGCATGTAGGAAAACGTTGGCAGATGGTAGGCTGCGTATTAAGGGACGGTTTGCAAGGAATAATGAGGTGGACGAGATTCCACAGAAACTGTGGAGTCATGCCGCAGGAGACGATTACGAAGACGACGAATCATTTACCGACGAGAATAGCTGGATTAATCTCCTCAACTCTTTGTCATCCAATACGGCTACTTGAACAATGTCCAATTATCGGAACAAAAATGCATGTAGATTCCCCATCTAGTACTGTACCGTTACGTATCGTCATCCAGCAACTAGTAATTAATTAAGCAGTTGCTGTATCATTGGGTTTTTATTTATTTTTTATTTTCACTATTTGAAGATATAGCTTATTTTATGTCAGGGTTTTAGCCAATTTTATTTTTTTTTATCACTAGGGGATTGAAAGATAGCCTGGCATATTAATTCAATGGTTGTTGCAGGAAGAAGAAAGGAAAAGAAAAAAAGAAAAAAAGGCTATACGTCTCAGCTGATAATTAAAACGATGTATCGGCGCCTTGATTTAATAAAATTGTGAAGTGCTTGGCTTTCGAATGCTGTATGATCGATAGGGTATATTTTCCACACGTAACTTAATATACCTTCCCTCTGAAAAGCACCCCGAACCCCTAAAGCCCTTTCTAACTGATGAACACGGGATCGATCGTATACGTACTGAAAATTGTTTCAATCATATCTATTCTACTAAGAAAGCAACACGAAACGAAACAAAAGGGTGCGATGAGAATCTTTTGTAAAACAAGGGATGCTCTGAGGCCAATACCATCCAATATGGGAATTAAGAACGAGGCCACCATCCGATAAATGGTACTACCTCCAGAGAGCCTATTATTTGGCTTTTTTACAAAGTGCATGTCTCTGGTCGTTGAGTCGCGGTCTGTCATGATGGGGATAAGACTGCATTTTACTATAGTTAAATACACACACACGCACAACATGGTATGCGTTTTAAAAGCATCCCCTGAAACAGATCCCTCATTGCGCAATTTCAGAAACTTGTTTTTGAGAATTCCTTGAGAATTAATGATTGGAAGCTTAATTAAGGGCATCATTCAAAGTCCCAGATGATATCAAAAGAAAACTCGCTACCATTTAATAATTTTTAAGCCACGGACTTATGGTACACAACGCACAATGTTTTAAATGCCATTACCCAGGTCAACCGGCAACTTTAATTCAGTTGGATCAAATAGTGGCATTCGAGATGAGCTTAAAATTAAGCTAGGTCCTGCTCCATCACATAATCTCCTTAATCTTCCTAGCTCCTTACAACCCAAGACAGCTCCTGTGTGAGAAAGCAATATACATCAGCCATGAAAACTAATATTACAAGGTGGAAATAACACCAAAGGAGAATGAGAGGACAGAGACTTTTGTCATATATATTATCTAATAGAGTAATTACATGTTTTATTTTATACTAACCAATCTCTCTAATTGGTCTTAGTTGGTAATTACATTTCTAACTAATCTTACAATTGTGTCGTGACTAACAACTATGTTCTACAGTATACGGATATACAACATACGTATACATGTTTAGATCCCCCCTCAAGCTGGACAAGGAGAGGAATGAACAAGACCAACCTTGACAGAAAGAAAATCGTGTTGATGTGCATCAAGTGGCTTGCTCATGATGTCTGCCAGCTGAAGACTAGACTTCATATGAGAAGTATGCAAGAACCCATCCTAGATCAAGCCTCAAATGAAATGACAGTCAATATTGATATGTTTGGTTCTCTCATGGAAAGCAGGGTTGGCCTCAATGTGCTTTGTTGTTGTGTTGTCACAATATAGAGGAATAGGGAATGTCATAGAAACATGAAGATCATGTACAATCCTTGTAAGCCAAACCAACTCACTAGATGTGGTAGACATGATACGATATTCGGCTTCAAGAGATGACTTGGATATAGTACATTACTTCTTGGACTTCCATGAAACCAAAGAAGAGCCAAGAAAGACATAATATCTTGTCAAAGAACAACAGCTGTAAACATAAGTATCCCATTTGACATCACAATAAGCTGAGAGATGCAAAGAAGAGTGTGAAGAGTAGAAAAGCCCAAGTGTGTCAGTGACACACAAATAGCAGACAATATGCAAGGCAACCTGCAAGGCTGCAAGTGAGGAACTCCCAAATGTTGTAAGAATTGGCTAAGATGTTGGACTGACTAAGAAAGATCAAGACAACACAAATTAGGTTACAAAAGGCATCCAATAAGGTGGCGAAAAATCTCAGGGTCCTCCAAAAGAGCACCATCATCAATAGAGAGTTTCAATCCTCTAGGAAGAGGAAATGAAGCAGGATTACAGTGGAGCATATTAGTGTCTTCAAGTATATCCAAAAAAAGGTTTCACTGGGAAAGAAATAGGCCAAAGGAGGAGCGGGCAACTTTTAGTCCTAAGAATTACTTCATGAGCTTGAGATCCTTAATAGTAAAGGTGGTATCAAGATCCTTTTTAACATGAGAGATCATGGAGGAAGTATTGCCAATAATCAATAGATCATCAACATATACAAGGGCAATAAGAAAAATAGACCCGAAATGAGAGTGAACATAGAGTAGTCTCTCTTAGATTGAGTAAATCCAAGCTAAAGAAGACACTTTTTCAATTCCACATTTCATTAGCTTGGGGCTTTTTTCAGGCCATAGAGATAGTGCTTAAGTATGCATACCTAACTAAGAAGGGATAAAGAATACCCTGGTGGTGGTTTCTTGTAAACTTCTTCATCTAGAAATCTGTGAAGAAACACATTGTTGATGTATAAATGGTGAATTACCTAATCGGCATAAGCAGCAAGGGCAAAGATTATGCGAATTGTGGCAATTTTTGCCACTAGAGAAAATTCATACTTATAATCCTTGTCCTTGACTTGGGTATAGCCCTTAGCAACCATTTTGGCTTTATATCTCTTGAGTATATACTCGACTTTGAAAACCCATTTTGAGCCCATGGCCTTTTTGTTGGGAGGAAGGGTAGTGAGCTCCCATAGGTTGTTACTTTCAAGAGCTGTAATTTTTGATTGCATGTCCTCATTCCAATGAGGGTTATCATTTGCCCAAGCATATAAATGAGGCTCTTTGACAGCAAATACATTAGCAATGAAGGTCATGTATTAGGGTGAGTAAAAATGATAGGAAGAATGAATAAGAGAGAGGTTGGTATTATGGACATGCATGTAAGGATAGTAGAAGTTTTGTAAGATAGTAGCAACCTATTTGGCCGTTATGGAATGATGAAGTGGAGGTTGAGGAGGAATTAAAGATAGGTTGGCAAGATGGGGAACTGAAGGTATAGAAGTAGGGTAAGTTTTCATAGGAATAGAAGATATGACTTTAGGAACAGGAAATGAGTGTAGTAGGTGTGGAGGAAATTTAGTGTTCGGATTGACAAGAGTAAGTAGAGGTTGTTGTGAAGGAAAATTTTGAGAGAGATTAGGAGAATATTTGTAAGGAAAGATGGTCTCTTCAAAAATGAAATTTTGAGAGACAAAACATTTTTTAATCGCCATATCAAAGACTTTATAGGCATTTTTATTTCACAAGATAACTAAGGAAAAGCCATTTCGTGGATCGAGGTGCAAATGTATCCATGGTGGGAGTTTGAGAAAAACAAAGACAATCGATAATCCTGAGATGATCATAATTGGGAAGCTTGTTGAATAATTCTTCAAAAGGTGTCATCCAATTGAGGCAAAAAGAGGGAAAAATATTTATTATGTGGGTTGCAGCCAAGACATAATCACCCCAAAATTGAATAGAAAAATTAGGATGAAATTGAATTGTCTAGCCATTTTCAACAAATGTTTTTGCTTACGTCCACCCTACCATTCTATTGAGGAGTGTTTGGAACAGTTTGATGGTGAATAATTCCCTCTATATGGAATAATTGATGACAAGTTATGTTAATGATCTCAGTTCCATTTCCAATATGCACACACTTTACAAAGATTTTGAATTGGGTCTTAACATAAGAAAGGAACCCTAGAGTTCCATTTACCTATTTTTGTTAAACAAAAGAAGGGTCCAAGTAGTGCGAGAATAATCATCAACTATGGTTAGAAAATAGGAAACTCCAGTTAAGGAGGGAGTCTTATAGGGACCCCAAAGATCTATATGAATTAAGGCAAAAGGAATACAAGCCATGGATGTGCTTATGGAAAATGGTGTTTAGCAAGAATACAGATATCACAAGAGTAAGTAGAAAGGTGTTAACAAGGACAAACACTAATGTGTTGCATCTTTGATAATGATGCATGTCCTAACCTAGCATATGGAATATGTAAATCTACTAATGTGGAACAAGTAGTACCATTACAATGAGATGGAATAGAAGTAAGAGGCAAAGTAATGGACATTTTGATGATGTACAGGTCATGATCTCTGTGTCCAGTAGCAACCACATCATTAGTAGTGAGGTCCTAAAAGCCACATTTAGAATAATTGAAATGATAAATAAAATCAGATGATTCTAACACACGACCTACACTCAACAACTTGTGTTGAAAGTTAGGAACAAACAATACATTTTTCAATATCAGGGAAGATGAGAAAAGGATATCTCCAGCCTGACTTATAGACTTTTATGAGCTATCTGGTATGCCAACTACAATAAGGGAAGTTAACAATCAAATATTCAATAAAACACTAGCATCATGACACATATGGCCTGACGCTCTAGTGTCAACAATCCATACTAATTGTTTAGAAGAAGAAGAATAAGGAAGCATCGTAGTGTTACCTACAAAGTTTACATAAGAGAAATTGGATGTGTCATTACCAGAAGGATGAATGGTGTTCTGCACAGATCTTAAAACTTATTGAAATATGGTATTGACAAGTGCAAGGTTAATGTTCATTGAAGAAAAATTGAATGATGTGCATATGAAGAGCCATTAAGAGGATTGTCTAGAGGTTCATTTGATTCAATTATATTCATTGGTGTCTTGTTATTATTGTTGGAACCTTTATTCTTCTCCTTCTCGTACCAGTTAGGATAAAAAATTATCTTGAAACATTGGTCAATAGAATGCCCCCTTGCAGTATGTACACTTCTTTAATGCTCTCTCCCCCTTGGAATCAAAAAAATTGGTATTTAGTGCATTGTTAATCTTGCCGGCAACCATTGCACTAGTTTCTTGATTAAATCCAGTGAGGCTGGTCAATTTCTTCATTCGCTCAACTTGAAATAGAATAGAATATGCCTTATTCACTGAGGGCAAATGTTCTTGTGCAAGTAGATTATTGACAACATGATCATATATTTCATTCAATCCAAGTAAGAATTCAGTTAGCTTGTGTTGATTGTCCCTATCCTTGATCTTCTTCAATAATGAACAAGTACATTGTGCAATTGCACCACAATTGCAATTTGGAAGGGGATCAATTATCTGGATTTCATCCCAAAGACATTTTAGCTTCCCATAATATTCTGAGATTGTTAAATTATCTTGAGAAAGGTTACTCAAATCATGCTATATTTGGAGAATCCGTGGCCCATTTGATTGATCAAATCGTTCAATAACATCATCCCACAACTCCTTAGTAGATGTGACATATTAAAATTCTTCCTTCAATGCTTGTTCGATTGTGTTTAGAATCCAACAAGTGACGATGTAATCACATCGAATCCACAGTTGATGAATCTCCTCATCTTCTTTCTATTTAGCAATTGTTTCATACAAGAACCCTAGTTTGTTCATGGCACCCGCTGCTCTCTTGATTCCTCGACTCCAGTTGAGGAAGTTCGATCCAATAAAGAGTGTTGTGATCACTTGCATGCCTGGATGGTCTCCTATAGAAAAATATAATGGATTGTTGTATCCATGGTTGAAAATATTTGCAACTAGAGGTTTAGTAAATGAAGAATAGATTGCAAGAAGATTTTGATGTTGAAGAAGATGTGCATTGGAATTAGGGCTGTGCAAAAAATTAGAAATTCCAAAATCCGATCCGATATTTCAGATATCCAAACCGATTTTAGTCCAAAAGGATATCTGATATTCGGATATCTGATCTTTTTCTGGATTATCCTATCCGAAAAAATATATAATATTTTGTTGATTATTTCAACAATACATCATATTATTATATTTTTATAATTTTAAGTTTTAAATTTTTATTTATTTTTATATTTTAAATATTTATAATAATATTTTAACACTTCTTTTAGATAAAATAAGACATTTATATGAATATTAATTGATATACGATCTTTATTTTTAAAAATATTCTAGAAAAAGTTATTAAAATTGATAAAATAGTATTTTCATACAGATATTAGATATATCTGAATCCGGTCCATATCCGGTCAATATTTTTCGAATATCCGCATCCCGGATATCCAATCTAAAAAATGTGGAGCGAGTATCCAAAAAAAAATATCCGAACAGATACAAATATCTGGTTTTGCACACACCTAATTGGTATTACGAGTCATTTTAATAAAAAAAATTAAAGAATTTAATTGATGAGAAAGCAATATGCATCATCCATGAAAACTAATGTTACAGGCTGGAAATAACATGAGAAGAAAGAGACTTCTAGCAAGTCTATTATGTTCTAATATCCCCTCTTATCTGATACACTAATTACTAGGGGTGTTCATGGGTCGAATATCTGATAAAAAGTTTTGGATATTCGATACTTCAGATATCTGAAGTTTTGGATCGGATAATAAATAATCTATCAGATATCTAAAACTTTCAAGCAGGTCATAGTTGAGAAATATTGGATAAAAAATCATTAAATCAAAAAATAAAAAGTTGATCCAATTTGAATAAATATGATCTAATGATTTGATTTGAGTATTAAATTACATTATATTCAATTAGTAATTTAAAATTTTGAATAATAATTAAATATTTAATCAAAATAATAATTAAAAAGTATAAATTTACTTACAATAAATACTCATTTCAAATTATACCCACATAAATGATAATATAAAATAAAATTTTATGAAAATTAAATATTGTTTAGAGTGTATATGTATATAATTTATCAGATAGAATATTATTTGTATTTACCATATCTGATATCCAATTTATTTGATCTTTTATTTATCGGATCGAACATTAGATTTGAAAAAAAAATATCGGATCAATTATTTAATATTTTGAATCGGATCCATTTGGATATCAAATCAAATCATTAGATACTGGATAATTTGAACAATCCTATAAATTTCATATTTCTTATAATACTAGCTAATCTCTCTAAATAATCTTAGTTGGTAATTACATTTCTATCTAATCTAACAGCTGTGTTGGGACCAACAACCATATACTACAACATACGAATATATAACATATGTATACATATTCACATCCTAGTTTTGTTTTAAGTAGATATGAGGTAACCGGTGGCCAAAAAATACCCCCACCTATTATGTCTCTTATATAATAGTTTATTTGAAATCAAAGAAAATAATTTTATAAATATATTCATTTTAGATTATTGTATCAATAAAAAAAATTATTCATTTTCATATGTAGTGGGTGGGAAGGGTAAAATACAGGGGTATATTTACCACTCAAATTAGCCGCACTCCAAACGAGCACTTACACAATTCATCGATGTGATCATCTCCAACTTGACCTAACCCTAGTGCTCTCTCCCCTTAGTTATTCTCTGAGCCGTATCCGTGGTCCAATTAAATCTTGAATTGCTCTGTGATAAATTAGCCCAAATCCTGCACGGTTAGCTTAATTTCAGAGATAGTGGGGCATGTTTTGCTTGCCGAATAATCAATCATGAAAAAAACAAGATGGGCCCTAAAGCAGCCGTGGGCTAGCTAGCTAGACAACCCCTATGAATTTGGAAAAGGCATGGAATGTCATGGCCTACTTGTATGACCACGCCATTATCAGGAAAGAAACAGCCGCAAAATTGTCGCCATTATATTTTATAGCCGACTATAATATTATTATACTCTGCGAGGTTAGGTGCTAACAGTGAATCCAACTCAGTAATAAACAAAAGATTCAAAACAGCCCGCTGCACATGCAAACCACATAAAAGCTAAAAAATAAAATAGAAAAACTAGGTCTTACTTTATGCCATTTAAGTTGACTATTGCCTGAACCTGCGTGCACATGGCCGGACCTGTTGGGCCCCCTTTCGGCCAGGATATTCGAGGAAATATCAATAACACTTGATTTGGCTGCATTTAATAGATAAAAAGCAATGGGAAAAAAGAGCACCCTGTGTACCCCTATCAAATTGGTGACAATTATTAAAATGAAGCTTTCGCCAAATAGTTGAGGCCTGATCCCGAAACTGTCCGGATACTTTTTGTCTCAGGTTTGATCCACCGGTTTGATCAAAATGTTTTTTTATTTTTCTATTTTCATGAATGATTTGACAATTCCAATTTGAAACAACTAATTCTGTATATTTTCCACGTTCGAAAGCAAACTTAAATAAATAGTGACATTGTCAGTAGCATTAAAAGCGCCCGTGTTACATGACGCCCTAAGAGGCTTAAGAGTATGTTTACGATTACTCGCGCAGATGTCAAAGCTGTCATGCAGCTATGTAAATGCACCTCGATAGACCTGGCTCTGTCATGCTGTAAGCAACGCCCATCCGGGTCGATCACAAGGGAAACGAAACCAAGTGAAGGGCCCTCGTCATTTTGAGTTCTGCAACTCGTTCGTAACTCCTCTATGCAAGGAATGGAGTGCGAGTCTGACCATCCTTATAGTTCTGTAGATACCAGCCTACCCACAATTGTCCTTGAAGCTCTTTCCCTTGTTAGCGAGAATGTGGCACTCGTTACAGTCCACAAGATCTGGCTAAAATTATTTTCGTTTCAAAAGCTTGAGCCTTGTCCTTGTATAATAGCCATCGAGTAAATGATATACGAGAGTACACCGAGGGCTAAATGAAGAGTTTCGCTAATAACTGAAATGTATGCATCATTCTATGCCCTAGACCCTAGTTAAGTGACCCTCTGTAGAAGGCTAGAGAACCAAACCAACAAGCCTAATGGGGCGTCCATGGTCAAGATCCCAAGGGAACCTTTTCACGCACACCTTCCGTTCATTAGTTTAATGGGTGAAGGTACCGACCAAGGTTTCCAACCCTATTTCGGAAAAGATGTCTTTGCAAAGATACAAATAAAATAAAATAATCATTCAAGTTGCAACAGCCACCGATACGTTCTTTTGCTCAAGTTATGATCGAGGTATATTATATCCACTCTCTTCTCGTGCAGATCCCAGCGTAACAAAAAGGCACTTGACACTTGACAGGTAAGTAATTAAAGAAATCTCTTTTTCTCTATTGAAGGAAAAATCATCCTAAACAATTGAACTTTAGTCCCAATTTGATATGTACACACCTTAGGTCTACTGCATGAAAATTTAACAAAATTGTAGAAGCCTTGATCAAGCTTCTAATTCTTCCTTCTCTTGTATCCGGATATTCGCCCTTTCCTTTTAAAGGGTAATTGCCACAAATGCTTGAAAGGAACCCTACAACCTGGACGACATACCCTTCGTTTAAGCTTGATAGCTGCGACAGTACATCAAAAGTAAAACAATAAGTCTAAAATGTTCATGAAAGTACAAGTAGCAAAGAAAAGCCAAGGTGATAGTATGAGAGTGAATATGCTGTCAACAGCCACACGTTTCTATAAAGAGCATCATTTAGATTTCATGTCAAACTCTTTTAAACAAATCTTCACATGATCCATGCAGGTCTTTTATCCCTTCTCAAATTTATCTCAGAATAGCACATCAGCACAGTGAGGAAGCATGACCATGGCCACACAAGTCTAACCGATGTGTAGCTGCTTTAAGGATAAAGTGGTAGAATTCATTTAAGAATATATAACCAGTTTTAAAAAAATGAAGATACAGTCGAAAAATATTGGAATGCAAACAGAATTTACAAAAAGTCAGTCAACTATTTAGATATATAGGAAGAAAAGAAAATTTCCAAAAACTCTACAGTATTGATACAAGGCTCATACCTGATCTAAATTCCTCAAGCCGTGAATAGTTGTCACTGGTGACATCCCCCTGCTTTGGATCTTCTACCTCCACTTCATCTGAGCATGCAGGATTAGAATTTATAAGATCATCGCCATCCTTCATCTCACCAGTTTTCTCCATGCACATACTTGCTTCAGCAAGTTGGGATGCATTTGTACCAGCTTTTTCTTTGTCATGATCTTTAGAGTGGTCAATGGGCCCACTTACTTCAGTAACTTGGGCTGCATCAGCATCACATACTTGCTTTACAGGATGTTCTGTCTGATCTTCATCGTCCATTACCTCATTCGACAAATCAGAATTACCTACTAAAAGATCATCGCCAGCCTTCTCATTACATATATCCACAGGCATATCATCATCAACATCTGAAGCTGACTTAGCATATGAATCTTTAACATCTAGTAAGTTTTCCACCAATGATAACTTGGTTGAAACTAACAATTCATTTGACTGATTTCCCAACTCCATCTCAGGTGAACGGATCAACTGCATGTTATTCTGAGTACTTGAAATCCCGTTCATGTTTTCCACTTTCATAGATTGTTCATTTTGGGAACAAAGGAGGTTAAGATCCCTCTGTTCAGGATATATTTCTCTATTTCCATCTGTGGTACATTTCACCTCCAACTCAGCATTCCCAAAGCCTGCCTCAATTTGATTGTCATCAAATGTCACATCAGCTTGGCTGCTAGACACATGATTATCTAGCCTCAGGTCCTGCACTCTGACTGGTGACATATCTGCATCTATACTGCCTAAATCCCTCAGATATTGCTCAGAAGCCATTGTAGAACCATTTTTACAATTTGGAGAGTGGAACTTCCAAAGAACTTCAGAAACAGTCATCTGATTAAATAACTCTGTGTCGTTCTCACTGCTCAAGGAAAGACTACCTATCTCTCTGTCTCTAGATGCCCCCGGTTCACAGGCAGACGATTTGGTGCTGTTAACTGTGGTGCATGTAAGCAATGCCTCCCCAAGTTTGAATCCTGAATCCTTGGCCAGGGAACCACTTGATGGCATACTGCTTGAAATTGAACCAAAATCAATGGGTTTGACAGCTTGAGGTGCTTGATTGTGGATAGCAAAAGACTTTGCCATTTCATCGAAATCTATATCACCTTCACCACTAGAGATGGGATCCCATTTCATAGAGTCAACAATCCAAGGTTCCTGGGGGTCCTTCTGTGCACTCTGAGGCATCAATTCGACTTTGACAGATTGTTTTTTCCTTAAAACATTAGCTATGAGAGATCTGCAACATAATAGAGCCATGGATTCAAAGAGTGCATATAATTTGTGCATGGTTCCACAAAAAGGTTGAGATGAATCGTCATAGAGATTCAATGACACTAGGCATTGAGGTGTGCAGACTGCAGAAGAACATACCTACAATTTTTCGACATGGCTGCTTTTGCTCGTTCAGTTGAAAGACCAAGCAAATAAAACAAATTAGCTGCGTCCTTTGGTCCTCTGAATTCATGAACAGAAGGAGCAGCACTTGATATAATCAGGTTCTTCCCTCGAGTCCACTTCACTAATAACTGATATCAAGAACATGAGAAATTTTGATGGCTCACCAACAAGGTCATAAATTTACATGATACAGAGAGGGGGGGGGGGGAGGTTTCAAGATCGAAAATTCAACAGTCATTAGGCAAGTCAAACCTTCTAGTTGAGCATTTCAGAATACATTTGGCATACTTTGTGCGACCATGAAAATATGAAGCATTAAAACACTAAGGGGTCATATAAACAGAAGGGGGAGGAGTGGCATATACTGGGTTAAAAATCTCCCCGTGTTGGTAAGAACTATGGGTCACACCCTGTAGGAGGCTAATGATTTCTACCCCAAAACACTTGTACATGGCAACTAAACACTCCACCACCACACAGCTACATGCAGCAACCACCTGTGACAGCAACTGTTCCACCAGCAAACTGACCAGCAATGTGTTGCGAGGCCAGATCTTTTGGTATCAACAAACACATTTCCAGCATTTACATAGGAGGGGGCACAAAGGGAACATGGATAAGAGAAAAGAAGAAACGGGTATGCAATTGAGGTTGCAGGAAGCTCACTTGCTTGTGCTAGTCCTTTCCAAGACAAAGCCATATTTGGCCTCAACAAGGACCATTGCAGCTCCACCAAGGGATTAGTCTGTAACAGATTTACTCCCAGAGCTCATCCACTCATTTGGGAATCCAAAAGGTTCTTCAACAATGCGAGGGAGGAGGAGAAATGCAAAGAGGGTAAATGACAAAGTTAGGAGTCTCAACAAGGCTATGACAAGCATCTACTAGCCTTGATGGCATCAGGGAAGGCAATGGTTTGCTTCCTAACAAAGCACATGAGTCCCTTCCTTTTGCCTCCCACATCATTCTCCCACACCCAACAGTTCTTACAGGTGACCCAGAATAGATGAAAACCTCCTCAAGAAGAAGCAACACACTTAACATCATGAATGCATGCAACCACGTCCTTGGGAAGCTGAATAGATGACAGCACTCCTTCAGATATGCACACTAGAAGGCAAGATAGGAGGCTCAAAGTTGCCTCTAAAAGATGACAAATCACTCACATTAAAAACAAGACAAATATCTAAAATATCAGGTAATTCTAACACATAAAAATTCAAGCCTTGTTTTATCAACATGTCATACAGGCCATAGCACACTCATGTAACTTTTAAAAATATCCTTTTGGAAAACATTTGGGACACGTGTACCATGACAAAGTCATCTTCATTAAAGCCCTTATCTCTGCAACGCACATGCAAGTTTATATTTCATCTGACTCAACAAAATTTTACATCTGCTCTCATGAAAAGAAGGAATATGATCAGAAAAACACTCAACAAACAGAGAAATATGTGCACATGGTGACAAGGAACCAAAATGCATACGAGCACGTGGTGGATAACCATAAACAATCTCAAAAAGATCCTTTCTTGTGGACTGGACTTGTGGTTATAAGCAAACTCAGCAGTGTAATACTAAGTCCCAAGTATGACGTCGATATCCAACAAGACAACGAACATTACCTAAACCTGTATTTACCACCTCAATCTGTTTATGGATCTTGAACAGTAGGAAACTTCAACCCGGTCTCACTGAGGGCTCAAAATGTACACCAAAACCACTAGCAAAATATAGAACTTGAATCATACAATATGGAAGAAGACCATGTAGTCTGACTACCTCAAGGAAAACCAATCTAGCAATATGAATAGCACTAGAAGTCTTACTACAAGGTATGAAGTGGTGTATCTTAGAGAACATATCAACCACAATACAAATCAAATCATGACCTCTAGATGTCCTAAGATTACCTAGAATAAAGTCCATGCTAAGACCCTTCAATTGCTCATGAGGGACAGGGAAAAAAGTATACGAACCCATGTTTTCCTTCCTAGTTTTAGCTAACTAACAGATGCAACACTCAAATACAACCTGCTTAACATCAAGTTGCAAAGAAATACCATAGAAATGATCATGTACCAAAGTAATGACACAATCCATACCAAAGTGACCAAAAACGCCACCAACTCACAAATAAAAAGTACATATATGATTATTAAGCAATGCATAACATAGAAACCCCAAAAGGATACCCATCATGAATCACGTAGCAAACAAAATCCTTAGGATTACTATTCAAGACTTCTTCGCAGATATGACTAGAGTCGAAGCAGAAAGAGTAATACTCCTTCGTCTTATCGAAGTTAGTAACCCTTATACACCATTCATGAAGGATAGTAGCACCTAATCTACTAAGAGCATTTGCTACCCCATTCTCAAAACCAAAACAATGTCTTACCAAGAAGGTATATTCTACTAAGAACTCAATCCATCTAATATACTTTTAGGAAGTTCTCTGTGTGAATTTAGATAATCTAATATTAGATGATGGAAGAAACCTAACCACATCATATAACTTCTTAAGATGGATAGTCCTAACTCAACACTCGTCCTATAGTTGTCTCACAAGCATCACAATGAAACTCAAAAGCCTTACCAAAGTTAGATTACTTGAGAACAAGGTCTCCATTATACATTTCTTAATCTCTTAAAGAGGATATTGAAGTTCACGGAAATGATAACTTTTTCAAACAATTAGTGATGGGGATCATAATGGAGCTAAAATTGCAAACGAATCAACAATTAAAGAGATCGAACCATGGAAGTTGCACATTTCAAAGCAAAATTCAGTTGAAGCCGCTCCTTAATAGTTATGACGTTGTCAAGGTTAGTGGAAATACCCCGAGAAGAAACAATAGAGCATAAGAAAAGAACCTGAGAAGGAGGGAAAACTTCTTAGGGCTAGCATAAACCTTAGCCACTTGAAGAGTAGCATAGGCCTACCTGAGATGATCAAGGTGTTATTTCTTAAACTTATTATAGACATGAATATCATTAAAATAGACAATGAGAAATTTCCCTCATAGAGGTCGTAGGATTAGAGTCATAATCCTCATAAATGTACGCGATAACCCAAAACACATCACTAACAACTCATAAAGTCCAACTAGTGACTTACAAGTTGTTTTTCACTCACCTCCTAGCCATATACGAACGTGGCGATGCCCATTACATAAGTCAATCTTGGATTAATAGCTAGCATTAGCTAGAGTGTTCAACATGTCCTCTGTTCCACTATACTTAATTGTGATTTTGTTAATGGCTCCATTATTCAAACAATCACCTACTTTCATCTTTTTATTTTGGGGTCAACAAGCCAAGTGTAGGCTCATGCTATGTCTAACAAAGCCTTTAATTAAGGAGCTCTCCATCTTACCCATTTGATTCATAATGCTCACTAGAGATAAAGTCGATTGCATGATGAATGTATCTCATGGGTGATCGATAACTCTTTAGGACAACATCAAAGAAATCATCTTATAACCTTTTAACCTTAGTGGAAATAAGCGAAGTAAAATTTGGGGAGACCTTAGCAACTATAACTAGCAATAAATTGTGTTGCTTAGTTTCATGATAATTATTTGAATTCTATTTTTAGTATTTTCCTTAGGAGGAAATTAGACTTAGGAACTAAGGGTTCAAATGGCTTTGCAAGGTTAAGAATCATATACTTTCCTTTAAAAATTAGTGAGTGTTGTATGGAAAACTTTTAATTGAATGATCATAAAGCCAAGGTCTAACTATAAGAAGGTGGGCCACAACCATGGGAAACACATAAAAATAGATAACATCGTCATAGTGTTGGCCTAAATGGAGGGGAACTAGACGTCTATGGGAAGCATAGTCTTACTTACCAAAGCTACACTAGAAGGATTTAAGGTGATGCTCAAGTTTGAGATTCAATTCTTTTCTGGTGCCATGATATATGAGATTACGGGTACAACATGCCAACATCTATAATCAATTTTGCAGATTTTACATTACACCTAAAGAAAGTACAAAAGATGGAAATCCATGTTAGCTCATCGAAATTGGTACCCCAAGAGAGAACACATTTTACCACATTATAGTACACTTCTAAAGGAGGGTCAAACGACTCAAAACTCAAGAGTCCTAACAAGACTACATTGTGAGGCGTTGTCATCTTCTAGTTTTTCATCATCACCACCTAAGTAGTCACATGGGTCAATTATAAGATCCTCAATAGGTGGGTCATTACTCTCATGATCTAAGATCATCACCATGGTATGATGGGGACAACAAGATGCAATATTCCCTCTCTCATAACAATAATGACACTCGATGGAGTTAGCAATCGATTAAATGATGTTATATTGACTACTTGGAGAAAAAACATAAGTATTAAATTGGGAGGCAACCTTAGAGTTAAATTTAGAGGATGTGGGAGTGAAGAATTTAGTCTAACGGGACTCATTAGGAAGAGAGGATGAACATTGAGTGGATGAGCACTTGAAATACTTCCCAAATTCAACAACCAACTTAACAGCTTCTTCTACACATGAAGGGCCATGAAACTTAACATAATTCCTAAAACCATTGATATACCTAAAAGGGTAATGTCATTAAGGTAGTCACACCTATAAAATAAGTATAGACATTAAAGGAATATCTTTAAGGTTATACATTTGCTTAAAAGTTGGTTTCTATGAAATATCATGAGATATTTTTCTTTTAAGTTATTCCCTCATAACAGCCTATCTTAGGTGCTCAAGAGAGCCCCATGTCTACTCATGTTATTGAAATCAAAATCCTTCTCCATTTCTTCTAACTAATTAATAAGAAGATTTGGGTCAAGGGTCCCATCACAAGAACTTACATCAACTTCGACCTTTATACTACTATCGTCTTCATACCCAGCATAAGACTATCTATATACTATCATGACAATCTGTTTGTCTATGATTATTCCCATAGTGAGACGGGCCTATGTGTTCCTTGAAGGGTTCCTCATCTAATCATTGAAATTCAGTAGGTCTACAACTCCATGACATCTAAGGGACCTATTATTTGGGAGGAAAATAACCACGGATCCAAAAACGCTACGATTTGAGGTGGCTAAATCACACTGGGATGCTAGAAATTCCCTAACTGATTGAGCTACATGTTCTTCATGGGATGTTTTTCTATCATCATTTCCATAACTTTAGATAACTTAAGCACCAATCATACTAGCTAGTCCATTCAGGAAAGGTCTCAACTAGCATGGGACTTCTGCAAGAAGGCATTTTTCTCCTTAGACCATCTATCAAAAAGTCTCAAATGGTAACATTTCGTTAACTACATAGATCATGATGGATATATTTTTAGGGCTTCTAGGTCATGCATACCACAATCATCATAATTAAACTTTCTCATGTAGGAGTTGAATGTTGATGGCCTTGATGGTCACTTTGGTGTGGATCGCACCATCTTCCATATGAGATTTGTTTACTAACTTGCTTTGCAACATGATATTAAGTGAGTCTCATTGTAGTATCACACATGTCAATTGAATAAAACTAGGAAGCAAAATACAGGTTTATATAGTCCTTTAAACATTCATCTTTAGTCTTGGAAAGTTCTTAGCATGGATTTTATTCTAGATAATCCATGGACATCTAGAGGTCGATTTTATTCTTGTTGTAGTTGATAAATATTCTAATATGGAAAATTTCATAATTTGTACTAAGACTTTCAATGTTATCCATGTCACTAGATTGGCTTTTCATAAAGTATACAGACTACATGGTCTTCTTTCTTCCAAAGTGTACGTTAAGGATTCTAGATCTATTTATTGGTTTTGGAGTAAGACCTATTTGAAGTTGCTAAAATCTGCTAACCAATGGTTAGGAAAATAGAACTTCAGGTGACTGTTTTTGTTTTCTTGTTAGAGGTCAACTCATACTTGAAATTTAGCATTAAGTTTGATTATAACCATGCATTTAACATGTCTTTGAATAAAATTTAAATAATTATTTAGGGTTACTTTGTTTGTACTCCAGTTGATTTTGGCCTTTTGTCCCCAAATGCAAATGTTTCTATGTTAGTCTTTGCTTGATTATATTCATTATTTGCATGATTATATTAGACATACAATTATGTTGAGTAATACAAGTTATAAACTTCTTGTTGATGAGCATCATGTAGATATGGGTTTTGATGAAGATGACTTTGTCATGCTACACATGTCCTAAACGTTTTCCAAAAGGAAATTTTAAAAAGTTAAATGTACATGCCATGGGCTCGTAGGATATTTTGAAAAAACAAGGACCAAATGTGAATGCATTAGATTTACTGGACTTACGTATTAGTCATATTTGCAATGTCAGTGACCAGTCACTTTCATAGGCATCTTTAACCCTTCTATCTTGCCTTCTATTGTGTTTATCTAGATTCTTTTATATCTCAGCTAGCTATTTTAGCTTGGGATCATGGTTACTTTCTTACTAAGATTCTGTCTATCTTTTACTATTTAGATATTATTCAGTCACTGGATAAGTTACCGTGTCCATCTTTTTAGGCCCTTAGCATATATATAGAGCCATAGTCTTCATTTTGTCTCGTACCTTGAATGATTATTATTATATTAGAGTGATAAAAGAGTTATTTTCCTTTTATTCTCCAATTTATCTCTTTCAATTCCCAACCTTACATCACCAGTTACACATTGACGATTGTAATTTCAAATCGAATAAGAATGCTTTCATGAAACCTAAGAAATATAGCTATACTACAATCAGAAATTAATACGATACCAGGTTCAAATTTTATCAACAAGCCAACAAGGTATGAATTTTTTAACAAATCCTACAACCAACAACCTTTGTGCCACAAAAATAAAATTCTAGACAAAGAAGCTGGCTCAAGATCTCACATTGCCATTTTGGATTACTCGTCTCCGTGCTTCAATGTCCTGGATGAAACTGGAATAGGTTATCTCAATATAGACCCCCCTCTGCACATCAAGTTCAAGCCACATTACACTCCAAACTAAACCAATCTTATCACAATCTGCTTTCAAGTACACAAACAAGATGATTCAACTTGAAACGAATATGAAAATAGAGAAAACAAACCTTAACAGCAGCTTTAATCATTGGAAGCTTCAGTTTGTACAACTTCTCCGAAAAATCAATGGTGATTATATCAACCTACGCATAAAATCAATTCGCCAAAAAAAATTCAGATAATCAATAGCCACTCTAACTCAATCAACCGCAAAGTCAGAAGGAATCAAATCAACAACTTAACCTCAGAGCTCTCACAAGTTTCATCGAACGCAATCTGACTCACTGGCTTTACAGCAACCAAATCATAACTCTTCAGAATCGAAGACCCCGAATTAAGCGCCTGTGCTTGAAGTTTGTTCTCAATCACCACCGTCAACCTAGTATACTGCCGAAACCGAGAATCATGGGGCACACCTCCCAGTAGGGAACGGTGGAGCGAGGCGGAGGAGGAGAGGGAAGACGAGAGCTTGAGGATAGAGGAAAGAGGGAATACAGAAATAGAGCAACGTTCGGAATCTGACAATATGCCTTTAATCGTACGGTTATACGCGATGCCGGAATATCCGAGCTCAATTGCTTTGACCACGAGTTTTAGACGGTTTTGCTTCTGCAGTGATCGATCGGGTGGAGGTTTTGTGCTGTTTTTGGAGGAGGGGGATTCCAAGTAGGGGATGTTGAAGTCGAAGTATTGCATTGTTGTGTAATAGCGTGGATGGATGTCAGGAGTGTATATGAAAGTTATGAACAATGGCGGAAAGAATTCGGGATGTACAAGAGGGGTTAAGCGCTTTAGGGCTTTAGCGAGGAAGAAAGAGGAAGAACCAGATTCCAGTTGCGGGCCGGTTCGCGCCTTATGAAGCGGCGTCGTTTACCACATTGACAGGAATTGTAATCATTATTAGAGACGTAAATCGAACAAATTTTATCCGAAATTTAACGGATTTATCCGATAGATATTTTAAAAGATATATATATATATATATATATATATATATATATATGGATAAAAGAGATGGAAAAATATATCATTCAAGTTCAAGAATAGATACAAGTAAGAAATATTCATATCCGTATCCATCCATACCCGTATTTATATCCGTACACATACTCGTATCTATCTCTATATATATTTATCTGATATATAATTATTTTTTATCCTTAATTTTAAAATAAATATAGTATAATAATAAGTTTAAAATTATCATTTTACTTAATTTTAAATGGATTTATCCATTGGATAATATATTTATCCTTTAAGTAATATCCATTAACGGATAATATCTGATGAATATGAATATAGATATATTAGTTGATACTCATTTAGATATAGGTACCAAAATTTTCTATTGGATCATACAAGAGACCTATTTTTTTTTTATTAAACTACAATCGAAAACACTAATTGATTTTAAAATAGTCTACACTCTGAAATGAAAAAATTGGGACAATCTCATACCAACCCTAATTTAACCCTATTTTAACAATGATTCAGTTTTATTCCGGTTTCAAAACTAACAATTTTTAAATACGATTTTAACCCTATTTGCTGAGAAAAGTTATATAATGGACTAAAATTAGAGAATATTAGAAAATTCGAGTAAAACCCAATCTGTCTAAACATTTATTATTATTTTTCAAATTGATTTAATCCATAACTCAAATTATTCTCTCAAAATAACCTAAATCTAAATGTGATTTACCAATCTTATTTAAAATTTCGAATCAATTCTAATTATACGTGTTCCTGAAAATATACATGGACTAAGGCTATCAATACTTAAATTATCGAAAATGGACACACATGTTAGTAACTTCATTCCGTGACTCATCCTTAATATCCCAAGTTTGATTCTCATCGGAACATTTGTTGTCTCCTCTATATCCTCCTTCCTTGCATATGTCTCGCGTTGAAACAAACAAACAAACGATATATATATACATATATATACATCTGTGGCTAAGGCTATAAACATTTTTTGGAAGCTCGAATAATGTTGTTTCTGAAGTATAGACATTACTAGATGGATTAAATACCGTAAAAACATTAGGAATCCCGAAAAATTACTGTTTGCAGCTCCTTTTAGAAGTCTCATCCTCTCACACTTGTTGCCCATTATTTTATTATTGCAAGAAACTTTTGAAGGGCTCAGGTGAAGGTTTTGCCTAGCACGTCTTTCGAGAAGCCCGTCACCTATGGTCTGTTTGTTTTGGGGTGGAATGAGGTTAATGGAGGTGAATGAATTGATTCACCCCGTTTGGGTATCAGGTTAATAATTTTACCTGGGTGAATCGAGGTTAATGTTTCACCTCCATTCACCTCGATTAACCTCGTTTTTATTAACCTCCGATTTCGGGGGTAACGGAGGTGAAGGTGAAAGAATAAGTAAATTTTTGACTTGATAGGACCAAAATACCCCTCAATATGACTTATTTATTTAATATAAGGGTATAAATATCATTTATTTTATTATTATAATCTTTATTCACTTCAATTTAAACGAAAATCTTAAAACATTCACTCCGATTCACCCAGGTTAGGTTAATATCATCCAAACAGAATTTTAAAATATTCACTCCGATTCACCTCCATTCCCTTCACCTAGGTTAATTTTTAATGTTTACCCCTACCTCGATTCACCCCAATCCAAACGGAGCCCTAGCGATTTGTAAATTTTCAAATCTGGGTGAACTGCAATTTTTTGCTATTTGACAAATGTCCACGTTTCATGTCATCTGCCTATGAAATAATGTAATTCGGCTGCGTAAGTCTCGTGTTGGAAGCTCTATTTTGTAAATAAAATTTTGAGTTTACCCAAAAAAAACAGAAGAGGAAAGAAGATACATTTTGCTTAAGCGTTTTTATATTTGACCTAATTGAATTTATACCCCTCATTTATTTGATCATTCCGTATTAGTATTGCGTATGGCACGAATACATGGTTACTAAACAGTTATTATTTGACTAGTCAAGGTATGCGTGTGACAATGTTTATGATCTGTTTGGTTCTTTAACTTATCTGTTTGGTTCTTTAAAAGTTTAAGTAAAACTTAAAGGGAAAGCAAAGTAAAATATGTGACAATGTTTACGTGCATATTGAACCAAATACAAACTTACATCACACAACCACCTTGAGTCTAATACCGAAAACAAAAAGTCTCGCATGTCGGAAAGTAATTTTTGCATAAGTTACCCTACTCACTTAAATACAGAGTAAATTATGGGAGCCACCTGAGAAGGTTTACCGGCTCATGCAAGAATTTTTCCATGCTAGGACATGGAAACCAGTACCACCACCGCCACCAACCTCAGGTCGGTCCCACACGAACGAGGTGGCTGGGAAGACAGGCGGCCGGCTATACTAACTAATTAAATGAAAAGGCCAACCAAGTCATTCAAAACTGATAAAACAAAAAATCAGTTAAGACTGATAACGTGCAAATATAATACTACTAGTAGCGTATGTGTGTGTATATAAGGTCAACAAAACAAGAGCTACCACACCCAAAGACACAACTACAATCCTACGCTACTATGTAATCAATCAAACCAGCTTTGAAGCAGAGTACGCATCTACTTCACCTGCATCCTATCCTTAATAATCTACCAGTTAATTACAGCCAGCATCCTCTCCTCACACTTGATTCGTTACTAATACACACATATTCGATAACCTTTTTTTCATTATATTGTCTGGGATGAACGCCGGTTTGCAACAGAGGATTTCGATGCTGAATCCGTCTAACATGAAGACCAACACCACCACCACCAAAGGAGGAGGAAGAAATAGTGCGCGTGCTGGTACAGGAGGAGATACCAAAGCTGCAATGCTAAGAGCCCTAACCGATCTTAATCGAGCGACCGAAGCCAATCAGGCGAGGTTACAGAACTTGGAGCTGTCTGTCGCGACATTGACTAGGATATGTAACGGTCTACGCAACGATGTTGTCGGTGCACTTGTTGTTCGCGGTCCCTGCCGTATGATTCATCACGGGACAACATCATCACATGGAGAGATTGCTGCAGCTGAGGCTATAGATATCAAGTCCTCCAGCTGCAGCGGGTATTCATCTTATCCTAGCTGCAGCTCAACCAGTAGCTCTGGCTCCAAACACGATCAACGGGAGCCAAAGAGGAGGGCTTTCGTGAGTGGTTCTAGAGGCGTTAACAAGGGTGCCCTGCAGGCTTCAAAACATCCAGGTGAACTAATTCATCCTCCGGATTCCCTAAATTTTGTTTGCTCCGGTACCTAAATTTTTGAAGCTTCAGCATGCATGCATGCATGATATTTTTCGTACGAAATAAAATTACATGATCAAGCATGCCTTCATATACACGTATCACTACTATTATACACACTAATTACTGATTGTAAAATTTGAGCAATACTCTCCTCCTCCTCGTCTCGATATTTGGCCTATCAAAAATATCTACTATTTTTATTTATCTCACTACACACACGTTTCCCGTCCCCTTGCTCACTCTGAATCATCTACTACATCACTAGACCACGACCAGAATCTGAGCTGGAGTTCATAATAAATTATGCTGTAATTCATCGATCGATTACGGCCAGAATTGTTATTCCCCCCACCCCATCTCATATTGATTGATGGAAATCATTAGGGAACAAGCAAACGGTTTCAAGGGCAACGGCTACAAAGCCATCCAAGGCCAGCATGGTGCAACCAACAGCAGCAGTACGAAAAGTTCCAAAACGTTCGGCATCCAACTCAACTGCTGCTGCCGCAGGAGTTTTACACAAAGACTACACCGCCGGCATCCAACAAGTGCGGCAGCCGAAAGAGACCAAGAAACCACCAGCGACTCTGGTGGTCAGGAAGTACAACGTGGAACCAACTAACAAGAAGTGTGCCATGACCAAGTCAGCAGCAGCAGAGGCAACAGTCAACAAGAACATGGGAGCAGCAGCTACACAAAAGTTTCCTACCAAGTCAACAGTCAACAAGAAACAGCTAACACCACCAACAGCGGAACACCATCCGATTGTGTCGGCCCAATCAGCAGCCAAGAACGCAGTAAGAGCAGGAAAGGCTACGACAAAAACCGCCGTCAGCCTGCACGAGGCTGCGGAAACAACAATAAGTGGAACAGACATGAGGATGATGAAGAAGAAGTTGAGCAAGAGCCCTGGGGCAAAACCTAATGCTCAGTTCTTGCCTGCAGTGAGTGGTCGGAATGGAGCAGTAAAGAAGATACCTGGTGGTTTATTTACAGTTACCATTCCTCCTGAACTTGCTGCAGCTGCCCCTAGTATAAGGAAGTTTTGGTTTGGTGCAGCTGCTAATACTAATAGTAGTATCAGCAGGGCCCCTGATGCTCGGATGACCAACGCATACAACGTCGTGAAAGCTGTCAAGAAACGTTAGATAAGCTTCTGTGTGGTTCGAGGAATGATGCCTGCCGCAAGGATCACATATTAAGTTTCTTGTCGGTTCGGACTAATGTAAAGATGTGAACTCTGTCAGTGGCTCCGGACCGGAGATCGACGAAGAGAACCAAGGGGACAGTTCAGAACTCTAGAAGATACGTACAGCTTTTATGAATTTCGAATTTGCAACTGCATGAATCGATATGTTCTTTAAAATATTTTACAAACCAATATATACACACAATTCAATTGCAATAGCCATATACTGCTTTCCTGCATTATTCTTACCCTTAGCTAAAGGCCTCAGGAAAACCGTAGTAAATAATCGGATTACGAGCAGAGTAGCCAGCCACTAGCATTTACCACACAACATGGATGTGGCAGAATAATGGTAATAAAAAATTATAAAAAAAAAAGGGTAATAATCAAAAATTACGGGCTACCTATACATTGTCCAGTTGCACATAGGAACCATTTCCAACGTGCATCCCAGAAACGGGACCTTGTATTACTCCCCCGTTCGCTTCCTATGTCCCTTCATATCTCAATTCTCAAGAGTATCCACAGAATATTCCCAAAGACCATTTGAGCCATGACAACCCTGGATCTTAACCCTACAAAATAATTGACTTTTGCCAACAGAAATTTAGTTTTTCTGTGGTAAAAGCAACTAATACCAACAGATAATTTTTTGTGGGCAATAATATAGTTTTTCCAACAAAAATTTTTTATCTGTTGGTATTAATATGTTATACCAACAAATCTTTTACCATCACTTATATCTGTGCTTATTAGTAGCATTATACCAACAGAACTAATACCCACTTTTACATCTGTTGGTATTAGTGTTTATGAAATTCAACAATAATATTTATTTTTATATAATTTTAATAATGATTAATTCTATTCTTTTTAATATAATAATAATAATAATTAAGTCATTTTTAGAAATAATAGTTTACATATATTATTATTAATTATTATTTTATTTCTAATTTTTTATATTAATATTATTCACAATGGTGTTTTTTTAACAATTATAATGAAATAATATATATTATATCTACTACCACTTACTATTAAATTAATTTATTATTAAATAATACCAATTATCATTCAAATCTGTATTATCTTAACAATAATAAATATTATCAATAATCGTTCACATTATTAATAATATATTAGTAATTATTAGATACTATTATTAATTTATTTAAAATAATGATTCATATTATTCTTATTAATATATTATTTATTAATTATTACTAAGAATAATTATTTTAGGACATTATTATTATTATTATTATTATTATTATTATTATTATTATTATTATTATTATTATTATTATTATTATTATAAAAAAATATTATTACTAATTGTTGGAAATTATGATTAATATTTATATTATTCATATTTTTATTTATTTCGCATTATTAATTATTTTTAATAATAAGTATTATTTTATTATAAATTATGATTAATATTATCTTAATAATACATTATAAAATATTAATTTTATATTAAATATTTTTAAATAATACTAATTATTATTTAAATTTATTATTTAATAATATTATTAGATAATTAATATTATCATTATTATTATAAGTAGTAAAATTAATTACATTATTTGTAAGAAAAAAATTATTTTATTAATTCTTTCGAAAATGTTTCTAAAATTCTTTATATAGCTATTTTATTAATTTTATATTTTCGGATCCTTTTGAAATACATTTTAGATAAAATTCTTCCAACAATAATTTTTGATATTTAGTATTTTATTTAATACTTCTATTTGAAAAAAAAAACCCATCAATCGGTGCCCCGAGGCCCCCGACTGCCCCCTCTTCTTTTCCTTTTCTCTCTTCTCTCCTTTCTCTCCCTTCTCTACTCTGTCCCTTCCCGGCCCCCTGCTCCCGTCCTGAGCCAACCGCAGGCCAAACCCCAACCTGCATCCTTCTCCCCAGCTTCCCCCTGCTCCAACTGCCCTACTAGTCGACCGCCACGGGAGACGTCGTAGCAGTAGCAGCAACCAACAGCAGCCACTACAACAAACTAGACCATTAACGACCAATTTAGCGACCAATTTTTTTTTTTGTCGTTATTAATATATTATTAACGACCATTGTCAAAAGTCATCGTTGATGGTATATCTATTGCGACTAATATAATATTTGGTCGTTAATCATTAATTTTTTGGTCGTTAAAAAAGTTAATTTATATATATATATGTTTTATAATAAATTTTTTTTCAAATATCTAAAATCCAAAAAAAAAAAACCTCCCGCGCGCCCTATACCATTGTATGTTTCGGCCCTTACAAAAAAAAAAAAAAAAAAAAAAAAAAAAAAAAAAACTCACCCGCGCGCCTGTACCCTTTTAAACAAAAATTTGGGGTCTGTTCGATATCGTCTTCCCTCCCTGACCCTTGCTCGACGACCGCTCGCAACCCTGCCCTGGCCGTCTCCCGTTTGCAACGCTTCTTCCCGGACTGCACCACCACGCAATCCGTCGCCGGTCGAGCAGGCAGCCCACAGCTGCTACTGCACCTCCTCGTCGTCGTCCAATACAGCAGCAGCGGAGTAGCAGCAGCAGCCACCAGCAACGCACGAGGACAGCCGCGGCGCGCCACCGCCCGTCCTCCTCCAGCACCGCTCGTCACCGGCGAGTGGTCCTTGACCACCGGCGAAGGTCCAGCACCGCTCACTCCCTCCAATTTCGCTGCAATACGTTTGGTATAAATACTCAAACCCTAACTTATGTTTTGATTAATTTTAGATGAATTAGCTTATGATAAGATAATTTAGTTGTTTAATTGTATATATATGTGTTGTATGAATGATTTAGAATGGTTAATTGTATTGGTTATGGTTGATTTGTGAAAATTGGATTTGTGACCCGGCTATATCCGGATTTGTCGGTTTTATCCGATTTAGCTATTCTAGATAAATTGAATTTACAATATCCTTTAAAATGTATCTTATTTCATGTTAGAACTATCAATTTGAAATTTTTGTGCAAAATTAATCGAAATTAGATTTTTAGGTCAAAATTCTTGCGAATTTAAATTGGATTGTGTAATTGAGTTATTTTATTCAATTGATTATATAATTTGCATTAGATTATGTTTAATTTCATTTTCGACATGTCAATTTAAATATCTTAGTAAGATTTGACCGGATTTACAGTCCAAGCTAAAAAACCCTAATTATGTTAAATTGGATGTTTCGTTTATTGTTCTAATCAATTGAGTATATGATAGATGCTATCTTGAAAGTAAAATATTAGGAAGGGTTTTGATGGATGGTGGTGCTGAAGTTTTTCTTCATTACTTTATATTGTTATATAATCTCTTTGTTATGTCCTTAGATTATTTTCTATGTTAATTCATTTATGAATTCTATAATCATTCAAGTTGATAAAATTAGATAAAGAATATAATGATGATCAACATTGACATTTTTTTTAACAAGAAATAAAATATGATATACTTGGTATAAATACTCAAACCCTAACTTATGTTTTGATTAATTTTAAATGAATTAGCTTATGATAAGATAATTTAGTTGTTTAATTGTATATATATGTGTTGTATGAATGATGTAGAATGGTTAAATGTATTGGTTATAGTTGATTTGTGAAAATTAAAAATCTATTGTTTGAGGGGATATTAAAACACCACAGTCAAATAATTTTCTCCTCTGTTTGAGGGGATATTAAAAATCTATTGTTGGATGATTGAACGTATATAAGCTTGGAGATCTCCTGATGATGTCATTGTAGATGACAACATGGAAATGGAATAAAAGACCAAGAGATTTCAGCTTTTGGTTTGGAAATTGGCAGACAGTTGGATTAATGTTGGTCTTTTTTCCTAACGTTTATTTATTTAATTGACTGCAACTAGTCAAATCCCAACAACCAATTGCCAATGCAACTTGTTTATTACTTTTAACTCAATTTGGGTATATGTTCAATTACTTGTGATGGTAATGTCGGAGTACTCTTATCAAAAAAGTCCTTCTGGCTACTTCATCATCATCATTATAGTCCTCATCTTCTCCATCTTTATGTGCTCTTAGGGATTTTCGGGATTGGCCTTTGTTTAAATTCAATGCCTGCCAATTCTCATGAGCTTTGTTATTATTACTATTATGTATCATTTTTTCCATGTAGAGTGTGGTGTTTCCCTGCAGCAATGATTTGTGTGATGTGTCCGGGGAATCCTCAGAAGGGGATACTTTACACAAGGCCAAACGATCATTTGGTTTGCCTGACTCCTTTTCTGCTCACGGTATTTCTTTATTTACTGTCTCTTTGCCACTGTTTCATATCTAAGGTTCATCCTTGGATTGTAGTAATAAGTATTCTTTAATCATCGTAACTTAATGACGTTCAAATGCTTATAAATTGTATCAGACTTGACATCATTTGATTTTGAAGCCCTAGAGATGGCAGATATGCATAGAGAAGAGCCCTCTCCTGGGGAAGCAGGCTGTTATACATCAGAATCCAATACTGTTAGTACTTTGGATTCAGAACATCACCATTCTGGGAACAATTCTCATTGGAAAGGTTTTATCCATATGTTGAAGAAAGGGCCTAAGCGCTTTCAGACTCTTCATCCTTTGAGTATTCCTAGGCTTTCAAGGAGAAAAAGTAGAAGTGCAAGGCATAGCATGATACCAGCCATACCTTCCTTTGATCCTGAATTGTGTTGCATTAAGTCATCCTGGAAGAATTTCTCTCTCAAGCACATCAAGGAAGCTACTAATAACTTTAGCCAAGGTAATTATGGAACTATCCTTGAAGTTTGCGATTCTTTTTGTTGAGCTGATCAATGGTTATGGTTCCCTTTTTTTAATTGAAAATTAGTTGTGTGCTGCTGAATAAATTATGTCTTTGTTCAAGAAAATTTGATTGGAGAGGGAGGATATGCTGTAGTGTACAAGGGAGTTCTTCCAGATGGGGGAATGCATCTTGTTCTTCATTTATCTCCACATGCGAGCTTGGAGTCTCTTCTTAAAGGTGTGTGATAAGTGCGTGTTTTGGGGTTATATATATACATTCACAATATTTCTGGAATGAGAGATGATCTGTTTTACTTCTCATTAATTCCAGGCGCGAGGGACAAATTAACTTGGGATGTGAGATATAAAGTTGCTCTAGGGTCTGCCAAGGGGCTTCATCATCTTCATGAAGGTTGTCAGAGGAGAATAATCCTTAGAGATATCAAATCTGCCAATGTCTTGCTCACAGAAGACTTTGAGCCTCAGGTATGATATAATGATTGAAGATAATCTGTTTAGCACCAGTCATCTATATTTAATACATATTGATATCACATGAAAGCAGATTTCTAACTTCGGACTTGCTAAGTGGCTTCCAGAGCAGTGGACTCACCACACTGTTTCAAAGAATCATGGAAAATGAAGAGAATATACATGATGATATAGAATACATGCTTGCTTCTCCATCTACATCAGAGGATACTGGGTGCCCTTGAACATGAGGTTAGTTAAAATTGTTAAATGTGTTAATTATTATGAGTGTGATTCTAACTAGTTGTCTAATAAGCTTAAGTAACTAGTTTAGATCTAAATAAATTCAAATAAGCTAATACTAGTGGTATAAGTTGGCTCACATAAGCCTATTAGAGGAACATTTGATGATCAAAACAAAGTTACAGCGTAGTTGAGCAAACTAAAGGCGCCATAATGAATTGTGATTTATGTAACCATTCAAGCAACCATAATTGAAACTTACAATTTGAGATGTTAATTGTAATATGTACTAGGAATGACAAAGCCGAAGAGCTGAATATAGTCTTAATAATATTCAATACAAGCACAAATACAACAACCCAAAGCTGGAAAAATGCAAACATCAGTTACAGATGTCTCTGAAGGGAAAACTTTGAACAAGGGAAGCCTAAATAATAGTAGATGAAGTGGAATTGTCTTAAAAAACATTAACCCCCAAAAGTCAGGGAAGATATGCCAACTCTACAACTCACTTGAAGAAATCTTGAAATGGAAACAATAAAAAAGGAATAAATAGTCAAATTTCGGTATTCTGACCAAAAGTAATAATTAATCAGCAAAAAATACAATATTTAACAATTGTAATAGTTTCCAAGTGGAGCAAGCTTAGTAACGTCAAATTAGAGCAAAAGAACCGTGGAAGCAATCTTCATAAGAATCTTATAATTTAAAGGTCAGATTTTCCCACCGTCAACACTCCAAATTGAGAATAAAACTACTGAAAATGTACAAAAATCGCCAATCTTAAAACAAATATTTCACAAATGGATAATTTCTATATCTGTATATTACCACCACCCTTACAGATCAAGAGGCAAAAGTTTCAGGGAATGAGAAATTATTTACATCGGAAGAAATCCCAGAATTCCTCGAAATATCCACTGGCATCCGTAAATTTTTATCACCAAATTTCCCAATCAAACTGAAGCTTATGATAGAACTGAAGTTGGGAAATTGTGCAGAAAATTATCAAATTTTACCAGTGATCGGATGATCGGTGATTAAAAGCGTTGAATTTGAGATATATGCTTTACCGGTTATCAAATATATGCAGCAAATAGACTTTCTAATTAATGATATATGCTTTCAAATTCATATATTTAAAACTAAACTCTAGTTCATCTTTTGTAAGTACTTCAAAACAACATCATCTGCTCTACTTTAGATTAATTTACCTATTACATTAATAAAGGAAATACACTTTCTGTTATCAAACATTTAATTTATATAACTATAATGCAACAATTTATAAAGATGCAAAAAAATTAAATCAAAGGGATATCTAATGAATCGAAATACACACTTATGTATATATACGTTATATCCAATACATACCTACAAAAGAAATTTGTTAACATAAATAGAAAAAGATAATAAGTTTAAAATCTAATATCGAATGAATATGCAAGAGAGGGTGAAGCTGACCCGATCGTCAACAGTAGAAAAATTTAGTCTTCATATAATAAAATGAAATGCAAGAATATCTTCCACAACCAAAACACAACATCATTTTGAGCTCCGTAGCAATTGATCATTTTCCCCCATGAATCGCACAAAAGGCAATCTCATATATAGTAAGATACATTGGTGGATATTAGTGGACATAAATATGGTCATAGAAGAATAAATGACCGAGCAACCCGACAAGCTCAGAATCAACTGCATAATTATAACATCATTTCCTTCACCATAACCTGTGGGTTGTTTTTTATCTTGTTAAATTTCTACCATAAGTTAGAATAGTAATATTTTATGTAATTTCCATAGGTAATGATGATGCATGATCTAGGTTGTCGTAGTAGAGCACATTTAATAAGTTCGGATGTTATTGAATCATATTTATTTCCATTTTCATTATTTTCCTTGTGTTTGGAGATTTCATTTTATATATCTGATTTCATGAATTGTATGTTAAGGAAATTACTCATTGTTTATTTGATACTTATATTAATTATTATTTTTATATTTCTATTGTTGCAGATCCAGTTTATTTTGATAAACTTACCAAGTCTATTGTATCCGATGGATAGAATGATTAATTCTTAAGTGGCTGTTAATCATGATATTTTTGTAATGCAACGACATATTGTAGCTCTTTTATAATATATTTATATTTGATCATAGCCGAAAATTGTACCGGACATTTGATATAAATTATTTGTATGAATATTTAGTTGAATGTTTAATTATAAACAGATATTTAGAAAATTATATCTATATGTTAGAATGAATATCTATGTATGCAGGTACAAGATTTGAGAAAATCAAAATGGATATATATATACATGCATACAGGTACAGGTCTTGAGAAGATTGAAATAGATATATGTACGTATATATATACAGGTCTTCAAAAGATTAAAATTGATATATGTATATCCATATAGGTGCAGGGTTATAGATGAATATTGAAATGTTGATTATATATATTATTGAATATATAATTATGCCATTTGCGACTAATAAATTATGTCGCAAATAATGAATGAATTTTAGTATTGACGGAAAAATTAGTCATTAATATTATTTACGACAGTGTATTTTATTCGTCGTTATTATTTTTAGCGACCAACATCATATGTTGTCGCTATTACCTTTAGCGACCAATGTCGTAAGTTGTCGTTATTACTTTCAGCGACCAACACTTTGCGTCGTCGTTATTACCTTTAGCGACCAAAATTATACGTCGTTGCTATTACATTAACGACCAATATAATATGTAGTCGTTATTGCTTTAGCGACCAAAAAATTTCAGTTGGTCGTTAAAGCCTTTAACGAGGGAGCAATAACGACCACTGACGACCAACAAATTTTTTGGTCGTTATTAGCTTTAGCAACCAAAATTTGGCCATTAACGACGAAATTTGTTGGTCGTTAAAACCCTTATTTCTAGTAGTGAGCAGCGTCACCGCAGCAACAGGAGTAGCGAGCAATAGCGCAGGTCACACCGCCACCACCCGGCGAGCAACCCCCGACCTCCGGCAAAGCTTCTCTCCAGCCTTCCCTTGCTCCAATTTGTTGATTTTCGTTTGGTATAAATTTCTGAAAAAACCCTAATATTGATTTGATTAATTGAGTATGATTTAGCTTGTGATAAGCTAAATTAATTGTTTGGTTATGTATATATGTGCTTTGAGATCGATTTGGATAAGTTAATTGTATGGTTTATGTTGAAATTCTGGAAAATTGAATTCTTGGCCGGGTTATGCCCGAATTTGTCGGATTCACCCGATTTGGCAATTTTGGATAAATTGATTATATAATATGTTTTTAAATGTATTTAATTTCATATCGGAAGTGTTGATTTGGGAAAATTGTGCGTAATTGATCGGAATTGGATTTTTAGGTCAAAACTCTTGCGGGACTAAATTGAATTGTGTAATCGGGTCGTTTTATTCAATTGACTATATAATTTATATTAGAATATATTTAATTACATTTTTGAACCATCAATTTATATATTTTAGCAAGAATTGATCGGATTTGTGTTCCGGATTCAAAAACCCTAATTATCTTAAATTGGGTATTTCTTTTATTGGTTTTGGGTAATTGATTATACGATATGTTATAAAATATGTCTCATTGCATTTATAAACATTTAATTTAAATAAATTAATAGAATTCAACTGAATTATATTTTCGGGACTAAAACCCTAGATTTTAAGTGAAACTATAAAATTGATCATTTGTATAATTGTTTTTCTAAAATTAAATTTATAGAAATAGTTGAAATGATCCTAATTGCATTCTAATACCTTTAATTGATAGTTTTAAAACTATCAATTTGAGGTAATAGAAATAGTTGAAATGATCAAAGTATTGGTGTCGTTTACGGAGACTTGAGTCATTCGCCACTCTATGTCTATAAGAGCACATTTCGTGGAAAGTTGGATAACCATCATGATGAGGCATCCATATTTGGCGTATTTTCTTTGATATTTTGGACCCTAACATTAATCCCTCTGATCAAGTATGTCTTCATCGTTTTAAGTGTTGATGATAACGGTGAAGGTTAATATTAAGTTGCCCTTTGTTGTGTTTGTGCCATGTTGTAGCTTTGTCCTTAAGGTTTGATCAATGTTTCTCCCTTTTTAGGTGGACCATTTGCGCTCTATTATCTGTTTTGCTGTCATGCAAGGTTCGTTATGCTACCAAATCAACAAGCAGCAGACGAAGAACTCTCTACCTATAGATACGGTTATTCAACACCAGCTCCAACCAATTCTTCATTGAAGAGATTTCTGGATAAGCACAAGAATCTACAAACTGCTCTACTACTTTTGGTTTTGTTTGGTACTAGCATGGTCATTGGAGATGGTGTCCTAACCCCTGCAATTCAGGTGTCTTTTTATGTTTGTCATTTTCAACATGCACATATTTCCTTTCATGCTCTAGTTCCATTATCTCTTACTTGTTTGGCCTTCTTGATGATTTTTATGCAGAATCGTATAACTCTATCTTGTATTTCATGCTTTTTTTGTTTGAAGTGGGACAAATCCATTTTCTTTATTTTTTTAATTATTAATTTTTGTTTGTGGATATTATATATATATATATATAGTGTGTGATAAATCTATTTGTGGCAAGAGTTTTGTTCTTTGTTCACTCTGGAGGATGATGACCATCGATTGTCTGTGCCTTACCTTCTGAACTTGGGTTCTGACAGGCAGCACAAAACGTCTATTTTGCTCCCTACAAGATTAAATTTCCTAGTACTATCACATGAGACTTAATAAATCAATCTTTTGAGGGGGTTATTTTCAGCCTTCACTAAATTATAACTTCCCTTTCTCTCCAAGCAGGCGCTCAACTGGCTACAAACAGAAAGTCTTCTACATAGTCACCCATGAACTTGGTTATGTATCTACCACCACCAACTACCAATACTTCCTTAGGTGCTAGACTATGGAGAAACCTCAACAAAGTTTCTGTTTGACCAATCCTTCACGATAATTTTGAGAGATGGGTAGGATGTCTTATTAAGTAGGAAACTAGTAGGTAATATCTTGGTTGGAAGGTGGAGGGAAGTAAAGAATGGAAGTAATAGGGGTGTGTGGAGCTAGTATGTTTTCTGAGCATATTTTTTGGAGGTGTCATTTTGACTATTTCCCTTACAGTAGTAAACTACAGAAACTATCATTTTCATGTGAGGAAATTTAGGGAAGAAAAAACGTTTTGCTCCATAACAAAGTACAGCCCTACTCTCTCATGAATGCACGTGATTCTAGAGTGGTTGATCTTCTTTATATATACTCATTAATGGCTATCGAATTTTGAGCTGCCTTGAGTGAATTTTTTAGCACCATCTGAATGTTCACTTTTATGGGTCAAAAAAATAATTTCGATAAAAGTTTTGATTTGTATTTCTTGCCTTATCATGCTTCTCATGCTTTGTACGTTTTCATGTGTTTGAAATATTAGTGAATTTATACCTGAAAAAGTTTTCTTGAATTAGCTAACCTTTTATTTCTAGCAAAGTTGTATGTGGGGCTAGTCTTGCCACTAGTTTGGGCCATTACTCATTGTTTGTGTTATTAGTATTGTTGTTGTTTGTGTGTTTAGTTACTCTGGTTACTATTATTTATTCTTTCATTCTTATCCTAGGCTAATTTATATTAATCTAATTAAGTTACATGTATATTTTTTTAGGGAATACATCCTGATAATTATCAAAGAAAATATTGAAGACGCAGAAGTCATTGGAGATGCTAAATAGGATGGGAATGACGAGGATGGTGTTTGATATGTTAATGAAGATGTCTTGTATGTTAGTATAGGTTACAAGTTGTATATATATTCTACCTATAAGATTATTATCGTTTTGATTGTTAAACTAATTAATGATGATTATGTATGGTGTACTATATTTTATATAAGGATAAGTTATTGTTATAAGTAAATATTGCTACAACAGGTATTATGGACATTATTGTCGTTTTACTAATAGATAATATATATATATATATATATATATATATTGTGGATACTACTTTTAGTCACAGATTTTCTTTTGTGGGTAATAGTTTTAGTCACAGATATTGTTTTGTGGACAATACTTGTAGTCACAGATATCATTTTATGGTTAATACTTTTACTCACAGATATAATTGTGGGTATAAATTTTACCAACAGATAAATATCTGTGGTCATAAGCAACTAATACCAACAGATCATACGTATCTGTGGGTAAAACTTTTAAGCACAGAGTTTTTACCCACAGATTTGTCACAGAAAAATTTATGTTGGTAAAAACTTTTGCTAACAGAAACATGGCTTTTACCAACAGATAAGACTTGTTGGAAAAAGTCAATTATTTTGTAGTGTAAAGAACAAATATTATAGGATTAAAATGGGGATGGTCAATTCAAAATGATAGCCAACTAAAAAATATTACTATGTTCGGGATTATATCTTTTTATTTGGAATTTGCTATCTTATTTGATTAAATTGGGCAAAAGCACTTAAATTGGACTCAATTCAGCGGATTGAAACTTAAGTATGCAAGACGACCCATAGGCTCGAGTCAAGTCCAATAAGAAATTAAAGATCCATAATCAAATTACAAAGATCCAGCCTTTGTTGCTTACCAGAGACGGGACAAATTATTGGTATTTTGTTTGTTGTCCTCTATATCCCTGTAATATCCCAAAATCCTAAGTTCCGAAATTTTGGCCAAATAAGGAATTAGTAGGGAATTAAGCATATAAATTCATTTACTTAAAATATAGGGAATCAATTAAGGTAAGTTAGGAGGAAAATAATAAAGAATTTAATTGGAAAAAAAATTAGGGTATTTTCCTAATTAACATGGAAGTTAAGGAAATTTATCTAAAATAACCTAAATTAAGCTAAAAAGGAATTAATTATTATTTTCTAAATATTTTTATTCAATAACCCAAAAATATTCTAAATAATTTATACAAAATCCAAAACCAAAAAAAAAACCCATTTACCCTTTTCTCACACCCGACATCCATCCCCCGTAGACTAGGGCATAGTGACATATAGTAAGGCACGATCTCCAAGAATATAGACTACCCCGACACATATGATATCGACTCCGTATGTCCTCATCCCTCTAGGGTTCCTCCTCGGAGAACCTAGTCGGACCTATGTGGCCCAACTCTTTCTTACTTACCCAGACGTTACTTTGTTCTCTATCTCGCGCCTCATATTTATTATGAAAATCCCCAAATGTATTACCTTATTTCCCAAGTTCACGTGTGACCGACAAAACCCTAATTGGCCACCCAAACCCTAGCACTTTACTTCCTCAATAAGTAATCTCCCTCTTTCACCCCAAATCTCTCCTCTCCTTTAGAAAACCCATACTCCCCCTTTATATAAGTGAACTCTCACTCTCAACCCCACACTCCATCCTTCCTTGATCATTTTTACCCTTGTACCCCTCAGTTTCCTCATTTTCTCCCAAAACCCTAATTGGGTCCCTTAGACACCCTTACATCGATCCACGTAAAATTTTGCACCCGAGTCCCCAATGGACCCGTAACTTTGACATCATCTTACTTACTTCCTAAATCAACTTTCCTCACGTAAGATTCATTCCCATGCATAATTTAAACACTCCATGCAGACTCTCGAACACCCACTCACACACAAAACCCTAATAAGGCCTCTTATACACCAACTTATGTGCTATTGTTCATACTAAGTCTCCAATCCTTCCAAGACTCTCCCAAGCTCTTACTTACAACCCAAATCAACTTTTCCCACGTAAGGATTACGCCCATGCAAGGTCTAAGCCCCCCCATGCAAACTTTCCAACATCCACTTCCCCGTTGTTCTTTTGTTATCATTTTATGCTACCCAAAATCCTAGCATGCATGTCCTAGAGGGCCATAACAAGTCACATCGTCAACATCAACAATAAACATAGGACATGGCATGCATGTATAACATAAGGCACACACAACATACCTCATGATCCACGCTACGCTACACAAAGCAGGTTATTCATAACACATGCATAATACACATCAACATGGCATGCTCATCATTCATCAACACATTTCATCACACATAACGTAAGGTCATAGCTTCGTCCTTACCTAGGTAGGCACCAGGCTTGGAGCACGCTCCTCTAGCTCCTTAGGGCTCGGATCGGGGTCACCTATGAAAGGGGAAAAAGCTAAGTATTAGTTTCCCTTATAATTACTATCAATCCTCATTCTAGTTTAAGGTTAGGGTTTTTATTACTAAAAAGAGTTTTATACAAAAACTAGGGTTTTTACCTCAGAATTAGTATACTAAATATTAGTAGTCAAAATATGTTTATTTTTAATACCTATTGTTACACTTATATTATTAGACCCATTAGCCCTATTTTTATAGCATTAGTGTTTGCTAGGCATAGTTAAGTAATGGTAATAATGGTAATGGTAAACTACTAATAGTGATACTTATGTTGGTGTTAGTATTAAAATACTACTACAATGGTTGCAATAACAACGAGCTAACACTCCTAGGGGCAGTCATGATAAAAGTCGTATTTTGAATAAATAATATATGAGCTCCCATATTTTGTCACCCTAATAGAATTAGCATATGGGTAATATCAATAATAGGATGACACCAATGTTAGAGATATTAGGTATGGTAAGACTCTATTACGCAGTTACAATACTTCACATAAGGTTGGGTTAAATAGTAAGAACACTAACAGTGGTAGTAATCTTAGCGATAGTATTAATAAAAATAATAACACTAACACTAATGGTTAAGTATGTTGAAAGCTAGGGTTTTGAGAAAGATTATGGCTTGTAAGAAAATAACACTCTTAGGATACAGAGATTAATAGTGGTAACAACAATAATAAAAGTAATAATAATAGTAGTATTAGAAATGCCAATAATGACAAAAATGGTATTAGCCCTAAGTTAAGTATAATAGGGTTTAGGGTTAGAAGGGGTGATAGTATGATAGCATTAAGGATAATACAGAAATGGTATTAGTAAATAAGTTAATAATAATAATAATCATAACAGTAATATTAATAATAATAATACTAATAATAAGTGTAATAATAATAATAATAATAATAATAAGTGTGATAATACTAATATTAGGTATAAGCCACTATAGGTGGCATAAGAGGAGGGTTTTAGGGTTCAGGTGAGTGGAAGACCACCTGAGAACGGTGGTGGTCCGGCGGTGGCGCGAGGCGGCGGCGGCGGCGGTGGTGGAGGAGGAGAAGAGGGAAAAGGTGGGGGAAAGTGGTTAGATGGGAGGAGGAAAAAGGAAGCTAAGTGTGGGGGAGGAGACAGCAGGGAGAGGGGAGTGGAATGAGGGTGGTGGCGTGAGCAAGGAGGCGGCGCGCGGTGGTGGACGCGGCGGCCGAAGGAGGAGGAAGGTGGTGGAAATGGTGGAGGCCGGTGGAGAAGGAAGCAAGGGGTAAGGAGGGTATGGGCAGGTAGGGGAGGACCTGCTGGTCACTTTGGGAGGTGGAGCGGGGGTTAATTACGGCGGAGGTGGCGGTGGCGTTTTTCGGGGTGGCACCTTCGCACGATTGTGGTGGCTCGTGCGGGGTAGGAACGAAGGCAGCGACGGTTTGGTTGTGTGGAGGGTGGTGCAAGGGTTGGTTCTGGGGGTGTTTGGATCGTCGGCGTTAGGCAGCGGCGGCGGACGGCTTGTCTAACGGGGCGGCGGCAAGAATGGAGGGTTTCTGGGTTTCGAAATCAAAACCCAGATTAAGGAGGCTCATTAGGTATTTATAGGCCGATTGAGGTGGGAAATGACAAGGGGAAGAAGACAAGCGGTGGCAGGTACCAGGCATGCCGCCCGGTGGCGGCAGTCGAGGCGTTCTACCCTGTGCGTTTCGTTCCGGTCCATCGGCTATAATAGTGGTCAGAGGCGTTCTGCCCTGTGCGTTTCGTTCCGGTCCACCGGCTATAATAGTGGTCAGAGGCGTTCTGCCCTGTGCGTTTTGTTTCGGTCCACCGGCTATAATAGTGGTCAGAGGCGTTCTGCCCTGTGCGTTTCGTTTCGGTCCACCGGCTATAATAGTGGTCAGAGGCGTTCTGCCCTGTGTTTTTATTTTCGGTCCACCGGCTATAATAGTGGGGTCCCCGTGCTCACATGGATTATTGAAGAATGCATGAAATGGACTTATTTCATTAATGAGAATACAGAATAAGACATCAGAAAGTGATTAGATCTATTCATGCATGTCATCGTATGTTATTTATGTGTTGAATGTGGGTCTGGTGTGCTATGTGTTGGCCTTAGCTCGTCTGTTACCTTACTCAGTACGTAGCGTACTGATCATCCGTTTCATGGGTGCTGCTCATTCCCACGAGCAGAGGGCCCTTCTGACCTTGTGCAGGTAGGAGATTTGGTTTTCGATGCCTACGACACCTATGAGGCATCGGGTGGGGCTGAGTATTGAGTCTACTTTGGTTGGGGCCGAGAGGGAGCCGGTCGGACATCTTGTTATTTCCGTTGTCATTTATCATGTTCTGAGTCGTATTTATGTTACGCTCGTATTTTGGAATGGAATTCTTAAATTGTAATCCTAACGATATTTTAACTGCTATTGGCACCTTAACCTTCCTGGATATTTTATGTTGATTATGCACTTATGCTTTGTTGGTTTCACTTCACGAAATTTTGATCTAGCCTTAGCACTCGGTATCGGGACGGTAGAAGTGAACCGGTCCGGTACTGAGTGTGGCGGTAATACCCCTAAATTCATGGTTTTAAATTGTACGCTTCCGTTAAACCTTTCGTTTTAAACGAAATTTTTCAGTAGTGAATTTGGGGTGTTACAATCCCCTTCTCATATTACTCAGTTAATTGGTTGTAAAAATTCCCATGAAATCTGGAGCACTTTGGCACAATAATTGGCCTCACAATCCATAGTAAAAATTATGTTTTACAAGTGGTAACTAGAAACTCTAATGAAAGATCGGCTTTCAATGAAGGATTACTTAGGGAAAATTAAGTCTCTAGTTCATTTGCTCTCAGAGGGAGGACATAAAGTGACTAAAATAGATCATGTTATTGCAATCTTGAATGGATTAGGTGATGAATATGAGTCAATCATAGCTATTATTGCTTCATAGGAAACTTCTCACAATATCAAGATCATAGGTAGTTTATTGTTAGCACATGAGGGTCAAATTAGTTAGAAATTATCAACCCAGATGAATGTGAATGTCGCATCTCAGAGTGTTAATTACAATAGTTCAAGTACCAAAGGTGGTGTTGGAAATTGGTCTTCAAATGGTAGAGGTGGCTACTCGCAGAACCAACAAGGCTAGAGAGGTGGTAATAGAGGTGTTAATAAATGAAGAATTTGAGGAGGAAGAACTAAAAATAGGCCTCAATGCCAACTATATGGTTATATGGGACACACTACTTTGAAATGTTACTATAGGTTTGATACAACCTTTATTAGATTTAACAATGGTGGCAAAAATGTTCAGGCTTCAACTTCAACTGGAAGTTCTTATCAACATCAAGAGGTTTTAGTTTTAGGTGCTTCTCAAGATATTGTAACTCGGGTTCTTACTACTCATGCTACCCCAATATGCAAAGTTGGTTTCTAGAGTTAGGGGAAACCAATCACATTATAGCAAATATCAGTAACCTATGTTGTGGAACTGAATTCCCTAGTAATAACCTTATCTTTATAGGTAATGGAGTTGGTTTGCATATTTCACATGTTGTTCAATGTCATTTACTCTCTAACAGCTCTAAGCCTCTTGTGTTAAAGGATGTAATGCATGTTCCTTCAATAACTAAAAACCTATTGAGTGTGTCAAAGTTTGTAATTGATAATTGTATTTTCTTTTTGTTTTATCCTCACTATTGTTTTGTGAATGATCTAGGCACCAAGGAAGTATTGTTTGAGGGGGTTGTTAAAGATGGACTCTGCTAGTTTAACCTATCAAAAGATAGTTCAGGAAGAAAAGGTGTTATAGAATACAAGGTAGCAGATGTTGTAAGTGAAGAATCCATTAAGAAGATGTGTAATTAGTCAGTAGCAAGGAGTATAAATGATGTAAATTTTGTTCTTTGGCACAGAAGATTAGGACATCCTTTAACTAAAGTTATTAAGCAAGTTTTAGATGATTGTAATATGGCTTGTTCAGTTAAAGAAAGCCGAGTATGTGAAGCTTTTCAATTAGAAAAAAGGTATAAGTTGCCTTTCCAATTTCTCAAAACATCTATGTTTAACCTTTTCAACTTATTGAAATAGACTTGTGGGGGCCTTCTCCATTATCCTCTATTTATGGATTTAGATTTTATATGAGTGTTGCTGATGATATTCTCAATACACCTGGATTTATTTCTTGAAAAACAAGGTAGAGGCACATGAGTGCTTTAAACATTTTAAATCTCAAAATGAGAATCAACTTAACAAGAAAATTAAAATGATTCAAACAGATGATGGAGAGTTTAGAAGTTTAGCAACCTTGTTCTAAAGAGCTGGAATAATACATAGAATCACTTGTCTGTATTCTTAAAAATAGAATGGTATGGTAGAGAGAAAGAATAGGTATATTGTTGAGACTAGTTTAACTCTATTAGCTCAGGCACAACTACCACAACAGTTTTGGTGTGATGCTTTTTCAATTTTAGTATATCTTATTAATAGATTACCTACTGGGATACTTCATCATCAAACTCCTTATGAGGTATTGTTCTAGTCTAAACCTAATTATTCATTCTTAAGAGTCTTTGGTTGCTTGCGTTTTCCTTCGTTAAGACCCTTTAATTCTCATAAAATGGACTATAGATCAGCTCCTTGTACTTTTCTAGGTTATAGTCTATATCATAAAGGGTATAAATGTATTGCTAAGAACAATAGGATTTATATTTCTCGACACATTGTGTTTGATGAAAGTGTTTTTCCCTATGCTTCCAATGTTCAGTTTGAACAAAGTGTTGTTCATTATACATCTAGTTATAAAATACCAATTATTAAACCATTCTAATGTCAAATTTTGTGTCATTTGATCAAAATTTTTCATCACTTCACACTCCGTCAAGTCCTCCTTCCTCTTCTCTATGACTGAGAAATCCTTCATTAAACACTAGCTCTATTTCCTTTTAGTGATTTGGTCTCTAACTCTAAGTTGGCAATTTCAAATGATGACTTACCTTCTTCTTTAGAAACTATATCAATTGTTAGTAGTATCTTACCTGCTCAGAATAAGGAAAATGAGCACCCTATGATTACCTGGTCTAAGCATGGTATCATTAAGCCCAAAGTGTATAATATTAATCTTGATGAAACATAACCAAGGATTCATATGCAAGCTTGGCAACTTCCTAAGTGGAGACTAGCTATGGAAGAAGATTTTAAGGCTTTGAGAAAGAACAACACTTGGAGTTTAATGAGGCTACTAGAGAATAGGAATACAATGGGTTGTCATTGGGTTTCAAATTAAAAAGGCATCCTAATGGATTAGTTGTAAGATATAAAGCAAGGTTATTTTCCAAAAGTCATACTCAGGCTTATGGATTTTATCTTTTAGAGACTTTTAGCCTTATAGTAAAGCCTGCCACAATCAGAGTTATGTTGACCATTGCTTTAGCAAAAGGTTGGTTGATGCATCAGCTTGATGTAATGAATAATGCTTTCCTTGATAGGGAATTGACTAGAGATATCTACATGGATCAACCATATGGCTTCATTACAGAGAGAAGTAATAGATTTCCTTTAGTTTGTAGACTGCATAAAGCTTTGTATGGTTTGAAACAGGCACCTAGGGAATGGTTTGATAAGTTGAAGAGTTTTTTACTTGGCTTAAGGGTTAACAACTCCAAGGCATACCCTTATTTGTTCTTAAAAAGTGTTAGAGGAGTTAAGTTGTTTTTTATAGTGTATGTGGATGATATAATTATTATTAGAAGCTATATCAAGGAGTTACAAAGATTGATATTAGTGTTGCACAAGTCTTTTTCACTAAAAGACTTGGAAAAATTACATTACTTCCTAAGCATTGAAGTGAAAAAGAATGAAGCTTATCTACATTTGTCTAAAAAAAGTACACATTGGATCTATTGAAGAACGTGAAGATGAGCGATGCAAAGCCCTTGCCAATAACAATTACACAACCTGAGTTAGCTTTTTTGTAAATAAAGTATGTCAATTTATGCAAGCTCCTCATGATTTTCATTGAAAAGCAATTAGGAGTGCTGAGATATTTTTGTGGAGCTTTAGATGAAGGATTAAAGCTTTATAGGTCGAGAGATCTAAGATTGACTAGTTTCTCAAATGCAAACTAGACCAATAACCCAAATGATAGGAGGTCTACTAGTGGTTTATGTGTTTATTTGGAGAACATTTTGATATGTTGATGTTCTAAAAAGAAAAAAATTGGTTTCTAAATCAAGCATTGAAGTAGAATAACAGAGTCTAGCTAATGATGGTGCTAATTTTTTATGGCTACAGTCACTGCTTAGAGATTTGTCAAATTGTACAAGTCTTGTGGTGTGATAATATTAGTGTGGTTTCTCTTTTTGTCAATCCTATTATGAATGCTCGAAAAAAACACCTCAAGATTGAATTATACTTCCTGAGTGAAAAAGTTGCAGCAAAGATGAAATACCCCAATAACCACGCTTTAGTTTGAAAATTTTTTATTTGAAAAAGTTTTCCTCTTTCAAAAACATTTACATTCGGAATTGATTCCAAAATCCCTTCCCATTTCAAATATGAGTTGATACGACAAGTTACGCCTCTTTCGATTTTAAATGTTTTACACAGATACCTCAATTGGTGTTAAGGTTATTTTTCAACCACTTTTGTAATTTCAAGCATTTTAAGCTGGTACCACAAGTTGGTATCAAATATTTCCATAAAACCTTTCCTGGTTTTAAACGTTTTGAGTCGATACTATTAGTAAGTATCGAAGTTTTTCGCCAAATTATTGAAGGTTAAACGATTCTTCTAAAGTTTTTCCTTAATTCTCTATCCTGTTTCAAAAACCGGATTAGTCCTGAGAGCTGGTTATGGGTAGATTGAGTGACCTAGGTTTAGATCACCTAGCTTGAGATATAGCACCTTCCCTAACAGACTTTTGTCTTACAGCTAACTCGACATGGATCGAGAGGAACGGATCGAAAATCTAGAGAGAGCGTTCGAAGTACTCATAGGAATGGCTCAACGTTCCTCGTTGCCTCAACCCCAAGCAACTTTACCCTCGACAGGTATTGGAGAGGATTGGCTTGATAGGGTTTCACGTCATCGACCCCCGACCTACGATGGAAAGGAAGACCCCGGGGTCTTAGAGAACTGGCTACGAGATTTTGATAGGACATTTGAGGCGCTCAACTGCCCTGAGGAACGAAAGACGAACATCGCGGCATATTTCCTTCGAGGATCGGCCGGTACTTGGTGGGAAGATCTTCAAACTCAAGGAGGACGACCGACATCATGGGAAGACTTCAAGACGGCCATCCGTACACGTTTCTACACAGAAAGTCTCAAGAGGGCCAAACTCAAGGAGTTCATGGAGCTAAAACAAGGGAGCTTGTCGGTTCGAGAGTACTACGCACGGTTTATGGAGTTGCTGAGATTCGCCCCCGGAGTAGCAGCTAGCCAGGCTACAATAGTCCTTCAATTCGAGCAAGGACTTCGATTCAACATCCGAAGCATGATGGGCGCTGACATTTTCCATGACCTGAGTATGGTGTATGAGCGAGCATGTAACGCTGACGCCTTGACCCAAGAACAAGCCTCCATCCTAGGCAAGAGAAAGAACGAAGAGACCGAGACCGAAGCAAAGAGTCATCGCCCCAGTAGCAAAGTTTAGCAGAGCCAGCCTCAACTTCAAACTAAAGCTCAGCGTAAGAAGAATCAAAGTACTTCCAAAGCAAAGTCTAGCAAGAGACCGGACCGACACTACCATTGCCGTCGTTGTAGAAGAGATCATCCAGGCAAGGATTGCATGGGGAAGCTGATTCGGTGTCATGACTGTGGACAATTTGGGCATAGAAGCTTCGAATGCTACAGTGCACCCCGTGAAGGAATCCCGAGGCCACAACAACCATCGGATCGACAGAATCAAGCGCTTGGAGTAATCCGTTTAGCCTCGTTGACCGAAGAAGATGAGCAAGCATTCGAGCATGACATAACTTCTTCAAGCTTACCTTCAAGTTCCTTGTAGTGGTTGTATTGCTATTTGTGTGTGTAGTTGTTTTCCTTAGTTAAGTAAGTTTTTCTTTAAGGGGGTAGTTACCCCAAGTAACTTAGGACCTCTTTTTGTAACCCTAGTACTAAGACCCAAACTTCGGGGACAAAGTTTCTCTTTAAGGGGGTAGTGATGTAATACCCCAAAATTTTCGAAAACCTATATTTTAATAAATTACTTTTATTTGGAATAAAATTGCTTTAGATTATTTATTTTAATTATTTTATGGATTTTGGAGTATGTAAATTTGGATAAGAGTATTTAATAAATTAAAAATAAATATTTTGCTATTTATCATATTTTTTTATTTAAATAATTTTCCAAACTAATATTTTACCCACTTTATCCTTTTTAAATTAATATTTTAGATTAAAATAAATTAAATTATTAAATTAAATAATTTACCAAGAATATTATATTTTATGATTTTATACATTAAATTAAATTATTTTTCCTATTTTTCCATTCCTCTTTTTACCCTTTTCCCTTTTTCCTCTTTCTTCTTTTCTTTTTTCTTTTTCCTTCCTCCCTCGGGCTGCCTTGCCAGGCCAACCCTCTCCCCCGCACGATTGGGCCAGGCCGCTCCCCCAGCCCTGCTCCTCCCTTGCGCGCCGTCCATCTCCCCAGCCCGCCTCCTTCCTTTATTTTCTTCTCCCTGGACCGGCCGGCTCCCTTCTTTTTCTGCGCCGGTCCAGCCGCCCCGTCCCTTTCTTCTTCTCCTTTCTTCCTCCTCCCACGCCTGACTCTCTTTTCTGCCATTGTCGAGCGCCGACCGCCACTCTGCACCTGCCGCCACCACCTGCTCCCTCTCCCTCTCTCTTCCCCCGTCGTTTTCCTTCCCTTTTCGAGCCAAACTAGCCCTGAACCACACCCCGCGTGCCCTTGTTTATTTCCCCCTTCTTCCCTGTCTTCCCCTGCCACCCAACCACCACCTGCCACCTGCAGCACCGATCGCCGGCCATCCCTGCCCCTCTATTCTCCCTCTTCTTTTTATTCATCTCCCAAGCCCCTCATTCGCACATTTTTTCGAGCCTATCACCCTTCCCCGAGCTCCCTTTTCTCTCCTTCCTTCTCCCTCCATTCTCCTCCACGTTTTCTTCTCACCGCCGCCCTCCGCCGCTTGAACCACCAAGCCCAACCCCTGCGCCACCTCCTGCCACCGTCTACTACCACCCTGCACCACCACGCCGCCCCACAAGCCCTACACTTCCTCCCTTCTCCTCCTTTTCCTTTTTCTTCCCAGCTTTTCCCCCTTACCGCCGAGCCACCTGCAACCGCCGCCGCCCGGCCACCTCTGCCGCCACCCAACCCACCGTTCGACACCCTGCAACCCCCTCTACAACCGCCATCCATTAGTTGGCTGAAAACAGCCCTTGAACCCCTCCATTTTTCCCTCTCCTTTTCCTTCCTTCACAGCCCCTTTCCCTCGACCCATCTTGGCAGCCACCTTCGCCGCCTCTCCGCCGCCTTGAGCCGCCTCGAAACCACCCTTAGCCTCCACCTACAACCCCTCTTCACTTCTGCACCATTCCCCTGCCTTGAAACCTCCCCCAACCACCTTCTTTTCTAGCCTAAATACCCTAACCCAAAAATAATGGATTTTTCTCCCTTCACCCTCTTTGAGCCCTTTTCTCCCCATGATTATGCATGAAACTCACGCTGCTCATGCAGCGTGAGCTCCCCCTTATTTTGGAATTTGTTTGGTTAAGTTTTGAGGTATATCCATATTTAATTAAAGTGTATTATTATTAAATAAATTTGTTTTATAAAGTTTTATCCTTTTTAACTTCTTATTTCTAATAATAATGATGGATATTATTTTTTGGTGTTGAGTTGCTAATTATGCTTGGTAAGATTTGATATTTTGCGGGATTAAGGTAACCGTTAATCCTCCCTTAAATATATGGAAAAACGCATGCTAGCACATTTAGCGTTTAGTATGATTTTATGCATGTTTTGTATGCTTAGCATGATATGTATATGGTTTCTTATATTGTTTGATAAAAAGAAAAAGCATGATAACTTTTGTGCCATATGTAGGTATGTTAAATAAAGAAGGAGTTTGAATATGGATAGAAATGTTAAATACTTGTTTATGATGTATCATGTTGCTAATGCATAAATGATGTTATTGTTTAAGGGTATTTTAGTAATTATGCTTGAGGTATATAAATCAATGTGTGTAGTTGCTAATGAGTATTATGTTGAAAAATGACAAGTTGGTGGACTTAGATGATAAAAATGAAGTATTAATATCATTATTTTATGTAGTGTTAGCAAATTCATAAAAATGGTGAATAAAGGGGTTGAGTGGAAATTTTATAAGTGAAAAGGGTATTTCGGTAATTTTTGAGATAAAAGAATAATATGAAAATTTTATGATTAAATGGTTAAATGATAATTTACAAGTAAAGGATAAAATTGTAAGTTGTGAGAAAGAAGGGTAAAATGGTAATTTTGGAAGTGGGGGTAAAATAGTAATTTTGGATGAATGAGGGCATTATGGTAATTTTGTAAGTAAAAGGGTTAATATGGTAATTTTGGAGGTAGAGGGGCAAAATAGTCATTTGATAAATAAATGGTAATATGGCAATTGTATAAGTGAATGGCGAAAAGGTAATTTATAAGTAAGGGGTAATATGGTAATTTTGGAAAAGAATGATAAAATGGTAATTTGGTAAGGAAAGATAAAAATGGTAACTTTTGGATATAAAGGGGTAAATTAATATTGGTAATTATGAAGAAGAGTAATTTGGGATTTGTGATAATTAAAAAGGGTAAATGGCAATTAAAATAATTGAGAGGGGTAAAATGGTAATTATGATAAAGGAGAAGGGCAATTTGGTAATTTGTTCAACTAAAGGGGCAATTTGGTAATTTAGCCGATAAAAGGGTAAAGTGATAATTGTTTAACCAACTAAAGGGGTAAAATGGTAATCATGATAATGAAGGAGGGTGATTTAGTAATTTATCCAACTCAAGGGCAATTTTGTAATTTTAATAAAGGAGAAGGGCGACTTGGTAATATAACCAACCAAATGGGAAATATGATAAGTGTAGTAATTATAAGGGGTGAATGGTGATCTAAAAAGTGTAGGGGATAATCTTGGTAATCTAAATTGGACAAGGGGTAATTTGGTAATTATGTAACCTAAAGGGTAATACGGTAATTTGGCGAGTAAGGAATGGATACTTAACAATTATATAAGAAAAGGGAAAATGAGTAGTTTGTACCTAACATGCCTTTGAGATTGTGGAATATTAATATGATTAAATAATGCTGATTAGCCAAGTAAGAGTATCTAATGATTAGTATGGCCTTGATGGTTTCTCTGTGACATCCTGGATAATCCTCTGAATAAGAAACGATTAATGATATTAGAACGATTGAAAGTGAATAAGTATCTGATTACCGTGCTTTTCGTGATCACCTTAATTAAGACACTATTACTTAAAGTGAAAGACCTCGAGATCGGGAATGGTGACTCCTTAGGGGTCACTACCCCAAGGACGTGGTTTAGTCCACGATTATTCTGGTATTTGCTGGTGTGCCTTGCCCTAAATCTTACTCTTCCTAGCTCTACGGACCTAGTTAGGGGGTATGCATACTTATGGATTAGGTGTCCTTGTCGGTAGGGTACTGAGTTAGCTTTATGCACCAGTACGACCAGGGTACCTTTGCGTCCTTGGGTTCATGGTTAAAGGGTACTGAGTAGCTGATATGCACCGGTACGACCGGTGTACCTTTGTGTCCTGGGTTATCGATCTCCTATTCGAGGCAAATAAATATGATTGATGTGCTGATTAAAGAAAAGGAAAGATACTATTATTGAAAGTGGAATATTAATGAGCCGGACCCAGATGATTATGATATTGAGTACCGGTCCACCGGTTATAATAGTGGCCAGGAGCGTTGTGCCCTAGATGATGAGTTATATGTAGGGATGGCAATGGGTCTCGGACCCGACCCAAACCCGCTAGACCCGCCTCATTTTTAGCGGGACTGGGTCTATGATTTTTGGACCCGACGGGTCTGGATCGGGTCTGGATTCACATATACCTTAAAGGGTCTGGGTCTGGGTCCAGTTCTAGACCCAGACCCGACCCGCCAGACCCGTTTAATATACATGTGTGTGTGTGTGTCTAGTGTCTACATATATATATATATATATAAATACATACTAATATTATGTTTGTCATTATTGTCTTAATTTTATATAAGCTCCTTATTCATTTTTTATAAATTTTATTTTATTATACTTATTTTATAAACAATATGTATAATATTGTATTTTAAAAGTTAGGGATATGAACAGAGCGGATTTTACGCAAAACCCTACGGATTTTGTCCAACGGATATGGATAAACGAATATGGATGATGGAAAAAAAAATACCCGTCGGGTTCGAGCATGGATACGGGTATAGGATATTCATACCCGTACCCATAACCATACCCGTATCCATATCCGTACCCGTTTAACCAATATATAATTACCTTTTTACCCTTAATTTTAAAATAAATATAGTATAAATTAAAGTTAGAATTATCATTTAGCTTAACTCTAAATAGGTTTATCTATTGGGTGATAGATTTATCCATCGGATAATATCCATTAACGGGTAAACGGGTAATCCATCGAGTAACGGATATCCAACGGATACGAATATGGATATGTTAGCGGATATGGATTCGGGTATGGGTGCGAATTTTTTTATCGGATACGGATACGAATATGGGTGTACCCGCCCCAAACCCGCCCCATTTACATACTTACTAAAAGCATTAAAACACCATTTGAAAAGTTAATATAACTATTTTAATATATTTATTTTTTCACTTAGATGATTGTTTTTAACAAAAAAAATACATATTAAGTTATATAAAACATAAATGTATTTGTATTAGCATAGATTATTAATTATTTTAAAAAAAATAACTGGACCCATTTAGGACCCGTTTACCCGCTAGACCCGATGGATCCGGATCTGGGTCTGAACTTTTAAGACCCGACGGGTCTGGGTCGGGTCTGGGTCTAGGTAATATAAATGGGTCCGGGTCTAGATATGGCAGGACCCGGTCCAGACCCGACCCATTGCCATCCCTAGTTATATGTATCCCGGTCCACCGGTTATAATAGTGGCCAGGAGCGTTGTGCCCTGGATGATGAGTTATCTGTATTCCGGTCCACCGGCAATAATAGTGGGGGTCCCGAGCTCAATAAAATCGGTTATGTATGTGAATAAGATTATGGAAAAATACTAATCACTTATAGTGGAACACCATGTGAGTCGGGGCCAGACCGGTCCACCGGCAAATAATAGTGGTCAGGTGCGTTCTACCCTGTGTGTTTATCTTCCGGTCCACCGGCAATAATAGTGGTCAGAGGCGTTCTGCCCTGAGTGTATACCTTCCGGTCCACCGGTTATAATAGTGGGGTTCTCGTACTCACATGGATATAAAATATGATATTGATGGATTAATGACGGAATAATGGCTTAAGGCCCGAATGTATTGATCTCACACTATGACATGGCTTAAGGCCCAAAGTATCGATCGTGACTTATAAATTATTATGTATGTTATTGTTATGCATGCACCTCATATTATTTATGTGTGTAGTTTGCATTATGTGTCGTATGCGGGCCTATCTTTAAGTGTGGTATTAAAGGGTTACTCAGTACCGTAGTACTAAAGGGATTCCCTTTATGGGGCCCCTGCCTATTCAATGGGCAGTGCCCTTGCAGGTATTTTTAGGTGCTACTCAAGTGGGTTACGGGAAGGAGAGTAAGGAATTTTCCGGTATCATGGCTTTTTCTCTTTCTCATTTAAATTCTTGGTTTTAAATGTTAATGTTGTTAAAGTAACCACCGTTGGTGGATTTTATTCCTGTAAACGATTTGATGCGCTACTCTGATTTATGAGTGTTGAATTTCTTTCAGAATGTATTTTACTTTTCTTAGCCTTAACACTTGGTACTAGAACGGTATGAGTGAACCGGTCTGGTACTAAGTGTGGCGGTAATACTCCCAAAGTTCACATTTTATTTATTTGCTTCTGCTAGTTTCCTTTCTATTAACGAAATTTTTCAGTAGTGAATTTTGGGGGTGTTACACCATCCCTCCCCTCTCCTACACGCCATCCCTCTGTCCCTGACAAATTATGGTCTACACACGCAGACCTGCAACTGCCATTCTCGCCGGACAGAGACCCATAACCCTTTCCCCTCTACTCTCCCACTCCTCTTTCTTGTTTTCCCTTTCTGATCGAGCTATAAATAGCCCCAAAGGCTGCCATAATAGGGTTTTTATTTTGGTAGCCCAGAAAATCAAGACGCGTGCCACCACCTGTTCAGCCCATTATTCCTCCGCCTTCGGCAGTCGTCATCACTCACTTCGGCCACCAAAATGCTCCCTGCACCGCCCTTTACACAATCGAGCCACAAGCCTTCCTTGCCCTGCCCTGCACAAGCCACCCCGGCCGTGCGAAATTGCCTTCCCTATCAGCACCCTTCGACCCTGTGTCGCCGGTTGCCGCCAGCTCCGCCACCTGTAGCGCTGCCTCTACCCCCCAAAACAACCAGAAAACTTTGACCTACCTCCCCACACCTCCATTTTACCCTACTTCCCTCTCCCCTAGCCTCCACATCCATCTCTCCACTTCTTCCTTCCTCCACCACCGCCGGCTCCACCACCCAGCCTAGGTTGTCTCCCAACTCCTTAACCCCCTAAACCCTGTATATTAAAAGTGTTAATGATTTTTAATATTATTAAATATTATTATTAGTATTATTATGATTATTATTATTATCATTATTATTATTATTATTATTACTATTATTATTATTATTATTACTACTACTACTACTACTACTACTACTACTATTACTATTATGTCCTAACGTTATTCCGGAGAATTTCTAATTAATGGTATTAATTAAGACTAAAAACTTGTTGTGTTATTATTATTATTATTATTATTATTATTATTATTATTATTATTATTATTATTATTATATTTATTACCATTATTATTATTATTATTATTATTATTATTATTATTATTATTATTATCACTATTATTAGCCTTATTGTTATTATTATTATCTCCACTACTATTATCATCATCATTATTATCATTGTTGTTGTTATTGTTGTTATTGTTATTGTTGTTATTATTATTATTGTTGTTGTTGTTGTTGTTGTTGTTGTTGTTGCTATTATTATTACTACTAATACTACTATTATTGCAATTGTTATTATTGTTGTTGTTGTTGTTATTATTATTATTATTATCATTTTCATTATGATTACTATTATCATTATTATTATTATGGTTATTATTATTATTATTATTATTATTATTATTAGTATTATTATGTTTATTACTCTAACTATTATTATCATTGTTAGTATCTCAGTTATTATTATTATTTTTCGTATTCTTATTATTATTTGTATTATTACTATTATTATTATTATCATTATCATTATTATTACTATTATTATCATGGTTATGGTGGTTGTTGTTGTTGTTGTTGTTGTTGTTGTTGTTGTTGTTGTTGTTGTTGTTGTTGTTATTATCATTATTATCATTATTATTATTATTACTACTACTACTACTATGATTTCGATTTTTATTAACTTCATTATTATCATTATTACCATTATAATTATTAGTAGTATTCTTATTATTACTATTAGTATTATTAATAATAATATTGTTGTTAGTAATATTGAAACCCTTACTTTAATACTATGAATATTACTAAGACTTACTTGATTAGTAGTGATTCGATTAACTATCTTGAGAATAATAATAACCCCACCTTTTTAATTATAAACTACTATTATTAATATTAGCCTTAGTATTAGGCCATGATAGGTGTAAGATAGGAAAGTATGGTAATTCTGGTAGAGGGAGATTAACTCATAGTATTTCCCTCTTATAGGTGAATCGATTCAAAACCCCCAAGATGCGTAGGAGCGTGCTCCAAGACCGACGACGATTTAGGTAAGGGTGTAGCTAAGGCCGCTTGTGTGTTACATGTCTTCTTACCTTGGATGTCATGTATGATAATATGTCGTGTTTTACATGTTATTATATTACCTGTTTTATGTGTAGCGCGGCTTGGAACCGAGGTACGTCCACGTAATCTCTTCTGTTATGTATTAATATGGATATGCTACAAGTTGTGATATGATGTAGCCTTAGGACATGCATGCTAGGGTATTTGATGTGGTGATGTGGGTTGGAGGCATGAAAAAGAAAAATAGTAAAGAAAGATAACCAAAGGAAAGTAAGTTGGCTAATGGAGGTATAGGTGGAACTAGGGTTTGCATGGGGTGGTTAGAGTCCGCATGGGGGAAAACTTTACGTATGAAAAGTTGCCTCGAGGCATAACGAAGGTAATAGAAGTATTGTTTGGGTGTCTGGGGGCTTCGGGCGAAAAATAGTACGTGGGCCAGAATAAGGGTGCGTAGGAGACTAGGCTAGAGTTTAAAGGGAAACCCTAATTTGAGTAAGGGAAAGAAGAAAAAGAGAATAATAAAAATAAGTGAGAATGAGTGGGACATGAAGTGAGGGTTGAACCTAAGGGTCGTGATGTGTAGGGGTGCAAAAATAGTCTGGGTTGTGCGAGGTAGAAAAGGATGGGCCACATAGGCCCAGGTTAGGGTTTCTGGAGAAAACCCTAGGGAAAGGCGGTGAGTGGACTTTGGGGTATAAGGTGATGGGTTTTGACCCACACACTTAGGAGTCGGGTTCCCGGTATAAGTAAGTGGGTTAAGGGAAGAATTTCGGGGCGAGTTAGGAGGCACAGAGGTATCAAGATATGGGACGGGCCTTCTTAGGAGGATAAGTATAGCTGGAGTTAGCCATGCATGTATAAGGCGGAATCTGTCAAATAAGATATGGTAAAATACTAATCATGTAAAGTGGAAGATTATTGAGCCAGGTCCAGCCGATCCACCGGTTAGTAATAGTGGTTAGGGTTTTGCCCTATAAGTGACCGATCCGCCGGCGAATATTAGTGGTGTGGACATCGTCCCGCAAGTAACCGGCCCACCGGTAATAATAGTGGGGGATCCCAAGCTCAGTAAACCAAACCTTAATTTGTTAATACACGTAAAAGATACTAAGCAATTACAGTGGAACACCATGAGAGTCGGGGCCAGACCGATCCACGGACATAATAGTGGCCAAGAGCGTTTTGCCTTGGAGATCAATCCACCGGCATATAATAGTGGTCTTTTTTCCCTGTAAGTGACCGATCCATTGGCTATAATAGTGGGGTTCCCATACTCGCATGGATTGATAACAATTATGGTGTGAAATGAGTATTACTCAGAGAATAAATAAACAATGTGGACCTTTATTTACTTGAGAAACTATATGCTATCATGTGATTGTGATTATGTTATGTGTTCTTACGTGTTGGCCTTAGTTATACGGTTACCTTGCTCAGTATGTAGCGTATTGACCACCCGTTTCATGGGATCTGCTCATTCCCACGAGCAGAAGGCCCCTCTGATTTAGTGCAGGTTAGTGATTCTATCTTCGATGCCTACGACGCCTACGAGGCATCGGGCGGGACCGAGAGTTGAGGTCGGACCTAGCTTGGGGGTCGAGAGTGACTTATCCGGAGTCTATCGTCCACCTTATCTTTCCTATGTCTTTATATTTAGTTTATTTCTGGTGTACGATGTTTCAGACATTTGGAACTTTAAAACTGTACTTTTGGATTGTAACTTTTGATTTCCGCACTCTGATTTTGTATGACTTGTGTTTTACTAATGACTGGTGTTTTATTAATGACTCGTATTTGATGATTAATCTTGTTTATCCTTAGCACTTAGTATCGGGACGGTAGGAGTGAACCAATCTGGTACTAAGTGTGGCGGTAATGCCCCCGAGTTTACAGTTTTATCTTTTCGTTTCCGTTAAAATCTTTTAAATTAAATGAAATTTTTCAGTAGTAAATTTGGAGGTGTTACAAAAGAAGTTGGAAGTAAATCACGTGCCTACAATAGATCAAGTGGTGGATATATTTACCAAGGCTTTGTCATTTCCTTTCTTCAGTAAGCTCAAGGCTCATCTTGGTGTGCTTGATAAGGGTGTAGGAGGAAAAATACTAATGGGGAGAAAAGAGAAATATAATGAGTTATTAGTCTATGGTTGTTATTTCTATTTTTGCAAGATTGTTTTGTTCAGCCAGCACTACTAAGGAATCGACAATTTATAACGACGCATAAATGACAATTTATTCAAAATAATTGATAAACACATGAAAATTTGAGGGCGGAAATGTGGATAAAATTTTAATAACGGTTCCATACATTAATCATAAATAAAATGAAAGGAGCACTTATTTTAATAACGATTATAAATAAACCATTAAAAAAAATGGTGTCACATTTTAATAACAGTTATTCTAGGAACCATTACTAAAACACGGTTTGATAATAGATATATGTATAGCCATTATCGAAACTAGCACATTAAATAACCCTCTTTTCCCTCTTTTCTCATTACATTTGTTATAGAAAGTTCAAATCTCTTTTTCTCTCTCTTGCTCTCAATCCTCCTCTTCGTTTTACCTAATGATTGTCCTCATTTTGCTAGTCAACTGCTATCAAGTCTTCCTCTTACTATTCGAAGACTATTTTATTTCTCCCCTCATCATCATTTTCATTTTTGTGTCTTGTTATGGCCCAAGTTGTGCCACCTGTCCATATTTCCTTCATCCCTGCCTTGCCTCTTGCTCTTCTCCCTTGCACTCCTCTTTTCCACCGTTCTTAGCTCCTGCAACCACACTAGTTTGCGTCCCTATTGCCTCCTTGCCCATAAAACCCTTAGCTTGGTAGCTAGGTATATTTTTTTCTTTTTCTTTCATTATAGATATATGCATGCATGTTATTTCGTAACTATTACATGTATTATTGCTTGTATGATATATGTTTACTTTTGTTGCTATTTGTTGTTGTGTTGTTATGCGTTTTGGTTGCACGTTGTGTTTTCCCTTCCATATGTTTATGCATGCATGGCAATATTGATGCCTTTGATATTAATTAAAAAAAAACTAGTTTTACACATGTGTGATACACGTAATTTGATTATAAAAATAAATAAATTTTGTATATAATTTACATATTTTATAATTTAAAAAGTGAGACAACTATCTTAGTAACATGATTTAGTTGTTGTTTTCATGTATAGGTAGTGGACTGGGGAGATGGCATAGTTTCCTATTATTCACATACCTCTAGCATATTTGTGCATGGCACTTGATTAAGATTTTCGGAGTCATGTGATATGATTATATAAGGAGTTTAGTCGCTTGTTCGTGAGTGAGTTTGACGTTGATCCATTCCATTTCAAATCATATCATTTGTTGTTGACATTGCCTCTAATTGAGCTATGGTCAGAGGCATTAGCCAGTTATTTATATTTTTTTGTCCACCATATCAATGCAACACACCTGAGATTTATTGAGGGTTGGGTGTTTACAAGGGATTATGATCAGATAGCTAGAGAGCTGATGGTTATAGATATGAGTAGAGGTTTTGTCATATCTTACCCCTTGTATCTTCCCTAGTTACCCTAGAGTGTCTGCCAGTGAACTCTCTATTGATGATTTTAGGGAGCATATGACATATCCAGAGGATTAGACTCTGAGAGTGATGGTTTCTAGTTGTGCCTAAGCAAGGCTATCGACGGATTTTATAGGATGGTTAGGGGGTGTTCTTAGTTAGGTGTTTGGATTATAACAACCTTTTAATGTATATATTGTTATTATTACCTTAGGTTTTTTCTTAGTTTTTGGGTATTATTTTAAATGAGTAGTATGTATTTAACTTTGAATTTACAACCCTTGTATAAATATTTGATATGTATATACATATGAACTCTTTCTAAGTAAGAACAATTTGTGTATTCGTATATTTTTATTCTCTCGTTGGAATAGTTTGTATATATAGAAACGGATTAACATGATACATTATAGAAATATTGATTCTTTCTAACTATGGGCTATTTGTGAATTGGTAAGGGATATGGAAATGTGTTCGAATTGCTTATATATATAGCTTCAAAATAGTATGATATAATATATAAATATGAATTATTGCTAAGCATGAGCAATATGTGAATTAGTTTGTAGAAGTAAATTGATTTGTAATAATACTTTTTTTGGGATATATATAGATTAGAAACCTATGGATCAAAATGGATTTCTACAAATTATTTTTTCTAGAGAATATGACAATGGAGTTAAATTTTTCATCAAGTTTGCAATAGAACATGCTCGAGACGCTTGTAGAATAGCCTATCCTTATTTGAATTGTACTTATATTCAACATGTCAATGCTAATGATTTGAGAGATCATTTATTTATGTATGGAATTGATACAAGTTGCACTCGTTAGATATGAAATGGTGAGACAGAGTCTGGATATGATAATAAGGAAGGTAGGAGGGATATTAGTGGACATTTGAAAACAATGAGGTTGATTCGTTAGAGAAGATAACTAGGAAGATTAAGGAAAGTGTTCTTAATTGTCCAAAAATATTCAACCAATTATTGAATGACTCAAAAATACTTGTGTACGGTGATTGTAATAAGGTTACTAGATTATCCACTAGTTTAAGGTTGTACAACTTAAAAGCATGTAGCGAATGGAGTGATAAGAGTTTCACAGAATTATTGACACTTGTGAAAGAAATTATTCCTCATGATCACATTCTACCCGATTGTATTTATGAAGCAAAGAAGATCCTTTCATCTATGGGTATGAGTTATGAGAAGATACATGTATGCCCTAATGGTTGTATATTATTCCATAATGAACATGAATGTTTAGATAATTGTCCTAATAAAAATGAAAAACACCATGATACAAGAAGAATAAGGTATCATCTAAGGTGTTATGTTTTTTTTTTTCTTCTTATAATACCAAGATTCAGGTGAATATTTAATGATGTCCAAGATGAGAAGAACTTGAGATGGCATGCTAATGAGAAGATAGATGATGAGGTTCTGATACATCCATCTAACTCTCCACAATGGATGATGATTGATGGTTTGTTTCTTAAATTTGGCGAAGAACCAAGAAAATTATATCTTGCACTTTCCTAAATACAATATTTAGCTGGTGATTTTAGTTATATACAATCTACTATCATGACTCTATATGAAATGCAAGTATATGATATTGTCTTTACTCATTTCGGAGCCAAACCAACCAGGGAATGATATTGATGTTTATTTAGAACCTTTAATTGATGATTTGAAGTTATTATAGGACACAATTGTTGAAGTATTTGATGCATATGGTGAGGAAAATATCACTCTGAGAGAAATGTTATTCTGTACAATAAGCAATTTTTCAGCATATAGTAACTTATCATATTATAGCATGAAAGGCTATTACGCATGTCTGATATGTAAGGATAATCCTAATTTGTTCAGCTAACACATGGTCAGAAGACTTTTTTTTTTGGCATCATATATTTTTACCAAAGTATCATCATTATCATAGGAAAAAGAATGCTTTCATTGGCTTTCCAAAAGAAGGGCATACACCAATCTTGTTGACAGGTAGACAAGTGTATATGAAGATGAAACATTTGAAAGTGTAGTTAGGGAAGAAAATAAAATGTCTATATTCTTCAACCTTCTATATTGGGAATCTCTATATGTAAGGCATGCCCTCTATGTGATGTATATCTAGAAAAATATATGTGATAGCTTTGTTGGTACATTACTTAATGTTCCATGAAAGACTAAAGATGGAATCAACTCTTAATTAGATATGGAGGAAGTAGGCATTAAGCATGAGCTAGCACCATGAGACAATGGAAAAAAAAACCTTACCATCAGTATGCCATACTCACTCTAGAAAGGATAAAGTCACATTTTATGAATTCTTTAATAGTGTAAAGATTATCAAAGGGTATTATTCAAGTGTCAGAAGTCCAGTGTTGATGAAAGAGTTGAAACTAATTAACATAAAGTCTCATGATCTTCTTATTTTGATGCAGAATTTGATGTTAATAACCATATGTGGAATTTTTCTAAAGTGTGTTCAAATTGCTATCACTAGGCTTTGTTGGTTCTTCAATGCACTCTACTCAAAATTTATACACCCTAATAGTTTGGATTTATTGCAAAGAGGGATTGTGATGATTTTATGATGGCTTGAAATGCATTTTCCTGCCTCATTCTTTAGCATTGTGGTGCATCTAACTGTTCACTTGGTTTTTGAGGTAAAAATTCTAGGACCTTTTCATGGAAACTAGATGTACTCCTTTTAATGATTTATGAAGTTGATAAAATGTTACGTGAATGACCAATATCGGTCAAAAGGATGCATTGTTGAAAGTTATCTAATAGAATAAGTAATTGAATTTTGCACAAATTACTTATCCAATGCTAATGCTCTTGGTATTCCTAAGTCTCAGCATGCAAGAAAAGTCAAAGGGCATGGTATTAGGAGCAAACAATTTAGAAAAGTAGACATTGACATGCTTTATAAAGCACATCTTATGTATTACATAACTATGATGATGTTTAGCTACATGTTGAACAACATATGCGTTCTTTGAGGATTGAAAATGAATCAAAGACTAAGAAATGGGTAATTGACAAACATAATCTTTCCTTCATACATTGGCTAAGAGATTGCATCATTTTGTTCATCAAAAATTCCCTAACATCAATTTCTAAAACCCTTCATCGGTTACCTCAAATGCCTCAATATAAAGTTTTCTCATATGCCTGCTATGCCATCAACAGGTATACTTTTTACACAAAATAATAAGATGAGAGGAGTATAATTTAGAATAGTGGAGTGACTTTGATGGCTGAGTTAATGCATATTACTAGTGTAAAGGATAATAATCTAACATATACAAATATGAATTATTATGGTGTGATCAAATGAATTTGGGAACTAGATTACACTGTGTTTAAAGTACCTAATTTCAGGTGTAGATGGGTTGATCTTAGTCAGGGGTTAGATAAGAAGATGGGTTCACATTAGTAAATCTCAATAGGATAGAGCATAAACAAGATATATTCATCTTGGCATCATAAGCAACACAAGTTTTCTTTGTCACTGATCCTACTAATAAAATATGTTTTATGGTTTTAGCCATGAAAAAAACCTATCAATGAATGTGACGATGAAAATGATGACAATTGGGAGAAAGCGTGTGTTGAAGTTGTTCAAGCAACTCAATCATTGAACGATGATAACAATGACACTGCTGAGGAGGAAATTTATGTAAAGGATGATCATCATGAAGTAATATATGTATCATATCACGAAAATAATCCAAAAGGAGAGAAGAAAAAAGAAGGAAAAGACGGCGATGAGGGTAATAACATTCTAACATGTTTGGGAGTGTTCTTGTTATTCAAACATCATATTATTTTGTTTTTCATATCATTATTACATATGATATGTTTGATTAACACTTTATGTTGTATATATTTATTCATAGCCTTCTTTGTACTAATTTATATATTCAAATTCCACAAAGATATGACAAAACAAATAATTGATAGGGACTCTAGTGATGAAGAAGGGAAAAGAGGGCCTACTATGATGAGAATAATCATAGACATGAGAAATAGAGGAGAACAAGTATAATTGAGTTGGAATACGTATAATCTTCCCATTGATGAGTATGCAGACATGTTTCTTACATACATTTCACTTATCACTCATAATTATGTTCCTAACTCCTACAACAATTGGAAGTAGGTTTTGAAAGGTCACAAGGAACATATTTTGCAAGAAGTGATGGTAAATGATATGTCTTGTTTGTCATATTTTTGTATGTCACATGTTATTAATTTCAATACATTAACATTGATATACATATTTATGCTTTATTTTGTAGAAAGTGTTCACTATCCAAAAGGCGAGGAAAGAGTGGCTTCTTAAACATTACAGTGAACTTATAAGAACATTTAGGGCATACTTGACAAATAAAAAATGTATAGAAAGAGGGATGGTGCTTTAAGCACAAAGCCCCCAAAGCGTTATGGTTTTATTGATCAATATAGTTGGGATTAATTTATTACATTTAGTCTTTCAAAAGAGTTGAAGGTATTTTTTATTTAGAAGTTAAGCTTTTTGATTAAGAATGTTTCATTGATATTTAAATAGCTGTGAGTACATATTTGACTTGTAATACAAGAACAAATTCCAAAATAAATAAATTATGAAGGAAAATATTTACTGCCATAATATGGCTGGAAAAAGTTATGTAGGTGTATAAGAAGAGTTAGTATGACATTTTAATTAATGCATTCACATTATAATGTAAAGAGGGTTATAATCATATTGTTAATTTAAGTGTGTATTTTGGAATTACAGCTCGTAGCTTAGGGCAAGGATCCATATGCCTCATCCATCAATATTGGTAAGTTATAGAAGAATTCTAGAGCAACAAATTAATGATATCTTAATGAAGATATTAAAATGCTACCAAATAATTGCCAATTTAAAGCAAAGCTTAATTGTTGTTAGTTTTCTTAGAGCAAACTAGCTTTGATATTATATTTATTTATATATTCTAAATTGCATACATTATAGGATAAACTTGAAACATCAAATGTTTTTGAGGTTTTAGATCAATATAGCATTGACAAGAATTGAAGAATACCCAAGAAGACACAGGAGTCTTGGATTAGGGGATACGAGAACAAGTGTGTGTGGTCAATCATGTGGACCCATGAACACCCATGACCAAATGGATCTCCTAACCCAAAAATTAAACATGGCATTTGAATAGATGGCCACAATGGATAAAGAGTTGGCCTCCATCAAATCTTAAAGGTATAACTCATTCGATTTGGATGCACATGATCCGCTTTACGTACCTAATGTAAATAGCATTAGAGACAGTTGTGAAGCTAATACATGATTTTCTTCTCTGTCTGAGGTAATCATATCAAACTATGAATTGATCAAGTGTCAACTCGATAATTAACAATACGAATATACTTTTATTGTAGGGTTTGCATAAATGTGACTTATTAGATAATGATGCCTAAAATCTTTTGGCCAAAAAAAGGGTATGCATCACCCGTGGTACTGAAATGTTGACGATCCATGGGTATATCTTGACCCCAAATATGAAGCTCATTGTAATCCCCCGAAATTTTAAAAGCCTATAATGTAATAAATAACTTTTATTTGGGATAAATTAGCTTTTAAATCTATTTAATTTAATTATTTTATGAAAGGAGTGGTGGTAGCGGTAGAATAGGTGGCTAATGGTGGTTCAAAGGGCGACGTAGGTTGAAGAGAAGGTTGATCAGGAGGGATACTCCACACAGCCAGGGTGGCTTATGCAGGAAGAATCGAGGGAGGAGGGAGGTCTAGTTGGGTAGAGGACAATGCAAGGAAGACTTAGGTGGGCGGAGTGGGTGGCGTGGTTGGTCGACGATGATGAGGCTGGCTTCTGAAAGGGTGGCGATGTGTAAGGGAATTTTTCTAGGTTGGGGATCAAGAGCTCTATACCAGGCTCATTATGGGTATATTTATAGAGAAAACGAAGAGAGGGTAGGGTTCTGTAGGTCGGCTATGGGTTAAGCAAGTAGGGCTAGGGTTCGCTAGTGGCAATGGTTTGCCGGTGGGAGTAATTTTTGGGGCAGGGGACTGCGTAGGGAAAAAGGGGGAAACTGCATGAATAATGGAAGAAGTAGGTTGGGCGATGGGATTGATCAATCAGCAGTGAAAAATAGGAGGGAAAAGGCCGGTCAAAAGGGCGAGATCGGCGGCAGATTTCTCGCATGGGTGGTGGAGTTACAGTTGACGGCGAAGGAAGGAAGAAGAAAGGAGGAAGAAAGGTGGGGGATGGACCAGCGATCCAGAAGAAAAAAGAAAGAAAGCAAAAAGGGGGGAAAGAACCGGTCGGGCGGCGGTAAAAAAAAAATTTAAGTGGAACGCCGCGTTTAGGGGGAAAAGAGATAAAACTCAACGCAGCGAGGGATGGAAGAAGGGCGACGATTGCGTGGGCTAGGCCACACCGAAGGAAAGGAAAAGAAGGATTGGGCTGCAGGAAGGCAGGCCCAATTGGGGGAAAAGAGGAAAAGAAAAGGAAAAAGGAAGAAAGAAAGAAAAGAAAGAAAAAGGAAGAAGAAAAAGGGAAAAGGGAAAAAGAAAAATAGTGGGTTGGGTTAATTAAATTAAATAGAATATTTGGGATATTTAAAAACAAAAATATTTAAATAAAATAATTGATTTAATTAATTTTCAAAATAAAATCCTTAATTAGCTAAAATACCCAAATTTCTCCTAATTAAAATATTTATAAATTTCTTATTAATTTATTCTAATTAATTTCCTTTTATTTTAATAAAAATAAGCTAATTAGTTAATTTTTATAATAAAATATTATTTAACTATAATTTTTAAAATTAGAATTTTGGAGGCATTTCAAAATGCATCTCTAATCTTCTTCCATATTTCCAAGCTAAACGGACACTCCAAATATCGATGATATACAGTTTCCTCAATTCCTTTAGAACATAGGAAACATTGAGTTCCATATCAAAAACCCATTTGTTGAAGTCAAGTTTTTATTGGAAAGTGTTCCAAATGGTTAGCCATGTAAGGAATTGGTATTTTAGGGCTACAAAGTATCACTATACCAATAGATACATCCACATAATTTTACCTCTATATCTCATAAATTCCATATATGTTGTAACTCCCTCCCCTATCTAGGCATCCCTACATACATTGAGTGTCACCTAAGAGGAAGATAAACGTAGTTCTCATATTCAAAAACTTGAAGTTGCCAAGAGCATAAGTGAGTAGCCATGAAATTCCATACATAATAAGATTTTAGGTTGATAACATGCACTCATTTCACCCCAGACGGAATCTTTCTTGTTGCATATATTCCACAAGCTTTTTTCCTAATGAAACTTTGTTCCATGTTTGGATATTAAATGGGCCTAACCACCCTTGTTTCTTAAAAGATCATACCTCATGCAATGACACTAGATATTTCCTTGACATGTCAATCATATATGTTGAGAGAAATGTCCTACACATGCTTCTAAGTTCTTGTACAACCTTATGAGGTAGGATAAACAATTTTGCCCTACCAGCATGAGATAGAAGGCTGGTTTGCCATCCATTCAATTTCTTTGCAAATTTATGAAACAACCTTTGCATTTATCTTTCTGTTATACAAAAATAAGATAAAGGCACACCTGAGTACATGATGGGAAAATATCCCTCTTTAAACATGAGAAGGACTTGATTTTTACCTATATCTTCCACACTATCAAAATAAATACAATTTTTTTACAGTGAATTACCAATCTCAATCTAGCCCAAAAGTTTTCCATGACCCTAATGAGTTTTCGAGCATAATGGGGGTCACCCCTATAGAATTGAAATATGTCATTAGCAAAGGCCAAATTAATAATATTCACGTGTATGCTTTTTGGGTGGCCTCTAAACTCACTATCATTCCATAAGCACTTGAGCATTCATGTTAAATAGCTAGCCACAAGAACAAATAAATAATGTGATCATGGACTGTCCTAACAAATCCCCCATTATCCCCTAAATTGTGGGGTTAATTTACTTTTTAACAAAAGGGTAAAAGAAACAAGAGTCACACATGCCACAATACTTTTAACCATTTGAAGGAGAAAGCCACATATGTAGAGAATTTGTTGTAAAAAGGGTCAACTAACTGAATCATAGGATTTCTTGATATCTAGCTTCATCTTTCCCTTTGATGAAACATGTTTATCATAATATTTACATACAATTTCATCTACAAAAAGAATATTATCTCCAATCTACCACCCTTTAACAAATCCTAAGTGAGTTTGATCGACAATGAAAGGTAGGATACTCTGTAATCTAGTAGTGAGAATAAAATACCACAAAATCCAAATTTAGAAAATTATGGAAAAATAAGGATTTTATTAGGAAAATTAATTAAATAAATTATTTTATTAAAATAAGATGAAGTAATTTAGGGAAAAATCAAGAGGAAAATAATAAATAATTCAATTAGGAAAAATTAGGGTATTTTGCTAATTAAAATGAAATCAAGAAAAAATCATTCAAAATATCCTAAATTAATCTAAAAAGGAAATTTATTTATTATTTTATTAAAATATTATTATTTTAAAAATTATAAAATACCAAAATGTTCTAAATACCCTAACCCATCTATTTTCCCTTTTTCCCTTCTTTTTTTTCTCTCCTTCCTCTCCTTTCTTCCTTTCTTTTTCCTTCCTTCCCCAATTTGGGCCAGCCTACCCCCACAACCCAAACCTTCCTCCCGCACGGTCCAAGGCTCGTCTTCCCTTCTTTTCCATCGCCAATGTAACACCCCTAAAATTTACTACTGAAAAATTTTGTTAAATAAAAGAAAATTAGCGGAAGCAAATTAATAAACCTTGAACTTTGGGGATATTACCGCCACACTTAGTACCAGACCGGTTCACTCCTACCGTTCTAGTACCAAGTGCTAAGGCTAAAAAGGTAAAATACAATTTTACGAGAACTTAAGCATATATAAATCAGAGAAGCGCAGTAAATAATTTACGAGAGTAAAATCCAACAATAGTGGTTACAAAATAACAAATACATTGAAGTTAAAAGAGAAATTAAAACCCTAGAACTTACCAGATAGTACCTTACGCTCTTTTCCGAGAACCCACTTGAATAGCACCTGAATACAACCTGCAAGCGGTATTGTCCATTGAATAGGCAGGGGCCCCACAAAGGGAACCCTTCAGTACTATGGTATTAAGTAACCCTTTAAAAACGCACTTAAAAACAGGCACGCAATGTAGCACATGAAATACTACTGCATTCGTACATAACCAGAGGTGTAAACATGATATTCGGATTCATTTATTAACCCATCCAACAATTCAATCATATATTAATAGCGTATACGTAACATTCACTTTCGTACATTCAAATAAGTCAACCAAATATTAATAGGCCATAATGAGTAATTGATACTTTTCGTGTCTCAAGGCCATTAGTCTATCATTAATTAATCATATCGGATTTTAAATGTCCATGTGAGTGCGGGAATCCCATTGTTATAGCCGGTGGACCGAAAATACATACAGGACAGAACGCTCCTGACCGCTATTATTCACCGGTAGATTGGTCTCCAGGGTAAAATGCTCCTGGCCACTATTATTCGCCAGTGGACCGGTATGGCCCCGACTCATAAGGTGTTCCACTATAAGTGATTAATATCTTCCCCATGTCTTATCGATTTTATGTTTGGTTTGCTAAGCACGGAATCCCCCACTATTATAGTCGGTGGACCAGAAATACATACAAGGCAAAACACTCCTGACCACTATTATTCGTCGGTGGATCGGTCTCTAGAGCACCCCGGCTCCTGGCCACTATTATTTGCCGGTGGACCGGTCTGGGTCTGGTTCAGCATCTTCCTCTTTAAGTGATTAGTGTCTTAAACGTATCTTATTCGAAAGTATTTCACCCTTGACATGCATGGCTAAATATACTTATCCTCCCAGGAGGGCATGTCCCATATCTTGAGACTTCTGCGCATCCTAACTCATCCTACCTTACCCTAGGGTTTCACCAAAAACCCTAATTTGGGCCTATGTGACCCATCCTTCTCTACCTTACACATCCCCAAACTATTTATCACCCTACACGTCACGACCCTTAGATCCAACCCTCACTTTCTACCCCACTCATTCTCTTTTACTTTTATTATTTTCTTTTTCTTTTTCCACCTTCTCACATTAGGGTTTCCTCCCAACCCTAGATTAGTCTCCTACGCACCCTTATATTGTCCCACATACTATTTTTCGCCCAAATCCCCTAGACACCCAAACGAAACTTCTGTTACCTTCCTCACATCCTGAGGCAACTTTCCATACGTAAATTTTGCCCCCGTGCGGACTCTAACCATCCCATGCAAACCCTAGTTCCTCCCATACCTACCTTATCCAACTTACTTCCCCTTGGTTATCTTTCTCTCCCATTTCTCTTTTTCGTGCCTCCATCCCACAATACCACATTAATTATCCTAGCATGCATGTCCCTAAGGGCTACATCACATCACATCATAAAATACAGCATATCCATATCAACGCATACCAAGAGGGGCACATAAACACACCTTAGTTCCAAGCCATGCCACATGTGAAACAATTAAAATAATAGCATATAGAACTCGTGATAAAAATTATATAGGGCATCCAAGGCATGTAGTACATATAGCACACATTCGATCTTAGCTACACCCTTATTTGGTTTAGGTTACCGAGCTATTTCCCACACTTGTTAGGCAACTAATCACCCTTCGTAATTATTACACTTAATATAATTCCCTTTTGGTTGGTTAGATTACCAATCTGCCCATTTCCTTTATTATAGTTAACAAATCACCCATTTGTTGGTCAAATTACCAAATTACCCCTGTTCATTATCCTAATTACCAAATTACCCCTTTAGTTGGTTAAATTACCAAATTGCCCTTCACATTTATCATATTTACCATTTTACCATTCTCCATTATTAAATTATCAATTTACCCTTTAATTATTTAAATTATTATTTTACCCTTCTTAGTTATCATAATTACCAAGTTACTCCTTTCCAATTTTCACTTTTTCTCCTTTTATTTATAAAATTACCATTTTGCCCCTTTATTAGAAAATTACCAAATTGCCCTTTTATTACAAAATTACTAAGTTACCCTTTTATTACAAAATTACCAATTTGCCCTTTTATTACAAATTACCAATTTGCCCTCTTATTACAAAATTACAATATTACCCTTTTATTATAAAATTTCCATTTTGCCCTCTTCATACAAAATTACTAATTCACCATTTAATCACAAAATTATTATTTTACCCTTTATTCACAAAATTACCATTTTACCCCCTTACTTCCAATATGACCAATTTACCCCCTTCCTTCCAAAATTACCATTTTATCCTTTTATTAACAAATTTACCATTTTATCCTTGCCTCCAAAATTACGAAAATACCCTTTTTAATTAAGAATTACCTTTTTACCCTTAGTACACCACTTATATTAAATTATTATTATTACTACATAAAATATTAATACTAACTCCTCATCCACTACTCTTATAATTAACATAACATTATTAGCACCCATATATATATATTAGGCCATATTCTTGTACAAGATACCTTACTAAAATCCCCTAAGGCTTCCAAATTATTAATCATGCATTAATAATCACAATAGAATAATATAACATGGTTAATACTTAACATTTTCATTAACAACCAAACGCTTATCCTAAATAATATTTCCATACATAGCAATAATCTATCATGCGTCCTTTTCATCAATCAACACAAGAACCACATATATCATATTAAACAACATAAACCAAGCATAATAATATATTAAAAATCTTAATGTGCTAGCATATGTTAATCCATGCGTTTAAGGGGGATTTAACAATTACCTCGATTTCCGCCAAAAACGAACCTTACCGGTATCCCCATTAAAGGTCCAAACTTTGATTATCAAAGTCAATACCTAAAAATAATATTAAAACTTGTTACATTAGAAAAGATAAAAACCAAACTTAAGGCTTTATAACACTTAATTAATTAAATAATTAAACTAAAATATTATTATACCTTAAAAATTATTATTTTCAACTGAATTAAAGAGGGTAGCAGCTCATGCTGCTTATGGAGCATGAGCTGCATGCAAGGAAAGATAAGGAAGGGCTCGAAGGTGGTGGAAATAGGGAAGGATAGGTATTTTTGGGTTGGTGGTTTGGGGCTAAGAAAAGGACATGATGGGGAAGGATTTGGGGCTATGGAATGGTGCAGAAGTGTAGAGGGGGTGTAGGTGGTGGTCGGGGATGGGTTGAAGGTGGCTAAGGGCAGCGGCAGCAAGGTTGCGAAGGTGGCAGCCGAGGAGGGAGGTTGAGATGTAGGCTGGTGAGGAAGGAAAATGGGGAGGGAAAACAAGGGCCTGTGGAGGATGGTTTCGGCCAAATGAGGATTGGAGGTGGTAGACGGGGTTGCAGGGAGTAATGTGGTGGCTTATGTGGCTGCAGAAGCGGCGGGACGGTGGCAGAATATGGCGGTGCAGGGTGGCTTCCGAGAAGGGATGGAAGGGAGAGAAAAAGAAGAGAGGAGGAAGAATGAGGCTGTGGGGTGGCTCGATGGGGACTGTGACGGTTCGAGGTGAGGTAGAGGGTAGTAGGAGGTGATGGTTGAGGTGGCGGAAGCGGCGGCGAAATAAAAACAGAGAGAGATGGGAGGAGAAGAAAGGGAGAAAAGAAGGGGCTCGAGCAAGGTATAAGGCTAAAAAAATCACAGAATGAGGCAGGGAAGGGGGAAGAAAAATAAGAGAAAGAGAGAGGAGGGGATAGGGAGAACGTGGGTGGCGGTAAGTGGTAGGGAAATGAGAGTTGCAGGGAGAGGGAGAAGAGATGGCAACAGTAGGGAGAGGGAGAGGGAGACAGGGATGGTGGGACCGGGATGGCAGGAAAAAGATGAGAAGGAGAGGGATGGAGATAGGAAAGGTCAACGGGGGAGAGGGAGTTGCAAATTGGGCGGAGAAAATGGTGGAGGATGGCCGGGATTATCACCGGGGAAAGAGGAAGAAGAAGAAGAGAAGAAGAAAGAAGGGTCGGGGCTGGGGTTCTGGGCGTGCGAGACGGGCACACAAGCCAAAGGAAAGAAGGAGCGGGCCGACCCGATCAGGGAAGAAAGGAAAGAAAGAAGGGCGGCCGAGCGACGCGGGAAAGGCAGTGGGAGGAGGATGAATGGGCCTGCAGCCCAACGCAGGAGAGGAAAAGGGCAGGCCGAAGCAGGCTGGCGGCCCAAAGAAGAAAAAAGAAAAAGAAAGAACAGAGAAAAAGGAGAAAAGAAGAAGGAAAAGGGGAAAAAGGAAAAAAGAAAGGGGAAAATGGAATAAATAATTTAATTAATAAAATAATAAAATAGAATAATTTTGGGTAATAAATTGATTTAATAATTTAATTTAAGACAATTAAAATATAAGGGTTAAAAAGGATAATTTTAGTAAAATAAGGGTTTTAAAATTTATTTAAATAATAAGAGTATAATAAGATAAAAAAAAATTTATTTTAATTTATTAAATATTTATGCCTAATTTTATTTACTCAAAAATCCATAAAATAATTAAAATAAATAGATTTAAAGGCTAATTTATCCCAAATAAAATTTATTTATAAAAATATAGGCTTTTAAAAATTCGGGGGATTACCGCCAACTCCCAGTCCGGCTCCCCCTCCTTTTCTTTCTTTCTTTTTCCTCAGGGTCGGCCGGTCCACCCCATTTCTTCTTCCATCTTCCCCTGACCCTCCTTCTTCCCCGACCATTCGTCTTCCCCACTCTTCCTCGTGCAGGCACACGTCCTCTATAATGCTTCACGCCAGCCTGCCACCTCCCCTCTCTTCCCTGTCGATCCCTCTCCCTTATCGACCCAATCACCCTCTCTCTCTCTCCTCACGTGTGCCCCTCTCCCCATTCTTTCTCCTTCCCTGAGCTGATAAACCTGCATTGTTGTAGGCTTGTACTAGCTGTGTGCCGCCAGTCGGTGACTAGCCACGCATGCCATTATCTTCCCCTCTTTCCCCTTTATCATTTTCCCCCTTCAATGGCCTATAAATACCCTTCAATTGCCACCATTGAATCTTTTTTTCACCACCCAGAACATTCCTTCCTTTGTGCGTCGCCGCCTCTTCAGTCGTCCACCCCGTCGCCGCCGCCTGGCTCCACCACTTGAACCACCTCCCTAAACACTTCTTGCACCACCCTCCACCTAACTACACCACTCACCACCCTCAATTCTCCCTGCACGATCTGCCTTGGCCACGCAAAATTAGCTCCTCGATCAACCCCTTCTCACCTACCGTCGTCCATTATCGTTCCAACCGCAACCACCACTCCCTCTACCCCCAAAAAACACCAGCAGAACCTCCTCTACCTTCCCCTACCTTCCTTTTTTACTACCTCCCTCTCCTTCTCCCTTCCTCCCTCTCCACCACCCTCGGCCACCATACCTGCTGCTGCCTGCGCCGCCCCTTTGGCTGCACCACCGCCATTATTCCAGCCCTCTCAACCTAGGGCACCCACCACCACCTCAATCACCCTCTCATTCCCCCTCTCCTATCCTAAACAACCACCTTTCCACCCCATCTTCTCCCTCCACCGCCTCCGCTGCCGCCGGTGCCCTGGTCACCACCATCCCTAAGCGGTACCCCAACCCATAAAACCCTACGTATGCAAATATATCTCTTTTATTTGTATTAATGTTGGTGGTGTTGTTGTTTTTGTTGTTGTTGTTGTTGTTGTTGTTTTTTGTTGTTGTTGTTGTTATGTTAATTATTATCATTATTATTATTAAATATAACCCCAGAGTATTAATACTATTATTATTATAAAGGGGTCGAAACCTAATTTTTATTATTATGATGATTATCATTATTTTTATTATCATTAATATCATTATTATTTTATCATCATCATCATCATCATTATTATTATTATTAATGCTAACTTTGGCATATTATTACTATTATTATTGTTGTAAATATTAGAACCCTTATATTATCATTATTATGATTATTATTATTATTAGTATTAGTATTATCCTTAATAATATTATCATTATTGTTATTATCACTATTATTATTATTATTATTATTATTATTATTATTATTATTATTATTATTATTATTATTACTATCACTATCACTATTATTAACCTTGACCTTATTATCACTAAGGTTACTATTATTATTATTATTATTATTATTGCTACAACTATTATTATTACTATTATTAGTAATATTAAAGATATTATGTTTAATAATATAAATATGGCTATAAATACCTTAACATGAACCTATGTACCTCCTAAGACCTATTTTGACTAGTAATAACATAGTTAGCTACCTTAAGAATAATAACCCTACTTTTACTTATAAAACTATTATTGATATTAGTAACCCTAATATTAGGCTATGATAAGAGTAAGATAGGAAATAATGGTAATTTTGGTAAGAGGAAAGTTAACCCTTAGCTTTTCCCTCTTATAGGTGAATCAAGTCAAAACCCTAAGGAGGTGTAGGAGCATGCTCTAAGACCGGTGTCGTGTTAGGTAAAGATGTAGCTAATACCCTCTATGTGTGTGTTATGTGCTTGTATGACATATGTTATGTTATGTTGTGTACTTTGTGATTATTATGATTGTTTATTTATAGCGTAGCTTAGAGTTGAGGTATGCATATGTGACTCCCTTATGGCATGTGTATGTTGATATATATATGTTGTGCTTATGATGTTTTATGATGTGCCCCTTTAGGACATGCATGCTAGGGTGTTTAATAATATAATATGGGGTGAAAGGATGAAAAGGAAAAGGGGGAAGTGAGTTGGAAAAATGGATATGGGATTGACCTAAATATCTCATGATCCATGACGGGGCAAAGAAACAAGGGAGTTATGAAAAAAATAAAAGAGTGGGGTGAACCTTGCATGGGAATCTCTAGGGTTTGCATGGAAATTTCCACGGTTTGCATAGGAATGCTAGGGTTTGCATGGGATGGATGGATTTTGCATGGTGATGATCTTTACGTGGAAAAAGTTGTCTTGGAGTGTAAGTAAGGTAAGGAAAGAGTTATCAGGGTGATTGGAGACTTTAGGTGAAAAATGGAACGTAGGTTGGTATAAGGGTGCATAGGAAACTTGGCTAGGGTTTGAGAGGAAAACCCTAATTGGCGGTGGTTGTGAAAGTAAAAATAATTAGGGGTGAGTGGAGTATGGGATGAGAGTGGAAGAATATCATGTGTAGGGTGAGTATGGGTGTCATGGGAAAGAAAGGATGGCAGGTGAGAATTGGAAGAGTGACATATGGGAAATAAAGGTGCTAGGGTTTGGAGTGGCCAATTAGGGTTTCATGGTCACATGTGTATTTGGGGAGTAAAGTGAAATGATGACGGTTGAATCTAAGTGAAGTAATGTGTGGGGTGGTAAAGGAGCTTTAGTTGCATGAGGCAGAGAAGGTTAGGCCACATAAGCCCAATTAGGGCTTCAGGGGAAACCCTAGGGAGAGATAATGAGTGGATTGGGATGACATAAGGTAGTGGGCCTTGACCCACACACTTAGGAGTTAGGCTTCCAGTGTAAGTAAGTGGAAGAAGGAAAGGATGTCGGGGTGTGTTAGAAGGAGCAGAAGTCTCAAGGTATGGGATGGGCCCTCTTGGGAGAATAGGAGTAGATAAATTGTTACATATATGTCTAGGATAAAAACTGGATGAATAAGACATAATAGTTGCCAAGTGTCGGGGTGCCTTGGAGACCTATCCACTGGCATATAACAGTGGCCAGGTGAGTTCTAGCTTGTATATTTCTGATCCACTAGCTATAATAGTGGGGGATCCTAATCTCAATAAAACAAACACTAAGTTATGATAAGACATGTAAAAGACACTAAGTACTTACAATGAAACATCATGAGAGTCGGAGCCAGACCGATCCACCAACATAATAGTGGTCAAGAGCATCTTTCCCTGGAGACCGATCCACATCTATATAATAGTGGTCAAGTGCATTCTTCCCTATTCGTTTAATCGTTTCCGATCCACCGACTATAATAGTTGGGTTCCTGCACTCGCATGGATTGATAATAAGCATAGTGTGAAACGAGTAATGATCAGAGATTTAAAGAACCAGTTGATCTGGACTATAGCTCGACCTTTACTATCTATTTTGTTTGTATGTTGTCTCTATGATCATGCTTGTATTACATGTTTTTGTATGCTTGGCCTTAGATGCATGGTTACCTTACTTAGTACATAGCATACTGACCACCCATTTCATAGGTGTTGCTCATTCCCACGAGCAAAAATCCCTACTGAGTTTGTGCAGGTAGGTGATTCTATTTTTGATGCCTTTGATCCTTACGAGGTATCGGACGAGGCTGAGAATTGAGCTGGACTTGGCTTAGTGACTAAAAGCGACACAGTCGGATTTCTTTTTATAGTTCATTTATCTTGTATTGGTTTATTTAGACTTGTTTTATCATACTGTAACTTTTATCCCATTTGGGATCTTTAATTATGCGCTCTTGGATTGTAAACTCTTTTACGCGTACTCTGATTTTTATATTATGAACGTTTCAGTGCTTTTATGAACTTTTGATTTAAGTTTGACTAATGGTTGATGGTAATTTTTCTTTAGCCTTGTGGTTAGTACGAGATTGGCTAGAGCTGGGCTTGTACTGATCATGGAGGAAATATCCCCAAAATTCATAGTTTTGTTTTCCTTGCTTCTATTATATCTTTTGAAATAAACAAAATTTTTTCAGTGGTGAATTTTAGGGGTGTTATAAAAAATCTTTGAAATAATCTTGTACAGTACCCACAACATGCAATGGGATAGAAATCACTCAATTTGGTAGCATTATATTTTTTGGTATAAGATTTGAGGAAATGATATTTATCAGCTTAAAGAGGGCAGTAGTACCAAAGAAATCATTAATCGCATTCACAATATCATCACTAATAACACATCAAACCTTCTTGAAAAAAATTTTGAGAAACTATCTAGCTCTAGAGCCTTATGATCTCTGATAAAAAGGATTGTATTCTTTTTTACTTCAATGGAGGACACATGAGCCAAGAGAAGTCATTTATGTGAATCTTGGAGAATAGGTCCCTGTGGCATAATCACTAATTCAGTGATTCCATTTGTATGACCTAGGTAACCCAAAAGGTTTACATAAAATTAAGTGGAAGCATCTTTAATTTGTTCAGCCTCCATAATGGTTTTCCCATCTTCTAACTCAATGTCATCGCATTTCTATTTTGATGGTCGTTCATACAAGAAAAAAATACTTATGATTCGTAACCCCCATGCTGATCTAATGAATATTTACCTTCTATTTCAAGAATAGTTCTTCATAATGAGCTAATTTATTAAACACTCCTTTGCAATCAAGTAAATTCTTGCTCAACTCAGCTCTAGAAATATCATTGAAAAGAGTAGACTAGCACCACACATGGCATACTTAGCATCCACCACTCTATGCCTAATGGAGCCATACCTAGTAATATTAATAATATTATTATTATTATTACTATTATTAGTATTATAAATACAAATATAAACTTTACTATTGTCATTATAACAATATATATTAAAATTACTATTATTATATTTACAATTATAATTTTTATGTTTATAATAATAATAGAATTTTTTTATAATCTAAGCTAATCACTACTAGTTTAATATTAAAATAAAGTGAGAAGAACAAAGCCTTACTAGTTTTATTTTATTTGTTATTATATAGATTGCATATTTATTTTACATAAAATTTTAGTAATAAGATAGTTTATTGATGTTCGTGTAGCAATTTATATAAAGTAAAATGTTACTTTTATGGATAGAATTTGACTTTTAGATTAAGTTTGGAATTGTGTTCGGATATGGGTTAAATATGAGTCTGGTTATTTCAGGTTGGGCAAGTTTGGGTCTGACAATTATTGAATTTTTTCCATGTATGAGTCGGGTTCTAATCTAATTGGGCCATTCGGTTGCCCGTGATTATTGCGTTGGCTACATTTGAGTAAGTTTATGACCGATTCATGTTATTTTGGGTTTGTTGGTTGAGCTTTAGTATAAATGTCTTTGGTTGAAATTTGATTTCATGTTGATTTAATCAAGTTAGCCATTAGGGTTAGGTCCAGTTGGGTCGGGCTTATAAGGTTTAATCGAATTTAATTTTATTTTGGATCATATTTGGAATTATATATGTGTATGGTGTGGGATAGTATCAGTTTAGGCCAAGTCAGTTTGAGTATGGATCAAGTGTTTTTCGAATTGTGGTATTTTGATTTGCATTATTTGAGAGCATGTTATTATTACGTTAGCTAAATTCATATTAGTTTTAGATCAATTCTAGTTATTTCAACTTGATAACAAGTTTATTTTTTTTATATCCAAATCTGATTTCAAGTTGGGTATGCTTTTCGAGGTCTATATATCATCCTTTGTATGGTGTTTGTTCCAAGTGTAAACTAATAATACTATTTACTCATTTAAAATCATAGCACACAAATAAAATATACTAGAGGTGCATGTGATACAATAAAAGTAATTATTATATATATGTGTGTGTATTGTACAAATATTATATTTATCACTAACTTAGATGGTGTTATTTTTGGTGGAAGTCATGCTAGAGATAAAGTGTGTATCCTAATAGCACGATGCCATCTAAAATTGCCTCTCAAATTCATATAAATAAATTTTTCTTTGTTTGGTATATGCAATAATAATTAATAAAAGTTAATGTTACCATATTTTTAATATAATTATTTTTAGTTATAAATAAATTATATGTTGTTGTATCACGATTTACAAACCATATTGATTTTTAAAAAAAAAAACTATTTCATAACAATAGTGATGACCAAAGTACCACAATCAAGAGAATTGTATTTAAAAAAGTTTCCAAAATTTATAATCACATGAATGATATATATTTCATTCACATGGTATATAAATTTATATGATCAGTTATTATTGTAATCTTTCATATGTTTATTTTTTAAAATATATAACAATGACAAAAATATTATATCTCATGAATTTTTTTCACAAGTTTTTTCACTTATTCAATTGCAATTATGTACTTGGTGAGACACTAGTCTTACCGACTAAAAAATAATGATTAGCAAAACTACCTAATAAATTATAAGCTATTTGAAGTAGAAACGTAGCTTTTTAAAAACTAATTTATGAACTAGTAAATAGTTACTTACTAAAAAATATTTAAATAAATTAATTTTAATAAGATAGAAGCTAGATTATAAACTACATTTGTTTGATCATACCTAGGACAATAAATAAGTCAAATTCCTACCGCTTCAGCTCATTTGATAAATAAACATAAAATAAAATATATATTTAATCTATTTAACTAAACAAATAAAATAACTAAAATTTTAGCAAATTAAATTAAATATTTCATAATTAAACTCGTAAAAAAATCTATAAATAAAATTCATGTTTAACTTATCTAACAAAATAAATTAGACTGAAATTTTAATGAGCCCAATTGGCTGTTGCCCTAGTCATACCAAATACACACTGAACAATGAACATGCTACGTTCGAACCTAGTTCAAACGACTCCCAAAGCAAGCCAAGCTGTTCATACAAGGCGTGGCACGTAAAATTGAGGAGTTTTCTATTTAGCATATTCACAAGTTGCAGATCAAAACCCTCTTAAACAATGATATCCAAACCACCAAAAAACCTCACTCGAACCACTATACAGTAAAGGGCTAAGAAATCATGGTGGGCAAAAATATGATGATTCATCAGTAGCTTGAACCTTGTCTTACTGATTCGTAAAGCCCATTTTCGTACCTAGTACAAATTCCTCCAAAATGTTCTAAAATAATTAATAAAGAAACAAAGCTTTTTGAGGCATAACTCATCCCGAAAAATTTTATCGAAATGCTTCAGAGATTGCACCTACTTCACCAAAAGTTCGTCCTATGAATAATAATACAGATTCTTCCAATCAGTCCAAAATGAGGTACCGGGTTACCAATTCCAACTCCTCCCCGCACCAAAATGTAAAAAGAAAGCTCAGGAGGGCTCCTACCCTATATATTTTATGATTCAGAACCTCTGGAATTGCGATAACCACTTGATACCAACAATGATAACCCTCCTTGCATTCATCCTCACTCTTCTTTGTGTTTTGATGGTGACGCTGCAACTTTTGGTGAGGTAGACCGCCCGATAAACTTGAGGACTTCATCTATAAGAATCACTGGTAAGGCGACTAACAGCACCAAGAGCCATTCATTCAAGCTCAGAGGAACTATGCCAAACACTTGCGCAAAGAACGGAACGTAGAGTATCAGGAAATGCAATCCAAACGAGATGGACATGGCTATAAGAAGAAACGGGTTGACCCATGGAGGCATCGACAAAAGACTCCCATCTTCTGACAAGGCATTTAGGGAGTTGAACATCTCGATGGCAACCAAGACAGACAATGAGAGAGTCATGGCTTTGATTTTCCCAAGCTGGAAATAGTCACATGGATTGGAATCAAATGTGAATACTTGGGATCCGGCTGTGAACGGTGAAACTGAGAAATTATCCCATTTATGGCACTGGCCCCAGTTTGACAGTTGAGAATAGCTCACAAGTGTGTGACCGTCTTGGCTCAGGTCAATCCCAAAGAATGAGCTGTGTGTGTACCATATGATGAAGATACCAACCGTCGCAATCCCCACATACATCCCAATCACCTACATTTCGGCAGCACAATCAATTAGAACATTCACTGTTAAGTAAACGAAAGATCAAATTAACCAGCACTTAAGTCTTACGAGGTAGCGGAATAGGATCCAGGCATTGATCAAAGAATCATCACTTCTGCGAGGAGGTTTCTTCATTATATCTTTGTCTGGTGGATTGAAACCCAAAGCTGTAGCTGGAGGACCATCAGTCACTAGATTGACCCATAGAAGCTGAACTGGGATGAGACCTTCTGGGATACCCAAAGCTGCTGTGAGGAATATAGAGGCAACCTCACCAATGTTTGAGGAAATCATGTACCTGCATTGTTAACAAAAATACTCAGCCTTTATATCAAAAGGCAACAAATACACATTTTACCTGATACTCAACCCAATGAATATTGGTTTCAAATCTACAGGCCTATACATGCAGATATGTAAAGGATCAGTGAGATTGCTTGGTCAACTTAGGACATATATATATAAAGAATGGATTACAATAACCAGAGGATCCAAATAATCATTTCAAATTCAAAGTTCAACAATAAACCGATCAAAGGAAAAAGTGTGCACAATCAGCATATGGGGAAAAGAACCAGCCTCTCATATAGAGTCTAGCAAGCAAAGGAAAGAAAAAGAAGAATAAATGTTGCTAGAGGTGAGCAACAAGTAACAAAGCTCAGATGATTAAATAGGATGGTAACTCCATCTCAGGGAAGAGCAGCAGAACAGCTAAAACAAAGGACCGACAAGATGGGAAGAAAAACCACACCTGATAAAAGCCTTCATGTTGTTGTAGATTGATCTGCCTTCAGAAACAGCAGAAACTATGGTGCTGAAATTATCATCAGCTAGCACCATGTCAGAAGCCTCCTTTGCCACCTGGTACCAAACAGCAAAATCAGAACAATGCAACCAAAGGAAAAGTGGCATACAAAAATAATGACAAAGCAGACAGACAAAATAGGAAAAATATATTTCTCCACCAAAAAAAAAAGGAAAAATGAGGTCCAGAAGCTTGAAGCCGGTTAGTCACAACTATAATAGTTCACAGCCTTGGCCCTTGACATAGAGTCCACTTTGATCATAAGAAGGTAGAATTCATGCATTTCAAGGCAAAAGATCACCTCAGTCCCAGCAATGCCCATTGCAATTCCAATGTCAGCCAATTTAAGGGCTGGAGCATCATTTACTCCATCCCCAGTCATCGCAACAACTTCACCATCTTCTTTGAGCAATCTCACTATCTCTTGTTTATGCCTCGGCTCAGCCCTAGAAAACAGAAGTCCTCCAGTTTGTCTCAAATGTGCTTTCTGATCTTTGAGCTCCGTAAACTGTCTTCCTGTTAAACTTCTTGTGCTAATGTCTTCATGTGCTCCAAAAATACCAATTTCGCGGCAAATAGCTTCTGCTGTATTCTTGTTATCTCCAGTAATGACCATAACCCTAATGCCAGCAGCTCTGCAGTCCTCGATTGCCTGACGAACCTCTTTACGGGGTGGATCCTTCATCAACACAAAGAAAACATTCCTTTTATTAGAATATTTCGAATAATATCCAAGTGGTGCAAGTAAGCTCCAGAGCAACATGTAACCACAAACTTACTCTTATTCCAGCCAAGCCAACAAAGACAAGTTTGCTCTCCATTGATGGATAATTGGATGGATTAACTAGCATCTGATGAGCTGGATGATCCTCATCACCATTGTAAGTGTCAAATCCTGGTAGATCATCCCTGTATGCAAATCCCAAACAGCGTAGAGCATTGCTAGACATGTTGTTCAGACTCCCCAAAATGCAATTTCTCATGGTTTGGTCCATTTCAACAATGGAACCATCAAGCAACTGCACAAAGGAACTCCTGTCCAGAACATTTTCAACCGCACCCTACAATAATGGCATTATCAACATATTTAGACTCTTATCCTTGTTTCATTTATTCTTTGAGAAGAGAAGTAAGGTCCCTCTGGTAACCAATTAGTCCCAATTTAATCATGTTACCTGACCGTGACTCACTACATTATGAAAAGATGCAAACTAACCTTACTTGTTTCAAGTAAAGTACCAACAAACAATTAAACAATATTAAAATTGATGTCTAAAATAGTCAATAGCTGTTTTTTCATTTCATTTCAAAAATGAATAGGTGTGAACAAGCACATAAAGACTAACACAGCAGCAGTATTTGTGGCATGTCACCAGGACTCTTGTTTTATTAAGTTTCCTTTTGATGATGCTTAGAAATGAGCTGAGCCGATCCGAATACCCTTGGACTAAGGCTCGGCTCATTTATTTAAACGAGCCTAAAATAAGGCTCAGACTCGGCTCATTTAACTAAACGAATAAACCGAACCGAACTTTTAAGGAGCAGAGCAGAGCCAAAGCCAAAAAATGAATCAAGCCTCACTTTTTCGAGCTCGCTCATTTAATAAACGAGCCCAAAAGTGAGTTTTGGGCTTGACTCATTTAACTAAACAAACGAACCAAACTGAACTTTTAACGAGCCGAGCCGAATACCGAACTGGCTCAATTCATTTACAACCCTAATGATGCTTATGGCACATATCATAGCCACAAAAAAGAACACTCAAACCATGGATCTCAGTTCATAAATTTAAAGAGCATAAGGAAATACAAACTTTAAGAGTCATATCAGCCAACACTAGCCACCAAATGCCTGATCATCAACACCCCATGAAACACCCAAGTGTCCTCTCCACTCTATTATCTATTAGCTAATCCCCATGAATAGAGTAAACACTTTAGAGATAAGGAATGCAATGCAAACGACACACATAAAATCCAGAAGCTGGTGTCATCATATTCCTTCAATACGAAAAATAACATTAGACTGAAGTCTCCTGAAGAATAAACAGTGTTGAAAAACATACAGTTCATAGATTCAAGGGGAGTCATTACTTGATTAGATCTCCCCCCCCCCCCACACAAAAAAAGAAGAGAAATTTTCGTGTGCCATAAGTCCCAAAATTGAGACAGTTTGTAATGTTACCTTTACAAATAATGATTTTCTCCCAGAGCTTGAAGCCACAATCACTCCCATGGATTTCCTATCACGATCAAACTCAAGGGTGGCAATCCGACATTCTGCTTTATTCCAGGCTTCAGAGCAACCTTTGGTCATACCACCCAAATTCCCAGGTCAGATGGAGTGCAAACAATCCTATAAATGTAGAAATCAGAGACATACTAAACATACCCAGTACACCACCAGAAGAGCTACGCTTTGATCCACTTGGGAGTCCCATTTTCTCCACCATAACCTGAAAAAATACAAACAAGATTTAACGGGCAGCTCTATCATTGATCGACAGTTGAAGCACATAGCTGAGCTCATCAGTTATTGAACTCAAAAGCAGAAATTCCGCAGCTCGGACATCGCAAACCTCACAACTATGCAACAACTTATATTATGTTACAACTCAATGTTAGAAAATCAGATTGATCATAAATGGACAGCAGTACAGAATTTAACTTTAATCAACGTCAAATAAGACGTGAATGTGTTTTTTAACACCCTGAACCCATACAAAGAAGATGCAGAAAACTTAGTGACATACCTTCAATGCAGCCTCGGTAGGCAAACCATTTGAAACAAAATGATTACCAGATTGCTCAACCCCAGCATCATTGCAGACTGCAGCAATCTTTCCAATCATCTGGAGATTCACATCCATGTCACCAGCTGGCCAATCGTGTATCCTACCATCAGCCGGATCATAGGTAGTCCCTTCTACATCGAAACTCCTAACGGTATAAGCCTTCGGACCCATAGCAATGAGCTTAGTCACAGCCATCTGGTTGGTGGTCAGAGTACCGGTCTTGTCAGAACATATCACCGTGGTGCAACCAAGGGTCTCTACGCTGGGCAGCTTCCTGACAAGAGCATTCTTCTGGGCCATCTTCCTTGTCCCGAGGGCCAAGCAGGTTGTGATAACAGCGGGCAGACCCTCAGGAATGGCTGCCACGGCCAAGGCCACGGCAATCTCAAAGTAGTACGTGCACTTCTCGAACGAGAACTTGAAGTTCCTAGGCCATCCATCCACGTATTCCCAGGTAAGGAAGTACTTGACGTTGATGAGCCACACGACCGCACAGATGACCCCGATGATCAGTGTCAGGACCTCACCAAACTCGTTCAACTTCTTCTTCAACGGAGTGTCCTCCTCGTTCTGTGCAGCCTCATGTATCTGAGAATGCACCTGTCCAATCTCAGTATTCATCCCTATGTCTGTAACTAAACAGATACAGTTCCCATTAACCACGGTGGTCCCAGCAAAAACCATACATTTCTTGCTCTGAATCTCGGAATCTAGTGGAACCGGCTTCACGGTCTTGCTAACTGCCTCGCTCTCACCAGTCAAGGAACCCTGCTCAACCCTCAAGGTCGAGCTAATCAATCTCAAGACTCTCATATCAGCAGGAACCTTATCACCGACCTTAAGCTCAACAATATCCCCAGGAACAAGCTCCTTAGCAGGCAAACTAGGGACCTTCTTCCCATCACGGAAAACAGTAGCATGCTCAGACTGTATCTCCTTCAAAGCTTCTAACGCTTTCTCGGCATTGGTCTCTTGCCAAACCCCAACAATAGCATTAACGATCAAGATCAAGAATATAACCAAGGGCTCAACAAAGGCGGTAATCTCCATCTCACCGCCTTCTTCTCCATCGTACCAGGCAAGAACAAACGAAATAACAGCCGCAGCAAGTAAAATCCTAACTAGAGTATCATTGAACTGATCCAAAATTAACCTCCATATGGACTGACCGTCGTGCTTCTCTAATTCATTTAAACCATAGATATTCCTCCTCCTCTCAACCTCGTCACTTGATAAACCGTATTCGCGGCTCACGCCGTACTTTGCCTCACAATCATTCACATCTTTTGACCACGCAGCAAACGAATCATCCTTTTTCGTCGTTCTAGAAGTTATTTCCTTCTCCCGTTTTCCGTAATCCTCCCCTCCTTTACCCATCGAACGTCACCGAATCCCGAATCGATATCTATGAAAAATTAATTGATTTAACTTTCCACAGGTATCGAATAATCGAGGAGATTGATCGCTAAATGGACCCCTGAAAAAAACATAAAGTGCGATGAATTAAGCTAACGATCTAGAATTTTTCCGAATCGAATACAGAGAACAACCTAATTCTAGAACATTCTATGAAGGATGAGACGGATCCAAATCATAAACGATTAATCCAAGTGCATGGTAAAGTAGAAATCCGAAAAATGGAAAAAAAAAAATTAGAGCTAGGGTTTTCTGAGAGTAGATAACTTACCGGATTCGTAACAAACTTTAAAGGAGGAGTTCTTCGTCGACAGGATGAAAGAAGAAAAGCACGCCTTATTCCCCTCTGCCGTCTCTCTCTTCAAGCTTGGTTCCCTTTTTTTTTCTAATTTAATTAAAAATTTACCAAATGCACAAGAGGAGATCTCCTCCTCTTCGGTTTGCCACACGAACACTCAAAGGCTCGCGAACGCTTCCTTCGCTTACTTTTCTGTTACCTCTCGCTCTCGCTTCCTCTTCTTCTCCTCAATTTCTAACTCCGAACCTTCCCCCCTCTCTACTATTAGTAGTCGTAGAAATACTTATTTGATAAAACCAATAAATTAATGGTAGAAAAGTATATTTTTTGACACGAGCGGAGGAAAAAATAATTAACAACAAAATTAATTATAAGATCCTCTCTAACCAATGAGATCATACCACGTAATAGAGCGTGACAGCTTATGAAAATGACAAGGAGTTTGTATGACGTGGCAGACACTGATTGGGTAGATCTACTGTAGAATTGTGACAGCATAAGAATATCGTTAGCATGGGTGCTTATTTTTTGAACTATTTTTCAATTTTAATTGCTCCGATCTCAAAAAAATAAAATACTCATTTTAATTAATTATATACCTACTAATAAATTAATAAAAAATATTTTTTATTATATATGTTTTATAATATAACACGTCTTAGATTTTATAAATATATTAAAAATCATTGATTTCTACTTTAAGGTCAATAAATATTTAATTAATTATAAAAAAATTTGCTCTTATTAATACACAATCATATTAAATTTAATATTTTTACACATGTAAATAGAAATGGAATAATATTATGTTAGAATTAGAAATAAAGTATTTAATTGTTGATATTTTTTCTGTAAAATAACTTACAGTATAAAATAAAATTAGAAGCATGATGTGTTTTATATTATGAAATGGATGAAATTTTATATTTATATTTTTTTTAAATAATAATAACATAATTAATGTATAGACAATAAATTTAAAAAAAAAGGTAAGATTAAAAGTGAGACTTATACATTAACTTTTCTAAAATATTTTTAAAAATATATTCTAAAATATCCATTTTTTTAAAAAAAAAAAGATGAATTACATCGTTATATCTTGTTAAAATTAATAATAAATTTATATTTATAATAATATTATTATAACTATTGTTTAGTTAGATCATATCCAGAGTAACAATAACTTAAGAGAACAGCAAAGTCTCAATTGTCTTCAACTTATTTTTTCTGATTTAATATTATATAATTTTATTATTAAAAAAACTATATATCTTTAAAGTTTTTATAACCATTATTAGTAGTAGTAGTAGTCAATCTGTCCTAATAAATACTATAAATGAGCGTGAAGAGCAAAACCACCGGTGAAAAGAAGTTTACGATTTGAGTAGTCAAGCTAGTAATAGTGTTCACTTCATTAAATTAAAGCGGGTGATGTTTCGAATTATTTTCCGTATAATGTTGAGAAGATGTTCGATTCATTTCATTGCTTAGTTTAGAGTTGGTGAGGCTTCGTACTCTTTTCCGTATAATGTTGAGGTGCGTGCTTTTGAGATTTGACAAACAGAGACGCTGACTTTGGTGTGGGGTGGTCACCTGTGGCTGTGGCCTGTGGTGTAGCAGACGCGAGTGGTTTTGGAAATTATTGAGCACAGCAAGGGCCAAGGGATGTGAGGCTGGAGGCGACGTTGAACGGAAGCAAAATTGGGGACCGAATACGTGGAAGGAGATAAATAGAAAATTAATTCTAACTGGATGAATTATTGAGTATATTTATGTACAACTTTTAAGAATGGGACTGCAAAAATGAAGATGGAGGATTATTTTCGGGTTTTCGTATATCAACAATTAGAAGGTACCGTCATATTGTTGGATGCAAATAAATGCACGTTCTTCTTAACTGTTGTATTTATTTATTTATCAAAACCTAGTTGATTTTGTCCTAATCAATTGTTTTAATAAATTGTTATTTTCACATTAATATTATTTTTGTCATAATTTATATTTTCTTTATCCGTGCTACTATTATTATTATTATTATTATAAAATTATTTTTTATATACCTTTTTTGTTATTGTTAAAATATAACTTATGTAATCTAATCATATCGTATTTGATCCATTATGAACTAGTTCTAAAAATAAGCTGATAAAAAAATTATTCTAATACTAGCTTGGTTTTGTTTTTTAATGCAACATAACTTGGTTTGATAGAGATTTTTATCCTTATATAATGATAGGATATATTTTATATCATCGAGTTTTTTATTTTTTTGTAAATTTACTTTATAATAAATATAAACAACCAACACTAATATTTTTGTCAAACCAAAACCAGACATTAAAATAATAAAAAGACTGCATGTTTTGTAATTCCATTAAGGTTTTATTTGGTCCTATGAAACTTTTTAGAAAATAAAATTAAAATTAAGATACTTTCTTTCTATCTTTTCTTAAAGAAAATCAAATAACCAATCTTTAACAACTCTATTCCATACTTTTTTCTATCTTATTATCTTATGTAAACCAAACACAACAACAACAACAAAATCCTCTTCGTTTTATTTCTTTTTGTCAAAACTTTTTGAGTACCAAATGGAACACAAGAGAATGTAAGGAAGTCTTATTATATAAATCAAGGAAGTTTCAATATATATTGTCACTCCACAAAAGTTAAGCAATAAACTAAAATAATGATCCTGTTGTATAAAAAATATTTAAATGTCATATAATCACATGAATCACCCCGTTAAGTGTATATGTATACAATATTTCCTATATCGTATATATTATTCTCTCAGTATACATGAGTGCATAGCTAGTTGATGATCTAATTTAGTAGTTATAGATTATTATAGCAAAAATTATCTAAATATATATTCTCTTCTAGCTTATCTATGTAGAAGCATGTCGTACAAACCCTATGTGCTGTCCTATATTTGAGGGGAAAGCTAGTGAAGTCAATGTACTCATTTGAATAATTTGATCAATTGAATGCATATGGGAAAAATTAGATTATAAGATGATATAGGTGCCATTATGAAGAGTTTAATGATGTCATATATCTTACATGTTAGGTCAATGATTGTAAGCATTGTTATATCAGTTCTAACTGTTCTTATTAGTCATTATTCAATTAGTTTAATTAATAATTAAGAAGCTTATCATGATAGTAGCCAAATTTCGATAGAGTTTTACATTGTTAGAGTGTGATTTATCATATGTGTGCTTATAAGTGTGGCGTAAATCTTATTAGATTTAGTATGGTGTTTCTTTTAGTTTGCAACTTATTTTATGTGCTGAAGATTCAATTGAATTATGCAACTTAATCCACATATAATCATGTTGGTTTCATAAGTTGAATAAAATTGATCAAGTTTGAATCTTCAATTGAATCATGTACGAGTTGATCTCTACTTTTGTCTGTTTTGTGTGAGTGGCATATTTAAAAACCCTCTATAATTTTTCATGTGGGATAATATATAGTTTTATCCTTTAAAATTGCCATCCATAACCCCATACGCCACCATATTTGCATGCATTCACGACCATGCACAAGAAGTCACGTAAATATAACAATATTTATTCAACTCCAACACTTATTCAAACCTTAACCGTAATCATGTATCATAATTACTTCCACCATCTCAATCATGTCTGCCTTCCATCAATCAACATTTAATCTCATAACTAACCTCCACCAATCGACAACCATAACCCGTACCCTAACTCCCAAGGTCATGTTTCTATCATATTTTCTCATATTGTTTTGATTTGCTTTTGTGTAACTCATCATCAAACCTACTACTTTGTGTGTGTGCATTTAGACTATGAATCACTTACTTTAAAACGTGCAAATCATACATAATGGTAAGCTCTTTTGGTAACACTGGATGGCCTACAAATAAATTGTTCATGTGAATTTCTTTGAATTTTGTCATTGTATTTTTCATTCCATATGTAAAGGTAAATCTTTTGATTCAAAGAGATGGAGAGAGCGTTCATGGATTTGAACAAGCCTAATTGTAGACTACTTCACCAATTCTCAATAATATTCATCGGTCTTAAATTATGTTTCTCTTGCTACATATTTGACATTATATTACCTACTTTATTCATGTTAATTATTCTAACCCTATAAAAACTATACTATTAATAACTCACTATGGTGATTTAGATCTAGTTTTCCAACATTATAGTGTCCAAACCTAATCACATGTGTACCTTATATTAGGGACAATCCTAACAAAAGTATGCCTCAACTTCTTTTATTATGTATTGATTAAGAAGTTATGGACATACTATTTAGCACTAATAGATCAATATAAAGAGTATTAGGGCATATTTCATTGCATTATTTCCGGATCAAATCCTATTAAGAAAAATAAGAAGCTTCAATGGTATTATTTATAAAAAAAAATATCCTGTATAATTATATTTTTAATAACGTTTTGAGTATAATTTTTTTAAATAAATAATTGTGCAAAGTAATTATATTTTATAACATCTCAAGTAATTATTATCATAGAAAATGTTTTTTTTTTCATTTTTTGTATCAAGTTATATCAAATAGGGGAGGAAAAAAAATAGACGAAAAGGACAAGCCCCTGCACATTAAACACCGAACGCTCACGTCAAGTTCAATAGCAATACTGCAAAAACAATAACTATTGCCCCCAACTAACCCTTTGGAAAATACTATTCACTTTATAGAGTAGGTATAGTTTTGGGAAGTGTTCGGCTACAACGGGTCTTCATTCACTCTTCCGGGTCATTGATGAATTTGTAATTTATCTATTTATTTGAATTCGCCAAAAATGTAATTTATCTAATTTATTTAATTAAATAAATTGAGTTAAAATTTTAAATTTTATTTTATTTATTAACTAAGTTAAATTTAAATTAAAAAAATTAATTCAGTTAATTTATAATTTAAGTTTGTAAGCCGGGATCCATACAAAAGTCGATATAGTGTTGGTGGACTTTTGTTCAAATACTCCCTTTATCATTTTATTTAATTAATAAAGTTGCTCGTTCACAATATGTCTTGTTTAGGGGATTCTTATAACCTTCTGCCCGGGTATACCGGGAAAAGGATTAATGGAATTTAAACATTTCTATGTTAGTAGGCCACGCGTCAAGCCATTTTTCCAAATTTAGCATCATAGGGTCAGTGGGCGATTCATCGGGTCGCGATCGCACTTCCCAGTCTAGCATAGTGGCGACCACGATGAATATCTTTCTAGCATATTCCCCCACCTAATCAAGCACCCTCCTCCGAGCTTCCTTCCGGCACAAGAGACCAATTCTACGGGTATTTGTTTAACCAAAGCTTATTTTAAGCGAAGGAAATTTCTGTCCTGCTTCCTTCGAGTCCCCAGAAGCTGTGAACCGCCTTCGCCTCGTGTCTAGTGCTACTTTATCACTTTATTATTACACGACTACTTCGAGTATTCACAATTAGATCTTTATTTTTATAGATGCATCTATGGCTGATTATCGGTCATTAGCTGTCAGTTGTCAGTAGTCTCGATCAATGGTTTAGACTTTAGAAGTTCCACCGGGGTTCTAGTATTTTCCTCGCACCTTCCTATTGCCCGGTGAATGTGGGTTGAAGTAGGGATATTTCACGGGTTTGGTGGAATTGGAGACTTACGTAATCCAACTTATAAAAATGAGTTTATGGATTGAATGAGGAGGGTTGTATACTTGTATTTTATAAGGCTTCCCATGAATTAATTTATGATGAGTTATAAATTAAGGTAGCTTAATATAAATTAATCTATAAATTATTATAAATCGATGATTATTACTTTAACTATATCAAAAATGATCCCCACTAAAATTCTATCTAAATCCTATCTTCTCCTTCTTGTCCTGATTGACTTCATCAGAGTTTACCTATATATAATCGACTCCATTTGTCTCCATCCCAACTTTTTACTAAACTTTATACAGGCTTATTATCGTCATTGATTCATCTCTTCCTCCTCCTCTTTGTCCCTCCCATTTTCCTCATGTGGTATTCCCAAGCAAAAACCACCGATAGCCACTCGCCATCTGCCATCACCCGCAACCATCAAAACCACCACCCTCTTCCAACAACCCAGCACCTCGACCATCTTTGCATTGCACTACCCTAACTTTCACCAGCTTCGACCACCTCATCCTTGTAGCCCATCTCCAACCCCAACCAACTCCCTCTCCTCGCCAATGCCAACCATCGTCGGTGCCCCTGGCTAGCACCGGTTGTTCCCATTGATGCACCCCCTCGACAATAATATTGGTTTTCATTGATCTTTCGCTACTTCGACACAATCCTTCGCAAACAAACCCCCACTACACCACCGGCTACCACAACCCTTCTAGCACCATTTCCACTAGCCATCTCCTCCTCGTCATAGCCATCATCCCACCATCACCGCCTCATAGCCACCAATGCACCACCATCCACCACATTCCTTACCTTACCACCATCTCCCCCCTTCACTTTCTTTTGCGATGACCAACACCACCCTCTAGCTCATGCCTCCCTCAACCTTGCTGCCATCACTAGTACCACCCCTGTGCATCGCAGCTAGCAGCACACCCCCTCCTTGTGCGCCCGACTCACGTTGCCCATATAGCATTTGTAAGCTAAAGCCTTTCTTTTCTCCCCATTTCCCCAACCTATGGTTCTCTTTATTTTCATCCATATTTTCTTTCATCACACACTCTCTCTCTCTTCTCACCTTTTATGACCTTTCTTTCCTCTTTCAGACCTTCCTCTAACTCCTTGTTTTTCTCTTAAGCAAGATAGCGTTAGATTTAGAAAAAAAAATAGAGGGATTGTCTTTTTTTTTTGGTTTATTTGTTTCTCTTAAGGAGGTTGATTCTTTCTAAATTTTTTCTCTAATCTCTAGTTTCATTTATGCTCTTTTGAGATTCTAAGTGATTTACTAAGTTGTAATCTCACCTTTTAATGTGTTTAAGAGTTGTGGGTTAGGATTTTCAAGTTGAGGAAGGCTTTTGCTCTCTTTTGGTGGGTATTGCTAAGTTTTCTTGAGGTGAAGTATTATCTTCCCTATTTTTTGGGAAATGGTATAAGTGAGTGAAGTGTATGTTTTGTATTTTTGTAAAATATAAGTCTTGAAGATGAAAGTGAGTTGAGTGTCTTACGGATAGAATAAATGAAATATTAGATAGAAAATCTTGACTTGGAATACTATGTGCATTAACCTCATGGGTATGATTTAGATTAGTGGCTACCTTTGGCATTTTCAGAATTTATACATCATTAACATATGTAGTATGATGTATAGATTTTTTTGTATAAAGTTATAACATGAATGAAAATGATATATGACTCCTTAGTTTTTTTCTTAATAATTATCATAAAGGCTCAAGCATGATTTCAATATACTAAGGAGATTCTAAGCATGATTTTGGTATTGTACATGTTAATCCATGAATATTACTTATTAAGAATCTTATATCTACGATTGATGTTTGAATCAAATAAGAAAAACTTGAAGAACTTGATTGTATGTGAATATGCACGTTAGGGGGTGCTTTTGCCTCGACTAATCGGATGGTCCTTGCGATCAATTTGCTATTCTAGGACATCGATCAACTGGTCACCATGACCCATCAACTAGTCTTTGGGACATATTCATGGATTTGGAGGACCGATCAACTGATTAACCTGTGGCTCTAATGGTCTTAGTCTTGGCGTAGGCCTATCAATAAATTTAAACAACTCATCACTTGGTTCCTAGAACAATCATGACCGATCAATTGATTCATGACCACTGTGAAGGTATGGTAGGGCCCAGACTAATCAACTATTCCACGCAATTGATTGATTGGTTATCATGACTAATCCACTAGTCCTTATAACCTATCAATTGATCTCAACTAGAACTTCCTTTTTTTTTTTATCTATTCTCCTAGAATATGATGTCTTGAATTTCCTTATGCTTTGATAATGACCTAATATGCTAGTGTATATATATATAAGTGGATTTATATTAATTGAATTTAAATGATGGATCAAAGTTAGTAGAGTCTGACCCTAGGTTGATCAAGGTTGACCATAACCTAACACTTAGGCCTTTATCTTAGCCATGAAATGATTAGATGAGTAGATGGACAAAATGGATAAATTCTGTAGATAATATCTAAATAAAGAACCTTAATAACACTTAATGGAATTATAATGATCTACAAAGTAGCCGTAACCTCATAAGTTGAATTACCTATTATGCTTAGAAGAAAATAACATGGACATATATAATAATATTAAGTTGACCTTAAGCTGACTTTATTTATAAACACTAACATCCGCTTGGATATTTAAATAAATCATTGAATAATATAAAGTAAGGTTGGAGTTTAGTTAACCTCAATGTGGACCTTTACCTTTGGCCTTAGGGATTGACTTATAATGTTATTTAATGGATGGTAAGATTATAGTATATTAATGGAACCCTAATTGTGACCCTAGTCATAGGCCTTAACCTATATTTAAATTATGAATAAAAGGGAATCAAACAGTGGGTTGGGCATCTATGATTGATATTAGTATAGAACTTGGAATGAAGTTATCTCTTTAAGATACCTTTAATGGGAATAATGGATAATGTGAAAACCTTATGTGGTTGTGTTTAGATTAAAATAGCATATTACTTAGAGTGATATGGTCATGTGATGGTATTTGGATGTTATGGTTTGTGACCCTTTATGTGATCTATAATACGAGATATTAACTAATTAAAGAGAAAGAAATCATTTGAGCATATATATATATATATATATTACCTAATTGGGAGGTAGCTAGTATAATACGTACCTTTGGGTATGTGCCTACGGGTAGGGGAACCCTCATTGGTTCTAGTACCTCTCCTACTCTAGGTTACACCTATGGGTACTTAGGGGGTGTCAATACTTAATGGCTAGTATATCTAGCGATGTGATGAGTTTTTCACTACCTTATCCTATGAACAAGAGAGCAGCAATCATTTATATTTTTATGGTTACTCATTAACCACTATTTGGGTTGTTATCATGGTTGAGTTCCATGATGGAGAATAAGTGCTCGTTTGAGATTCTTACATGATTGTAATTTTATGATTACAACTCTAAAGTGATCATAATTGGAATGAGTTTTTTAGAGGTGTGTTAAATTGACTTGTATTAATTATATACTTGATCTTAATATGGTTGTTTCATTAATGTAATACCTAGATCACCCCCATAGGCAATGAAGAGCTAACATGTGATTTAAGTTACGAATGATTGTATAATCATGCCTATAGCTTAAGAAATTGGTATAAGGGAATTCTATGATCATTTTAACAAAATATAATTACTATTTGTGTAATACCCCGTATTTTTAAAATCCAGATTTATTAAGTTTAATGATTTTATTAGCGTAATTTGATGTAAATAATTAATTATTTTAATTTCGATTTGTTTTACGGATTTATCGATGATTTTGAATTCATAATTGAATGTAATTAATCATTGTCGTTGCGAACCATTCTAGACAAATTCGTTCACGACAATGATTTTATTATATTCTTATGATTTCGATCTTCGGTTAAAAATATATATTCCCGTTCTTTCTCATATTTTGGGTTTTAATATTTTTAATTCGTTTTCGATTATATCTTCGTTATGTGATTACGACTTTGTTTTGAAGTTATATTTCGTTAACGAAATATATTATTTGAATTATAGAATTTCTATTTAAATAGTTAAATGTATTTTAATAATTTTATCCGTAGAAAATATTTCCGACTTTAAATTTATTCGTTTTCGGTAATCGCTAATATTTTCGGAAAGTTTTAAATTGAAGAGATTTTCAAAGTTCATTTATGAATTTCTTTCTGGAATTCATTCCCTTTCGTTTTATGCTTTTTGGGTTGTGACAAACGGGTTTTGGAAATTATCTAAATTAATCTCGATTTATTAGAATTTGACTTAAATATTTAATTATATGTTTTTAAATATTATTTTGGGGTCTTTTAATGTATTTCCGCAAATAATATAAATTCGTACGTTCGTTGTTAAATCTTTCCGAAAATGTTTCAAAATTCTTTATATAGCCTTTTTACTAATTTTAAGCCTCCTGATTCGTTCGAAATAAAATTTTGACTAGATAAAAATTCAGATAAAATCTTCTAATAATATTTTGACTTTTTTTGGTATTTTATCTAATGTGTATTTGTAAAAAAAAAAAAAAAAAAAAAAAAAAAAAAAAAAAAACCCGCACCAACCGGCCCGACCGAACCCCCCCCATCTTCTTTTTCTTTCTCTCTTCCCCACCCCGACCCCTCTCCTGTGCGCCCCTGTTCTGCACTCGAAGCCCTACCGCCCCCTCTCTCCAGCTCCTCCCTTCTCCTTCGCCGGCCGCCGGCTACCGCCACCGCCAGCCACGACTGCCACCGACCACCGCAGCAGGCAACAGCCACAACAGCTGCAACCGATGCAGCACAACAGCCACGCAGGAGCAGCGGCGGTAGCAGACCGCAACAACGACGAGCCACGCAGCTCGTGCCACCGTCCGTCACCGGCGAGCTCGGCCGACCACCGGCGACCAGTCCTTGGCCTTCGACGAAGCTTCCCCGGCCTTCCTTTGCCCCGATTTGTCGGTTTTTCGTTTGGTATAATTTCCGAAAAACCCTAACCCTTGTTTTGGTTAATTGGGTATGAATTAGCTTATAAAAAGCTAAATTAGTTGTTTGATTATGTATATATATGCTGTAAGAATGATTTGGATAGGTTAATTGTGTGGTTGTGTTGGAATTTTGAAAAAATTGGATTTTTAGCCGGGTTATGCCCAAATTTTTCGGATTCATTCGTTTTCGCGGTTTTGGACAAATTAATTATACAATATGTTTTGAAATGTATCCAATTTCATTTTGGAACCGTCAATTTGAGAAAATTATGCAGGTTTTATCGGAATTTGATTCCTAGGTCAAATTTTGGGTGTAATGAAATTGGGTTGTATAATTGAGCCGTTCCGCTCAATTGATTTTATAATATCGTTTAAAATGTATTTAATTTTATATTGGAAGTGTTGATTTGTAAAAATTGTGCGTAATTGACCGGAATTGGATTTTTAGGTCAAAACTCCCGCGGGTTTAAATTGGTTTGGGTAATCGGGTTATTTTATTCAATTGACTATATAAATTACATTAGAATATGTTTAATTACATTTCCGAACCGTCAATTGATATGTTTTGGCAAGAATTAATCGGATTTGCATTCCGGGCCAAAAAAAAACCCTAATTGTGCTAAATTGGACATTATGTTATCGGTTTTGATCAATTGATTATTTGATATGTTATAAAAGGTATTTAACTGCATTTCTAAACATTCAATTTGATTAAATTTATAGAATTTTACCGAATTGCATTTTCGGGTCTAAAACCCTAGATTTTAAGTGGGAGTATGAGATTGGTTATTTGTATAGTTGTTTTGCTAAAATTAAATTTATAAAAGTAGTTGAAATGAGCCTAATTGTATTCTAATACCTTTAATTTAAATTAACTAAATGGAATTACTTGAGTTTGTGTTATGGGCTTTGAAACCCTAATTTTCGGGGATGATTTTATAAAATTGATTTTTGCTACGTGTATTTATCTAATCGAATTCTATCTTTGGGTTTTAAATCATTTAAATTCTGTTTTAACCTAATCGGTTTGGATTTGGTTCTATGTAAACGGTTGGGTTACCTATTTAGTTATAAAACCTAATAAATAAGTTAATTTCGGTAAATTAACTTATGATCGATGATTCTTTTCGGGCTTTCCAAATTAAGTTGAAATGTCCCAAGGGATATTTGTATTAATCCGTTTTTATTCAGTTTTAACCTTAAATCTTAATAAAGCTATACTTTTAAGTTCTAAGTTTTATACACGTTTTCTAAGAAGGATCATTTGTGTAGTTTGGGTTTATTTAATTAGGGTATGTGAATTATTAATTGATAGAATAGTTTCTAATTTAGTTTTCGATTTCTATCGGGTTTAGGAAAGCTTTCTCGTGGACCCACGAACTAGGGATCCCTCTCCCTCTCATTTCGCTTAGCTAGCTTCGGATCCAGGTAAGTTCTCTACTTACCTCTACTTATGAGTGTTTAGTAAGGACGAAGCTATGGCCTTGTGCTATGTGTAATGTAATGTGTGGGTGAATGATGAACATGCCCTGTTGATGTGTATTATGCATGCGTTATGAATAACCTGTTTTGTGTAGCGCAGCGTGGATCATGAGGTATGTTGTGTGTGCCTTATACTATACGTGTATGACATGTTCCATGTTTGAGGTTGATGTTGATGATGTAACTTGTTATGGCCCTCTAGGACATGCATGCTAGGGTTTAGGGTAGCATGGAATGATAATTAAAAGAACAATGGGGAAGTGGAAGTTCGGGGAGTTTGCATGGGGAACTAGACCTTGCATGGGCATGGTCCCTACGTGGGAAAAGTTGACTTGGGTTGTAAGTAAGAGCTTGGGAGAGTCTTGGAATGATTGGTGACTTGGTATGAGAAATAGTACGTAAGTTGTTGCGTAAGAGACCTTATTAGGGTTTTGTGTGTAAGTGGGCGTTGGGGAGTCTGCATGGTTTATTTGAATTACGCATGGGGATGAATCTTACGGGAGGAAAGTTGATTTAGGGCGTAAATGAGATAATGTCAAAGTTATGGGTCCATTGGAGACTTTGATGTAAAATAGTACGTAGGCAGATGTAAGGGTATCTAAGGGATCCAATTAGGGTTTTGGGAGGAAATGAGTAATTTGAAGGGTACCAGGGTAAGAATGGTCAAGGAGGGTTGGAGTATGGGGTTGAGAGTGGGAGTCCACTTGTATGAAGGATGAGTGTGGGATTATAAATCAGAGAAGAGGTTTTGGGGCAAAGAGGGAGGTTACTTGAGGAGGAAGTAAAGTGTTAGGATTTGGTGTGGCCAACTAGGGTTTGGCGGTCACATGCGGAGTTGGGGAATAAAGGGATATATATTTGGGAACTTCTTAGTAGAGACGGGGTGCAAGACAAGGAACAAAGTAAAGTTAGGATGAGTAAGGAAGAGTTGGGCCATATAGGCCCACATTAGGGTTTTCCAAGGAGGAGCCCTAGAGGGGTGAAGACATGCGGGACCGATATCGTTGTGTTAGGGTTAGTCCACATTCTCGGGAGAGTGTGCCCTTACTACGTTTCCTTATGTATAAGAGTAAGAGGGGATGGACATCGGGCATGAGAAGGGGAGAACAGTCTCAAGATATGGGACGGGTCTCCTCGAAAGGAAGAAGTAGAGGGTAGTTGATATGCATGTCAAGGGCGGAGCCCTACTTAATAATACACGAATAAGACATTAACTACTTAAAGAGTAAGATTGTTGAGCCGGGCCCAGACCGATCCACCGGCATAATAGTGGCCAGGTGCCGGGGTGCCCTGGAGACCGATCCACCGGCGTATAATAGTGGTTAGGTGCGTTCTGCCCTATACGTGACCGATCCACCGGCTATAATAGTGGGGGATCCCGAGCTCAACAAACCAAACAGTATGTTGTAATTAAATCACGGGAAAGATACTATATACTTACAGTGGAACACCATGAGAGTCGGGGCCAGACCGATCCACCGGCATAATAGTGGCCAGGAGCGTTGTGCCCTGGAGACCGATCCACCGGCATATAATAGTGGTTAGGTGCGTTCTGCCCTATAAGTGACCGATCCACCGGCTATAATAGTGGGGTTCCCGTACTCGAATGGATTAACAAAGATTATGGTGTGAAATGACTTATAAACAAATCATGGAAAGATACGTTACAATCACAGTGAAACACCATGAGAGTTGGGACCAGACCGATCCACCGGCATAATAGTGGCCAGGAGCGTTCTGCCCTGGAGACCGATCCACCGGCATATAATAGTGGTTAGGTGCGTTCTGCCCTATAAGTGACCGATCCACCGGCTATAATAGTGGGGTTCCCGCACTCTCATGGATTCATAACGATTATGACGTGAATCTACTATATTTACCAGAGATCTAAAGAATGAGTCTACCCGGACCATAGCCGACTTTTATTATCTGTCTTACTCCATGCTGCTTATGTGCATAATGAGTTACTTTACATTTTGGTCATAACACCCTTATATGTTTCAATACGATGTTACACATGTTTCATATGTTACTATATGGGTATGGTAGGACTTGTGATGTGGGTCTGAATATGCGTAATAATGTGTCAACGTTTTGTATCATGATTTAATACGCACTTGATGTATAGTTATGTCTCTCCCATAAAATAGGGTAGTGGAACTTACTCAGTATTGGACCCGTACTGATACTACACTGGTTGAATGGGTCCTGTGATGATCCACCGATGGTGGGGAGCAGACCTCTTGTGCAGGTTAAGATCGGATACTGTTTTGGGGTGGAAGGCTTGCCCTGAGTGAGTAGGCGATCCGGATATTTGTCCTTCGGGATTTATTTTGTTTAATTGTATACACCTTTGGAAGTTGCAAGTATTGTTTTCAGATTTCTAAGGGTTTTGTAATTGACTTTAAATTTCTCGTATTCTGATAAGTGTTTACTATTCAGATTTAATTGTTTGACAGGTTTTAGCCTTGCATCTAACATGAGATAGATGGTTAACATTTATCTTGTGTTAGATGTGGCGGTAACATTTCTCAAATTCGCTCCTAGCTTCCGCTTTAATCTTGCAAAAAAAAATTTTTTAGGAGTGAAATTTGGGGGTGTTACAAGTTGGTATCAGAGCTTTTGGTTGTTGAGAACCGGGTTTCGGTTAGAGATTCGGTTCTCACGATCCTAAATGTTTTAAACGAAAATGTATTTCACTTCTTTCAAATGATTTTTTTTATCCGGATTAGCTTGTGAGGATAGTGTGATTGGGTAGTGTAAGTGGCCTTGTGATTTGTTGTTGTAATTATCTTTTTGTATATGATCATTTGTTGTTTTACGCGCCCGATTTGTGTTAAGTCTGCACTTTATATGTCGTGATTGTTATGGTTTTGTAATTAGTTTGCTCTTAAGGGGGTAGTGACCCCACTAGGTTAACCCTAATCTTGCAGGTTTAGCGGATTAAAAGCCTTAACATATACCTTGACGGATATAGTGTGATGTGATATAAATTGTAACTTATTGTGGTGAAGTTGTTTCACTTTTTGGAGTTATAAGAAAATTAGGGTTGTAACCTTGATGGTGATGTTTAAATAGATGTATCACTTTCAATTGGGAGAAATCTAGAATTGAGATAATGATAATGTTGAGGTTTAGATTGAGATATTTGTTTTTCTAAGCAGTATGTAGAGGGTGCCTGATTTATCCTCGTGATTTTAATGATTTCATATAACTTTCATTATGTGTTTATATTTTGGTTTACATCAATTAGCATTTAATCATAGGTTGCTATAATAGTATCATTTTTAAATTTAAGTGTTTAGACTATCATGGTTATAGCATAGATTAGAGAGCTTGTTAGTGAAGTGTTTTGGGTTAAGAATCTCCCTTGATCTAGAAGTATGTGGTTGGTGTTTATGAGGACCTTTTATGAGTTGATAAGCCAAGTGTTAGCCTTGTTTTCTTGTATGATGTTATAAAGATAACTCATTGTATAAAGTTTTATGTGCATATTATGTATTAGTTGTGTTATTAGAGTTGTGTAACCTTTAGAATTTTTGTTCCTTCATTCTATTTGAACTTCATGCTATACTTTTGTTATTCTTTTGTAAGGCCTTATTTTGAAGGATAATATTTTTGTAAATTATTTTGACTTTAAGTCTGTAATTCTTGTGTATTAGAATCCCATTGTATTTAATCTACTAAATATCAATTCTCCTTCTTTTATTTTGTATCATATGCCTTGTTTTGATTCAACCTTGTTGGTTTGGTTTCGTAAACGTCGTTTTACCTTTCTTCGGATTTACTCTTAGCTTATTTATTACGGTAAATGTTTTATTCAATCGTGTTGTCAAGTTTCCACTACCTAGGTTTTCCCGAACTTCGGGGACGAAGTTCCTTTTTAAGGGGGTAGTGATGTAATACCCCGTATTTTTAAAATCCAGATTTATTAAGTTTAATGATTTTATTAGCGTAATTTGATGTAAATAATTAATTATTTTAATTTCGATTTGTTTTACGGATTTATCGATGATTTTGAATTCATAATTGAATGTAATTAATCATTGTCGTTGCGAACCATTCTAGACAAATTCGTTCACGACAATGATTTTATTATATTCTTATGATTTCGATCTTCGGTTAAAAATATATATTCCCGTTCTTTCTCATATTTTGGGTTTTAATATTTTTAATTCGTTTTCGATTATATCTTCGTTATGTGATTACGACTTTGTTTTGAAGTTATATTTCGTTAACGAAATATATTATTTGAATTATAGAATTTCTATTTAAATAGTTAAATGTATTTTAATAATTTTATCCGTAGAAAATATTTCCGACTTTAAATTTATTCGTTTTCGGTAATCGCTAATATTTTCGGAAAGTTTTAAATTGAAGAGATTTTCAAAGTTCATTTATGAATTTCTTTCTGGAATTCATTCCCTTTCGTTTTATGCTTTTTGGGTTGTGACAAACGGGTTTTGGAAATTATCTAAATTAATCTCGATTTATTAGAATTTGACTTAAATATTTAATTATATGTTTTTAAATATTATTTTGGGGTCTTTTAATGTATTTCCGCAAATAATATAAATTCGTACGTTCGTTGTTAAATCTTTCCGAAAATGTTTCAAAATTCTTTATATAGCCTTTTTACTAATTTTAAGCCTCCTGATTCGTTCGAAATAAAATTTTGACTAGATAAAAATTCAGATAAAATCTTCTAATAATATTTTGACTTTTTTTGGTATTTTATCTAATGTGTATTTGTAAAAAAAAAAAAAAAAAAAAAAAAAAAAAAAAAAACCCGCACCAACCGGCCCGACCGAACCCCCCCCCATCTTCTTTTTCTTTCTCTCTTCCCCACCCCGACCCCTCTCCTGTGCGCCCCTGTTCTGCACTCGAAGCCCTACCGCCCCCTCTCTCCAGCTCCTCCCTTCTCCTTCGCCGGCCGCCGGCTACCGCCACCGCCAGCCACGACTGCCACCGACCACCGCAGCAGGCAACAGCCACAACAGCTGCAACCGATGCAGCACAACAGCCACGCAGGAGCAGCGGCGGTAGCAGACCGCAACAACGACGAGCCACGCAGCTCGTGCCACCGTCCGTCACCGGCGAGCTCGGCCGACCACCGGCGACCAGTCCTTGGCCTTCGACGAAGCTTCCCCGGCCTTCCTTTGCCCCGATTTGTCGGTTTTTCGTTTGGTATAATTTCCGAAAAACCCTAACCCTTGTTTTGGTTAATTGGGTATGAATTAGCTTATAAAAAGCTAAATTAGTTGTTTGATTATGTATATATATGCTGTAAGAATGATTTGGATAGGTTAATTGTGTGGTTGTGTTGGAATTTTGAAAAAATTGGATTTTTAGCCGGGTTATGCCCAAATTTTTCGGATTCATTCGTTTTCGCGGTTTTGGACAAATTAATTATACAATATGTTTTGAAATGTATCCAATTTCATTTTGGAACCGTCAATTTGAGAAAATTATGCAGGTTTTATCGGAATTTGATTCCTAGGTCAAATTTTGGGTGTAATGAAATTGGGTTGTATAATTGAGCCGTTCCGCTCAATTGATTTTATAATATCGTTTAAAATGTATTTAATTTTATATTGGAAGTGTTGATTTGTAAAAATTGTGCGTAATTGACCGGAATTGGATTTTTAGGTCAAAACTCCCGCGGGTTTAAATTGGTTTGGGTAATCGGGTTATTTTATTCAATTGACTATATAAATTACATTAGAATATGTTTAATTACATTTCCGAACCGTCAATTGATATGTTTTGGCAAGAATTAATCGGATTTGCATTCCGGGCCAAAAAAAAACCCTAATTGTGCTAAATTGGACATTATGTTATCGGTTTTGATCAATTGATTATTTGATATGTTATAAAAGGTATTTAACTGCATTTCTAAACATTCAATTTGATTAAATTTATAGAATTTTACCGAATTGCATTTTCGGGTCTAAAACCCTAGATTTTAAGTGGGAGTATGAGATTGGTTATTTGTATAGTTGTTTTGCTAAAATTAAATTTATAAAAGTAGTTGAAATGAGCCTAATTGTATTCTAATACCTTTAATTTAAATTAACTAAATGGAATTACTTGAGTTTGTGTTATGGGCTTTGAAACCCTAATTTTCGGGGATGATTTTATAAAATTGATTTTTGCTACGTGTATTTATCTAATCGAATTCTATCTTTGGGTTTTAAATCATTTAAATTCTGTTTTAACCTAATCGGTTTGGATTTGGTTCTATGTAAACGGTTGGGTTACCTATTTAGTTATAAAACCTAATAAATAAGTTAATTTCGGTAAATTAACTTATGATCGATGATTCTTTTCGGGCTTTCCAAATTAAGTTGAAATGTCCCAAGGGATATTTGTATTAATCCGTTTTTATTCAGTTTTAACCTTAAATCTTAATAAAGCTATACTTTTAAGTTCTAAGTTTTATACACGTTTTCTAAGAAGGATCATTTGTGTAGTTTGGGTTTATTTAATTAGGGTATGTGAATTATTAATTGATAGAATAGTTTCTAATTTAGTTTTCGATTTCTATCGGGTTTAGGAAAGCTTTCTCGTGGACCCACGAACTAGGGATCCCTCTCCCTCTCATTTCGCTTAGCTAGCTTCGGATCCAGGTAAGTTCTCTACTTACCTCTACTTATGAGTGTTTAGTAAGGACGAAGCTATGGCCTTGTGCTATGTGTAATGTAATGTGTGGGTGAATGATGAACATGCCCTGTTGATGTGTATTATGCATGCGTTATGAATAACCTGTTTTGTGTAGCGCAGCGTGGATCATGAGGTATGTTGTGTGTGCCTTATACTATACGTGTATGACATGTTCCATGTTTGAGGTTGATGTTGATGATGTAACTTGTTATGGCCCTCTAGGACATGCATGCTAGGGTTTAGGGTAGCATGGAATGATAATTAAAAGAACAATGGGGAAGTGGAAGTTCGGGGAGTTTGCATGGGGAACTAGACCTTGCATGGGCATGGTCCCTACGTGGGAAAAGTTGACTTGGGTTGTAAGTAAGAGCTTGGGAGAGTCTTGGAATGATTGGTGACTTGGTATGAGAAATAGTACGTAAGTTGTTGCGTAAGAGACCTTATTAGGGTTTTGTGTGTAAGTGGGCGTTGGGGAGTCTGCATGGTTTATTTGAATTACGCATGGGGATGAATCTTACGGGAGGAAAGTTGATTTAGGGCGTAAATGAGATAATGTCAAAGTTATGGGTCCATTGGAGACTTTGATGTAAAATAGTACGTAGGCAGATGTAAGGGTATCTAAGGGATCCAATTAGGGTTTTGGGAGGAAATGAGTAATTTGAAGGGTACCAGGGTAAGAATGGTCAAGGAGGGTTGGAGTATGGGGTTGAGAGTGGGAGTCCACTTGTATGAAGGATGAGTGTGGGATTATAAATCAGAGAAGAGGTTTTGGGGCAAAGAGGGAGGTTACTTGAGGAGGAAGTAAAGTGTTAGGATTTGGTGTGGCCAACTAGGGTTTGGCGGTCACATGCGGAGTTGGGGAATAAAGGGATATATATTTGGGAACTTCTTAGTAGAGACGGGGTGCAAGACAAGGAACAAAGTAAAGTTAGGATGAGTAAGGAAGAGTTGGGCCATATAGGCCCACATTAGGGTTTTCCAAGGAGGAGCCCTAGAGGGGTGAAGACATGCGGGACCGATATCGTTGTGTTAGGGTTAGTCCACATTCTCGGGAGAGTGTGCCCTTACTACGTTTCCTTATGTATAAGAGTAAGAGGGGATGGACATCGGGCATGAGAAGGGGAGAACAGTCTCAAGATATGGGACGGGTCTCCTCGAAAGGAAGAAGTAGAGGGTAGTTGATATGCATGTCAAGGGCGGAGCCCTACTTAATAATACACGAATAAGACATTAACTACTTAAAGAGTAAGATTGTTGAGCCGGGCCCAGACCGATCCACCGGCATAATAGTGGCCAGGTGCCGGGGTGCCCTGGAGACCGATCCACCGGCGTATAATAGTGGTTAGGTGCGTTCTGCCCTATACGTGACCGATCCACCGGCTATAATAGTGGGGGATCCCGAGCTCAACAAACCAAACAGTATGTTGTAATTAAATCACGGGAAAGATACTATATACTTACAGTGGAACACCATGAGAGTCGGGGCCAGACCGATCCACCGGCATAATAGTGGCCAGGAGCGTTGTGCCCTGGAGACCGATCCACCGGCATATAATAGTGGTTAGGTGCGTTCTGCCCTATAAGTGACCGATCCACCGGCTATAATAGTGGGGTTCCCGTACTCGAATGGATTAACAAAGATTATGGTGTGAAATGACTTATAAACAAATCATGGAAAGATACGTTACAATCACAGTGAAACACCATGAGAGTTGGGACCAGACCGATCCACCGGCATAATAGTGGCCAGGAGCGTTCTGCCCTGGAGACCGATCCACCGGCATATAATAGTGGTTAGGTGCGTTCTGCCCTATAAGTGACCGATCCACCGGCTATAATAGTGGGGTTCCCGCACTCTCATGGATTCATAACGATTATGACGTGAATCTACTATATTTACCAGAGATCTAAAGAATGAGTCTACCCGGACCATAGCCGACTTTTATTATCTGTCTTACTCCATGCTGCTTATGTGCATAATGAGTTACTTTACATTTTGGTCATAACACCCTTATATGTTTCAATACGATGTTACACATGTTTCATATGTTACTATATGGGTATGGTAGGACTTGTGATGTGGGTCTGAATATGCGTAATAATGTGTCAACGTTTTGTATCATGATTTAATACGCACTTGATGTATAGTTATGTCTCTCCCATAAAATAGGGTAGTGGAACTTACTCAGTATTGGACCCGTACTGATACTACACTGGTTGAATGGGTCCTGTGATGATCCACCGATGGTGGGGAGCAGACCTCTTGTGCAGGTTAAGATCGGATACTGTTTTGGGGTGGAAGGCTTGCCCTGAGTGAGTAGGCGATCCGGATATTTGTCCTTCGGGATTTATTTTGTTTAATTGTATACACCTTTGGAAGTTGCAAGTATTGTTTTCAGATTTCTAAGGGTTTTGTAATTGACTTTAAATTTCTCGTATTCTGATAAGTGTTTACTATTCAGATTTAATTGTTTGACAGGTTTTAGCCTTTCATCTAACATGAGATAGATGGTTAACATTTATCTTGTGTTAGATGTGGCGGTAACATTTCTCAAATTCGCTCCTAGCTTCCGCTTTAATCTTGCAAAAAAAAATTTTTTAGGAGTGAAATTTGGGGGTGTTACAATTTGATTCTAGTTATATTACGTAACCTCATTTATTGTCCTTAAATGCTCCATCATGGAATTGTTTCTTAGAATGCATAATGTGATATACCCATCATACCTATATATACAACATGTGCTACCACGTACTTAATCCTAAGTATTTCATTGCCATTTGATACTCTTGTTCTCACATATTTCCTTGAATTATATCATGATCTATATTAAGTGAAATCATGATACTTATACCATAAGAAACCATGATTGAAGTGTTGTATGTGTATTTATATGCTCATTATTTTATAGGATACAACTAATGCACTATTGTAGGGATAACCTAAGTGATCCATGTTTCCTCATGAATATGATATGTATATAGTATGTATATTCTAATATGCCCACAAAATTATGATCAAGTATGTTTCAATAGATCTAATCATGAGCAAACATGACTTAATTTGAAATCATGTGAATTACGTGATAGGAGTATTGCATGCACGCCTTGGTATAATATAGCATGATTGTGTTATGTGGGACTTGCACGTATCATGATTTACATAATAGTAGTAGATTGGTTTGCTTAGTGTATATATATATATTATTGGGGTTGTTATTGCAATCCCTTACTCAATCTCATAGGTAAGAGGCCCGGTGCAGGTTTTTGAGGATGACCTATGAGTGATATAATATTTTCTTTAAGGATAATTGGGTTATTTGATAGTAGGCATTTTTAGAGGCATTTCTCTTAGATTTTCCTTGAGTGATTGGGGTGTTTTCCTTTAGTTATGATTCTCCTTAATGTATTTTCGTACTAGTTTTAGGATTACATAGCCTTAGCTTGTAATCTTGACTTTATTTTCTCTTAAGAAATTTATCTTGTGTGCTTTAGTATTTCTTGTATTGGTTGGGTAGATGCTCAACTTTATGTCTGAAATAAGATAGATACGTTTGTCTTATGTTAGATGTGGTGACATCACCCCATTTTTCATAAGATTGTTTTTGTATTTTTGCTTCCAAACAAATTAAAATTAATAAAAAAATTAATAGTGATAGATGGGAGCGTTACATCCATCCTTGTAGAAACTATTTCATCATCATCATGATCAATCATGAGCTCCTCTGCAAGTAATGACTCATCCACACTATATTCACCATTACCATCATCATCTATATATTTAAGAACATTATTTATATCCGTCCATTCAGCTAGAAAACATTCCGGCCTTTGCTTGTCACCTTACCTTGTGTTGCCCCCTAACCCACTCTATGATCTTATATATGAATAGTAGAAAAATATGATACACAGTGACTAACAATATATTAATGCAACAAATGTTAATTCTTAAATCAATAATCATTCCAATCTCACAATTAAGATGCACTACAAAGAAATAAAACAGTTAATAATATTTTTTTTTTAATAATCATTCCAAATTTTTACTCACCTCACTAATTTTTGTTATATAATTAATAACATTAAAAAGGAAGAGAAATAACTAGCTAGTATAAACTTTATATATACATTATACTACTCATCGATTGTTTTTTAATTGGATCATTAATTATAGTGGATACTAACCTCATATACATATGCATGTATTTCTACCACGCACAAGCAATGAGAGTATGTAGTAGCTTTTGCATTGTTGGTTAGCTTGCCATATATTATGGCCATATTCTAATTCATTATTATGTTATTTTTTCATAAATTTATAACTAGTATTTGCTTTCTGCCAAATTAGTATCCCTATTCCAACCTTTATGCCAAACACGAACTCTACATTGTATGGAGAAACAAGCTCTCACAGTTGGTATTTATTTTTCTTGCTCTACGATAATTATAATAACCAAGAAAAAAAAATGAGAACTAGACAAAGAAGGGGAAGAAGAGACTACAATAACATTATGTATGTTTAAATATTTAACCACCTCTTTTATTTTATTTCATTAGTTAATACTGACTAGGATAGTTTAATGACATATCTGATTTATAATTCATTAAATAGGTAAGTTAGGGACTAAAATGAGACCGATATAAAGTGTAAAGACTAAAATAGGAAGAAAAATATAGGGACAAATTTAGGACAATTTAAAATATTCAGAGACTAAAATAATATTTGAATCTATTATGGACACATGTATTTACTAGTAGACATCTCAGAACTAGGTTAAAATATAATTATAAGCTTAAAAAAAAAAATTATGCGTGGAACTTGAATCACATTCACATTAGAGTGAAATCTTTGTTTTATTCACATTATGAGTATATATATAGACAAAAGATATTGCATTATTAGAAGGAGCCCTTAAAGACATGCAATATCAATTTTGGGGGCATAAACCAACCATATGAGAAAGATTCAAACTTAGCACTTGATCACTAAACCAAGAACTTATCATTTCTAAACTTAAATATGTTATAATGCCTCATATACGGACCGGGGGGGACTAATTATTTGCAAAATCTTTAATTCTTTGGCTCTTTTCTCTTCATTTTATTTTTATATTTGATCAAATAATAATAATGATAAGAATATATATATATCCCTTTCCAGATTAGAGCTGAATAACTGAGAAAACAAAGATTCGTTGTCGCGTTGGGGCTTACTGAATCTGAAGGGCTCGGAACTTCCTCCCTCTAGTATTGCTCCTGCATAATTTTCTTGCACGAGATTAATGATGACTACTACTATTACTACTGTAGTCACTTAGTACTTGGAATTTGTATGGAGCGCATTGGCGCAAACATCGATAAGATGAGTCAAAAGCCGAAAGGGATTCATGGTCGCTGTCTTTTCCTCACCGTTTCTTTGCTCAAGGAGGCCCTCAACCGCATCGGTATTACCCATGCTCCCGCCCCACGAGTCACGAGTCACGCCTCTGTATGGATGTTCTTCATTGCAATACGCACAAGCAACAAGAAAAGCAGTTTTGCCAATAGACTTTTTGCAACTCCAAAGGGCCCGCATTGATGTTATGGCTGGCGGTGCTAAACAAAGTCACCGTCAGCCCATCAGCCAACTTGTTGCCGAGAAATACAAGTAGCATTAGAACGGGTCGAATACATACGTACGTAGGTGTGGATATAGAATGTTTAATAAAAATTAGTTCTTTCAGTGATAATCGAAAAATAATATTTTAAATTAAAAAAATTGTATATAATATATAATGGAAATTATTGTTAGCATATTAAAGAAACTATTATAATTAGTTTTAAAAAACTATATAGTATTTAAGTGTTAGAAAAAAAAACAGTTATATTTTTATAAATTTTATGTATTTATATTTCAGATTTAAAAACTATCTATTATAGATGGTAAAAATTATTTTTATCGGATAAAAGAAACTTCTATAAATTTTTAGAAAATTATAGTATTTGAGTGTTAGAAGAAAAAAATGGTAATTTTTTTTATAAATATTAGGTATTTATATTTCGGATTAAAAAACTATTAATGATAAGTCAATGGTGGTAATTGAAAATGGTCTTAAGAAGTTTTTTTTTTGGCTCCTTAGTGCTGCTTGTCATCTTCGATTTCCTATGATCTACACTGATGCATGGGGACCACAGTCAGGTGCCGTCCCTTGTCCCCGAACGTTTCCTGCGTTTTAAGGTCAAAATTTTTATTAAAATTATTTAATTAATATTTTTATTAGAAAATGTTATTTAATTAATTTTTTTATTAAAAATAATTATTAATAATTAAAATTAACTAATATAAGTAATAATTTTAGAAATTTAAAAAATATATATATATAATTTTCTTTAACGTTTTTTGTCGTCACCGTTTCCTAAACTTTTAAAAATTAACGTTTTTATATTTTATTCTGTCTCCGTTTTTATATCCCTGTCCCCGTGCAACACTGATGTTGATCTATATATATATATATATATATATATATAGGATGAAGGTCACATACACACTATTTTTAAAATATATTTGTAGGAACCAATCATAACCATTAGATTAGTATTTGATCAATGGTCAAGATTTAGTAAATAATTAACTTGAATTTATTTTAATCTTGACCCTTCAATCTTCTAGATCTAATGGTAATTAAAGGTTCCTACATTTGTATTTTAAGTAATGATTTGTATAAGAGCCTAAATCTATATATATATATATATATAATTTTTTTAACGTTTTTTGTCGTCATCGTTTCCTAAACTTTTAAAGTTTAACGTTTTTATATTTTATTCTGTCATTGTTTTTATATCCCTGTACCCGTGCAACACTGGTGTTAATCTGTCCCGTAGTGTTATTATGACTACAACGGCCGACTGGAAGTAAAGGTTGGCGCGTGAAGACAACCATATCAATGGATTTATATTACTAAGCATAAGATTCATTTCAACCCCTACCCCCCCCCCCCCCCAAACAAAAGAGAGATTGATGGCTTTGGGAAATGTAGATAAAACACCTTGACAAAAGATGGATCCGATATTTTTTTCACCCTTAATTTTGTTCCCATTAGATGAATCTCATTTTTAATATGATAGAAAGTAATAATATATTTAAAAAATTAACATAATATGAAATATTATTTGAACGTAAAATTTGCTAAGGTGATAATGACATATCACAACTTATCTAGATATAAAATAAATTGATGTATATTTTCAATTTTAGATAATCTTTAATTTAATAAGATATATTGTTATAATAATTTTTTATAGGTATATTATAATAAGATATATTAATTAATTAATAACAATAACAATAATAATAAACCACAATAATGATTAATCTTCATATCTAATAATAGTTCATAATTAATATCAATAATATTACTAATTACTAATTAATGATAACTATTAATAAAATAATTTTTTATTGATAAATAATATTCATATTCAAATTAAATATTACTAATATAAATAATAAATTTTATTAATAATCAATGTTTAATATTAATAATAAATATTTATGAACATTCATTACCAATTAATATATTAACTATTATAAATAAGTAATAATTACTATTATTAATATTTGTATTAATAATTTATTATTATTTATTCATATTATTTATCATTATGCTAAATTATTACTATCAATTGATAATATTATTAATATTAATTATTATGATTATTTATTAATAATAATTGCTAATAATAATATGTAAATAATTAATATTATTTATATTCATATTAATACTTGATAATAATAATAATAATAATAATTATTATTATTATTATTTATTCATATGAATTATTGTTATGCTAAACTATAACTATCAGCTGATAATATTATTAATACTGATTATTATTTTGATTATTTATTAATAATAATTACAAATACTTAATATTAGCAATCAATATTTTATTAATAATAATATTATTTATAATTTAGGGTTTAGTTTTTTTCAATTTATTTTAATTTATTTAGAATTTAAGGTTTAAAGTTTTTTCTATATATTTTAGTTTTATTGGATTTGTTGAGGGTTAATTTTTTTTTTCCTTTTAAGTCTTTTAGATTTATTTAGGATTTATTTTATTCATTTTTTGTTTATTTTTTTTCTATTTATCTACTTTTTTTAGATTTATTTCAAATTTATCATTTATCCTATTTATTTTATGCCTTTTGGATTTGCTTAGAATTTAGGGTATATTCCATTTATTTTAGAATTTTAGGATTTTAGAATTGGTTAGGGTTTATTTAATTTTTTATATTTTTGAGTTCTACTTAGGATTTATGATTTATTCCATTTATTTTAATTTTTTTAGATTTTTTAAGGCATAGGTTTTTTTTAATTTTTTTTGAATATCTATTTAGGGTTTAGTATTGTAAGGCTTACAATTTATTTCATTTATTTTAGGTTTTAAAAAATATTTTAATATTTAGTGTTTATTCCCATTATTTTAGGTTTTTAGATTTATCTAGTATTTAGGATTTATTCTATTTATTTTAGGTATTTTAAGTTTTAGAGTAGAGGATGATTATGATAGGTAAATTATGAGTTTTATTTTAAAATATTCATAACTAATTTTGTAATTACATTCTGTTTTTTTCTTCAAAATTTCTTGATCCAATTTGAATATGTAAAATTAGTTGATAGCACTATTTATTAATTAAAGAATAAAATTTAAAATATTCATAACTAGTTTTGTAATTACATTTTTTTTTGGTTTTCAAAAATTCTTCATCCAATTTAAATTTATAAAATTATTTGATAGTACTATGTATTAATTAAAGAATAAAATTTAAAATATTCATAACTAATTTTGTAATAACATTCATTTTTTTTTGTTTTCAAAATTTCTTCATAAAATTTAAATATGTAATATTATTTAATAGTACTATTTATTAATTAAAAAATATAAAAAATTCCTACTTTGCCTCATATTTTGTTCCAAGGGGCCTATTTGTGGAGTAGTATTTTTGCACATTAAAATTTTTTACTTTTGTAGGTTTGATTTGGTCTTTCAAAAAAAATAAAATAAAAATACATCTAACAAAAAAAATTTCAATGAAAACAAACAGTAGTACTGTAGTACTATAATATGAGTAGGGGACGTGATATAGGCTGTCGATGGGACAAATTTAGTTGAGAATATTGTTAGCCATGAGGCCCATGACACCATTGTCTTATTCTATTATGTTGTTTTGTTCTCTTTTGTTAGTTACCAACTATTATATGCAAGAGAAGGATGAGCCAGCTGTAGCAAAAATGAATACGTAATCTTCTTCTATGTTTTATATCTATTATCACTCAATCTATCACAATCCAACGCGTACAGCTCGATCAATCTTTCATTCTCAAATCGTGATTGATCCTACTCAGCAACACTCAGTTTTCGATCTTCTATTAGAATGATGACCCACTTCTCTACCATTTGATGGTTCATTTTATCTTCTCATTACTATTAGGCGTTGCACAACTCAATAAAAAGGAGGGAGAGAAGGAAATAATTAAACAACAAAGACCTTACCAATAAAACCGTCCAGGATCGTAAAATAAAACTTGATGGATATAATTAATTTTAGGTTGCTCATTTGACGGTTAGATTTATTTTCTATATATATATATATATGCATCTATACATATCTTATATTATATATCTCTGAGTGCCATAATTTAAAAAAATCTTAAGTATAAGAAATAACATATATGACAGAATGTGTATAACATAATAATTTCATCTCTGAATGGATGAGACGCATGACAATGAAATCTGACTACATATTCAATTATACGGATCAGTATATATAAATTCAAACGAAAATCAAGGATATTAAATTAGATTTTAATAAAAACACAAAAGTATATATACAAAAAATAAGACCGCCTTTTAATTTTCAAATAGGACCTCCGATTATAGAGGATCACCTTAAGATTTATGACTCAGATGAATCTCAAGTAAACGATTTTTCTTTGCACCTCTCGGTTTGGAACAGTAGTAGTGTGTAGAGATGAAATGCAATTTTATTATCTTTTCTTTTGGATGCTCAACGCATGTACTACATATATAGAAAATGTATGTGATGCAGACCCCACTTAATGATCATATATTGTTAGGCCAAACATATCCTATCTAGAACTCTAGGACATAGTTATCAGGAACCATCTAGTATGTATTTCAATAAGGTAATCGTTCGTGATGCCCCAAGTATAATCATGCGAAGAGAACTCTAACTCCACCTAAAAACTAACTTAATAGTAAATGGTTCATTTTCATATAAATTATCTAAAGATCTCCTTAATTTTTAACGTAGGATCACATCATTCCACCTCCTTTAGACTGGATGCGGATTCTGTTTAACGATTAGATATTGTCACGCTAAAAAGACTCTACCCGAAATTTTAATGTGTAACTGCTCGAAACTAGCTAATATGGACCCCAAAGACATAATTATCTCTATCCAAAAGCTAATTCAAGAGTAATGAATTAACCTTTCTATATAAACTATTTAGAGATCCTCTCAGTTTTTGATATATGATCGGATTGGTATTAGTAAGATATAGTTGTTGATTGTTGTAAAAAACTTATTTTTTGTCTAAAGTTCTTAAACATTGTGATTGAAAAATAACTTTAGGAAATACTCTTTGTTTTGCTTCCCAAACATTACCTTAATTGTTTGATTAAGCTGTAGTCGTTGGAAGCTGAACTTGAAATGCTCCCCAAACATTGTTACCTTAATTGAATGAAAATGTACAACTCTATATGTATAATCACGTGCATCGCAGGCTGAGGTCCATAGAAACCTGATATGAAACGCCCTTTGTTTCGCTTTTATGGGCCTAACTTTGAACTTCTGCAACTATTCTTTATTAGAGTCGATGACCCTAAATAGCCCAACTACATGCTACAACAGTTCGACTTATGTTGAGACTTGAGATTGTTTTATCAATGCTGCGATTGAGGCTTGCTTGGGAAATGAATTGAGATATATTCACCTATTTGCTATCTAACCATTTTTTTTTAAGAATGGGAGGGTTGAAGCTTGATTATATTATTACATATTAAGATAATAGGCCTAATGACTAATAATCACTCTCGTATGGACAACAACTTAAGTTACATAGGTTGAATCCAAGTCTTCCATCAAACAACCTGACGCCTAATAAATTTTGAAATTTGAGAAAAAAAATTAACTTTTACAAAATATAATGAATTATTTCAACTAAAGAATAATTTCTTTTGCCTAATAGTACCGACTTTTTGATACTAGTGGCTAATAGGGCCGTACATGATTAATTAGCGGTGGTTAGCTTCCTCCGTCACCAAATCAAACTACATTTTACAGTCAATTTTTTTCTTAATCAAACTAGAATATATTTTAAAATAAACATAACCAGACCGAACCGTACTTTTGCAGTTTGATTGGTGCCATTAACTATCAACCAAAAAATTAAAAAGATTATCCAATTGTTGTTGCCTGCTAATATTGATATGTAGATGTCATTTACCAAAACAAAAGAAGAGAAAATATCCTATATATTCAAATATTGAGCCTACAACCATTATGATTTTAAACCATCCACAAGACCACAAGGTTCACAATAATCTAATACAGTTAATTGTTGTATACATCTAATAATATGAATTGCAAAAGAAAAAAACAACGCATTAGCAACAATATTAAACAAATGTTTGAGTGTGTTTACATATATACACAATTCACCAATTCATCATTAATGAACCAATATTTTTGTCCCCTAGCTGTTAACCAAAATTTTAAACCGTTAACTAAATTAAATTGCAAAATTACAAATTGCTTAATAGTTTAACCATATTCTATACACCCATAGTAGATGGTGTGCCTCGATCTAACATTGTTCACTCCATAATGACAACGAAATTTATTTCTCATCATTTTGCACCCCATTTCTTTTGAATAGTTACTAGTTTCTCATTAGCAAGAAGCATAAACTATAATTTAGCATTATATTGAATAATATGTAGTTATTATTTCTCAATTAGACTTCGCTCAAGGCCTAACTCGTCACAATCCAACTCAGCTTATGGCCACACTTCCCAACTAGACTCCCCTAGGCCCACCATGCCCTAATTTAATTATACTTGGGCCTAGCTAGCCTTAACCTAAATTAGCTCGGGTCGCTTCATCCCATCCAAAGTTTGCTCTTGCCTCTCCCATCCTAACCCGAATCTAATCATACTCATATTTTCCCAATTTAGCTTTGCTTAGGCCTGCCCTGTCCCCATCTAATTACTCCTGAACTCATCCCTTTCCCATTGACTTTTTCCAACCTACCCTGTTAGATTAGGAGAAGAGGAGCTAAAGGCGGAGTCGGTTGTGGAGAGATGGGTCTAAATGGATATGGAATAGGATTAATTGAGTTTAGGTAGATTTGGATTGAAACTAGGTAGGCTTGAGAGGAGTTTGAATAGGGTACTTGAGTAGAATTAGGTTTGGATAGGGCATGCCTAATCAAGTAGGATTGGTACACAAAAGGCCCAAGGCGGTTGGGTTAGGATAAGGCATGCTTGTGTAGGACATGCCTTAGCAATTTCTATCGTTTGGGGGGACAACGTGGTTTAGATGAGGGGCAGTTTTTACCTTATTTATCTTCCCTTTCCTTTGACTTATTTTTTCCTATTTTATTTTTCTAAGTCTAATATTATGTATTTTGACTTCTATGTGATATTTTGGTGATATTGGAGGAGGAGTCGTAAGACTTACGTGCTTAGAGACCAGAGACACTTCAGTTAAGATAAATGTCATAACTAGGCCTTTTATGTGTGTGAGTTTTGACCGGGTATTTGAGCACATCATAACATTATGTTGGTTCGTGTAGGTGTTGGATAAGTTTAGCGCAATATAGAGAATTATATGAGAAACATGAGGGTCTCGTGTTAATAAAAATGGTCCATGCTTCTTAGAGAAATCTTTGATGTATTTTGGGCAAATGTTGAGAATATGGAAATAAACATGGGGGTCCCATGTTTCCTAAACACGTATTACATTTTTTCTTTATTTATCAAATATTTATTTTTTCCCATAGGGTTTTTCTTCTATCAAAGGATACATATGAAACCCTAGCCATCAAAGTCATGTGATCCAACTTCTTCTTTTTCTCCATAGAATTATCCATTCCAAGAGAATTATAGGTTTGTTTAATTAATTAGTTTAATCATCCTATAATTATACAAGAGTACGGATAATGATCTCTACTATTTCCTCAATTATTTTGGTTTGTGATTGATGCTCAATTGTGCATAATCTTGTTAATTTCCATTTGTTTTGGACCCTTTTCAATCCATGCTATTTTGCAACTATGTGAAATATGTGTGTTTGTATGTGATATCATGTTTGGAGTTGTTATATGGATAATATTATTATGATCATGATGTATATGTTGCATCGTATGATGAAAAAGTGAAAAAGTTGTGAAAGCATATGTTTTGGGCATAATGTGGATTTGCATGAATCGAGATATGTAATATATATATATTGGTGGTTATATATTTTGTGATGATATTATATTTTGGAGGCTGAAAAATCATTCATGTCACTATGTCAAGACTCATAAGGTATTTGTGGGAATATGAGTATTTTAGCTATCTCAAGGAAATTTTGGTCAATATGGGTTTAAAATAAAATGTTAGGTATTTTAATGTGATGATTAATTCAAAAAAGGTTAGGTATATTATGTGTAATATCTAGAGTGAATATGAATGGTTTAAATATAATAAATGATAAGGGAATAGTTACCCTAAGGGCGGGATTGTCATCACATGTGTAAAATGTTGGATTTTAACCTTAATTTTTAAATATGTTGTTAATATTGGATTTTTAGAAATGTATATTAAATTTAGTGGTTATATGAATATCATGGGGAGAGTTGGTTTAATTGTGAAGTTAGGGTGGGTTTTGTGGGAAAAGATGAATAGTAATACTAAATGTAAACTATTATCTCATGCGTAAGACGTGGGAGTTAAGAATTGATTTTTGGGTATGCTGTTAATAATAATATTTTAAGTATTGGTATTGAATTTGGTGATAAAATGAGTAATAGGGAAGGATTTATGTTTATCTATGAAAATTATGTTTTTTAGGAGGGTTGTGACATTTTTCTTAGGAAATGTATCGGTATTCATGTGGTTGTCTTTTATGTGTTTCAAATGATTATGTTAATATGTATTATGCGTGTTTCATGCCTATATGAATTTGTATAAGGATCTTGAGATATACCACCAAGAATAAGATACTAATTACTTAAAAGAGAACAATTATGTGAGTTGGGATTGAGGTGTTGTGTGTCCATTCCATCGGACGATAATAGTGGGGTTCTCGGACTCAACATAAATCATATTATGATATTGAAATAAGTGATGACAAATGACATATTAGTTACTTAAAGTGAGGGAGTATGTGAGTCAGGACATAGGTGTTGTGTCCGTTCCACTTGACAATAATAGTGGCTTAGGAGTGTTTACATAGGATACATGGACCATGGGTGTTAATGTTTTATGTGGTATAGGTGAAATACCCCAAAATCCTAATTTAAAAAATTATGTTAAAATAGGAATTTATTAGGGAAGTTAATTAAATAAATTATTTTATTAAAATAAGGGGGAATATTTAAGTTAAAATAAGAGGAAAATAATAAATAATTTAATTAGGAAAAATTAGGGTATTTTGCTAATTAAAATGGAATTTAGAAAAAATTATTCAAAATATTCTAAATTAATCTAAAAAGGGAATTTAATTATTATTTTACTAAAATTTATTATTTTAAATATTCCAAACTAAAATATTCTAAAGACCCCAACCCACCTATTTTTCCTTTTTCTCTTTTTCCTCCCTTTTTTTCTTTTTCTTTCCCTTTTTGTTCTTTCTCTTTTTTTTTCTTTTCCTTCTCCTTCCCCGGTATGGGCTTGCGCTCTCGCAGCCCAGAATTCCTCTTCTTCTTCCTCCGTGCAGCCCATGCCTATGCTATCTCTTTTCCTCGCCCGCCGGTTCCTTTCTTTCTTTTTCTTCTTTTCTTTCTCCCAGATCGGCTGACCCGACCCACCCTTTCTTCTTCCTCCTACTCCTCCCATGCCCTGCAAATTGAAGACCTGCAACCTCCCCATACACCGACCAACTAGCCACTACATCACCAGCCTGCACCACCCCCTCTCCCCCTGTCTTTTTTCTTTTGCTTTTCTGACCCCAACCACCCCTGTGCCTCCTCACACATGCCCCCCTTCTTTCCTTTTCTTCTCCCTTGAACAAACTGCACCTGCAAAATTGTTGGCCTATACTGGCCTACCACTGTTGGTTGGTGACCCTATCACACTTACCCCCTCTTGTCCTCTTCCCCCTCCGTTGTATCCACCCCAATTAACTTATAAATATCCCATATCCGACCTCAATCGAGCTCCCTTTCCTGCCTAGAAAAATTAACCTCACTTTGCGCCACTACCACTTTAGATGCTTCCACAGCCACTGTCGCCTAGTGTCACCACTCGAACCACCTGCCAAACTCCTCCCTGCATCATCCTCCTCTAAAACGCACCACCCACCACCTCTAATTCCTCCTACATGAGCCACCTCGGCCATGCAAAATAGGCTGCCCAAATTACTATTCTCCTCCATCGCCACCCTTTTCGCAGCCGTGCACCGCCATCCCTGCTGCAGCCACCACTCCTCCTACCTCCCGAAACACCCTCCTTGCCTCCCTCTCCTTCACCCTCCCTCCTTCTCCACCACCTTCGGCCACCACAACAACCACCGTCTGCACCGCCACCTTTGCTGCGCCACCACCACCATAACCACCCTTTCACTCCCCCTCTCCAACCCCACTTCCTCCTCCACCATCATCGCCACCCTGTCACCACCACTCCTAGATTGTGTCCTAACCTCCCTAACCTTTAAAAAATAATTTATTTAGTTGTTAATTATTTTATTTGTGTTATTATTATTATTATTATTACTAGTATGTCTATTATTATTATTATTATTATTATTATTATTATTATTAACTTTGACATATTATTATTGCTATTATTATTATTATTATTATTATTATTAACTTTGACATATTATTATTGCTATTATTATTATTATTATTATTGTTATTATTCAAACTATCATCATCATCATTATCACCATCATTATTATTATTATTACTACTACTAGCTTTGGGCGCTATTATTGCTAATACTAATATTAACATGATTATTCAAACCCTATCATTATTATTAATAAGATTTGAAGTATCATCATCATCATCATTATTAACCTTGGCCCTATTACTACTAATTTTACTATAATTATGATTATTAGAACCCTTATTATTATTATTATTATTATTATTATTATTATTGTTATTATTAAGATTCAAACTATTACTAATATTAATATCATCACCATCATCATCATTATTATTTCTATCATTATTGTTATTATTACCTATATCGCTAATATTACTATTACTACTAGTACTATTATTATTATAGGCATCATTATTGTCACTATTTTAGTATTACAAATACTATTATTATTATTGTTATGATTCAGGTTATTATTAGTATTATCACTATTATTGTTGTTGTTGTTGATAGTAAAGCCATTATCTTTAGTAATGCAAACGTTACTAATAATACTTTAACACAGACCAATATAACTACCAAAACAATTTTGACTAGTAATAGTATGATTAGCTACTTTGAGAATAATACCCTTACTTTTACTTATAAAACTATTAATATTATTAGTAACCCTAATACTAGGTTATGATAAGGGTAAAGTATGAAATAATAATAATAGTAGTTAGAGGGAAGTCAACCCTTAGTATATCCCTCTTATAAGTGAATCAAGTCAAAATTCTAAGGAGGCATAGGAGCGTGCTTCAAGCTCGGAGTCATTTTAGATAAGGATATAGTTAAGGCCACTTGTATATATTATGTGCCTTGTATGCCATGTGTTATGTTATGTTGTGTACCTTATATTATTATGACTGTTTACTTGTAGTGCAGCGCAGAGTTAAGGTATATTTTATGTGACTTCCTTATGGCATGTATAAAATGATGTGTATGTTGTGCTTGTGGTCTTATATGATGTGACCCTCTAGGACATGCATGCTAGGATAGTTGAATGAGACGGTATGGGGTGAAATAATGAAAAGGATAAAAGGGAAAAGTGGGAATTAGTTGACTTAAGGGAAATGAGAATGACCTAATTGTCTCATGACCCATGAGGGGACAAATGAAAAGGAAATATGAATGAAATAAGAGAATGGAGTAGATCTTGCATAGGGAAGTCTAGGGTTTGCATGGGATGGACGGTGTTTGCATGGGGATGATCCTTATATGTGAAAATTTACCCTAGTGTGTAAGTAAGGTAAGGGAAGAGTTTTTGGGGGTGATTGGAGTCCTTGGGTGAAAAATAGTACGTAGGTTGGTATAAGGATGTATAGGGAACCTGACTAGGGTTTGGGAGGAAAACCCTAAATGGAGGATATTATGGTAGTGAAAGATAATGGAGGGGAGTGGAATATGGGGCAAGAGTGGAAGAATATCACATGGAAAGTGAGTGTGGGTGTCATGTGGAAGAGAGGATGGTAGGTGAGTAATGGAGAGGTGATATATAGGAAAAGAAAGGTGCTAGGGTTTGGGTGGCCAACTAGGGTTTCATGGTCACATATGCAAATGGAAAGTAAAGTGGAACACTTGGGGTTGAATCTAAGTGAGGTGATGTGTTGGGTGGTAAAGGAGTTTTAGTTGTGTGAGAAAAAGGAAGGATGAGCCATATAGGCCCAGTTATGGTTTCAGGGAAAACCCTAAAGGATGATAGTGAGTTGACTTAGATGGTATAGGGAATTGGGCCTTGACCCACACACTTGAGAGTTGGGTATTCATGATGAGTAAGTAGAAGAGGAAAAAGACGTCGGGATGTGTTAGAAGGTATATAAGTCCCAAGAAATGGGACGGACCCTCTTGGGAGAATGGGAGTAGATGGATTATGTGAGCGAGTAGTTGGTGTGACCGTAGCCGGCACGTAATTTAAACCCTTTTTTTGTCAATTGTAGGATTGGTAAATAAGGGTATCGTTCTAGCGGGGGATTGAGAGGGCTCTCCTCTATCTAACTAGCTTGAAAATAAAACTAAAACTAAAACTAAAACTAAAAATCCTAAATAATACTAAATATATAAATAAGAAAAAAATACTAATGGGGGTTATAAAAATAAAAATAAAAGATAAAATAATAAAAGGGATAAAATAAAATAAAATAAACTAATAATGAAAATAATGGGAAACTCGCATATATGAGAAACATGTTAGGGAAATAAAAATACACCACTAGATTAGGTCAAAATATAATATTTATTTCTAAGTCATCTTTTAATCGTGAGAAGGAGATCGACCAAGTTGCACACCAAACGCAGGTCCATACACCTTATATTACTTCCCTTAATTAATTAATACGACCACGTGCCTATATTAACCCTATTAAATACTAGCAGTATAGCAGCAACAAGCGACTCCTATATTTAACTAGATTTAATGCATTAAGTGTAAGTGGAAGGCTTTCAATCTAAGTACCCAGACTAGTACAAAACATATGTCTAGCTGTATTTCCTATCCTTGACCCACACGTATCGAAACGTTTTACCACTTCAGTTAGAATCACAAAACGATTAGGTGAATTGTTATCTAACCTAGCTGCAATTTATACATATAAATTCTAGTATATTTAGATGGCCACCTAGCAGGCAAATAATCCTACATACTGTCACTTATGAGGAACCAGAACAAGGCATGCACCAAATAAACTATACTGGACAAAATTATACATATAAACGATAACAATTAATATATAGTCAAGAAACAATCTCACGAAACAAAGAAAATAAAATTATAATTTAAATCCTAATTCAGGGTTTCAAATTATTCCCTAACAATAAATAATCAGCCACTTATAATTAAAGAATTAATTACACAGAAATATATATCTAAAATATAAATTAAAAATAAGAGAAAGAAATAACTGGAATTAATTTTTCTCTAATTTTCTTCCTTTTCGGCCTTGGATTTCTGTGCCACTAATTCTTTTTCTTTTTTTCCTTTTTCGGGCTGCAGGTTGTCGGCTGCTGCGTCGCTGCCTCGGACCCCGTGCGTCGTCCGTGCGGCTCTTCTCTGCCGCTCGCCCCTGTCTCTTACGTCTCTCCCGAGACTATAAAGGCTCTGTTGCATTCCCCCGAGCCTACGAAGGCTCTCACCTCTCGCTTTCCGCCCCTAGCCTGCGGGCCTACTGCCTGCCTCGAGCCTGTTGAGGCTCCCTCTCCGTCCTGCTGTGCCGCACACTGCTGTCCCCCTTTTCTTTCTTTTTTTTGCGCCGCACGGCCTCTATTTATTAACGTTTGTGCGACTTCTTCTCTTTCTATTTTGTCGCTCCACGTCAGCCTTACGTCTGACTTTTCTTCTCATGCGCTGCAGCTCTTTCTCTTGCAACGCTCCATTTGGCATCGTTTTGTTTCAGGCCTTTGGGCCTTCGGCCTTTGGCTGTTGGTCCAAAGGTCAAATTTCTTTTTTTTTAATTTTTTTATTTAAGAATAGAACCTGCAAAATAAAATTCAATAAATATTAATAAATAATATTTTATTCTAAATATACTTAAATTATATCATTTTAGCTCAAATAATAATATTTATACAATTTTTACCACTTAAGCATAACACAATAATTATTCCCCTATATTATCCAAATAAAGTACCAAAAACTAAGATTATAAGGGCATAAAATGTGTCAAAATATGAACTCATCAGTAGTCCAAAGAACATGCATGTCTAGGGTGAAAACCATTGTTAAATAAGACACGATTAAGATACCAATCATTTAAAGTGAAAGATTATTAAGCCGGACCCAAACTAATCCACCGGCATAATAGTAGCCAGGTGTCAGGGTGCCTTAGAGACTAATCCATCGGAATATAATAGTAGTCAGGTGCATTCTGTCCTGTACATTTTTGATCCACAGACTATAATAGTGGGGGATCCCGAGCTCAATAAACCAAACCTTAAGTTATGAAAAGACATGAGAAAAACACTAAGTATTTACAGTGGAACACCATGAGAGTCGAGGCCAGACCGATCTACCAGCATAATAGTGGCTAGGAGCATCTTGCCCTGGAGACTGATCCACAAGCATATAATAGTGGTCAGGTATGTTCTTTCCTGTACATTTTTAATCTACCGACTATAATAGTGGGGTTCTCGTACTCTCATGGACTTACAAAGAGAATGGCGTAAAATGATCATATTGACCAGAGATCTAACGCATGAGTTTAACCAGGCTCTTATACAGCCTCTACAATCTACACTGCTTGTATGTTTATCTGTATGTTCATGCTTGTATTATATGTCCTTCTGTGTATGGCCTTTGCTGCATGGTTATTTTACTCAGTATGTAGCGTACTGACCACCCGTTCTATGGGTGCTACTCATTCCTACGAGTAGAGGGCCTTTCTGAGTTTGTGCAGGTAGGAGACATCATATTTGATGCCTATGATACTTATAAGGCATCGGGCGAGGCCCAGAGTTGATTTTTGGACCAAGCATGAGGACCCAGAGCGACATTGGCCAGACACTCTCTTTCACTTTAGTTTAACTTTTTACCGCTTTATTTTGGTTTCGTTTTATTGTGTTGTATCTTTTATCCCCTGTGGAAATTTTAATTACGTACTCAATAGGGTTGTAATAACTTTTTTAATGCGCATTCTGATTTCCTCATCATTCACATTTTTTTTTATGAATTCTTGTTTTAAGTTATCTAATGTTTGGTGATAACTTTTCTTTCGCCTTGTGGTTAGGATGAGACTAGTCGGAGGCCGTGCTTGTGTAGGGATGGCAATGGGGCGGGTCGGGGACGGGGACCCCTTCCCCATCTCCGAACCCGATAAGGAAAATAATCCCCGAACCTGACCCGATCCCCGTGGGGATTAAATCCCCATACCTGATCCGATCCCTGATTTATTTCTCATTCCCGATTTATTTCTCATTCTTAAAACCTGACCCGATCCTTGAAACCCGACGTTATACCCGATCTCCGATTCCATCCCCGATCTTCAAACTATTTTTTTATATCATATTTTTAATTTATATTTTATAAAAAAAATATTATATTATATATATATAATTATATAAAAAAAATATAAAAAAATTTCGGGGCGGGTTTGGGGATGGGGACCCCAAACCCGTCCCGGCTCCGTCCCCGAAAAAATCCCCGTTAAGAATCCCCAAACCCAAACCTGATCCCTAAATTCTCTCCCCGAACCCGAACCCGAACGGGGAATCTCCGACGGGCCCCGAACCCGCGGGGAAAATTGCCATCCCTATGCTTGTGCTGATCACAGCGATAGCATGCTCTGTGCTTGTATTTGTTTGTTTAAATAAAAATTTTCAACTGTAATTTTGGGGGTGTTACAATGGGTATTTTAGTAAATTTGGCATGAGAAGGATAAATTGGTAATTTATATGAAAAAAGAGGTAATATGATAATTTAATAAGCAATAAGGGCAGTTTAGTAATTTTACATGGAAAAGGGGATAACTTGGTAATGTTATGAATAAAAGGGGTAATTTGATAAAATGTTAAATAAGAAGGGCATTTTAGTAAATTTGGTATGAAAAGGGGGTAATTTGGTAAATTTATGAGTTTAGTAAATTATTAAATGAGAAGGATATTTTAGTAAATTTAGTATAAAAGATGGGTAACTTGGTAATTTTATGAGTAAAAGGGGTAAATTGGTAATTTAATAAGTATGGAGGAAAATTCGGTAATTTAATACATATAAGGGGTAATTGGTAATCCTAATAAGCATGAAGGGTAATTCGGTAATTTAATAAACCTAAAGGGCAATTTATTAATTCTAACAAGTATGAAGAGCAATTTAGTAATTTAATGAACCCGAAGGGTAATTCAGTAATTTTAACAAGCATGAAGGACAATAAATTTGGTAATTTAACAAACTAGAAGGGTAATTTGGTAATTTTAACAAGTATGAAGGATAATATGGTAATTTAACAAACTGGAAGGGAAAAGTTGGTAATTTAATAAGTATGAATGATAAATTAGTAATTTAACGAAGTGGAAGGGTAATTAGGTAATTTTAACAAGTTTGAACGACAATTTGGTAAGTTAAAAGGGGTAACTTGGTAACTTTACAAAGAAGAGGGGTATTTTAGTAATTTTAATAAGTATGAATGGGTAAATCGGTAAATTATGTATAACATGTCAATGGATTTAATAAGCTTCCAAAATAAGACATAAGAGATATTAAACAATAGAATAAGGGTTTATGGCCTTGGCAATACTTGTTTAAGTATAACCATATATATTATAAGGATAAGGGTATTTCGGTAAATTGGTGAATATCATAAGGATATTGCATGACATAGGGTTGAATGGATTATTAAGGGTATGATATGATGTTTATTTTGTAATCATGCAAGGGCTGCCTTAATTATTAATTATACATGGAAATATGTGCTGGAGGTGCTAGAAGTACATGTCAGGGTTTATGCATTCAATGATCCCTTAGTATAGATTACCTGATTCTATGACCAGTATTATAGTTATAATATGATAACCTATTATGACATGTGAATAAATGGAAATGAATTCTATAATGGAAATGGACGATAAAAGGGAGCTTTAGCCTTAGGGGTATTTTAGTTATTTTGACCTAAGGTGCCTAAATATAAGAATTAGAACCTAGGTTAGCCTTAGTGAATTAAAGTTAACATGGTTAATAATATGAATAAGGATTTTTTAATAATAACATAAACAAATGGAAATGGTTAAGTATGTGATTGTTGTGTTTTTCGTGGTCACCTTAATTAAGACACTAATAATTAAAGTGGAAGACCTCGAGATCACGGTTATTTTGGATTTTTTTGATGTACCTTAGTACCCCAACTAGGCCCTACATCTTACTTTATCTAGCTCTATGCACTTATTTAGAGGGTATGTATACTTATATATTAGGTGTCCTTGTCGGTAGGGTACCGTATTTCCTCGTGCACCAGTGCGATTAGGGTATCTTTGCGTTCCTGGGTTGATGGTTGGAAGGTATTGTGCTACTTGTATGCATCAGTATGACCGATGTACCTTTGTATGTCTGGGTTCGTGATCTCTCCCTTGAGTTAAATAAATGGACTTGGTGTGTTAATTAAATGGAAAACACTAATCATGTAAAGTGAAAGATTATTGAGTCGGGCCTAGATGAATTATATCATTTGTATCAGTCCACCGGTTATAATAGTGGTTAGGAGCGTTTTTCCCTAAAGGATGTATATGAGTACCGGTCCACCAGTTATAATAGTGGTCAGGTGCATATTTTCCTGGAGTGTATTTCGGTCCACCGGCTATAATAGCGGGAGATCCCAAGCTCAATAAATTAAATCTTGGATGATAACAAATCATGGTAAATGCACTAATCACTTATAGTGGAACACCATGTGAGTCGAGGCCATACCGATCCACTAGTGAGAACAGTGACAAAGAGCCTTTGCCTTGGAGATTTGTCCACCGATGAATAATAGTGGCTAGGTGCGTTCTGCTCTGAAAGTGTATTTCCGATCCACCAGCTATAATAGTAGGGTTTCCGTACTTACATGGATATAATTTAAGAGATGATGTTGGATAATGTTTGATTAATAGCTCAAGTTCAAATAATGATAATTAAACATATGACCTGTTGTTATGGTATGGATGTGGCCTTGATGCTTGTCTAGGGTTGAGTGTTGGTATGTGTTGATGGTGTGTGGTTGGACACTTGTAATTGTACTACAAAGAGCTTCGCTTGGATGTACTCACACCCCTAAAATTCAATACTGAAAATTTTGGTTTTATTAAAATTGAGTGGAAGTAGACACTGTAAATTTTGAGGATGCTACCGCTACACTTAGTACCAGACCAACTTTTTCCACCGTTCCAGTACCAAGTGCTAAGGCTTAAAAGAATTTACACAAAACATTGTAAAACTAAATCAGAGTAACACATTAAATTACCTTACAAGAATGAAATCCACTATCAGTGGTTATAGAGATAAAATCATTACATGAGGAAATATAAAAGCTTAAAGGATAAACCTAGAAGCTTCCTGGAAAGTCTTTACGCTCTTACCTGAAAAGAACTTGAATAGCACCTATGGGAAAATATGTAAGGGACATTGTCCATTGAATAGGTAGGGCCCACAAAGGAATCATTCAATACTACTGTATTGAGTAACCCTTTATACAAAACTAAAAGGTAGGGCCCGCATGCAACACATCTTACAAATATAAGAATAATAACATACACAATGCATAAAAATAACCAAAACAAATATCGGATGGACTCGTGCTACAAGAATCATATATCACAAGGTCCATTTACTTCGCATTTCCAACACTTACCAAGAGAAATAAAAATGAAGCTCTTTGTAGTACAGTTACAAGTGTCCAAACACACACCATCAACATATACCACCACTCAACCCAAGATAGGTACCAATGCCACATTCATACCATAACAATAGGTCATACGTTTAATCATCATTATCTGAACTTAAGCCATTAATTAAGTATTATTCATATTTATCTCTTAAATTATAACCACATGAGTACGGGAACCCTACTATTATAGGTGGTGGATCGAAAATATAACTCTAGGACAGAATGCACCTGGCCACTATTATTTGTCGGTAGATCGATCTCTAGGGAAAAATGCTCTTGGCCACTATTCTCGCCGATAGATCGATCTGGCCCCAACTCTCGTGGTGTTCCACTATAAATTTTTAGTATATTTCCATAATTTATTATCATCCAAGGTTTATTTATTGAGCTCGGGATCCACCACTATTATAGCCGGTGGACCAAAAATAGTACTCTAGGGTAAGACACACCAGACCACTATTATTTTCCGGTGGATCAGTCTCTAGGATAAAATGCTCCTGGCCATTATTCTCATCGGTGGATCAGTCTGGACCCTATTTAATAATCATCCACTTTAAATGATTAGTATCTTTCCATTTAATTAATACCTCATTCTATTTATTTAACTCGAGGGGGAGATCACGAACCCGGAGATACAAAGGTACATCGGTCATACTAGCGTATACAAGCAGCACACTATCCTCTAACCATCAACCTAGGATGCAAAGGTACCTTGGTCGCACTAGTGTACTAGACATACAATACCCGACCTACAAGGACACCTAATCTATAAGTATGCATACCCCCTAAGTAGGTCCGTAGAAATAAATAGAGTAAGATGGCACTAAGGCACACTACCAAAACCTAAAATAATCATAGGCTAAACCACTTCTTTAGGATAACGACCCCTAAAGAGCCACCATTCCGGATCTCGATGTTTTCCACTTTAATTATTAGTGTCTTAATTAAGGTGATCACGAAAAGCACATCAATCACATAATTATTCATTTTTATTTATTTCTTTTATTGTTAAGTAATCTTTATTATTATTGTTGTCCATGCTAACTTAAATAGTCCACTAAAACCATCCTAAGATCTAATTCTTATACTTAGGCATCTTACGTCAAAATGACCAAAATACCCCTAAGGCTAAGGCTTCCTCGTCTACTTTCATAAGAGAATTCATTTTTATTTACTCACATTCCATAATAGGTTATCGTGTCATAATTATACTATTGGCCAGGGAATCAAGTACTCTATACATCAAATGATCATTGAACACACAAACCCTAACATCTACTTATGGTGCATTCAACACACATTTCCATGCATAATTAACAATTAAGGCACCTCTAGCATGATTATAAAATTGACATCATAACAAACCCTTAATTATCCATTTAACCCTACATGATGCATCTTTTTTTATGATACATACCAATTTACTGAAATATTCTTATCCTTATAATATACATGACTATATTTAAACACATTATACAAAGGCCATAACCCTTATTCTATTATTTAACATCACTCATGAATTATTATATGCAAATTACCGATCTACCCCTTCTCACTTATAAAATTACTAAATTACCCCTCTAGCTTACCTATTTACTAAAATGCCCTTTTACTTACCAAATTACTAAATTACCCTTCATACTTGTATAATAACCAAAACACCCTTCATACTTATTAAATTACCAAATTAAAAAATTACTATTCATACTTGTTAAATTATCAAATTACCCTTCATACTTGTTAAATTATCAAATTACCCTTCATACTTGTTAAATTACCTAATTGCCCTTCATTCTTGTTTAATTATCAAATTATCCTTCATACTTGTATAATTACCAAAATACCCCTTTGAGTGGTTTAATTACCAATTTACCCTTTTTATTCATAAAATTTTCAAGTTACCTATTTCTTATGCAAAATTACTAAAATACCCTTTTTACTTACTAACTTACCAAATTGCCTACTTCTCATGCAAAATTACTAAAATACACTTCTTACTTATTAATTTACCAAATTGCCCCTTTTTTATGTAGAATTACTAAAATACTCTTCTTATTAATTTACCAAATTACCCTTTTTATTCATAAAATTACCAAGTTACTCCTTTCTCATGCCAAAATTTACCAAACTACCTTTCTTACTTATTAAATTACCAAATTATCCTTTTTATTCATAAAATTACCAAGTTGCCCCCTTTCTCATACCAAAATTACTAAAATGTCATTCTTTTTCATTAAATTACCTAATTACCCCTAACACATGAAATATTAACCCACATAGTTCACAAGCATCATCTAATACCACAACCCTTCTTATTCATTATTAATACCCATTATCACCTACCATGCACATTTCTTTAGGTCACAACCTATGTACAAGTAAAATTACTAAAATGTGCCCGGGGCTTATGTTAGCATTATTTCTATAATAAGTTGCCATATTCACTTATTATGACATGTACATGTATCTAATATCATTATAAACAACAAGGCCCACTATTTCCACACATGTCATGTTTCATACAATAGTAGGCTTTTCATTCTCTTTTTTTTTTCCAACATAACATTACAATCATAAGATACTTAGAAACCCATAATATACACACAAAACACATCTAAAACCATAATGTACTAGCATACGTAAATCCACACATTTTAGTAGTGTATAATGGTTACCTTTTTTTGATAATAACTAAACTTTACAGGTACCCCGGTTAAAAAGCTTAAGCTTGATTAGTAAAAATTCGTACCTAGAAATAATATCAAAATTAGCATATTAGTAGTATAAAATTAAAAGAATAGATTTTTATCAAAAATTTTATTAAATACATATTAATACTAACTACATTATACCTCAAATTTTGGTGAAATAAACTTAAAACCTGTAGCAAATCTCATGCTGCATGTGTAGTGTGAGCTACATGCACAAAAGGGGGGAATGAAGGTGGAAGGGAGGTGGAAAAGGGAGGCTCGGGTGGTGGCTTGTGGAGGGGAGTTGGGTTAGTGGCTAGGTGCAGGAATAGTGGTAAGGTGTAGGTGGTGGCTGGGGGTTGGAGAGTGGTGGCTCAGGGCGATGGAGATAGTGGCGGAAGGGGATGGAAAGTGGGTGCAAGGAAGGGAGAAGAAGAAGAAGGAAGGAAGGAAAAAAGAAGTGGAGAAAGGAGGGGCTGTAGGGGGATTTCGGGCAAGCTGCGGTAGGGAGGTGGTAGGAGAGGTGTCAAGTGGTCAAGGGACGGCTTTAGTGGCAATGGAATAGGGGGAATGGGCGATACAAGGTGGCGTGTAGGGAGGAAGGTTGAAAGGAGAATAATAGAGAAGAAAGAGAGAACGGTTGGATGCAGGGGCATGTGATGGTTGCTGGGTGGTGCAGGGAGGAAGGGGAGTTCGTGTGGTGGTTAGTTAGGCCGTGGATATGGTGGTTAGGGGTGGTGAAGCAAAAATAGGGGAGGAGAAGAAGAAGGAAAGAAGGAGAAAAGAGGGTTGGAAAGGGGAGAAGGAGAGCTTGAGGGAGCAGAAAATGGGCAGAGGAGAAGAAGAGAAGAAGAAGAAAAATAAGAGGGAAAGGAAAGTAGGCAGAGTTGTACTGTAGGGGGAACGTGTTGTAGGTCAGGGAAGGGTGTCAGGAAGAAGGAAGGAAGAAAAGGGAAAGAGGAGGCATGTGGGGAGTTGTGCAGGGGTATTTGGTTGAAAATGGAAGTAAAGGGATGGGAGAGAGAGGGCAGACTGGAGGTGTAATGGCAGGTGTAGAGGGAGAGTTAGAGGGGGAGTAGGTGCAAGCATAGAGGGAAGATTGGATCGACGTGAAGGGGGAGAGAAGGAAGAAGAAGAAGAGGAGGGAGGTAGGCTGGGTGAGGGAGAAATAAAAGGGTAGGGCAGCTCGTGCGCGAGGGAGAAGGGAAAATAAAAGAGAAGGATTGGGCAAGCCCAACTGGGGGGAAAGAAAGAAGAAAAAGAAAGGAGGAGGGGGCATTAGACGACAAGGAGGGGGAATGATGCCAATGGCTCAGTGGGGAAGGGAGGAAGAAGTAGGTCGATTGGCCTAAGGAAGGAAGAAAAGAGGGAAAAGGAAAAAGAAAACAGGAGAAAGAGAAATAAAAAGGAAAAAGGAGAAATGAAAAATAAAATATTTTTTGGAATTAGGGTTAGAAACTATTTAGATGGAGAAATTATTTTAATAAATTAATTTATTGAAAATTAAAAGTATTAATTTAATAGGATAATTTTAGTAAAATATGGTTTGAAAATTTATTTAAATAAAAAGAGTATGATAAAATAATAAAATATATATTTTAGTTTATTAAATAATCATATCAAGTTTTAGAAATCAAAAGTCCACAAAATAATTAAATTTATAATTTAAGATTGAATTATTCCAAATAAGAATCAATCATTAAATTCTAGATTTTACAATTTTGGGTTAATACACTTACCCTTACTAGCCATCTGCAAATTATAATGAAAACATCATTAATATATATTCTATTATACTAAATCAAAATATAGTATTGCACTCTACTCTACTATAATATAATATTATGTTCTACTCCACTATAATATAATTTATGCTCTACTCTACCAAAAATAATGATATTATGTTTGGGCTTATGGTAAAGGAGTCAGGGTTTGGGGTTAAAGGATTATGGTTTGGGGTTAATGGTTATGGTTTTGGGGTTAAGGGTGTAGGGGTTTTAAGGTTTAAGGTTTAGAATCAAGGGTTTAAGGTTTAGGGTTACTAGCTAATGGTGTGGGGTTTATAGGGTTTGAGGATAATGGTTTATAATTTGCAATTAAGGGTTAAGGACATGTGGTTAATAATTTTGTGCTTAGAGGGTAAGGTTTAGGGTTTAGGGAAGAAGGTTTGGGGTTAATGGGTTGTTCACCTATTATAGGGAAGGGTGAATGGGTGACCCATGCATGGGAGTTGAGGGGATATATGTAAGTTACTTGATTAAGGGTAAGGCATACAGGTGAACCACATATAGGAGTGAGGGGATATGGGTAAGTCACCTGCTGGAAAGTATTTTTACCGAGCAAGTCACCCATTGGTAGGGGTCAATTACTAGTGAGGCACCTACCGGCTACACCATTTTGTCATCCTAACCTCTAATGGTGTGATTCAAAGTTTCTATTTAACAAAAAAAAATATTACAAAACTACTAATTTAAGTTCTATCTATGCATATAAACACTAATTTCAAGAAAATAATATATTAAATTAAAAAAATCAAGCACCAAACCTTTCATACTCCTTTAATTTGAAAAAAAGGAATTTTAACACAAAAGAATTAACAATTGATAAATATATCATATATATTATTACCTTCATATGTAAATTTGATTGGAATATTGATTATTGTCTTCAATGGATGATTTCTTTCTAATTTGGGGTGGGAGAGGGAGGAGAGATGGGGGAGGGTTTAGAATTAGGGTTTAGAGAATGATAAAGGTAAAATTGGAAATGAAGGAATTTTTGTAGGGTATTGGAGTCTGAGTTTAGATATTGAGGAGTGTAAGGAGATGAGAGGAAGAAAGAAAATAATACACTACACAACACAAACTTGAATGTATTTTATTATCTTATTATCTTTCTCTCTAATACATATAGTTCCCCTTATTTTAATATTTTAAAATTAATTATCTCTATTTTGGATTGATACAAAAACTTAAAAATATATATATCAAAATGTTTCTCATTTTTCTCTCTATAAATAAATACCCATATTTATATACTTTTGATGTAGTTTTTTTTGTAAAGTAAAACACTCTTTTACATTTACCATATTCATTGTTTATATATAAACTATTTGATATAGGTTTGATAAATATTGGATATAGGTTCATTAAAAATCTTAATATAGGTTTAAAAAATATTTCATATACAATCATCAAAGCTTTTGTATGTATGTGCAATTTTATAAAGCATGGTAGATAGAAATGATTCAATCTTTGGTTATAAAGTAAAACGCAACAAATTTTGTGTCTTTGTACATTATCGTTGCATAGATGATAAGGTAGTTCATTAAATACGATCATCATGTATTTGATTAGTTTCTCATTTATTAAATTTATTAATTAAATTTATCATTGCATCGTGTATTTGGTTTCTAATGTATAATATTTGTCCCATAATTAGATGGGACAAAGGTGTGCCCCTAGAATTTTTATTAGATTCCCTTGGTGAGGTTCTATAAAACATTAATGCCTCATAATTTTTAGTAGCTAGTTTATGTTCAACACATATTTGATGTGCGTTCAAGAACTATTTCAATATATTCAACATATATTAAGTATATGCTTCATAGCTATTTACAAGTGCATGTTCAACATATAGCTAATACGCGTTTAAGAAATACTTGTTTTCTTTTGATAATTTAGTGCATGTTCTGTAGCTATTTACAAGTACATGTTCAACAAATACTTGATTATATATTCAGTAAAGTTAATCAATATTCATTACAAGTGCAAGTTAAATGTTCAACAATTGCATTCACATTATTACTAAAAATACAATGCCAAAATTTGAATTAACATGAAGGAGCTAAACTATATAATAATAACTAGGTACATCTGTTTCCTATAAGAAACATGATTTATTAACATCATAAAATTCTTTATCTTTAAGTTAGCTGGTTCAAGTTATAAATTAGTATATATTTAATGTGTGTTCAAAAAAATATTTTATATGCTTTTAACATATACTTGATATGTGTTAAGTATTTCTTTATGTATGTTTTCACCATTAAGTTCATAACTAGGTTCATAACATAGAACATATAAGTTTATAACATAGAATGTATAGGTTTATGATTTAAAATGATTATGTTCACCACATATAATAATTAGATCCATCACATATACTGATTAAGTTCATCATATTTAACAATAAGTTTCATAACATAGAACGTATAGGTTTATAACATAGAATATATGAGTTTATTATATATAATGAATAGGTTCATCACTTATAACGATTGTGTTCATCATATATATCGATGAGGTTCATTACATATAATGATTATATTCATAACATATAATACCTAGGTTCATAACATAACATAATATATATATATATATATAACGTATAGGTTTATAATATTATTCGACTCTTAGGTAGTGAAGTAAATTCTTATGGTGATTATCGTTCCTCCCTAGCATCTTTTCTAGCTGCTCTTGGCTTAATTGCTTCAACAATTAGTTATGGATCTTTGCTCTTTCTCAAAATTACCTCCATCTTATCTAGTCCAACTGCGTCTTCTTTACCACTTGATTTTGCAAGGACCTCCACCTTAGCTGGTCTAGCTATGAAACAGATGGAGATCAAACAAACTATGACTAGCAACCTAAATGAGAAGTTTTCAAATTGAAATGTGTAGCTTTATATTAGAAATGATAAAGAAAAATATAAATGAGATAAATTTTGTTAAAAAATGTAGAGATGTTACCATTTTTGTTCTAACCTAAAGCTTTGTGATGTATTCCTAGAGTGAGTTCAAGTGAGCTTGATTTTCATAACTTACCTTTCTTATCCTTGTGGGATGAGTATTGTATCATAGACCTATCATCTCGATCTCTAATCATATAAATTGGGTTTTTGTCATTCCCTTATAGATAGAAAGGAAGGATGGATCATCGACAGATGAAATATATAATTAAATGATGGGGGTTGTTAATTAAACACCCATTAATTTATTAGTTGAACCCTTTATAACCTTTTTTTTTCACCTCTTCCATTTTTGTCAATCCAATTGTTTTACACCATTTTGGCTCTCTTCTATAAACTCTCTCTATTTTATCAATAATATATTTTCTCTTTCTCAGCCAATATTTTTAACAAAGATTATTAATCTAACAATACAAAGCAAAACAGTTATGAATAACCAAAATTTCATACGCTTTTGTCATTTTTGTTAATGAAATATGTTTCTGCAAAGAAAGGAGGGACAGATGTGCAAATCGCGTGACATAAAAAGGTGGGATGCACAAACCATGCGATGGAGGATGGCTTTGAACGCACACATAACGCGTTGGAAGAAGGCTACGCATGCACTAAACGTGGGGTAAAGGAGACACCAAACATACTAGATGTGTGCCTTGAAGGGCTCTAAACACTAGGGTCATGCATTCTTGGTATTTGGTTGCCACTCGACTCTTATTTCTTTGTTTATTTTTCAGATTTTTTTTGGGCCAAATGTCTTCCATAAATTCAGCAAAAAATCTAATATATATATATATGCATCTATGCTGACCTATTGATTTGTAAACTCAAATCATGCAAAAAAAAAAAACTAAAGGATTTGAAGAAAAATTAGAGAGAAGTCAGTTACAAAGCTTAATCAAATAACAACTAAAGTATTATCATATAAATTTGTAATTTGTAGCTTAATTGTTACTTTCGACTTGATTAAGATGAACGCATTATAAAATTTCTAGAGAAAATGAGGAGACAGGAAAGTTCAGAGAGGAGAGAGCAAGGGAAAGAGTGTGGGGGCGGAGGGAGAGGTGGAGGAGGACAAACTTGAAAAGAATGGAGTTTATGGCATTTAGAAATTTGGGGTGTTTAGAATAATAGTCACCTTAAAGGATAGAATTATTTTTCATTGTTGGTTGATCGTGAAATGAACAACTTCCTCACATTTGTCCATTATATATATAAAAAAATGACGTGTGGTGTAATTCACAGCTGTCAGGCATTTTCAATTTTGCACACATCAACGAGTGCGGGCGGGGGACTAGCAAAGCCGTAATATGACGTGTTAGTACTGATTACTTCCATTTTTAGCTTAAACTAAAAAGATTTTTTTAGCTCTAGGATCTAGCTATCATGCATCTTAAATGAATCTCAATCAGGCTCATTTTATTTTAAATTCAACGAATTTTATCCTACAAACAGATATTGATATGAATATAGAAAATAAAAAAAATATCTATCTAATTTAAATATAAATATGAATAAGAAATATTTATATCCGTATTTATTTATCAGATAAATAATTACTATATCACCCTTAGTCATAAAATAAACATAATATAAAATTAAAATTATTATTTAACTTAATCCTAAATAGATTTTTCCATCAGATAATAAATTTATCCGTTTAATAATATCCATTAATAAATAAATGAGTTATTTATTGGATAATGAATATTCAACGAATACGGATATAAATTTTTTTATCGAATACAAATATATATATATATATATATTTTTAAAATCTATCTCATTTACATCTCTAATCTTAAATACTACTACTAAAACTAGTATGTTAGTTCCTTTCCTTTTTGTCATACTAAGAAATCAATTGCTTTGTTCCTTTGTTGCTAGATAGCTCCCGTTAATAAGGTTCTTCGCCTTTCTGGTCATACATCTGTCTCTGTCATTAATTAAGATCATAATCCAGGGGGCAGAGGCAAGATTTATGCGGCATTCGGTTGACACCCAAATCCTACCAAGTATAAAAATTAGGACTGAATCAAGTGTTTTGGATATTCAATAATTTTTTTAATAACAGAAAGATCAAATATTTAAAAAAAATATGCTAAATGTTTGAAATTTGAAATTTAATTATAAAAAACACATTAGATAACCCTAACTTTTGAATAGATAACATAATAGAAATATTAGATAATAAAATTTTAAACTAATCTAATCTAATAATTTAATTTGAGTCTTATATTATATTATATTTAATTATTAATTTTGTATTTCTAATAATTTTTAAATTTTTTAATAAAAATATCAATTATAAATTATAAATTTTACTAATAATAATTAATTTCTAGAATATACATATGCATATCTATATAATTTATCAAATCGGATATTATTTATATATATAATGTTAGATATCCAATTTATTTAAATTTTTATGACGATATCAATTATTTGATCAGAAAAAAAATTATAGATCTATTATTTAATTTCTTAAATTAAATCAGTTTGGATATTTAATCGGTTCATCTAATATAAGATCACATGAATAACCCGAAAAAATATTACTTGTATAGAAGTCATCTTTGCTAACCTAAGGACTTCATATAGAAGTAATTAAGTTTCCAAAAATAGAACTATTAATTAAGGAATCAACGACAAATCCACGCATTTCGCAGTAAAATTATACGTTACTGCATTTGTACACTTCATGTCTTAACCACAGCTCTTAGCATCTATTTGGTATGAAACTCGTTGGAAAAAAAAAAGTAGAAATAGAAATCCATTTCTAATTCTACAAAATTTACTTCCAAGTATTATTTTTATTTTAAAAAAAGGAGTTATATTTTTTTGTTTGTTTTGATATATCAAACAAATAAATGGCTTGGGCTACGATAAGCATTGGTCGATAAAATTTGAATAAAGAAGTATAATCTCTCAACTAAATATTGAATACAAGTGACGCTTAAAATATACATAACCAAATGCACAGAAGTATGGGAAAAACCACCTCAACTCCACATCAGTATTCTCTAGTTCACAAAATTATACAAAACATCATCAACTACTAACGTACCTTACAAATGTGTGGAAAATAAAATAAAATATAATTATCGAAAACCCAACTTACCTAATGGATTACCTCGTGATAGTTGAGAGTTTTGATGTAAAAGATTAAGCAGCAACCTAAACAGCATACACAAGCATTTGCTCCATCCAGCCTACCTAAGTGCAGAACAGACAGTAGGGAACACCAGATACCAGATTGATTTAATCTGGCAAGTGTAGTGTTGTGTGATTTCCCTTATCACAATCGCATAGTTCTTTTTTATCTTCTTCTTCTTCAGACTTAACAAAATAGCATAGAACCACCAAGCAAATGTATCACTCAGCTGATAATATCGGTTTGTTCACCTACCTGCCCTCAGACTTCACCAACTGGGAGAACACCTTACTCATTGAAACACCAGATAGATCATCAACATTTGGTGTCTCGAATTGCACAGAAGAGACGTTGGGATCATTCTGATTAAAATTGTTGATCTGTGGGGAGAGATCACCGATCATATTCGTGCTATTATCTTCAGGATCATCATGGATGACTGCCTCTTGTAGCTGAAGCGCGTATTCAAGATTCCACAACACATCTCCCATGGAAGGCCTGTCAACACCATAATCGGCCAAGCATTTCTCGGCCGTTTCCCCAAATTTTCTAAGGGATTCTGGCTTTATTTTCCCAGTAAGGTTAGGGTCTATGATTTGCTCGAGCTGTCCTTTCTTCTGCCATTTCATTGCCCATTCGGCTAAGTTCACCTTTTCCCTCGGGAGCGTTGGGTCTATGACAGGCCTTGCGCAGAGGACTTCGAACAAGACAACCCCAAAGGAATATACGTCTGATTTCTCCGTCAGCTGCTGCCTCCTGAAATATTCAGGATCAAGGTACCCAAAACTACCTTTCACTGCTGTGCTGACGTGGGTTTGATCGATCTCCGGTCCCGTCTTTGACAGCCCGAAATCTGCAACTTTGGCCATGTAGTTCTCATCGAGCAAGATATTAGCAGATTTCACATCGCGATGAATCACAGCCTTTGCATATCCGGTGTGGAGGTAGTGGAGCCCTCTAGCAGCTCCAATACAGACCTCGAGCCTCTGCTTCCAGCTCAAACTGGGAAGATCTGACCCATAGAGGTGACTCTTGAGGGTACCATTCTCCATGTACTCATAGATCAAGATCATCTCATTCTTTTCGTCACAGTATCCAATCAGAGAAACCAAATGCCTGTGGCGGAACTGAGAGAGCATTTCTATCTCAGTTCGGAATTCAGCCAGACCTTGCTGGGACCGAGGATTTCCCCTCTTAACAGCAACTTTCGTGCCATCCCCTAGGGTTCCCATGTAAACCCTACCAAAACCACCAATCCCAATAGCCAGATTCTCGTCAAAATTGTTCGTGGACTCTGAAACCGCAGCAAAGGGGATGCGATACCCCATGTTGGAACCAATGCTCATGGTTGTACCATTGGAGTATTTGCTTCCCATGGTGTAGGAGCTTCCTCCGGTAAGGGATAGAGGAATCCAGGTCTTGGAGTGACCTTGAGCTGCCTGTCTCTTTCTTCTTCTGCTACAAAAGCAGAAGAGGATGCCAGCCAGAACCAGAAAACATACCCCACCAACAGTCGCACCAGCTATAATTGCGGTCTTATTCCTGGAACTCATACCTCCCAAAGACGACGAGACAGATCCACTGAGACTGCCCTTGGAATTGCTCATCTTCATGATCTCCAGTCCATTCAATATTCCATCAGGATAAACATTGGACAGTGCAGATCGACCAATACTCACACGAAGCTTTCCACTAGTCATGGACGGCGTGACAGCGTCAACATAAATAGGGGTAGCCAGAGCTCCTGAGGCTAAAGTGGTAAGATCAAGATCTTGGCTGACAATCCAAGAATTCAGATAAACATCAAAATACAGCTGGTTAGGCGAATTACTCACGATATCACAGTAGTGAAATCGAACAAAGTACTGGAATCCTGTATCCACATCAAACCCCCATGTCATATTGAAATTATAATTAGGATCACTATCCGAGTTCATCTTCTGGCATGTACCATAAACCGATGCCGGAGCAATAGCCTTCGTCACAAGGCCAGAAGCATACTCAACTGCACCGATATTAGAAACATTGATGGCAGAACCTGCATTGTCTATGAATGTTCTATCAGGAATCCAACTCCTCCAGAGGGTGTCGTTATTGTAGTCCAACATCGGCCCTCCCATGTTAACTCTGGCAACTGTTTCCAGCGCATGTGTAGTGAGACCTTGGTAGTTCCCGGCTGGATTAACCAAACTGGCATCGTTGGTGATGAGGGAATCAGGGACTGAGACAACCTCTAATGCGTTTAAGAAGGCGATAGAATTCGAGGAGGGAATGAAGGTAATTTCAAGGGCATCTGAGGTGACATTTACCAAGTACTCTCTCATCTTAGGGGAACTCCCCGGGGTAAAATCGCTCAGAAGCACAATATCTTGAGCTTCAACACCGAAACTTGCGGTGCTCATCTTATACCCTCCATAATCAAAAGGGAAGAAATAAAGGCGGATGAAAAGCCTTCCTTTCTGCCCAATTGAGAATTTATAGGACGAGGATTGAGTAAACACTCTTGCCGTTTTGTAGAGCTTGGAAGGCAGGGACGACCCGACTAAGCTGGAAGAAATATTTCCCAAAATGTTGTCTTTAGCTGAAAGGAATTTTGAGGCATACTTATCAGCAAGAAACACTCGGCTACCAACAGTTGTGTTACTGGACGATCCACAATCTATCAGAAAACTTTCATCTGCAGCATTTGCTTCGTCTAACAAGCATAATAAAGACAGTATACACAGAGACCAGAAGATCAGTCCGTAGCCTCCATGACCCATTTTTTCACAATCTCCACTTCAGTGCTTCATTATCTGTACCTACTTTACCAACAAAGTATTTTCTTTTTTAAAAAAAAACAAAAACATTACCAATGAATAAGAAATATTATACATAGCTGCAAACTAGCACTGCACACAGCTGAAACTCAGCGATCACGATATCAGAAATACAAGTTTTCAACCACCGTCACATATGAAACTAAAATACGAACCAAATCATGGAACAACAGGACGAGAACCACACCCAGACACAGGTAATGAAACTATTCAGAAACACAAATCTCGGGCAACAGCACAGCCTATATATACCAAAAACTGGGAAGGGGAGCTAAGCTAAACAGCTGACAAAATCACAAAACATAAACTGCCGCGAGCTCAAATGAATCTCACACCAACAAAATCCAACAGTTCAATATAAGAGATCCGAGATTCTATCAAATACCGCCCAACCCCATAAGAAAAGATTCCATATACAGCAATAACCAAGAAATAACAATGAACGGAACTGAAACCAATCAGTCAAATACTCAACATATAAGGTAAATTAATTTGAAGGATGCAAAATTAATTTACCACCCTCTGAAGCTCCAACGAAAGAAATTCAAGACCAGATCTCTGAAATGGTCGATGAGAACCCTTAATAGCTTCCAGTAGAAGGTGAAGTGGAGAAGAAATGAAGGAAAATAAACACTTGTTTAATGCTCTTAAGCAAATTAATCATGCAAAATCTAAGGCGGAATCGAAGGAGACAGCAACGCTAAAGAAAATGATGTCACCGGAATTTTCTCTTTTATAAAACGAAACCGGAAACCAATAACACTGAAGTATAAATTACCTGGAATAAGTTGTTTTTTTTTTCTTTTTCTTTTGGGTAGAGAGAGAGAGAAGAATAAGGCCTCGTGATGGAACGTCGAGGAAGGAGGAAGAAGAAGACAAAGGCGACAGGAATGAGCAAAATCGAGCTAAGGAGGGAGCCAGAGAGGCACCCAGCGGTTGCTGAAATTAATTAGTGAGGGAAGGAGAGTGAGGCGTTATTAAGTTAAGTACATTTAATTCTATTCAGTGTTGTTTATTTTGGGAGGCAAATATTTAGAGGTGGAAAACGGATGATGTAGTTCGGATATGGGTTGAAACTATTTGAATCCCGCTCAAATGATATTTGGTATATAATCTGGTTTGAGAAGGCGAATATAGATCAAATTTAAATAATATTGATATGGATATTCTTTATATTAGATCGAATCATTTTAAATCAAGTAAACATTGGATCAGATCCGGATATAATCTATAGAAATTTAAATTTAAATTTAAAATTTAATTGGGTTTATAAATTTTGTGTTATACCGAATTTGAGTCAAACCAATGCGGTTTGGAATTTAAATGAATATTGATCGTTATTAATTTAATATAATGAATAAATTAAATTTTGTAATTTATTATTATTGTTATGTTTATTATAGTAATTATTATCATTCTATATATATATAATAACAAATTATTATCATAATCTATGTAATAATATAACAAATTATTATAATAAAATATGTAATAATAAAAAACATTATTATTAGTATTATTATTAGGTTATTGGTATAAAAACAATTATAAATATTACTATATACATAATTATAATTATTGTTATGAATGTTATGATAATTATAATTGCCATGTCAATTATAATCATCATCATCATTGTTGTTGTTGTTGTTATCATCATCATCATCATCATCATCTTTATAATATAATAATCATTATTATTATTAGAAATACAAATATAAATATTATTATTGCCACTATAATAATATATATGATAACTTTTATATTTATAATTATAATTTTTATGTTTATAATAATAATAATAATAATAATAATAATAATAATAATATAAATTTTTATGATCGAATATGATCGAAGCTAATTTGATATTAAAATAAACTGATGAGAATAAAATCTTACTAATTTATTTTATTTGTTATTATATGAGGTGCATATTATTTTTGTCCGTAAATTTTTATTAATAAGATAGTTTATTGTTGTTTATGTACATAAATAATTTAGTTTGAATCAAATTTGGAATTATGTTATGGTATGTGTTGTGTTCAAGTTAGTTAATTTCATGTTGGGAAAGTTTGCATCAAGTCATTATAGGATTTTTGATCGTACATAAGTGAAGTTTGAGTTCTGCTATTTTTAGATTGGATTATTTTGGTTTGGATTTTATAGATATAGATCGTTATCAGATTAACTAAATTCGGGCCAATTTAAGATTAGTTCGTCTTGTTTTAGATTTTTTAGTTAAAATCAAATTTTAAAGTTTGGGTTTAAACCAAACTTTAAATCAAGTTATTAGATTGAATCATCTTCATCAGATCTACAAATACTGGTGTGTTTATCAAAGCTCTTCAATTTTTCTACATTGACTTAATTTTTCCTAACTTATCCCTTATTTGATATTACTTATGAAAAGTAATTATTATATGTAATTATTTATTGAGAAAAAAATACTTTAAAGCTTCCAAAGTGTTTAACAACTTTTATGATATTGAGTAGGTTGACAACAGGCTTGTGGATTTTGTAAGCCGATTGATGAAACTTATGTTAATTATTATTGATATTCACATTACTATAAAAGTACCCATCGGAATGGTTCACAAGATTAGATGAAGGCTTGGCATGGATGGTTGCCCATGTAGATAGCTAGATGGTAGAGTCCATTGCAACCTATCTATTTTGCTACAATGAGCCAAAAATTATCGCAGATGGGTCAACCTAATCAGTATTTAAATTATTTGTAGATGGTATAGGAAATTATTTCCAGCACCAAAAATCCAGAAGTTGTATTTGCACTTACTTGGGTTGATTATATTATTGTTATTTGTTGTTGTGAGCCATTAGGATTCGCCCCAAATGATCATGCCTGACTGATTTGATGCCATTATTAGGTTAGGGTTGGTTGGCACTGTAACACCCCCAAAATTCACTACTGAAAAATTTTATTTTATTAAAAGAAATAGTGGAAGCAAAATATAAAACAGTAAATTTTGAGGATATTACCGCCACACTTAGTACTAGACCGGTTCACTCATACCGTTCCAATACCAAATGCTAAGGCTAAAGAATAAAATATCAATTGCTAGAAATTCAAATCATTTTTAAATCAGAGTAACGTAAGTAAACATTTTATAAGAATTGGTTCCACCAATGGCGGTTAGAAGAAAAAGGATTTCATTTAAACTAGAAAGTAAAGGCAAAGGGAGAACCCTAAGAGGCCGGATAATCCTTACGCTCTTTCCCATTGCCCACTTGAATAGCACCTGAAAAGACCCGCAAGGGACTCTGCCCATTGAATAGGCAGGGGTCCCACGAATGGAACCCTTCAATACTGCGGTACTGAGTAACCCTTTAAAATCACACTTAAAGGCATGCCTACAATGCAACACATGAAACAAAGCTACATACGTATATAACAAGATGTGTATATATAACATTCACATAATTAACATTCACATCGGATATCAATAGGTCGTTATAAACAATCGATACTTTCGGGCCTTAAGCCATGTCATAGTGCAAAATCAATACATTCGGGCCTTAAGCCATTAGTCCATCATTATTCAATCAACTCTCATATTTTATATCCATGTGAGTGCGGGAACCCCACTATTATTCTCCGGTGGACCTGTCATGCAGGGCAAAACGCTTCTGGCCACTATTATTCGCTGGTGGACCGGTCATGCAGGACAAAACGCTCTTAGCCACAATTATTCGCCAGTGGATCGGTCTGGCCCCGACTCACATGGTGCTCCACTATAAGTGATTATTATTTTTCCATAACTTTATTCAAATTCATGACTGATTTTATTGAGCTCGGGACTCCCACTATTATTGCCGGTGGATCAGAATATATATCAATGTCATCCAGGGCAACACGCTCCTGGGCCACTATTATATCCGGTGGATTGGTACTCATAATCACTTGCCAGGACAACACACTCCTGGGCTACTATTATATCCGGTGGATCGGTACTCATAATCACTTGCTAGAGCATCACGCTCCTGGGCCACTATTATAACCGGTGGATCGGTACTCAATATCATAATTCAATTGGGCTCGGCTAATTAATCTTTCACTTTCATGATTAATATTTTTTCTTTCTTTAATCACCATAACAATTCCATTTATTTGTCTCGGATAGGAGATCAGGAACCCAGGACACAAAGGTACACCGGTCGTACTGGTGCATACAAGCTACTCAGCACCCTTCAACCATGAACCTAGGGACACAAAGGTACCCTAGTCGTACTGGTGCATAAAACTACCTAGTACCCTATCGACAAGGACACCTAATCCATAAGTATGCATACCCCCTAAATAGGTTCGTAGAGCTAGATAGAGTAAGATTGTAATACCCCGAATTTTTAAAATCCAGATTTATTAAGTTTAATGATTTTATTAGCGTAATTTAATGTAAACAATTAATCATGTTAATTTTGATTGTTTTATGAATTTATTAACGATTTTGAATTCATAATTGACTGTAATTAATCATTTTCGGAAAGTAAAATTTAATCGACATTTTAATTAATTGAATGTAATATTTTTGGGAAGTTTTAATTTAAAAGGATTTTTGGATCTTATTTATGAATTTCTTTCCGAAATTAATTTTCTTTCGTTTTACGCTTTTTGGTTTGCGGAAAATCAGTTTTGGAAATTATTAAAATTAGTTTCGGTTTATTAGAATTTGACTTAAATATTTTCTTATATGTTTTTAAATATTATTTCGAGGTCTTATAATTTATTTCCGTAAATAATATAAATTTTTACGTTCGTTGGTAAATTCTTCCGAAAATATTTCCGAAATTCTTAATATAACTATTTTATTAATTATAAGTCTTCGGATCCGTTCGAAATAAATTTTCATTTAATAAATTTTAGATAAAATATTCCAATAAAAATTTTAGATAATTAGTATGTCATTTTATAATTGTATTTGTAAAAAAAAAACCGTCGAGACCCCCGACCCTCCCCTCCCCTCTTCTCTTCCTTTTCCCTCTTCTCTCCTTTCCCTTATATTTCCCTTTCCCGGCTCCCTTTCTCCCTATTCCCTGCGCCCCGAAACCCTAGCCTCCCTCACCTCCTCCTCCCTGCTAGCTGACCTCCAACCGTCGCCGGCCGACCTCCAGCCTGCAACCGACGCCGCGCGGCAACCACAGCAAGCAGCAGCCGCAGCGACAACTGCAACAGAGCCACCCGCAGCAGCCGCACAACAGCAACCATAGCAGGGATGAGCCGTGCAGCTCACACCACCACCCGGTCGCCGGCGAGCCTTGTTGACTGTCGGCGAGCCACCCCCAGCCTCCGACGAAGCTTCTCTGGCATTTTCTTGTCCCGATTTGTGTTGGTTTCATTTGGTATAATTTTCGAAAAACCCTAACCCTTATTTTGATTAATTGGGTATGAATTAGCTTATAAAAAGCTAAATTGATTGTTTGATTGTGTATATATGTGCTGTAAGAATGATTTGGATAGGTTAATTGTATTGTTATGTTGAGATTTTGGAAAAATTAGATTTTTGGCCGGGTTATGCCCAAATTTTTCAGATTCGTCCGATTTGGCGATTTCGGACAAATTGATTATACAATATGTTTTAAAATGTATCCAATTTCATTTTGGAACCGTCAATTTGAGAAATTTATGCAGGTTTTATCGGAATTTGATTCCTAGGTCAAATTTTGGGTGTAATGAAATCGGGTCGTATAATTGAGCCGTTCCGCTCAATTGATTTTATAATATCATTTAACATGTATTTAATTTTATATTGGAAGTGTTGATTTGGGAAAATTGTGCGTAATTGATCGGAATTGGATTTTTAGGTCAAAACTCCCGCGGGTTTAAATTGGTTTGGGTAATCGGGTTATTTTATTCAATTGACTATATAAATTACATTAGAATATGTTTAATTACATTTTCGAACCGTCCATTGATATGTTTTGGCAAGGATTGATCGGATTTGCGTTTCGGGCTCAAAAACCCTAATTGTGCTAAATTGTGTATTTCTTTTATTAGTTTTAAGCAATTGATTATTTGATATGTTTCAAAATGTGTTTAATTGCATTTCCAAACATGCAATTTGATTAAATTTATAGAATTTTAACAAATTGTATTTTCGGGCCTAAAACCCTAAATTTCAAGTGAAATTATGAAATCGATTACTTGTATTGTTGTTTTTCTAAAATTGAATGTATAGAAATAGTTGAAATGGTATTAATTGATTTCTAATACCTTTAATTTGAATTAATTAAATTGAATTACTTGAGTTTGTGTCATGGGCTTTAAGACCCTAATTTTCAGGGATGATTTTATAAAATTGATTTTGCTATGTGTATTTTATCTGATCGAATTCTATCTTTGGGTTTTTAATTATTTAAATTCTGTTTTAACCTAATCGGGTTGGATTTGATTCTATGTAAATGGTTAGATTACCTATTTAGTTGTAAAACCTAATAAATAAGTTATTTTCAATAAAATAACTTATGATCGATTATTCTTTCTCGAGCTTTCCAAATTAAGTTGAAATGTCCCAAGTGATATTTGTATTAACCCGTTTTGATTTGGTTTTAACCTTAAATCTTAATATTGCTATGCTTTTAAGTTCTAAGTTTTGGACACATTTTCTAAGAAAGATCATTTGTATTGTTTGTGTTTATTTATTAAGAATATGTGAATTATTGATTGATAGAATAGTTTCTAATTTAGTTTTTGATTTCTATCGGATCTAGGCAAGCTTTCTCGTGGATCCACGAGCTAGTGATCTCTCTCCCTCTTATCTCGCTTAGCTAGCTTCGGCTCCAGGTAAGTCTCTACTTACCTCTACTTATGGGTGTTTAGTAAGGATGAAGCTATGACCTTGTGTTATGTGTGATGTGACGTGTTGATTGTTGTGTATACCATGCTAATGTGTGTTATATGATTTATGGATAACTTGTCTCATGTGTAGCAGCTTGGAATTTGAGGTATGTCGTGTGTGCTTTCTGTGACATGAGCATGACATGTTTATGTATGATATTTATGATGTGTTGATACGGCCCTCTAGGACATGCATGCTAGGGTTTTGGTAGCATGAAATGATAATAAAAGAACAATGGGAAAGTGGACATTTGGGAAGTTTGCATGGGGGGAACTAGATCTTGCATGGGCGTGATCCTTACGTGGGAAAAGTTGATTTGGGTTGTAAGTAAGAGTTTTGGAGAGTCTTAGAGCGATTGGAGACTTGGTATGAAAAATAGTATGTGAGTTGATGCATAAGAGACCTGATTAGGGTTTTGTGAGTAAGTGGGTGTTGGGGAGCCTGCATGGGTATCTAAATTCTACAGGGGGATGAATCTTACGTGAGGAGAATTGATTTAGGAAGTAAATAAGATAATGTTAAAGTTATGGGTCCATTGGAGACTTGGGTGCAAATTTTACATGGGTCGATGTAAGGGTGTCTAAGGGACCCAATTAGGGTTTTGGGAGAAAATGAGGAATTTAAAAGGTACAAGGGTAAAAGTGATCAAGGAAGGATGGAGTATGGGGTTGAGAGTGAGAACTCACTTATATAAAGGATGAGTATGGGTTTTTCTAAATGAGATAAGAGATTTTGGGGTGAAAGAGGGAGGTTACTTGTTGAGGAGGTAAAGTGCTAGGGTTTGGCGTGGCCAACTAGGGTTGGCGTGGTCAACTAGGGTTTTGGGTGGCCAACTAGGGTTTTGTCGGTCACGTGTGAACTTGGGAGATAAAGTAATACATTTGGGGAATTTCCTAATAAAAATGAGGTGCGAGATAGAGAACAAAGTAACGTTTGGGTAAGTAAGAAAGAGTTGGGCCACATAGGTCCGATTAGGGTCTCCGAGGAGGAACCCTAGAGGGATGAGGACATGTGGAGTCGATATCATGTGTGTTGGGATGACCTATATTCTTGGAGATTGTGCCTTACTATATGCCACCATGCCTAAGTCTACGGGGGATGGATGTCGTGAAATGCCCCGAAAAATTCTAATCTTAAATATTATATTTAAATGAGGTTTTATGATAAAGATTAATTAAATAAATTATTTTGATTAAAATAAAAGGAAATTAATTAGGGAAAATCAAGAATAAATTTATAAGTATGTTAATTAAGAGAAATTGGGTATTTTAGCTAATTAAGGATTTGTATTTTAGAAATTAACTAAATAAATTATTTTATTTAAAATAATGAGGAGAAAATAGTTTCAAATTAATGTTAATTTTATAAATAAATTAATGGAAGAAAATTAGGGTGTTTTGCTAATTAAAATGGAATTTATGGATAATATTTTAAATATCCTAATTTAGCCTAAAAAGGGATTTAAATATTATTTTATTTAAATATTATATTTTTAAATATTCTAAATATTCAGATTAATTTAATTGACCCTAATCTAATTATTTTCTCTTTTCCTTTTTCCCTTTTTCTTTTTCTTCTTCCTTTTTTCTTTCTTTTTCTTCTTTTTTTTTCTTTTTCCTCTTCTTTTTCCCCGACTGGGCCAGGTTGCGGCCCAGTCTTCTTCTTTTTCCTCTTCTTCTCGCCGAACTGGGCCAGCTCGCGGCCCAGTTCCCCTTTTTCTTTTCTTCTTCTTCGGCACGACCCAGCCCGCGCGGCGCCCTTCGTCGCCATTCCAACGCTGCGCTTTGGTTCCGTTTCCTCCGAAGCTCGTCGTTTCATTTAATGAACTTACCTCCTCACGCCCGACCGTCCCGGCCTGCCCCTCCTTTCTTTCTCCCCGAACCGCCGGTCCACCTCCCTTTCTTCTTCCTTCTTCCTCCGTCCACCTCCATCGCTACACTGCAACGCTGGCCGCCGTCAATGGCTTCTCCGGCTACGGTGATTAATACCGTCCGTTTCTTGCCTCATTGTCTTCCTCTTAACTCCAGAAATAAACTTTCATAATTATTCGACGTTAAATCTTGCCCGTTTCCTCTCCCCAACCTCGCGAACTGTCGAATCAACCCAAACGTTGGCCGACCGTTTTCCGCCGCTGGCTGCACAAATTCTCGCACCCCATAACTTCCTGCCGACCCCCAAAACCATATTATACCATCTACAATCTATAAATAGCTGGATTGTATGAGATTTTGGAGTTTGTTCTTCCCCGAAACCCTCGGCCTGAGCTGCCGCCATCCCAACTTCAGACGCCTCTTCCGCCTCCGTCAGCCAACCTCAGCGCCACCGAAACATTCCATTATCTTCCCTGAAAGTTCCTCTAATTAACTAAACTATTTTCATCTCTCGATTCTTCTTGTACGAGCCTCAATAATCATGCAAATATTGATGCTCGTTCTCGCCGGAATTTTGACCCCGAAGCCTTAAACCGCCTTCCACCGCCGTGCGCCGCCACCTTTGGCTGCACCACCACCATCATTTTGTCCCTCTCCTCCTGGGCAACAATAAACACCTCTTATATCACCTCAATTCTCCCTATCTTTTTCCCAACATCCATCTTTCTCTTTGTTCTTCTATTTTTCCGGCCGCCGCCGCCGCCGCCGTGAACCACCGCCGGTGCCACCTATCCCCACCAGCTTAAGGTTTAACCCTAGACACTCTCAACCATTTTCCATATTATTATAAGCCTTGATTTAATTTATTTCAATTATTTGCATATAATTACCATTATTATTATTCTTAATATTTATATTCTTAATATGTTTTATTATTATTTGATGAGATATTTTATGCTGAATTGTACTTGCAGGGTGGAGAGTGATAATAAAATAATTTTATTGATAGTTTCGAATTTTAAGTTATTAATTGAATTATTATAGGATTATTATCATTTTTCTTCTTATTATTATTAATATTATAATTATTAGAATAATTATTATTATTGTTTTATTAATTATTCTGGAAAATCTTAGGCCCTAATTTTGTATTAACATTTGCATTTATTTATTTTAGTATTATTTTTCTACTGTTATTATAACCATTAATAATAATATTATTATTATCTTTATTATTTTAATATTATTATATATGTTATTAATTCTATTATTAATACTAAATAAATGGTAATTCATTATCTATTTGAAAACTTATATTTTATTGTTATTATTATTATTATTATTATTATTATTACTACTATTGTTATTATTATTTATATTCTCATTGATAGTAGTTTTATTAATTTTGATATTATTATATTAGTATCATTATTATTATTAGGGTAAAGTCTTTAACCCTATATTACCAAGGTTTATAATATCTCTATTATTTTTATGTCTTTAGCAAAGTTAGAATTTTGTTAAGGTTATTTTATTAGTATGTTATTATTTGGTCAAAGCCCTAAGGAGGCGTAGGAACGTGCTCCAAGACCGGTGTCGTTTCAGGTAAGGGGTGCTAAGGCCTTTTATGTGCTTATGGGCATTATGTGTTTCGCATGCTATGTATCCTATGTATTATTATGATCATTCTGTATGTGATATAACGTGGATGATATGACGTGGAGTTGAAGTATGTTTTCGTATGGCATGTGTATTATTTGTGTATGACCTTGTAAGACATGCATGTGAGGATGTTGATATGATTTTATGTGGGAGAAAGGATGAAAAAGGAGGATGGGGAAAGAATTTGACTAAGGGAAGTGAGTTGACCTAATTTTATGAATTTATAAGGAATAATCTAATGCATGGTTTTATTTGGAAGAATGTAATTTATGATGTTATATGGGAGAATCAAATTATTGTTTGTTTGGGAGAATCTAATTTAAGACGTTATTTGGGAGAATGTAATTTATGATATTATATGGGAGAACCTAATTTATGGTTTTGCTTGGGAGATTCTAATTTGTGATTGTATGTGGGAGAATCTAACTTATAGTCTTGTATGGGAGAATATAATTTGTGGTTATGAAAGGGGAGAATCTAATCAATTGTATTATGTGGAAAAATCTTTGGGTTTTATATGATTTGAATCTTTGTGTTGGTATGGATTGAATTTAGGGTTTTGTGTGAATGAATCTTTGGGTTTTATATGATTTGAATCTTTGTGTTGGTATGGATTGAATTTAGGGTTTTGTGTGAATGAATCTTTGGGTTGTATATGGTTTGAATCTAGGGTTTTGTATGATGAGATTCTGGGTTTTGCATAATGGTTAATGGTGGTATGGTGGTATTAGGGTTTGTATGGAAGTTAATAATTGCATGGGAGGTGTAAAGTTTGTATGAGAGTGAAGTTTATGTATGGAACGCTGATTTGGGATTTGAGGAAAATAATGTAAGTGTTGTTTTGAGTGATCAAACATTTGAAGGGAAAATAGTGCGTGGAACATTATATGGGTACGTAGGAAACCGAGCTAGGGTTCGTGTGGATAATTAGGGTTTGGTGCAACTGCTTAGGGTTTTGTCGTATCAAGTATATTTGGTGATTAAAGGGTAATTGTGATTCGTGATGTGTGTTGATTCATGCATGACCAGGGTGAAATCTTTGAATAAAATATTTAAGATATTAATCACTTAAAGCGAAAGATTATTGAGCCGGGTCCAACCGATCCACCGGTTAGGAATAGTGGTTAGGGTTATTACCCTATGTGAGACCGGTCCACCTGCAAATAATAGTGGTGTGGACTTTGTCCCGCAAGTATCCGGTCCACCGGCGAATAATAGTGGGGGACTCGAGCTCAATAAAAACGAACCCGAGTTTGTTAAAGACACTTAAAAGATATTAATTACTTACAGTGGAACCCCATGTGAGCAGGAGCCAGACCGGTCCACCGGCAAATAATAGTGGTGTGGACTTTGTCCCGCAAGTGACCGGCCCACCGGCAATAATAGTGGGGTGTTCCTGTACTTACATGGATTGATAAAAGGCATGGTGTGAATCGGATTCTGATAAGAGATTAATTAAGTGATTAATCCAAATTATTCATGGGCCTTTATACTTTTACTTGGATGATCACATGAATTATGTTATCATGGTTATGATCTTTTATTCTTATGCATGGTTTATGAGCTTACGTGTTGGCCTTAGTGCTCGGTTACCTTACTCAGTACGTAGCGTACTGATCACCCTTTTTATGGGTGCTGCTCATTCCCACGAGTAGTATGCCTTCTGAATTTGTGCAGGTGGGCGAGATATCAGTTGGGACTGAGTGTTGAGCGTGTTTGGCTCAAGTTCGAGAGTGTCGTGGCCGTATTTCAGCCTTTATGTAATTTTATTTCCTACTATTATATCTTTGTATTGGATTATTTATCCTCTTTGATTTCGCACTCTGATTTCTATTTTATTATGTTTATAAACGTTTATGCGTACTCTGATTTTAAGGTATGATCTTTCGAGTTCTTTTATGAACTGTTGATTTGAATTTAATGTAAATCTTTTCCTTAGCCTTAGCACTTGGTACTGGAACGGTCGGAGAGAACTGGTCTAGTACTAAGTGTGGCGGTAACATTTCCAGAATTCACGGGTTTTAAGTATTTCTAATTTAATTGCTTCCGCTTTTAAGAAAAAAAAAATTAGTGAATTTTGGGGTGTTACATGTCGGGTGTGAGAAGAGGTACGAGTCTCAAAATACGAGACGGTCCCTCTAGAGGGGAAAGAAGTAAAGTATCAACCGCATGCATGTCAAGGGTGTGATGTGATTCAATAAGACACGGATAAGACATTAATTACGTAAAGCGAAAGATGTTGAGCCGAGCCTATGATCCGGTCCACCGGCTATAATAGTGGATCAGAGGCGTTCTGCCCTGTGCGTTTATTTTTCGGTCCACCGGCTATAATAGTGGATCAGAGGCATTCTGCCCTGTGCGTTTATTTTCTGGTCCACCAGCTATAATAGTGGATCAGAGGTATTCTGCCATGTGCATTTATTTTCCGGTCCACCGGCTATAATAGTGGATCAGAGGCGTTTTGCCCTGTGCGTTATCTTCTGGTCCATCGGCTATAATAGTGGGGGATCTCGTGCTCAACAAACCAAATGAATAAGTTAATCCATGGGAAAGATACTAAGTACTTAAAGCGAAAAACCATGTGAGTCGGGGCCGTGATCCGGTTCACCGGCTATAATAGTGGATCAGAGGCGTTTTGCCCTGTGCGTTTATTTTTCGGTCCATCGGCTATAATAGTGGATCAGAGGCGTTCTGCCCTGTGCGTATATCTTCCGATCCACCGGCTATAATAGTGGGGCTCCTGCACTCACATGGACTATTGAAGAAAATGTGTGGAATGAACATATTATTAATGAGAATAAAGAATAAGTCTAATTGGACCATGGCCGGCTTTTATTACCTGTATTACTACATGCTGCTTGCCACATATTTAGTTTTAATAATATGGATCATTCCTACCTGAGGCATACGAGCCACTTTATATTTCGGTTATACCACGCTTATATGTTTTAATAGGATGTTACATATGTTTTAATGTGTTACTCTAAGTGTATGGTAAGATTCATGTTGTGGGTTATGTATATGCATGATATTGTTTCAACGTGTTGTACCCGGATTTAATATGCACTTGATGATATCTCTCCTATAAGATAGGGTAGCGGGACTTACTCAGTATTGGACCCGTACTGATACTACCTTGGTTGAATGGGTCCTATGATGATCCACCGATGGTGGGGAGCAGACCTCTTCTGCAGGTTGATACTGTGTTGGGGTGGAAGGCTTGACCTGAGTGAGTAGGCAATCCGGATATTGATCATTCGGGATTTGTTTTGTTCAACTGTATTCATCTTTGGAAGTTACAAGTGTTGTATTTAAATTTCCAAGGATTTTGTAATTGACTTTTAATTTCTCGTAACACTGTTATGCTTTTAAAATTCGGATTTAATTGTTTGACAGGTTTTAGCCTTAGCACTTAGTACTGGAACGGTAGGAGTGAACCGGTCTGGTACTAAATGTGGCGGTAATACCCCCGAGTTTACGGTTTTATCCCTTTCTTTCGCTAAACCTTTTGATTTTAAATGAAATTTTTCGGTAGTAAATTTGGGGGTGTTACAAAGATATAGGGCCTAGCTGGGGCACAAAGGCACACCAGCAATTACCAGAATAATCGTGGGCTAAACCATGTCTTTAGGGTAGCGACCCCTAAAGAGCCACCATTCCCGATCTCGAGGTCTTTCACTTTAAGTATTAGTGTCTTAATTAAAGTGATCACGAAAAGTACAATAATTAGATACTTATTCACTTTCAATCATTCTGATATCATTAGTCATGTCTTATTCAGACGATTATCCAGGATATCACAGAGAAATCATTAAGGCCATCATAATCTCATCTAATCCTGAATTAGGATTCATTCTTGTGATACTTACTAATTATCAAATATTCTTACCTTACTAATCAGCATCATTTGAGTCATATTATGAAATTCCACGATCACAACGACATGTTAGGTACAAATTACTCATTTACCCCTTATATAATTGCTAATTCATCCCTTCCTTACTTGACAAATTACTATATTACCCTTCAGGTTGTATAATTATCAAATTACCCCTTACTCGGTTTAGGTTACTAAGTTATCTCCTGAGCTTTTTAGATCACCATTCACCCCTCATAATTGCTACACTTATCATATTTTCCATTTGGTTGGTTAGATTACCGAATTTCCCTTCTCCTTTGTTATAATTACTAAATCGCCCTTAAGTTGGATAAATTACCAAATTACCCTTGTTCATTATCATGATTACCAACTTACCCCTTTAGTTGGTTAGATAATTATCAATTTACCCTTTAGTTGGTTAAATTACCAAATTACCCTTATCCATTATCATAATTACCAAATTATTCGTCTCAATTATTATAATTACCATTTTACCCTTTTCCATTCTTATAATTATTAATTTAATCCTCTCCATAGTTATAATTCCCAATTTACCCTTCTCCATTATTATAGATACCAATTTACCCTTCTCCATAATTATAATTACCAATTTACCCATCTCTATTATTATAATTACTCTATTGCCATTCTCCATTATTAAAATTACCATAATGCCCTTTTATTGGTTAATTTACCAAATTACCCTTCTCTATTATCATTATTATCCAATTGCCCTTTTATAATCATAATTTAATTACCAAATTATCCTTCGTTGTTATCATAATTACCAAGTTACCCTTTACTCCCAAGTTTGCCATAAATATCCTTTTATTTACAAAATTACCCTTCTACCCCTCATTTCCAAATTACCATAATATCTTTTTATTTACAAAATTACCACAATACCCTTTTACTTATAAAATTACCATAATACCCCTTTTACTTACAATTTACCATTTTGCCCCTTATTTCTAAAATTATTGTTTCACCTTTCTACTTATAAAAATTTACCATAATAATCTTTTACTCACAAATTACTATTTTACCCTTTTACATCCAAAATTGCCATTTTGATCTTTCTTACAACATTACCATTTTGCCATTATTTTCCAAAATTACCATTTCCCCCTTTACTTCCAAAATTACCATAATACCCCCTTCACTTATAAAATTACCATTTTTCCATTTACTTATAAAATTACCATCTTACCCTTTTGCCTCAAAAATTACCACTTTACCCCCTTTATTACACTACTTTTATTAAATAAACATTACCACATGGAATAATAATATTAATACTCTATTAACAATATCCAACTCTACCAACCATTATATTTTAATATAAAACTTATTAGCACCCACACATTTTAGGCCACATCCTAGCATAAGGAATTTTACGAAAATGCCCCTAGGGCTCACAATAATATTATTCATGCATAAATGGTCACAATAACATAAAATAACATGAATAAGTACTTAACACTTTTATTAATAATCAAACTCTTCCCTTAAGCAACATTTCCACACATGGCATATAAACTAGCATACTTTCCCTTTTTATCAATTAATACAATCAAATATATATATTATATTAAACCACAAATACCAAGCATAATAACATATTAAAAATTCTAATGTGCTAACATACGTTTATCCATGCGTTTAAGTGGGGTTTAATGATTACCTTAATTCCTGCAAAAATTGAATCTTACTGGTATCCCGGTTAAAGATTCAAGCTTTAAATAGCAAAATCAACACCTAAAAATAATATCAATAATTATTATATTAGAAATAAGAAAATCAAAGCATAAGACTTTATAAATTTTACTTAATGAAATAACTAACTTAAATATTATCATACCTTAAAATTATTATCAAAAATGGGCTAACAATTGTAGCAACTCATCCTGCTCATGCAACATGAGCTGCATGCCAAAATAAAAGAGGAAGGCTTGAAGGAGGTGAAGGAAAGATTAAATTGGTTATTTTTGGGTTAGTGGTTTGGGGCTAGGAAAGAAGATAGATGGGGGAGGTTTGGAGGCAAGGGAAGGGTGTAGGAGTGAAGAGGGGGTGTAGGTGGTGGCTGATGATGGGTTGTTGGTGGCCAAGAGCGGTGGCGAAGATGGCTGTCGGGCTAGGCGTGGGTGAGAAGGAAGGAAAGAGAGAGGAAAAATAGAGGGGTGCAGGGGTCGGTTTCGGGGAAAGAAGGTGTGGGGGTGGTAGAGGAGGTTGCAGGGAGTTGAATGGTGGTTTGGTGGCCGGACGACGGTGGAAGGAGGGGTTGCAGGTGGGCTGCCGAGAAGGGGGAAAATGGAGAGAAAAATAGGTGGGAAGGAATAAGGGCTGCAGGATGGATTGAGAGGGTGTATTGTGGTGGTGTAGGGCGGTAGTAGAAGGTGGTAGGAGGCACTGAAGGCGATAGGTGTGGCGGAGAAAGCGACAGAGGGGCGGTGGTGCACAAAATAGGGGAGAAAGATGGAGAGGAAGAAAATGAGAGAGAAGAGGAGATTGGGGGGGGATAAGGGCTCAAAAATATGGGGCAGAAAAAAGGCTGAAGGGGAGAAGAAAAAGATGAGGGAGGGTAGAGGGATAGGTGGCTGATCTGGTGGCAGCGTTTAGGGTGGCAGTGGGTCGTAGGGTGGTAGGGAGAGGGTGATGAAGAGGAGGAAAGGGGAGCCATGCGGGATGGGGTGCATGGCTTCCCGGTTCCAAAATGGTGAAAAAAAAAGATAGGAGAGAGAGAGAGAGAGTTGTAGGTGGCGGCAGTGGTTGAAGGAGGTGGCAGCGGAAGGCGTTCGGGGTGGCAGACCTGGTGATGAAGATTGATCGAGGGGCTTCGAATGGGGTGTAGAGGAAGAAGAAAGAAAGAGAAGGGGGAGGTGCAGTACGCAGGCGCATAAGGGGAAAAAAAGAAGTTGGGTCGGCCTAAGCGTTGGGGAGAAAAGGAAAGAAAGAAAAGAGGGGGGGAGCTGGGCTGACGCACGCGGGGATGGAGAGGAAGGAGAGGGAGTGAGCCGGAGGCCTAGGCGCAGGGGAGGATTGGCTAGCCTGGCAGGCAACCCGAAGGAGAAAAAAAAGAAAAAAGAAAAGAAAGAAGAAAAAGGAGAAAAGGGAGAAGGAAAAGGGAAAAAAAAGGAAAGAGGGAAAATAAATTAATTTAATTTATAAAATAATAAAATATAATATTTTGATAAATTATTTAATTTAATAATTTAATTCAATATAATTTAATATATTGGTTCAAAAAGGATAATTTTAGTAAAATATTGGTTTGAAAAATTATTTAAATAAAAATGATATGATAAAATAACAAAATATTTATTTTTAATTTATTAAATACTCCTATCCAAATTTATATACTCAAAATCCATAAAATAATTAAACTAAATAATTTTTAAGCTAATTTATTTCAAATAAAAGTTATTTATTAAATTATATATTTTCTAAAATTTTGGGGGATTGCAGGCACATATAAACTCTCTATGAGATACTATTGAGATGGTTTCATATTCAATTAAGAAAAAAATGCTTTCGATTCTTCTCTCTTGTGTGTGAGACTTGAAAACTTTCAGTTAGCTTGTCATTCTTCTTGTTTGAGCAATGAAGTTTTTGACCTTCTCTAGAAATTATTTCCTTAGTTGCATCAAAGATCACTTTTTGCCATATCCCCATTCATTTTTTTTCATTGTATTCTCTAAAACTCCACTCTCCAAGTTCATCACATGGTATCAAAGCCACATTGCTTGATATATAACATCCCCATTTTTAAAACTTTAAAATTTTATTTAAAAAGTTAGTTCTTGAAGCTAAAATAATAATTATGTAGGGTGTTACTGACACGCATGACACAAGTTTAGTTTCCTCTACTATTTTCATATCAAGTGTTAAGGCTAAAAATCGTTATTCTACTTAAATTAATAATACAATTAAAAGAAACATGATAGACAGAACAAACATATTGATAATATTTTAAAAATAAACAACATTAGTGGTTGAAAAATCATATGAGAGAAAGTAAATAATGACATAAGCGTTTAAGAACTACTGGAATCAAGATAATAATAAAAAACACCGAATAGTACTAAGCTCTCATCCCAAACTATAAACTTTTGATAAAAATCGTAAGCTAACCTACAAGGATCACTGTCCATTGAATAGGTAGGAACCTATGAAAAGGAATCCTTTACTATAATAATACCGAGTAATCCATTACACGAAACAAATATAAAAAACCCACATGGAATACATAAAGGATATTACAACAATACATGGTATAAAACATCAAGATATACATGCAATGATTGAAATATAATAATTATATCAGATAATTTAATACCACCAATGTCACATATTACTCATGCTCATTAATCTAAACTATATTAGTACTTACCAACCAAATATCCAAGGCATTCTCTTTGAAGTAATGATTAAAAAAAACATCAACCCGAAACTATAGCAACAACAATGTGTCGCATATCTCATTATCATATGAAATAATGAGCCCAAGGTACTCTGGTTATACCTGAAATACCCCGAAAATTTATAATTTTAAATAGTATATTCAAATGAGGTTTTATTATAAAATTTAATTATGTATATTATTTTATTTAAAATAAAAGGAAATTAATTAGGGAAAATCAAGAATAAATTTATAAGTATTTTAATTAGGAGGAATTTGGATATTTTAGGTAGTTAAAGATTTTAATTTGGGAATTTATTTAAATAAATTATTTTATTTAAAATAAGAAGGAGGAAATAGTTCCAAATTAATATTAATTTTTATAAATAATTTAATGGAAGATAATTAGGGTGTTTTGCTAATTAAAATGGAATTTATGGAAAACCTTTTAAAAATCCTAATTTATCCAAAAAAGGGATTTAAATATTATTTTATTTAAATATTATTATTTTTAAATATCCTAAATATTTAGATTAATTTAATTGACCCTAACCTAATTATTTTTCTCTTTTCCTTTTCCCTTTTTCTTTTTCTTTCTTCCTTTTCCTTTCTTTTTCTTCTTTTTCTTTTTCCTCTTCTTTTTCCCCGAACTGGGCCAGTTGCGGCCCGGTCTTCTTCTTTTTCTTCCTTCCTCGGCCCAGCCCGCGCCCGCGCGGCCGTCGCCCTTCAGCCTCATTTCTCAGCGCCGCGTTTTGGCTCCGTTTCCGCCGAAGCTCGTCGTTCCATTTAAACAACCCCGACTCGCACGCGAACCGCCCGGTTCTTCCCTTTTCTTTTCCTTCCTCGGCCGACCGGCCCACCATCTTTCTTCTTCCTTCTTCCTCCGTCCTTCCCCGTCGCTGCGATGAAACCTTCGACCCCATCAATGGCGTCTCCGGCTGCAGCGGCTTTAATCAGCCGTTACTTGTCTCTTTGAATTCCCCTTGACCCGAGGAATCAATTGGAGTACTTTTCGTGTGTTAAATCTCGCCCGTTTCTTCTCCCCAGCCTCGCGAAACCCCGAAGCAAACCAAACGTCGGCCGCCCAATTACTGCCACCGGCCACCCAAATTCCCGAACCTAATACCTCCCTACCGACCTCCAAAACCCAATTATCCCATCTACCATCTATAAATAGTTAGATTATGGGAGCTTTGGTTTTTTTTCCTCACCCGAAACCCTGAGTGAGGGCTGTCTTCATCGAGATTTTAGACGCAGATTCCGCCGCCTTTGGCCAACGTCGGCGCCACCGAAACATTCCATTTTCTTCCCTGAAATTTTATCTAACTAACTAAAACATTTTCAAACCTCGTTTCTTCTTGCACGGGCCTCCATAGCCGTGCCAAATTGGCTGCTTGTCTCGCCTGAAATTTTTTCCCCGAAACCTTTAAGCCGCCGTCCGCCGCCGTTTCCGCCACCTCCACTGCCATCTGAACCACCAAAAAACTCCCTATAATCCTCCTCTACTAAACCATAAACTTATCCTAATTTTTCCCTTGCTATTTCTCTCTTGTGCTTCATCTTTTCCCTCTTAGACCCATTTTCCGGCCACCGCCGTGCACCACCGCCGGTGCCGCCACTTCCTGCCAACTCAAGGTGAAACCCTAGACCATCTTAACCCTTATTTCCTATTTATTGTAAATTATCCTGTTTTTATTTTAGTTATTTGTATTTAGTTGATTATAATAATTATTTCTTTGCTAACAATAATATTATTATTTAATATAATAGTTATACTAAATTTTACTTGCAGGGTAGGAAGTAGTAATAAAATAAGATTATTGTTAGTTTTGAATCTTAAGTTATTAATTGAATTATTATATGATTATTATCGTTCTTATTATTATTATTATTATTAATATTATAATTATTAGAATAATTATTATTATTATTATGTTATTATTTATTCCGGAAAGTATGAGGCCCTATTGTTATATTAATATTCGCACTTTGGTATTTCAGAATTTTTAAGTCTACTTTTATTAACCATTAGTAATATTATCTTTATTTATAACATTTAGTCATTATCATTATTATTATTAGTATTATTTTATCTTTATAATATTATTTTGGTGAAGGGTAGAAAACCTTATATCACCCTTTGTATTTTGAATTGCATTAGTTTTATTTTCTACTAGTATGTTGTAGAGTAAATTCTAATATAATATTTTTAAAAAAAATAATAATAATAAGGTCTTGGGATAATTTAGAAATAATAGCATTCTTAGGAAAAGCCTAATCCTAGTATTTTTCCCAAAGTAGGCGAGCCTTTTCAAAACTCTCAAGAGGTATAGGAGCTTGCTCCAAGACCGGTGACATTTCAGGTAAGGGGTGCTAAGGCCATACTTGAATTATGTGATTTTACGCTATGCATGTCATATGGTGTTAATTATAGTGTCTCTTGTGTGAATATTGTATAGTTGTTATTTATACAGCATGAGTATGAAATTGAAGTATGTTGGTGTGGATAAAGGATGACATGAGAATCATGTGTACATTTATGTTATTATTGTTGTATAATGTGGCCTCAAGATATGCATGATGGAGTTATAAAATATTGATAGGGAGTTGCATGGATTAGGGTTTCGCATGAGGTTGTGTGGTGATTAGGGTTTTGCATGAGGATTAGGGTTTTGCCTAAAAGTGGGGATTGCATGGAAAATGGGTTGCATGGGAGCTAGGATTTGCATGGAAATATGTTGTACGTGGAGTTAGGGTTTTGCATGGGAGTTAGGATTTGCATGGAAATATGTTGTACGTGGAGTTAGGGTTTTGCATAGGAGTTAGGGCTTGCATGGAAACATGTTTTACGTGGAATTAGGGTTTGCATGGGAGATAAGGTTTGCATGGAACTATGTTTTACGTGGAGTTAGGGTTCGCATGTGAGTATGGTTTGTGTGGGGATTAGGGTTTGATTGGAAGAGTATTTTACGTGGAGCTAGGGTTGTATAGTGTTGATCATGCATATCTAGGGTATTATCTAGGATGAAGTTGTTGAATAAGATACTTAAGATACTAATCATTTAAAGTGAAAGATCATTGAGACGGGACCAACCGATCCACCGGTTCGGAATAGTGGTTAGGGTGTTACCCTATGTGTGACCGATCCACCGGCTATAATAGTGGTTAGGACATGATGTCCTATGCGAAACCGATCCACCGGTTATAATAGTGGGGGTTCCCGAGCTCAATAAAAATAAACCATAGTTTGCAAGGTACCTAAAAGATACTAATTACTTACAGTGGAACACCATGCGAACCGGGGCCAACCGATCCACCGGTCAGGAATAGTGGTTAGGACGCGTAGTCCTATGTGTGTCCGATCCACCGGCTATAATAGTGGTTAGGGTATGATACCCTATGTGCCTCCGATCCACCGGCAATAATAGTGGGGGCTCCCGTATTCGCATGGATTTGATAAAAGGCATGATGTGTATCGATTTCCGATAAAAGATCAATTAAGTAATTAATCTGGATTTTATTTGGGACTTTAAGTATCTACCCGATTGTTCGTACGATATTATGTTACCGTGATTATGCCTCTGTTATGTTCTATATATGAATCTCTATGCTTATGTGTTGGCTTCAGTGCTTGGTTACCTTACTCAGTACGTAGCGTACTGATCACCCGTTTCATGGGTGCTGCTCATTCCAACGAGTAGAAGGCCCATCTGATTTACTGCAGGTAGGAGAAGTCTTTTATGATGATATCGATGTATATGGGACATTAGGATGAGTCGAGTGATGATGGGGCAGGACCTGTTTCCATAGTGACGTGGCCGGCTCTCCTTGAGATTTTTACTTCCATTTCCTTTAATTTTTAAGAGAATAATCAGGAAACAGTTTTATTATTGCAGTTATCTCCTTTCTCGATGAACTAATTCTCGTACTTTGGATTGTGTAAGGAACAGTACGTAATTGATTTTCGTAATCATAAATTTGGATTATTTATTAATGTTTCAAGTCATTTTTCTTAGCCTTAGCACTTAATGCTGGAACGGTAGGAGTGAACCGGTCTAGTATTGAGTGTGGCGGTAACATTTCCAGAATTCACAGGTTTTCAGTGTTTTTAATTTAATTGCTTCCGTTTAAAAAAAATATATAGTGAATTTTGGGGTGTTACAATACCTGCACCCCAAACATTATAGTATTCTATCGACTATTAGCCCAAGGACACTAAGGTACCTTAGTCGTACTAGAACATGAAGGTAACATGGTACTTTAACGATAAAGACACCTAGTCCATAAGTATGCATATGAAATGCCCCAGAAATATTTATTTTAAGAAGTGTAATTAAATAAGGCTTATTAGGGAATTAATTTAATTAATTATTTTTATTGGAATATAAATAAATTATTTAGGGCAAATTAAGAGGAAACTTATAAATATTTTTATAAGGGAAAATTGGGTATTTTTGCTAATTAAAAAAGAATTTAGAAAAAATCTTTTAAAAATTCTAAATTAGCCTAAAAAGGAAATTTAATATTATTTTATTTAAATATTTTTATTTTAAATACCCAAAATATTCTAATTAATTTAATTGACCCCAACTTACTTATTTTCTTTTCCCCTTTTTTCCTCTTTCTTTTCTTTCCTTCTTCCTTTTTCTCTTCTTTTTCTCCTAGTTGGGCCTGTCCGTGGCCCAATCTCTTCTTTTTCTTTCTTCTCTTCTATGGCCCATCCTCCCATTTATTTATTTTTCTTCCTTCAGCAGCCAAAGCACTGCAGATTGCTTCTTTTTCCCCTAGAACTCTGTGTTCCATTTATAATCTTATAACTGCCGCCGACCGGCCCATTTTCCCATTCTTTTTCTTTTCTTTCTTTTTCCCTAGCCGGCTGGTTCACCTTCTTCTTCCTCCTTCCTCCTCCATCGTTGACCTGCAGCTCCGTCACCTCTGAAAATGGCGCCGCCGACTATGCTTGACTTGACCAGCCGTTTCTCCCCTCTTTCTCTTCCCTTTGAATCGCAGTTCAACCTGACCCAAACCACTTTCCTTTTATTTCGCGCAAAACCTTTCTTTTCCTGTGCAAAAAGTCCACCACGACTTGAATTTGCACCGACCAATTAACACTGCCGGTTACCCCAAACCCTACCTACATTACCTTCTTTCCAACCCTTAGAACCCTACTTTCCCCTCCAAACTCTATAAATACCCCTTTATTGAGTGATCTTGAAACTTTTTCTCTAAAACCCTAAGAACCTACCTTATGCACCACCAAAACTTCAAACGCCCTTTCCTCCGCCATCATCCAACTACGCCGCCAGCTCTACCTAAGTCTTCCCCGTACCGCCCTCTAACTAACTGAACCACCCTTTCTCCTCGATTATTCTTACATGAGCCACCACAGCCGTGCAAAGTTCGTTACTCAACCAGCCAAACTTTTACACCTGCCACCCTTCGCACCACCGTCCACCACCACATCCATTGCTATAACTGTTTTTGCACCTCTCAAAAATAGCTACCAACCCTCCTCTACCTTCCCCTATCTTTCTTTTCTCCTTTCTCCTTCTCCTCCTCTCTTTTTCTCTTTCTCTTCATTTCGGTTGCCACCTTTGCCGCCGTGCGCCGTCGTGCGCCGCCGCCACTTGCTGCACCACCACCCTCACTTTACTCCTCTCAGTCTAGGCTACCACCACCCTCATTCTCTACCTCTTCTTCTCAAACCTCAACTTTTTTCATTTCTTTCCTCTTTTTCAGCCACTACTGCAGCCGCCGTGCACCAGCGCCTGTGCTACCTATCTCCACCGACCCAAGATAAAACCCTAGACCCTCTTAGTCCTTCTCCCCTATTTATTTAAGCTTATTCTATTTTATTTCAAAGTTTAACCTTTATTCGATTATTATTATTATTATTATTATTATTATTATTTGGTTCAATATTAATGTTATTATTTCTTAGTAGAGTCGAGAGTTTATATGAATTATTTAGGTTATGATTTTTGAATTATTAATATTATTAGTATTATTATAAGTTATTATTATTAGTATTAGTATTAGTATTAGTATTATTATTCTTACTATTACTATTATTTACTTAGAGGCCCGAAGCCCTATTTTTATTTAAATAGTACGATTACTATTATTATTATTATTATTATTATTATAAGTAATATGTGTTATTATTATTATTATTATTATTATTATTATTATTATTATTATTATTATTACTAACGGTACTTTTACTATTTTAGGGTAGAGTTGAAAACCCTACCTTATTTTACTTTCGGTTTAAGTCATTTTATTATTATTATTATTTTATAATTTGATTATTATTTCATTACTATTATTAGTACTATTTTTTTATTAATAATGTCTTAATGATATTATTGGTATTATTTTGGGTGGAGAGTAGAAGCCCTTATACCACCATCCGTTTTGAATCATATTAATATTATTATTAGCATTTTTGGTATTATTTCATGTAGTTATTATTAGTATAGTATTATTTTATTTAAAAACCTAGTCTTAGGATAAATTAGTAAATAATAGTATTTTTAGTAGGAGGAAATCTAATTCTAGTTTTTCCCTCATGATAGGCGAGACCAGTGAAAGCCCTAAAGAGGCATAAGAGCGTGCTCCAAGATCGGTGACGTTTTAGGTAAGGATATAACTAAGGCCGTTTGTGTGTAATGTATTTTACATGCCTTACTTGTCATGTGATATGAAATATGATGTATTTTATGTGTATTTTTATAACTATTATATATGTAATATGATGTAGAGTTGAGGTATGTTTCTGCAATATTTTATGGCATGTGTAAAGTATGTAAAGTTGTGTTTTTATTGTGATATGGTGTAATACCCCGTATTAATTAATCCTTATTTTAGACATGCAAGACTTAAAACGTGATTAGTAGGCAAAGTGAACCATAAGATTATTATTATTGTTATTATTGTTATTATTATTATTATTATTATTATTATTATTATTATTATTATTATTATTATTATTTTTATTTTTATCGATCGCCTTGTTTTCTCGAGTGGTTCCATAAATAATAAGTTATAAATAACCCGGGCTAAGTGCAAGAAAGGGGTAGGGGAAGTTAAAAAAATTGATGTCGTTAATAACACAGATCATAAGAGGTGAGTAATTAAAATAGAAGGGGATTGTAAGAATAATAACAATGCTAACAATAATGGTAAATAAAATATAATGGAGGAAGTGATAAGATAATGATGATGATAATAATAATATTGGTTATTATAAAATTAGTATCATGGCTTCCTTTTTGGAGGGGATTAAGTCTTGTTTAGGTGGTAATTCTTTTTCCTAATAACCTTCTTGTTAGCTACTCCCTTAGGAGTTTTTCTTCCTAATCTCTTCCTAATCAATCCCCACCTTTTCCCCCTTCTTCCCACCTAAAGCTCAGCCTAACCACTCCCCAGCAGGTCGCACGACCTGCAGCCCCCAAACCATGCACCCGTCACCTTCCTCCCTTCCCATGCATAAGTCTTTTCCACCCAGCCCTATCCCCCTCCTCTGCAGCCTTTCCTCTTCCCCAAACGCAGCCCCCTCCTCCCTACAACCTCACCCTCTCTCACGCCACCCAAGCCTGCAAATTTTGGCAGCCATCACTCAACCATCATCCCTCACATCACCCACCACCTACAGCCCTACCTTCGACACTCAACCTCCCACCTCCTAAACTTGCAGCCTCATCCTTCCCTTCTCAACCTGGAGCCCTACCCTATCCTTCCTCCATCTACCCACCTATTTTTCCTCCTTTCCCATGCCCTCCTTCCCTACAAAAATCCTAGCAAATCAGGCCACCCATAGCCATCACGTCACTAGCCTTATGCAGCCCCAAAACCCCACGCCACCCCAGCCTTCTTGCGAGATACAGCTGGTATCTCCCTCCCCTTCTCAACCTGCACCCCTAACCCATTATTCCAGCCACCTATCCCTTCTTTTTCCCCTTTTCCCCATGCATGCAACCAGCCCCTTTCCCTCCTCAATGTTCAAAACTCTTCCCCCTAAAAACCAACCTGCAGCACTTTCCCCACTCACCCTTGTAGCAGCCCCTTTTCCCCCCATTTTCTCCCCCTTTTATTTGTGTCCCAACCTGCAGATATCACCCCTTCCCCCCTTTAATCCCTCTAAGTTGCTCCTTGCAGCCCCCTCTTCCCTTCCCTAAATTCCAGCAAGAAAACAAAGGTAGGTGCAGCCCCAAAACTCCCCTCTCCCCTCCACCGAATTTGGTTTCAAAATTCTTCCAGCTTTTACCTTGTGTTCTACCTTCTCCAATCAGCCATTTTCCTTCCCCAAGTAAGCACTCTATCCTCGGTAGGTTTGGTGCTTAAATTCATGCACCGGCTTCCTCATTTATTCTTCCTAATATTTTTCAAGTATTAGCCTATGTAGGTTGTATTTTGATTATTTATTTTTTTTGCATAAATACTAATGCTTGTACTTTGGGTGGTAAATGCACTTCTAGGTAACCTCTACCTCGCTTAGAGTATTTGTGGAGGAAGATCAAGGTAAACCCAACTAACCCGAAGACGGTAGAATTTTTATGTGAAAATGATAAGCTAGTTGCTAGGATTAAATCACAATAGAATGTATATATCAAATTATCATATGTTTGTGGGAAATGGGAGCATGTTGTAGTCCTTTTCTACATGAATATCATTTTATGTAAATTAACATGTGTTATTATGCAATCTTTCACATGCCTAAATAATATACTAAAATTTAAAGAGTGTACGCTTATGACTACGAATATGGATTTATGCTAAGAAAATGAAATGAGTATGGATAGGGTACTAAGATAAGTTACCAAGCTAAAATTTTGTATACTTAGGTAGTAATCTAAAAATTAAAAGTGTGTGCTCATATATGGACTTATGCTAAAAGAGAAATGTGCATGTTTAGGATTTGAGCCCAACCGATAATGTCATGTTTTGAGTAAGACCCGTGAATAGATTAAATGTGTCCCTTGGATAATTTAGATAATTTTTGAATGTATAGCATGTTAACTTAGAGTATAAATGTTCTTAAATGGTGATTATTATGTGTGGTGTGTTCTAGGGATAGAAATGTAAATTTTATATACCATGATCGTATTTGAAAGTTATTCGTGGAAATTGCATGAATTTATGGGAAATTAGAAATGCATGCTAGGAGTGTATATGTGTATCATGCATAGTGAATGTTTAAGGGTATTTTGGTCATTAAGGCAAAAAGGTGTTTCAAAGTGGATAAATGGATTAATTAAATTAAGTGTTGGCCTTAAAATAAATGTTGGGAATACTTGGATAATTGGTTTGAACTTTGAATCGAAAAAATTAATCGGGCTATGGCATAATGCCTAACCCTAGGCCGTGTTGGCTTGGAATGGTTGCGACCTTGTGGTCTTTGGATGTGATGTTGTTTGTTGATGGTTGACTAAGTTGAATGTTGTGAATCTTGACATTCTAAAAGGAAATAATAACCCGAAATTTCATAAGACAATAATTACTTAAAGAGAAAGGCTCAAGTTGGAAAGGAATCTCGTGCCTCGGACTTGGCCGCCGCCCGTCGAGTGCATAGTTTTGGGCCTTCGGGTCAAGGGGCTCACTTCTGCTCTATAGGTATTCCATACACCCTATAGGGAGTACGCATACTTAAGGTCTTGAGTTTTGAGGTTTAGTATGGGCGACTTTTATGTCGTGTGGCTTCCTTGGCAAGCTTTGCCCTGGAATCGAGTGATTTATTTTGGTACCACCCTCCTTGACGATCTTTGTCATGGATATGGGATTGTATTCCACTTGAGAATTGCTATGAATTTTATAACCGGATTAGACACCCACCATAATACTTCTATAATAATCGGAATAGGAATGACTTGACCTTGGTGAGATTGCTTGGAATATCACTAACTCTTCTTCTTAGACCATAATGTATGGTCGTTGGTTAGTTAAATTGATTATGAAATTATAAGCATGCCTTAAATGCTTTTGATGGAGATTTTGATCTAGCTCATACTGTTAAATGTGATGTGGTTGTGTGTTTCAAAATCGTGGCCTTGCATGTGAACATATATTGTAACACCCCCAAATTCACTACTGAAAAATTTCGTTTAAATCAAAGGCTTAGCGGAAGCGAAGGATAAAATTATAAACTCGGGGACGTTACCGCCACACTTAGTACTAGATCGGTTCACTCCTACCGTTCCAGTACTAAGTGCTAAGGCTAAACCCGATCAACATTAACTACGAAGTATAATAAAACGCAAGACGACATTTAACATAAATCATTAATAAGATATAAGTCAAACAGAAGTTAGAATACGATTTAGGATTACAACCCCAGAATACGTTTTTCAAAACGGGAAACGTAATACAAAATACAGCCAAACAAAACAAATCCCGAAGGATCAATATCCGGATTGCCTACTCTCTCAAGTCAAGCCTTCTACCCCAAAATAGTATCCGATTGTAACCTGCACAAGAGGTCTGCTCCCCACCATCAGTGGATCATCATAGGACCTATTCAACCAAGGTAGTATCAGTACGGGTCTGATACTGAGTAAGGTAGCAGGTGCGCTAAGGCCGGCACACAACACAGTATACATGGCATAATCACGTGAGCAACATGTAGTAAAAAGATGATAAAGGCTAGCTATAGTCCGAATAAACTTATTCTTTAGATCTTCGGTAAATATAGAGTTGATTCACAGCATAGTCTTTATCAATTCCTGTGAGTGCGGGAACCCCACTATTATAGCCGGTGGACCGGAAATCATGCAGGGCAAAACGCGCCTGGCCACTATTATAGCCGGTGGACCGGTCATGCAGGGCAAAGCGCTCCTGGCCACTATTATTCGCCGGTGGACCGATCATGCAGGGCAGAACGCTCCTGGCCACTATTATTCGCCGGTGGACCAGTCTGGCCCCGACTCACATGATGTTTCACTATAATTACTTTGTGTCTTTCCCATGTCTTATCGTTATTACGTTCGGTTTGTTGAGCACGGAATCCCCCACTATTATAGCCGGTGGACCGGAAATCATGCAGGGCAAAACGCGCCTGGCCACTATTATAGCCGGTGGACCGGTCATGTAGGGCACCTCGACCCTAACCACTATTATTCGCCGGTGGACCGGTCTGGGTTCAACTCAACATCTTCCTCTTTAAGTAATTAGTGTCTTAACATATATTATTTGAATGTATTTTACCCTTGACATGCACGACTAACTATATCCACACTTATCCTCCCAGGAGGGCCCGTTCCATATCTTGGGACTCTTGCGCCCCTTATTACACCTCGATATCCATTCCCTTTTACGCTTACTCAAAATGAAAACCAATTCCTAAGGGTGTGGGTTAAGGCCCAACACCTCGTGACATCCACTCCACATGCTATCTCCCTCTAGGGTTTTCCCTTGGAAACCCTAATTGGACCTAGGTGGCCCAATTTTCTCTCACTTACACTACCATTATTCCATTTATCATCCCACACCTCATCTCATTTAGATCCAATCCCAAATCATATCGCTTTACCTCTCGATTCCACATATGACCGAAAAACCCTGGTTGTCCACTTCAACCCTAGCACCTTTCTTCTCCCACAAGTAACCCCTCTCTTTTTCACCCAATATCTCTTCTCTCCCATGACACCCATAATCACCCCTTATACAACAATTTCCACTCTTAACCCATACTCCACTCTCCCTTAATCATTTTTACTTCCACATTTCCCAGATTACTACTTTCTCCCAAAACCCTAATCGGGTCCCTTATACACCCTTACACCAACCTACGTATTATTGTTCATCCCAAGTCTCCAAACGCTCCACAATTATCCCTTTAGCTTATTTACACCTTAATACAACTTTTCTCACGTAACGATCATCCCCATGCAAGTTTTATCCAACCCATGCAAAATCTCGAAGTTCCCATGCAAACCCTAGAATCCCCATGCATAGTTCTCATCTCTTATTCCTTTTGGTCAACCTCATACCCCCTTTAGTAACTTACTTCCCATTTATTTCTTTTTGTCCTTTCATCTCCAAGTCATAATGATAATCACCCTAACATGCATGTCCTAGAGGTTTACATCATGTCACAGCACATCATAATCACCACATAGGGATATCACATTCATATCATGAGAAAACACATACCACGTACCTTAACTCCAAGCTGCGCTACGCATAAAACACGTTAAGGATAATCATGTGATACACAACAGGACATGATATATATATAAGGCACCCAAGGCATACAAGTCCCATAACACGTAGGAACCTTAGCCACATCCTTACCTAATACGGCACCGGTCTTGGAGCACGTTCCTACGCCTCCTCTGGGTTTTGACTTGATTCGCCTATAAGAGGGGAAGACTATGGATTAACTTCCCTCTGACCAAATTGACTAGCCTTCCTACCTTACCCTTATCACAACTTACCATTAGGGCTAAAATAATAATATTACTAATAATGACAAGGAACTAAAATAATAATAATAATAATAATAATAATAATAATAATAATAACCATAATAATAGTGCTAATAGTAATACTAGTGATAATAACAATAATGATGTTAAAATAATAATACTAAAGTTATAGGTCATTAATAATAGTAATAATAACAGTTATAAATATTTCAAGGTTAGGTTAAATAATAAGATTAATAATAATAATTATAACGTTAAGAATAACACTAATAATATTACTAAAAATAACTAGCATTTGTATAACAAGGGTTTAGGGGTTGGGGAGTTTGCATGGGGATAAACTTTACATATGAATAGTTAATTTGAAGTGTGAGGAAGGTGAAGAAAGGGTTGTTTGGGCGTTTGAATGTGTTGCATGAAAAATAGTATGTGAGATAATATAAGGGTATATAGTAGACCGATCCACCGGCATAATAGTGGCCAGGTACTACAGTATCCTAGAGACCGATCCACCGGCGTATAGTAGTGGTAGGGTATGTTACATTAAGTGACCGATCCACTGGCTAAAATAGTGGGGGATCCCAAACTTAATAAACCAAACCCTACAGTTTGCTAAGATATGGGAAATACACTAATTACTTACAGTGGAACATCATGCGAAAAAGGGGCTAGACCGATCCACTGGTATATAATAGTGGTAGGGCATGTACCCTAAGTAATCGATCCACCGGCTATGATAGTGGCCAGGAGCCAAAGTGCCTTGGAGACCGATCCACCGGCTAAAATAGCCGGGTTCCCGTACTTGTATGTACTTGATAAAGAGCATGGTGTGAAAAGAATTCCGATAAGAGATTTATTAAGTAATTAATCTGGATTATAATTGGACCTTTGTATTTTTGCCTGCATGCTTATTCCTATAAGCAGGAGGCCCATCTGATGTATTGCAGGTTGGAGATGCCTTCTTTGATGATATTGATGTTTATGGGGCATCAGGCATGGGCGAGAGTTGATTATGGGTTGGATTAACCTTAAGAGTGGCGTGGCCGGTTTTCCTTTCATATGCTATTATTATCCTTATTACCTTTTTACTATGTTATGAATTCCAGAAACAATTTTAACGTCATAAACATCTTTCTACTTTAAGAAACTATCTCTCTTATTTTGGTTATGTAATAATTTATGCGTACTCTAATTATTGTTTTTGTGAACCTTGATTTATGTATTGTTATGGTTTGATGGAAATATTTTCTTAGCCTTAGCACTTAGTATTAGAATGGTAGGAGTGAATCGGTCTAGTACTAAGTGTGGTAGTAGCATCCCCATAATTTACGGTTTTTATATCTAGAAAATTGTGTTTGAAAAAAATATAGTAAATTTTGGGGTGTTACAACATACCCTATATAAGCTCGTAGAACTATATGGAGTGAGATATAAAGCTTGGAAGGAGTACTAAGGCACACCAGTAGAAATCCACAATCAACCGTGGGTTAAGCCATATCTTTATGGTAATGACCTCTAAAGAACCACTATTTCTGATCTTAAGGTCTTTCAGTTTAAATATAAATATTTTATTAAGGTGACCATGAAATTGCATATTAATCACATAAATATAATTTTTCATACTTAATCATTTTTACTTATTTTTCATTTATTTAATATAACCATAGACAAGATCAATACCAAGGTTAACATAAAAATATTGTACTAAGGTTATCCTAGGCTTAATTATTTACATCTAGGCACATTAGACTAAAAATGACCAAACTTCTCCTGGGGCCATAATTACTACATCATCGTCCATTTTAAATATAAATTCCACTTTATTTATTAATTTTTCATGAAAAGTCTAAAACACAATAATTAAATTAATTATCATGCAAATAAATTTTTAGACATACTGAATGACCATTTTGCCTTAATACATAATTCTTCACATAAAGTCATAGCAATCATTTTTATTTCATCCAAAATTACATATTCCCATGCTTGACAATAACTAATATATATTAGACATGCTTGTCGGGATAAATATTATAATACACTTAAATTAATCAAATTTCCCCTAGGACACACACCAATAATAATTATACTATACATTTATATAAGCATGCTTAAACTATCATTTTACAAGTATATATCATACATACTCTTTGACCGACATTAAAATCATTTTAGTCATACTTTCGTACCTGCAATCTTTTACATAAGATAACATACTCTATTTTCTTTCGATTTTCATGCTAACAATAATATCTAAAAAATTACAATGTAACAAATCATGCTTAACATAATTTAAACACAAAAATCCTAATGTGCTATCATGAAATATATATTATTTTAGTGAAGTATAATGATTACTTGATTTCTAACAAAAAGATAATTTATCAGTAATCTGCTAAAATTATTAGGCTCTACTAATCAAAATTTATACCTAAAAATTGGTTGTGAGCTTTGGGGAAAAATGAACGGTGGCCGATAGAGGTGAAGGCTAGTAGTGTGATTGTAGCCGGCAAGCATTTTAAATCATCTTGTTGACAATTGTAATATTGGTAAATAAGGATATCATTTTATACCAGGGATTGAGAGGACTCACCTATTTTTAACTAGCTAAAAATAATAAAAATAAAAACCCTAAATCACACAAAATAAATAAATACAAAAAACACGAACGAGGGTTTTAAAAAATAGAAAAGAATAAAATAATAAAATTAATAAATAAAATCAAATAATAATAATAATGGATAACCACAATTATGATAAATATGCTAGGGAATTCAAAATTCACCATTAGATTAGGTTAAAATATAATATTAATTTCTAAGTCAAATTTTAATCATGAGAAAGAGATTGACCATGTTATACACCAAAAACGGGTTCATACACCTTATATTACTTCCCTAAAATAATTAATACGACCAAGTGACAATATTAACCTTATTAAATACTAACAGTATAGTAGCAATAAGTAGCTCCTATATTTAAATAGATTTAATACATTAAGAATAATTAGAAGGCTGTCAATCTAATTACCCGAACTAGTATACTAAGTATGTTTAGCTATATTTTCCTTCTTTAACCCACACGTATCTAAATATTTTACTACTTTGGTTAGAAACACAAAACTATTAGGTCGATTGTTATCTAACCTAACTGCAGTTTATACATATAAATTTTAGCATATTTATATGGTCACCTAGTAGGTAAATAATCTTACATACTGTCATTATGAGGAAACCAGAACAATGCATGCACTAAATAATTTATACTTGATAAAATTATATATATATATATATATATATATATATATATATATATATATATATATATATATATAAATGATAGCAATTAAAATAGAGTTAAAGAATAATCTTACGAAATAAAGAAAAATAAAATATATCTCAAACTCTAATCTAGGGTTGTAGTCTATTTCATAGCAATAAATAATCATCCTACCATAATTATCGAATTAATTATATAGAAATATATATATATATATATATATATATATATATATATATATATATATATATATATATATAAATTAAACATAGAGAAAAAAATAATTAGAATTAATTATTGATGAAAGATCAAAAATTTATTTAGATGAAAAATTAATTTTATATGAAATAAATCTTTTCCGATATACTTTTTTCTTTCTTTTTCTCTATTCTCTCCTACGCTGGCATAAGATTCCATGTTGTTTCCTTTTCTTTCTCATTTTTTTTCGGCTGACAGCGCACAGCCTCCCTCTCTTCTTATCAGCCATTGCTTGATTTTCGTGTTGAAGTCTTCTCTACCCTATGTTACCGGTCACTGTCTGTCTTTCTATTCTTCCTTGGCTCTCTTGACCTTTCTCTTTACGACACTTCGAATGCTCTTCTTCCTTGCTGTTATTTCTGTCGCACGTCCATGTAAGCCCTCTCCTTATGCGACTTCCTTTTCTGCGCTCAGCTTCTGCCACTCACCCTCTCCTCATTTTTTTCTCTGTGCCTCCTAAAGGCTTTTCTCTTCTTTTTATTTTCATGTTGTACCTTTCCACGTTACCTTTTTGCTCATCTCACCCTCCAGGTCAGCCTTGTTGTTGTGTGGCTCCCTCCTTATTTCTCTTCAGCCGCCCCACCTCCAGCCACCTTATTCGTTTGTTTTTCTTGTTCTTTGGCCTTGGGACCGTTGGTCCAACTTCTTTTTTTTTTCTTTTATTTAAAACTTACATGCAAAATAAAATCAATGAAAAATAATAAATAATATTATATTCTAAATTTATTTAATTTATGTCATTTTAGTTCAAATAATAATATTTATATAATTATTATCACTTAAGCATAACATGATAATTATTCACCTATATTACTTAAATAAAATACCAAAAACAAAGATTATATGGGTATAAAATATGTCAAAACATGAACTTATTAGCTGAATACCGAACGGTGGTGTTGGTGATGGTGGAGAGTATGTTGGATAGAGGTGATTGGATCGGTGAAAAAGAATAACAAAGGGTAGTGATGTGTGAAACCAAATAGAGTTAAGAAATGGAGAAGGGGAAGGATGATCGAGGGAGTTGGGGAAAAAATGGAGGGGAACAGAGCTAGCTTTTAATAAAAATGGAGAGGGAAGGAGTGGATATATGTATGAATGCAGGCAGTGGTGAGGGAGTGGGTTTGATAAAGGAAGTATGGTTAAGTAGCATAAGGGAAGGAGGGAGAAAAGGGGGCATGCTTTTGGGCTAGAAATATGGCACGATATGGGTAATGTGTGAGAGAGAGGAGGTTGGCAAAGGTAGGATAGGTTAAGAGTAGGCTACTGCTATTTTTATTTTTATTTTAGGATTAGTTTGGTTGGGTTAGGGTACCAGTTAGAAAAATAAATTGGTTCATGATAGGTTTTAGAAAAAGAAAAGTGATAAAAATAATCAAGGTATTTATTTAAGAATTTATCTAGATTATGGGTTAATGGTTAAAATAGAATAATTAGGTTATGCTTTAGTGGACATGTTTTTAAATAAAAGGCTAAACATTTGAAAGAAAAGGTTACAAAATTTTAGGGTCTTACTTGATATGTCAAAGTCAGGTGTAATATACAATACTTGGTGACGTTTTACTCATTCTGGTGATGTCTAATATCATCTAGTGTTCTCTTATTCTCTCTTGTGCCAATTTGTGTTTTAATTTTATGAAAGCCACCTCTACTTCCATTCTTAAAGTGCAAGTTTTGGAGGAATCTATTAAGTCTTGAACAAATCTTGTCCCTTCAACTAAAATCATAACTTACTCAGTTCAATCTTCTCAAATTTGTCCAAATTTGCATAGTTCATTCTAGAGCATTGAAAGCTAAACCAGATCTACTAATCTCTAAACCATGCTTATAAGTTCATACAAAATTCAACGAAATTTAAAGGTTTGGGTACAATGCTCAGATCAAACGACCTTTATGCCACTGCTCTATAGGTTGTTTCTTTTAGTGGCCTTCGATTTTTATATTCTTAACATTTCCCTTATATTCATCTAATGTTTGAGCATATTATGCATGAAGAACAATTTCAAACAAGCAGATTTATGTCTATCTGTAAAATAAAATAAAATAAATAGCGAGAACACCTAGATTCGTGGTGGTAGTAACAATGAGTTTCAAATAAGAAAGGATTCTTTTATTCTAGTGTGTTGCCTTATTGCTCATGTAGTAGTGTTTTCCCACCTTATTCTCCCACTATATAGTCTGCTACAATTATTATTGAAAAATAGTGAGATCCTCATAACCATTTGTTAGCCTAGTCGTACTTGATTAATTCTTGTGTGGTAGTATACTTGTAGAGGTAATTCTTGTGCCTTTTACTTAGTGTTATAGTGACTAACATTCTATGTTATTATTTATTGCAAATTATTGTGATAAAGTATGTATAGTGCACGAAAAATTGAGGGTAATAGTGAATTTATGAATCAAATTAGAGATGTAAAAGGGGCGGATAATACCCGAAACCCGACAGATTTTACCCGACGGATATGGATATGGATAATGATAAACGGATATGGATACATATATGGGTAAGGGTTAAAAATATCCGGCAGGTTCGGGTACGGATACGAGTACGGGATATCCATATCCGTATCCGTACCCGTTTACCAGTTATATATTTACCATTTTACCCTTAACTTTTTATACAAGAATAGGTTATGATTAGAAATTAAATTGTCATTTTACCTATAACCCTACTTAAAATTGGAAATATTGTTTGTCTCGTTGCCATCCTTATGTCGAGTCTTCAGAGTCTTCTCTTCTTCGAATCGAGTAGTTCAAACACAACAGGTCAGAGGTGGTAAACACAACAGGCAAAACCACACGGTGCATTGCCCCTTGGCCGTCGCTCGACTCACTCGCCGTCGCCCACTCGCCCATCGGTCACCGTCCCTGTCTCCGTTCGTCGTCTTCCTCTTTGAGTCTCCGGTTCAGTCTTCTCTTCTGTCTGTCGAATCGAGAGGTCACAGACTCACAGGTTAGAGGTGGTAAACACAACAGGCACAACTGCACGGTGCATTGCCCCTTGGCCGCCGCCCGACTCACTCGTCGTCGCCCGTCGGTCGCCGTCCCTGTCTCCATTTGTCGTCTTCCTCTTCTAGTCTCCTGTCTCCCTAACTCTTCCTCTGCGAGTTAGCGAGTGCCACCTCACCTGCCGCTTGCCGCCTGCAAGTCCTCACTCTGTAAGTGTAAGTTGGTTAATTAAATTTGTTAATCACAAATTGTTATAATTTAAGGTTTGTTGTTGTGATGTTGTCGCTCATCGATGATGTTTGGAAGAAAAACTACCGTGGTGTTGTTGACATACAGAAGTTTTTGTTGTTGTTGTTGTTGTAATGCACATGAATTCTCATTATTCTCATTATTCATGTTGTCTTTACTTGGCATATTCTCATTATTTCACAATTGATAAACTATATCCCATTTTGAGTAATTTCATATGTATGCATGTTCTTGATATATGCCCGGATTCTTGAAAACACCACCGTAACTTGAGGGAGATTTTGATCTTGATTTTGTAAGAGGTGTATGTCATGTTGATATAAACATTTGATAATAAGTGAATCCCTTCCATAGGCATCCAAGATGCCGATAACTTCATTTAAATTATAAATGTTTCTTTCCCCTTATTTTCTGCTTTGATATATCACTTGTAACTCTGGTAGTTGAATCCCAAATTGTGAAAAAAAATTGTTAGATTTGGGCTTCAAGTAGCTTAGATCTTTATTGTCATTTAAGCTACAACTTAATAAGTAATTGCAACTTAAATTGTTTCTATCTTTGTTTCTAAGTGGCTGATATTGTAATATCATATCAGTCATGTGTGGTTTTTGTTAATCTTTGACTGATATTCGATTGAATCTAGAACTTTGACAATCCAAATCATTCAAAAAAAATATCAAAAACTTAGTTTTAATCAATAAGATGACTAAATATACTTTTAATGACAACATATCATACATAGAGTCAACTGTTATAATTTAAGGTTTGCTGTTGTGATGTCGTCGCTCATCGATGATGTTTGGAAGAAAAACTACCGTGGTGTTATTGACATACAGAAGTTTTTTGTTGTTGTTGTTGTAATGCACATGAATTCATTGTTGTTATTGTTGTTGTTGTTGTTGTTGTTGTTGTAATAATAATCAATGTAAACCACAGCTTAAATCCAAAGCAATGAAAAAAATAAAATCAAACATACAGAAGTTTTTTTTGTTGTTGTTGTAATGCACATGAATTAATTGTTGGTTGTATCTTGAAAATTTGAAATGTCTGACTAAGACTCATCAAGTCAAGTACTGCTGATAACATAGAGTATACTTCTCTTTAGGTTTAAGGATGTCAACTAGAGCTAGTTCTACCGATTCACCAAGTGAAGTACCTCCATATTTATTTGCTGTAGCTAGTAACCCCAATAACATGGAGCCATCTACAAATGAGGAAGAGGAAGATGTAGAAGTGCAACAACTTACTCTAAGGAAAAAAAGAAAGAAAATTTCTGTTGTGTGGGAACATTTTAATGCAGTGGAAACTAATGGGAAGAAGAAGGCCATTTGTAAAGGTTGTAATAGAAGTCTAAGTGGGGATCCCAAAAATGGCACTTCTCATTTGCATGAGCATATAAAAAAGTGTGTAGGTTTTAAGGTTATAAGAGGAGTAGGCCAAAACAAGTTACAATTTACTCAAAAGGGGAAAGGAAAGGGAAAGATAATGATCATTGAATTCAATCAAGAAGTTTCAAGGTAAGACTTGTGTAATATGGTGGTCATGCATGCGTATCCACTTTCTATAGTGGAACATGAAGGATTTAAAAAGTTCGTGTTCGGTCTTCAACCATCTTTTAAGTTGATTTCGAGGAATACATTAAAGAGTGATATTCTTAAGATGTTTGAGTTTGAGAAAAACAAAACAATGTCCCTATTACATTGTAATAAGAGTAGGGTTTCAATCACTACTGACATGTGGACCGCTCAAAATCAAAAGAAGGGTTTTATAGCTATAACAACTCATTGGATTGATACTCAATGGAATTTACAAAGTCGGATACTCAGGTACTTTTAATATTTTATCTACATCAAGTTCTAATTTTTGATGTTAATGCTATATGATAATGTGTTGTTCTCATTCTCATTTGTTGTTTTGTTTCCTTTTATCTTTGTTAAGGTTCATATATGTTCCTGCTCCCCACACAGCTGAAGTTTTTTGTGATGTTTTGTTAACTGTTTTGGTGGATTGGAATATTGATACGAAGCTCACAACGCTAACTGTTGACAATTGTACTACCAATGATGCTATGATTGATGAGATGAAAAGGAGATTACAATCGAAGTGTTTTTTATTACATGGAAAATATTTTCACATGCGTTGTGTTGCGCATATTCTTAATTTGATTGTTAGGGATGGAATGGATGTAATCTAAAAGACAATTGAAAATATTCATGAGAGTGTGGTGTTTTGGAGGGTAACACCAAAAAGAATAGAAAGGTTTGTAGAGGTTTGTCAACAAAAAGAAGTTCCATATACTAAGGCCTTAGTAATGTTGCATTGTTGTATGAAGATGTGTTTGAGATGCTATCATGGTTGGAGCCTAACTTTAAATGTTGTCCTAGTTCCGAGGAGTGGAAATTGGCTCGGATTATTTGTTCAAAATTATTGTTGGTTTATAAGGTTACTTTGTTGTTTTCGGGAAATAAGTATCCTACTTCTAACTTATATTTCCCTAAGGTATATCAGATTATATTGGCTTTGAGTGAATGGGCATTTGAGGAAGATGAAGATATTAAGAATATGGCTGAAAAAATGTAAGAGAAATTTGATAAATATTGGAGTGTTATTCATGGGATTATGGCAGTAGCAACCATTTTGGATCTCCGATATAAAATGAAGTTGGTGGAATGTTATTATTCTTTAATTTATCCGGACTCCACTTATGATGAGGTAGAGAAAGTTCATAGAATATGTTATGAATTATTTCGTGAGTATGAGGAGAAATTGAAGCATATAGAGAGAAATAATAGTACATCTTGTGGTTTAACTACTTCTGGTCATACTTCCTATGGTGGTTGTGTTGGTTTCGATTCTAGAGGAGCAGACATATATGAAAAGTGGTTAGCTAACCATGGCGTCACTAATTCATCACAAAAGAACGAGCTAGACTATTACTTGGAGGAGGCTGTTATGCCAAGGATGGAGAATTTTTATGTTGTCATGGTGGAAGACAAACACTAAGTTTCCAATTTTACAAAATATGGCTAGAGATATTCTTGCTATTCCTGTTTCCACAATTTCTTCAGAATCTGCTTTTAGCACGAGCGGTTGGTTTATCACTCCTCACCGCAATCGGCTACATCCAAAGACTTTAGAAGCATTGATGTGTGGTCGAGATTGGCTTTGGGCAGCAATGATGAGTGACAATGGTAATATTTTATTTATATTATTAAAATTTAGTTTAATTATGAAACATGTATTCTTTTATCTATTAATTTTATTATTTCAATTATTTTCTAGATAATAATGACTATCAAGTATCACATTATCGTGGTGCTTGTCGTGCTTTTTTTGAGGATGAGGAGTCCGACAATGGTAAAAATGAGGTAAAACTTAGATGTTTATAAATTTTATAATGTTATTAGCAAATGTAGTATATATATATATATATATATATATATATATAATAAATATGAATATTATATATATATATATTTGACTATTTATTTTTACTGTTTTTATGTACCAGGTAGATGCATAATTCATGAATCATGATGATGGTTGAAGATTGAAGAATGTAGACTGAAAAGTTCATCCTATCATGATTTATGAATGTCATTTGTGTTCTACTAGTTTTTTATTTTTTTGGACATTATCTACTATGTTTAAACAATATTGTTGTTGGCATATTTTACTATGTTTTTCTATTATGCTACAGATACATTATCAACTTTAGCTACTAAGTTGATGAATTATTGGATTTTATTTTTTATTTTTTTATATATATTTTAATATCAAAAAAATAATTCTGTAGGTAAATTATATATATTATTATAGGTAATCGGGTACAAAAACGGATAAACAGGTAATGGTAACGGATAAACAGATAATTTCAATCCGTCGGATAACTGGTTTGATGTAATCCGTCGGGTAATGGTTATTCGTCGGATACGGATATGGGTAAAGTAACGGATATCCATGCGGGTATGGGTACGGATATTGTTATCAAATTTCTTATCGGGTTCGGGTACGGATAAGGGGTACTCGATCCGTACCCGCCCCGTTGCCATCCCTAAATCAAATTGGTCATGTTTCTACTGAAAATTGGTTAGCTATGATAAGGGATCTCAATACTAGTATCAAGAACATCAAAACTAGACTTGACATCTTTAATGCTGATCCCAATCAAACTCCTACTAGACAAAATGGTAGGTAAGTTAGGGAGCTTAGACCTAGAATACCCCCAATGGATGAGTTAGAAGAACTTAAAGATGAAGGATCTGTTAATGATGGGCAGGAAAGATGACCTATATAGAATAGGAATAATAGAGATCAAGATCAAGTTGATAGGAATTAGAAATTATTAAATTTAATATTCCTTCTTTTAGTGGTAAAATGATCCCGTCTATTACTTTGAATAAGGGAGAAATATAGAGTTGACGTTTGACTAGAATAATTACTGTGATGAAAATTTTTTTTTTTATGGAATTTACTAAATATGCTTCCTCTTGGTATTATAATCTTGTGACTTCTAGGCATAGAAGTGTAAAGCGACATATTCAAACATGTGTTGAATTTAAATCTCTAACGAGGAAATAAAAGACAGAGTTATATACAAAATTATAAATACTTACTCAAGGTATTAGGAATGTGGAAGAGTACTATAAGAATGTAGAGATGGCCCTCATTAAGGCTAATATAATGAAAGAAAAGGATGCTATAATGGCTAGGTTCTTAAGTGGGTTAAGTATGGTGTATCAAACAAGGTTGAATTATATCCATATGGTACATTCTATAAGATGGTTAATATAACCATTAAGATAGAATTAGTCCACCTAATCTAAAATTTAAGAGTAACTTTGTCAATAATTAAGGTAGTACCACTTTAAGATATTGGAAGAATAACTCTAGGACCAATTCCAAAGGTAAGAATTATGAATCTAAATTTGGGAATAAATTTGATAAAGGAAAAGTGCTTGTAGCTAACAATATTAGTGGGTTGTTTAGGTATAGAGATATGAAATGTTATAAGTGATAGGATTATGCTATATTACTCTCGAACGCCTTAATAAGCATACCATTTGCATGAAAGACTTAGGTGAAATAGAATTTGAATTACAAACTGAAGAAGAGGTTCAGTGTGAATATTTTTTAGAAGAATGTAAGGATTTTAATGAAGGATTAGAGTTTCCACCTAAGTATGAGATTTATGTTGTTTGTAGATCCCTAACTAGATATAAGAATCATGAACCTAATGTAATTAAGATGGAAAATATCTTTCATACTAGGTGTTTCCATTAATGATAAGTGTTTTAATATATCTATTAATAGTGGTAGTTATATTAGTGCAACTAGTAAACTCTTGATTTCTAAGTTGGGATCACCCACTACTAAGCACCCTGAACCTTATAGATTACAGTGGTTAAATGAATTGGGAGATACTAATGTTATTAGGCATGTATTGATTAATTTTAAACTTAGGAAGTATGAGGATTCTATCTTATATGATGTGGTACCTATGAATGAAACACATATCCTTTTAGGGAGACCTTGATAATATGATTGAAAGGTTATACGTGATGGGTATAAAAATAGGTATGCAATTCATAAGGATGATAGGAATATTACCTTAGCACCCTTTACTCCCAAGGAGATTTATGATGATCAAGTAAAAATAAAATTTGATTATGAGGAGATGAATAGACAAATCTTACCATGTGGATATAGTTTTAAGGAGTCTAATACTTCCTTTGGTTTTTATGCTAAAAAAAGTGACATTGATTATACTTTGTGAGATAATATGCTTGTTAATATGATGGTTTATAAAGAGTGTTATGAGTACCAACCAGAACTTGTGGAATCTTTACCTACTATTGTTAAGGGTTTAGTTAAGGAATAATCATATTTTTTTCCTAATGAAAACCCTCCCTGATTTCCTCCCCTATGGGTTAAAGAATACCCTATTAACTTCATACCTGGAGTTGTAATTCTTAATAGGCCTGATTATAGAGCTAATCCTAAATAGGCAAAAGAGTTTAAGCATCAAATTACTAAATTATTGAGTAAGGGTAACAAAACCTCTCCAAAAAAGAGGGGGATAATGCATGTTGGGATACATGTAATTATTATTTAAATATTTTCTCTAGTGATGTTGATAATATTTTATTATATAACTACTTCTCTTATGATATTAAATAGGTTGGTAACTTGCTTGTGGATTGTTGTAGTTGATTAATGTTGTTGCTTTTAATTGTTGTTGATATTCACATTACTATAAAAAGTTCTTAGATGATCCATCACCGAAATGGTTAGTAGGATTAAATAAAGTCCATGGATGGATGGTTACCCGACTAGATAGCTAGATGGTGGATCCCATTGCATCCCATCGATTTCATTTCAAAGAGTCAAAAGTTATAGTTTATGGGTCAACCTAGCTAGTCTTTAAATTGTTTATATATGTGCTAGGAAATTGTGTCCAACACCATTAATCTAGATGTTGTATTTGTGCTAACTTAGGTTGATTGTATGATTGCTATTTTTTGTTGTGAGCCCATAGTTGTAAAAATATTAATATCATTCTACGATCTTATATACTAAAAATCACAAACCAATACATAATCCTAGGCAACATCTTAAAGTATTTGAATAATTACAAATTATTATGATCCTAGATAATATCTACAACTCTACATAATAAATATAATGTTATAAATATCCTATTAATATATTGTGGATGTATAATTTATGAATGTGTATTGTATTAAATCATAGGTTTAGTACTCCCATCATTTCTATCAGTTGTAATAGTTTTTCCCATTATGATTCTATCCTCTCAACACGACATATCCTCTACCTCCTTTAACATTCTCTAACTCCCTCTCATTATGGATGTAATAAGTATATATAGTTATTATATATATGGGATATTATGAATTGTAAATAAAAGATAGAACCCATACATATCAATTAGATTAATAATTCATATTCTCTCTTCCTCTATATGTTATTATATTATCTCTATTTGAATTTATAAATATTACAACACATTATTAGCATGATTAGTATCTAATTTATCTCTTCCCCTTATATGTTTCTTACCATCTCCTTAGCATAAGCCTTCAAAGATTAATCCTATTACGTGTTTAGATTCATCTCATCTATTTATATCAAATATCTAAGACTAATCTATGAATAATTATTCAAGGGATTTGATCTTATTTTGGACGTTGGTGTGCCCATAAGCAAATAGCCATGGCATTGGGGCCAAGTTCAATTAGTGCTTGATAGAATGGAATGTTCTATATTCATTAGTTATCATTCTATATGAATATGATTATTATATGTCATATACGAGTACCCCTATCATTTTTATTTGTGTGAGATCTTAATTTTTAAAGGCATATGAAAGGTGACATATGTGAAATATCTTACAATCAAGAAAGTTTTAAAAACATCAATCCCCACTTAAGTTGAATTGATTAAGACTTTTAAAGAGGATATAGTATGATCTTAAAATTGGCTCAGAAAAAGGAAATTTATTTTTGTCTCCCATTTGCTTTATTCTTATGCTAATTGATATGTTTGTTAGTTTTAATTTTATATATTGGTAATATATAACTTAATTTGATTATATGTATGGTGATCTCCCTTCCAATTATGAGATGGAGGGTAAAGATAGATGATAGTAGAAGGTTAAAAATTTCATGTTTAATAAACTCAAATTATATCTAATATGATCAATTGAAAGATCAAAAGTGATCGATTGACAACCACATCACCCATCACCATATGTAGATCTCTCACTTGAAGATGATAGAAATCCATTTGTGCATGAAAGTGATGAATCGACGATCTCATTGCTCATCATTACATACATATCTCAACATTTAAAGTTTATTGTAGAATATAATGCAAACCTCCATTACCCTAAGTTAATGGAGGGCCCCTAGAAGTCGCTAAATTTTTTCTACATACCTAAAGCATGGATGGGTTATTGCACAAGTGTTGGAAGAAATATGAAGCTCTTAACCAATCATATTATTTACAAGTATGTACCTGAGGTACAAAAGGATATGATATAATTGAGGTGTAACCCAAAAGCTTTACCTAATGATTAAATGGTCTTAAAGACCTTATGCACAATTTGATCATGACAATTGAATTATTAAAAGGTAATGAATATCTTATGTGTAATTTGATCAAGGAGATCTAATAATTGAAAGTCTTTCAAGTGCTTAAATACCTCAAGTGCCTTTTGATCCAAAAGAACAAACTATTTGGTGGTCTATAGACCCCCACACTAATTTTATTTTTGCATTTTCTCATTTTCAATTTTAATTCTTGCAATCTAATTATGTAATTTTAATTTTTGTAATATTTAAGGTATTTATTCTAATCATGAATTAGCAATGGTAGCTTTGTGCATAATTTTTTATCCACATATTCATGAGACTATACACCTACTTTGTAATTGGTAGCGGTTAAAATATATCATAATCAAGTCTCCTACACCTCCATAGTGGTTGGAGTATTTAGAATAGTCTATCTATTATATTATAGTTTTAGTGGGTATAGATATTTTGATAGTTAAAGTCTAAAGCGTCCTATCCAATAAGTAGTTTGATGGTCGAAATTTGAATCTTCCCATTTAGTTATTAGTGTAATGGTTGAAACATGAAGTTTTTAATTTGCTATAAGTAATTTAATGGTAAAGGCTAAATGCTTCTTGAGCCACAAACTTGAATACGATCTAAAAGATCAATTTATCTGATTGAAATGCCATTGTACTTCTGCTTTAAAGATGCAATATTTTATGAGTCTATAATTGATAAGAATATACATGTGTATGTGGTGTGATAAACTTATTAAAGGGTTTCCTATTTAAAAATTAGATAAAAAAACTATGCATAATATTGTACCTAAGTTTCTAGAGAACTTACTATGGTCTATGAGTATTTGATGGTACTATTACCATCAAGATCGAATAGAATTAAGCTTGAGATAAATACATAATATATGCATTTGGTATATGTGAAAAACCAAAAGGTGTCACAAACTAGAATTTAGTAGGCTATAATATATTATATTATGGAATGAGAATGAGATCACATTAGTAAAATAATGATATAAAAAATCATTGAAACTTGCATGATCACCCACTTAGGAATGTGATATCATATGAATGACATATTATTCTTGGCATATTTATAGTTGTGATAATGTAAAAAAAATGCAAAATATCCTCTGTCCTTAATAGAATTTATGTTTGACACATGCAGACCATTTAAATTTATCATGGTGTAAAATGATGCATCAATGTAAGGTCACATGTTATATTTTGTAACTAACATTATTGCATCGACACAAAAATGAATAGCCATCTAGTTAGGGTAAAAATGTAATCAATGCTTCAAGTTGGAAGCAAAATGACCTAGTGGAGTCATTGATTATGCATTTGATTTGTAAACCCTCATTAGTGAGGTCTAGAAATGATATGCCATTATGCATGTAATGATGTTGGGTATGTATTAATCATATATTATATTATCCCTTAAGTCAAGTCAATTGGAATAAACCTAATGCTTATTTTAAAAAAAATGGATAAGTCTTATATGTTATTACACTCTCCCATGGATATGAAATTAATCCATAAATAAGGCTAGAAATATTTGTTTCCTTAGCCTCAGGGGGTGAGAAGAAGATACTGTGATTATGAAGCAAGCAAGAACTTAAAAGATGTCTTCAATGAGATATGGACCCAAAGGAAAATCAAAATGTATTTAATTATGCTTATGCTTGCTATATGTAGCTTAACTATAATTTGTGTTTGTTATATGTCCAAGGAATTATGAAATGAATATGTGTTTTGACTAAAGTTTTAACTCACATAGACTTTCTTGTGAAGTTAATGAAAAGTATAATACAAATACGCTATAAGTGTATGATATGGGTCTACAGAATTAAACTCTTGTAAGAGGAGTTATAATCCTTTAAAAGGATAGAAAACTTGCCACATTGAGTTAACATGTCTATGTTGATAGAATATGAGAACATATTCCACCAACGAATGAAATATCCATTAACTATCCTTACACTAGCGTAATATGGTATAAGGTAGACATTGGTGATATCTTTACCTAAGTAGTTATAATTGATAATGGATTAAATTAAGAATTAAATGGATTAAATTAAGAATTATTCTTGATATATTATGGAATTTCGTTAGATAAATGATTGATGCGTTAGAATAGTCAAATGTATTTGCTTAATAAGCATGATTTTATATGGATAAGAAGTCTAATATTTAAAGGTGTCATATCAATTGACTATAAGTAGGTGTTCCTAATGAAATGATTTAAAAGTTAATTTGGTGAAACATTTTCTTTGTATAAAAGTCATGTTTTTATACTTAATAGAGTTTCTACAGGCGAAGTTTTAATTGTAAGTACTATCAAAGTGTGCTCATATATACAAATAGAATCACATGTAATATGACATATGAAGGAAACATACTAAGTTGAGGGGAGAAAACTATACACTTTTTCTTAGCCATGGTTTTGTCATACTAGGTTTTCTTGGTAAGATTTTTAATGAGATAGTATTTTAGAGATGTATTATTAAGTGGGAGTATTGTGAATATTAGAAGATGTACATCTAAAAGGGAATGTTGTAAATATCTTAGGATGTCTAATTTATAAATGTGTATTGTATTAAATCATAGGTTTAATACTCTCAGCATTTCCTAAGTTGTAATAGCTTTTTTCATTGTAATTCTAGCCTCTCAACTCTACATATCCTTTATTTCCTTTCATATTCTCTAACTCCTTCTAATTATGGACTTAATAAGTATGTGTATTATATATATGGAATATTGTGAATTATAAATGTAAGATAGAGCTTATACATATCAATGAGAATAATAAGTCACATTCTCTCTTCCTTTCTATACTTTTATATTATCTCTCTTTGAGTTTATCAATATTACAATATATAATTTATATCAATTTATTTCAAAATCTATGTTCCCTCTTATTCTACGTATATATCTTTATTATATCACTAATTCTCAACACTATACTATTTTGCAACATGCCTTGAAAATGAGTTGAAGCAAATAAAATATGATCGAGATACCACTAAGATAATACTTCTATTGTTAAGGTTTAATGTTGACAAATAATGTAGTGTTTATATAAACGATTAAGTGAATATATTAAATTTTACAATATTATTAATTACTAAATTCTATGTAATTAAAATTAATATCATTTCTTATTTTTTATGCTCATGTTAGGTTCACAATGCAAATAAACTATAATTTATGGTGTACATATAGCTCATTTAGTAACTTAACGTGTGAACATATAGCTAAAATTTTTTTTATTCATAGAAAATTTAAATGTTAGTATAAATTATTTTTGGGTCTTATTCTTTTTAATGATATAAAAGATTTTCTTCTCATTATTGCCTTCATTCTCATCCGCTTTCTGTATTTTGTGTGTATTTTTCTTGAGGCTAACAATATTGTATATTATGAATACATTGAGTTTTATGTTACATTTACCTATAATATCATTGTGATTTTCGCTTTTAATTTGATAATTTATTTTGGATGTTATTAACTTAATATAGTTCTTGATATGTAAAGCAACTTCAACAATTTATGATACTTAAAAGTTGCTACACCTCAATTAGTGACTACATAAGAGCTTAAGAATGTAATTTTTAGGTTCCTTCAACTTAAATCATGTTATTTATAGCATAAAAGTATACAAATTTCATATTTTTATGATTTTTGTAGAATTTTATGATTTTTAATCCGAACTTGAGTATCCAAATTGATCCTAGGTAATATCTCAATTCTAACAACCTTGTGTGAGCCACTAGGTTGCTTCTCAAATGATCAGGCCCAAGCAATTTTTGACCATTGTTAGGCTAGGGTTGGTTGGCATATATAAGAACTTTATGAGCTACTTTTGAGAGGATTGTTATATTCAATTAAGAAAAAATTGCTTTTGATTATTCTCTTTTATGTGTGAGACTTACTCCTAACTTGAGAAATCTCCTTCAGTTCATCATTCTTCTTGTTTGAGCACCAAAGTTTTTGACCTTCCCTATAAACTCTTTCCTTGGTAGAGTCAAAGGTAGTTTCTAGCCATATCTTGACTCAATTTCTAGGTTTTTGTATGATGTGTTCCCTGAAACTCCAATTTTGGAGTTCATCGCCACCTCTACCTCATACAACAACTTCTAATTCTACCACTACAAACAACACCTACACCACTGTAAAAGGGAGACATTTTGGAAAATCCAACCTTTAATCCATTAACAATAGTGTTTTTTAAACCTTTCATGGTAAGAGAGATAAAATATGAAAATTTTGATTTGTGTTTTGTTTAGCTTCTCCCCAAGAATTAAGATATGCTTATTAGGATTTTTAATTGACTTCTTAAAGTATTAACTATTATAATAGGTAATTGGGTTATTAAAATAGTACAAATATAAAATTTAATGACTAAATTATAAAAAAATTAATGGAGGAAGGAGTGGAGGAGGAAGCTTATTTACTAAGGGAACTAGGGGGGATTAATATGGTGGTGTAATGATTACTTTGCAACACATGGGGGTAAGGTGGCAAGGAGAGCCAATGGGGAGAAGGTAAAAAATTGGGGCAAGAGAAATGTATGGAGAAGGGGGAGATTTACATGGATTAGGAGGGATGAGTGACTTTAGGTGCATATAGGAAAGGTGGTAAGGGGAGATGTACTTAATGATGAAGAGAATAATCATCATTGTTTTGCACATTCTATGCCACGTTGAGGAAGGTGTGAGTATGGTGGTTATATAGGTTAGAATAGAGGGCTAAGATTAAATCTTGAGGTATATGTAGGGATAGGATTAAATCATGGAATATAAGGATGGTATCTAAGTGCAAAAACTGAGTTGAAGTAACTTATTTTGACCAAAAAATGATTATTTATCCAAAAATAATCAAATAAAGATAATTTTTTAATTAATTTTTAACTTTAAAACATAAAAAATACACCAATCTTGAAGTTTTTTAAATTTTAGATAATTAAAAATATTATTTTGAAGTGCAAAACGTGATAGAAACCAAATAAGATGAAATTAGCATTTTTCGTCATGACCTCCATTTTTCATTTTTGAAATGTTTAGGTGGCTCGGAAAAAATCCAAGGAATACAAATATGATCAATATATAATGATATCAGAGAAGATAGGTGGTCAAAAATGGCTTATAAGGTCTCATAGAATCAAAATTGTGAGAAAGTGCATTGATTCTTAAACAAAATGTTCCTAAAAATGTTACTAGGGTTTCAATTTCATTCAAAAGATGTAATAAATATTTGAATAACATATTTTTTTATCATTTTTATATTATAAAATATATTTTTGAAAATTTGGTTGCTACATTAGTGTACTTTATGCATCTCCTGGTTGCAATGTTGGAGGAAACTGTATTGTCTTAGTGCACTTGTATAAACAGTGTACTTTATATGTCTTCAAGTTATTCTTATATCCACTCAAGTAAATTAAAATAGAATTAACACATGTATGTTGATTTAATTGGTTTAGATTTTGTATGTTAGTTTAGTAGTTGTCTCTTTATACTATCCCTTAAGTTTAAAGGAATTGTTTGGTAATTGCCTTAGTGCATTACTCTTTATGTTTATGAGTGGTATTTTGGTTGTTTTTGGATATAAACATGTATGGCTTTAGTTGTTCCCTCTTGGGATACCCTTGGTATGTGTTGTTTTAATAAAATGGTTGTAATATGGTTAAGTTTGATGCCATGAGTACGTGAATTGCAATATGGTATGGATTATGGTATTTACCTACCGCGTCACCGCTACATAAATATACATAGAAGATGGTTAGAAAAGTGGTATATGCAATAGTTTTTACCCACTGCCTAATCTATTTCTGTGTATATTATATATGACGGTTCAAAGAACTTTCGCATATTTTTTTTTAATTTAGCTCGAAATTTTTTGGTGCTATAATATATATAACATATAATATAAATAAAATTTGTCATATAATATGCCTATATATGGTGATTGGTAGCCAAAACCACATTATATTCCCTATATTTTTTTTATAGAGAACGTATGATCTTTTCCATACCATATTTTTTCTTGTAAAAAAAAACAACTATAGAAGTTTCCAATATACTTTCACTAGCATCAGCCTTTGCCACATCCACAACAAGCAGCTAGACTTCATAAGGTTCTTATCAAAATAAATAATTTTATACTTTCATTACATACCTTGTATATAAAACCTTATACATTTTTTTCATTCATATTTACACTCTAGATACAAAAAATTAAAGGAATACATATAATCCTACAAACAATCATCATAAAAACTTATAATAAAATCTAACCATTCTTTCCTAACTATATTAATCTTGTTATTATTATATCTACAAAGCTCAAAAGGTTAATAAACCTATAAAAGATGGACATTACCATGTTGTTATTAATATATATAGCTAATCATAATTAATATGAACTAAATAAAGTAAATATATACTTCTCCTATCCTAGTCTAATGTTTGTAAATGATTTCCTTTATAAATATCATGACATATTATCTACAACTTACATTATCTTATTGTTGTTGACACTAAAAAAAACATAAATTGCATTATCTTATTAGATTCACATAATAATTACTTAAAATTAAATGATAATGATTCTTAAATGACATAAAACTACAAACCTTAATTTTTTTCCAATACATTTGAGGTGGTGATGCCTTTCCCTTCTTTTGTAGCCTAAAATAAGGATTGAATGACCTAATTGATGTAGGTAGTCATGTATATATATATATATATATATATATATATATTGTGTGTGTGTGTGTGTGTGATTATATAGATAAATATTTACCATCCAAACAGTGATTTTGGATCAGAACAAGGATTTCCATTATTTGAATCCATTCAATATGTTGTTTCTGAAGATGACTGCAATATCACTAGTACCTAATGCATGTCAAAAGAAAATTGAGCAAATAAGAGGGACTGTGGAGCCATCTTTATTGTGTTAACCACATATGGAATAAATTTAATATTATTATTTTCATCAGATATCATGTTTGAGCATCGAAATCTATATACATCAAATTTGTCTAAGATATCAAATAATAAATTATCTTTTAATAACCTATAACCAAGAAATTACATATTAAGCATCCAAATATTGCTCCCCGCTAAGAATTAAAATAAATTTAAATGTAAAATGATATAAATTACTTCATATATGATATTTTATGTTGACATTGTAGCATATTACATTTTAACAAATATAGGATATCCTCTGCTCCAATCTAGATACTCACATTTTTTTTATTTCATGTGAAAATCCACTATAAGGGGAATTCTAATAGAATTGTCATCCAAAGATAGCATCGTTTCCAAATACAACCATCCAAAGATAACATCGTGTCCAAATACAACCTAAATTGAGGTAATAGGTGATGACACTTGATTATTATTTCCATTCCCAAGGCTTTTTGGGCTTTCGCATACTCCATATTCTTTTCCCCCCTCTTGCTAATAACTTTTGCTATAATATGACCACCCTAAATTAGAGTGAAGGAGTGGAAAATATAATTATTATATCATATATTATGACTTAAGTAAAAATAATGTAATCTAAAATTTAAAAAAAATGTTTGGATCACCTCATCCTTAATAATTACAAGGTTACTCAACTATATAATGAATTGCCCTATAAGTAAGCAAAATACAAGCACATACTCTTCTTCGCAGTTATATGCCACACTAACCAGCACTGGCTCAATTAAGTATTCATCAAAAACCTTATGAATTGAGACCCAAATATTAGCAACCCTCAATGGCCAAGTATGAAGGGTTGAATGAAATGCAATATCATCTGCTAAAATAGACCCATCCTCTATGAATTTCAAGTCACAAGGATACTAATTCTATAATTAGTATTCAAAAGACTCAAGTTATGTCCACACAAAAAAATACATTCAAGTACATAAAGTGTAGTGTAGCATATTACCCCATTAATTTCTGGAAAAGGTCTAGGACACTAGAGGTGGAGGGTTGAACTAGACATTGTGAATATGAAAAAATATTATCCAACCTCCTAGGAATTGCCTCTTTTGATTCTCTTAACGCTGTCACTTCTTTCTCTATATGTTAAAATTTATCCTTCAAAGGGAAAGAACTAGGGAGACATCCAAATACCCTAGATAAGTTGAAACCATAATTATATATCATAAATTGGCCACCATGATCTTAAGTTCCATATGAATGTGCCAAAATTTTGTTCGAACCTTCTTTATCAAAAGCATCAGCCTCAAACCCTCCTATTTTAAGTGAGAAAAATAGTCAGGGATAAGTAACCATATTAAACCAAATAAAGAGAAATATAGTGTACCTTACAATTTTATCAACAATCTATTAAGTTGGTTCATTAGTAGGCTTTTCCTTCTTTAGTCTAGCATATATCCAAACATGAGCTCACTCTAAGGGTACATATGAGGTCTAGGTTAGCCCTACTTCCTTCTTCAGTTTTTTTTCCTATTACATCAAGTAAAGATATTTAGTAACAATATTAGCTCATAAAAGAATGACACACATACACACACACACACAATATATATATATATATATATATATATATATATATATATATATATATATATATAGGCATCTCTACTCGACTTGTTGCCTCTAAGCCATGTCTTGTGAGCGTAAATATTTTTCTCTGCATTGGCTATGTTCTTAGCGCTCTTCATTTGTTACATAGAATAGATAGATTATTTTATTTTGTGTTTTAAGCTAACTACACTCTATTTATATTATAAAGTTAATAATAATATATTCTTATGTACTTTATATTCCTTCGAAGTCCTCATGAATAGAACTCCCTCAAGCTAGTATGATTACAAAAAATGATGGAGGAAAATAAATCTCAAGCTCACTCTGCAATTTTTTCAACTTTGTAGGGCTAATAACATTACTACATAGTTCCTTAAAAAGGGAAAAAAATCTGGTGGCGATACTTTGAACCCACTTTGGTAAGATAAAACATACAACAATTGGTAACAAGTCTTGAATGAGCATATGATGATCGTGAGAATTTATACCCACTGACTTCAAATCTTTCAATGAAACAAGGTTTTTAATGCTTGATAAATATTCTTTGGGAACCTTCATTCCATGAAAACACTCATAGAAATAAATATTCTCTCTCTTTTTTTTTGGAAAGATTCTAACATGTAAGAGTTAAAAAAAGGGTTATATTTTCCACCTTCTATGGATGTAATTCGTTTCTTATACCCATGTTGACCAAGTCCAATTGAACATTGATGTCATCCTTTGTCTTATGTGGAACATTTAGATGAGTTCGAATTAGACAATTAGATACAAATTTCTTGGTATGCATCACATAATGATAATGTCATACATATAATTTCTTCTAATATGGAAGATCAAAGATTGATCTCTTATTCCACCCAATTGAAGGAACCGCTTTCTTATTCTTTTTTAAGGGTACATTCAAATATTTTCCTTTTTCAAATACTTAAAATCCCATGAGAGGATTATGAGATCTTTCTCCTTCAAATTTTCAATTAAAAGCTTCTTTTTGCCTACTATAATGATGATTCATAGGCAAGAATCTACGATGTTTAAGATAAGCAATATTTATACTCTTCAGTAGCTAGAGGAAATTTGTGTTATCTTCACAAATAAGGCTTACATAGTATTCGTGCATACTTTAATTGGAAAGATTACTGTAAGTAGGAAAATAATTTATGGTGTAAAATAACATCACTCTCAAGTTAAAAGATTATTGGCTCCATGCATTAACTGCTTCAACTCCATGATCCCACATGTACTTTTAATCCTCAATAAAGGGAGTAAAATCAATATCAATATCATTACCCAACTGATTAAGACCATATATAAACAAGGATATCATTATCTATTTCCTCTTCATGTACAATGACAGGGGAAGATTTCAGATCATCAGAATAACATGTCATAAACTATAATTGGTGTTTCCATTAAAAGGGTTTATTTTGTCTAAACAAAGTGCAACCCATAGGTTTCTAGATTTACTTCCAAAATTAGGGCATATAGAATTAATTATATTTCATTGAGGAGAATTTTCCAGATGGCTAAGCTTATCATAAAAAATCCTTCCTTACATATGCTATATAAGTTTCTCTACATTTTTCTCATCACAAAACCTACATTGGAATCGTGGTATAATTGGAAAGTGCCATAATGCCTTGTTAGGAACATTAGCCCTCTTGTATCGTGACATTCTACAATGAGTATAGCTATCTAACAATGCATATTTATTATGATAAAAATGCAATCGTTAGGATAATCACTAAAATTTTCATAATTAAAACCCATAGAGCAAATAATCTTTTTAGCTTCATATATAGGGGGAGGAAGCAAATTGTCCTCCAAAAGCAACTATTCAATAGCTTAAGAAAAAATGTAAAGCTTTTATCACTCCATCCATTACCCTGACTTCAAGTTTAATAGTTGTAACATGATGGATAATTTTGTAAATTTAGTATAACCATTATACAAAGAGTTTCTAAATCATTGACCAACTTTTTAAATATTTTTTGACAAGTCTCTAAAATATTCTTCAATATTGTTTGTTAGGTCTTTCATGTAATAAAGCCATATGTAACTTCAACATTATTGTGGTTAACCATATTAGGTTCCTTAAGAAGCGGCTCTCCATGAAATATCCACCTAGTATAACTCTTATCAATTTCACGGATAATAAAATGATCTTGTATCTTTTTTAACCCTAATATTATAGTATTTCCACAATATGCACACGAGCAAGATATATATAAAGGATCTTTTGCATGTTCAAAGACTATCTTAAGGAAGTCTTGAATGCCGTTTATATATTCTCTAGGCAACCTACTTATATGCATCCACTTATGATCCATAACAAGAAATAAGTAAAATCTAGACCCTAAATTAAAAATAAAAATGAAGAATCTGACAATACTAACCAAGTCAAAAAAAGAGCTACTAACGTGCCCAAAATACATATACACCATGACAACATTTGCACTAGTAACAATACCACAATTTCTACAATACTATATATTTCGTTTCTATACTATAACTTTAAAAACATTTTGATACTATATCTAGTAAATGAGTCTCCATCTCCACTAGATATAGCAACTTAAAAACTAACAACATCATATGTAGTATAAATATATATGAAGAAGTTTGAATATAATATATACAAGAAAAATTTATAAAATAGGGAAATTTATACAAGCTTAAACTATAAAGAAAAGGAAAAAAAGAGTAATAGACATACTATAATGAGAGAGAGAGAGAGAGAGAGAGAGAGAGAGAGAGAGAGAGAGAGAATGATGGTGAACTAAAGAGGAGGAAAAATGAGCAAGGAATCTAGTGAAGAGAAGAGAGAATACACTAGTAGTTGCAGATATTTGTCACTTCGAATGATCATTGTCTAGTATTGGGAGGTAAAATGAAAAGTTGTAAGCAGTTATAGGTTAAAAAAAGATGAATTAAAAAAAATGTGGAAAGAGGGTATACACAACAATTCTAAGTTATAACCACCGTATATACTATGTTCCATGTTAAAAAGAAAAGAAAAGAGAATACACATCATGTTATAGAACAAAACCACCTAGTATAGCAGACACAAAATGTATTGTTACAACAAGGGTGTACATGATAGTTTTTCTCTATAACTACCATGTATGCCCTTATTGTTCTTTTTTTTTTAAAATATGGATAATAGTATATACTACATGTTACAGAACAAAACCACCTAATTTAACTAGCATACAATGTACTGCTATAGTAAAAGTATACATGACAATTGTTGTTTATAATCATCTTGTATACACTTATTTTCCTTTTTTTAATATGGAAAATAAAATATACTATGTTTCTAAGGTAAAACCATTGTATATACCCTTCTCCACTATTTGCCTTCCTCGTAAAGAGTATAACCGTCGTGTATACTTCCTTCTTAAAATGTTAAAACACCCGCTCTGTTCTTTTTTCATCGGATAATGGAATAGATAGTGGCTTAGTTTTAAACTATCTTATACTAAATGTCTTTATTCCAATTCATGTACTAGTGCATGTTTTCTTTAATGCGATTACACCATGGTTCTATATGTTATCTTATATGTGCTGCATGTAACATTTGTATGTTTGTGTTGTATAGTAGTTTGTTTATTATCGTTGAACTGTTGGGTTTCGTTTTATGGTTTCTTGCTTATTCAATGGGTAGTATTTACCTAATATGAGTAATTTAGGGTTTCAACTTAATCAAGTTAGTATTTGAGGTTGGGAGTTAGGACTATTCAGTTTTCGCTTCAACATTTTTTTGTTTAAATATTCCTTGGACTATTATGCTCCTTTCTATACTTCTTTCTTTTGGTTGTTGTATCATTGTTCGATCTTTTGTGATATTAAAACATAGATTACTCATAATGCAATATCTATCTACTTATTAAAATTATTGTTCTTATTTTTAAGTAGAGAAATATTTTAGTCTTAGTATTTAGTATAAGAAAGATAGATGATACTGGACTTATGTTAAGTGTGGTGGTAATAATCTGTAGTTTAATGCTTTAACTTCTACAATAACTCTTTTAAAATGAAATACTTAAGTACCAAAACTAGAGGTATTATAATCACTTTCATGATCCTAACCCATGTGTTCTTCCACTTTAAATATTATACTCTTATTTAGGCATCAAAAGAAACATTTAACACCAAGAGGCACACTTAATATATATGATTCAATGTGATGTACACATAATCCATTTCATCTACATTCTAATTTTCTTGTATTATCACTTATCACTTGCCATATCAGCCCATATGAACACTTGAAAAAATTTAGGATAATCATAACCACTCAAAGAATCAAGTTAAATCATTTAACAATATCTATTACATGTAACACACCACTTACACATGAACTCATGCCAACAATTGTTTATTAAACATGTGATTAGAATTATTCTACAAAAAATAAAATAAAATATGTTATGTCCACATATATGAAACAAAAAAGAGGGCATTGAGAACTTAATAAGGGTAAAAGAAGATACAACACTATTAAAAAAAACCATAATACCCTCATAAAACTCTAAATCCCAATTATCTCATAAAATTACCAATTAATCTCAATAACTCACCAAAATCAAGAAGTCACTAATTGAAATGATAAAAATGCCCCTATGACAAAAAATACACCGAAATTTGCCTAAAAATCTGCATGCTCCAAATCACTCATAATCTTCCATACATGCTATTGGATGTCTCATAGCATAATTAAAAAAAAAATCAACCAAAAATCCATGCCAAATGCCAAAGTCCGAGATTCATCAAGGGCATACTTATCCGAACAACTCAAAATCATGAAATTCATACTAAATACTTGAACACTTGATGATATATATAATAACGTGCTTATTAAAAATAAATTAAGAATACTCATGTCGCTCAAAAACACATAAAATCCTAGCATGGCCTAACATAACATTTCACATAAATCATAAAATGACGTATTATACATGTATACAAACCTTCTAAGCTCAAAATCATACATTATAAAAAAATTGTATACTATTATGATAAGGAAATTTTACAACATCATATTACACATATAATCCCTAATATAGACGCGTGAATAATGTTACCTAGGTAGCACCAATCTTTAAGCAACTCCTAACTGACAACCTCTTTCACCAAGGAAACAAGATTAAAGCCCCACCTTTTTCAAAACCTTAACTCTCTACACTTAATCAAAAGTTTTTGAGTTAAAATAAAGAAAAATTAGGAGAGTAAGAAGAAAAACAATGAGAGTTAAGGAAGAGGGTGGCTCAACAACTCCAATAACCCATGTAAAAACAAGGACAAGAAGAGTACTAGAAGAGGGAGTAAAGGAGGAGGGGTCATAAATTTTTGCTTAGTGTTTAATGAAATCTAAAGGCCTTAACCATACTATATAGGGCAATCAAGAGAAGAGAGAGGGGAGGGATAACTAATTAGAGGTTGCTTTTAAGGTACGGAAGAGGTGGAATGTGAAAGAAAAATGTATGGAGGTGTAAGAGAATAAGAGAGTGATTGAGATGTGTAAGGTGATGGGATTATGACAATAATTATGGTTGAGTAACAAAAGATAAGACCACATATGATATGGGAGGTATGGATGATTAATTTCGTGGTCAAGCCTAGTCATGAAACGATAAGCATCGAATAAATAATTTAGAGAAAGAAGAAAGTCCAACAAATGGGTAAAAATTGGAAAACAAATTATCAAATAATTTCCAAAAATAATGGAAATGACATATTAATAGTTAATATCAATTCTTAATGTCGTAAAAATAATTAATAATAAAATTTTGAATTATAATTTATTAATATTATTATTATTGATGAATTTTAAAATAAAAAATATTATAAGAATATATTTCATTAAAATAAATAATGTGTAAAATTATCTACATACATAAATTAATATAAGTTCTCACACGTTACCAAATACCATAATTGTTTTAGATATAAATAAAGGGTGCACGTTAAATATTATTATTACTTCTAAATACATTAATGCTGTATATTAATATAGATTTTATAGGATTAAACAAAGGGACAATAAAAAAAAAGTATGATTAGGAATAAATTGTTAGCTTTCTGTCAACCATTCTTGTTTTGACTTGCCGATTATTTGATTGTATTAGGTAAAAGATAGATGCACTTCTTTTTACCCGAATGATTGACGACCGTCGGAACTTGCTAGGCAAAATATTAAAATTAGAAGAATTTAAAATCCAGTGCCAATGTGAAAGAAAACAAAGTTAGAAATTGGTATTACGGAACTAAATCCGTTTCGACGAGATAAAGTCAGAAAGAAAAGTAACATGAGAACTAAAGTTACTAAACGCCAAACGCATGGATTAAGAGTTTTTGAGGCAACAATAATGGAGGCGCGTCCTGATTCTTCGAGTGTGGACTTTTGCATGTCCTTGGGTCCACGACACTTTGGCGGCAAGCAACGAGAGGTAGAATGGTTAGCACAGCAGAGCAGAAGCCGCGGGTTGAACAACTGGCAACGTTAGTACATCATGTCTGGCATAAATGAAATCCGAGAATTTATCAGTAGAAGAAGTAAACAGAGTTGTTGTCTAGAATGGTGAAGGATATAGAAAGTCAAATAGTAAATATAAGATATTGTAACTGCTTTCAAGCTCTTGCTTTATCGATTGATTCTTTTACGTGTACAGAAGTATTGATACCCCTGACTAATTACTTATCAAATAAATAATAATAACAACAAAGGTAGGATTGTAAGTAAAACGAAATAGAAAATAAAACTTCAACTTGACTCTTTTATAAATAAATTGAATAAAATTTATAAATTTTTATACTATAAATAAATTCATATCTAAATTTTTTATATTTATATTTATTTAGCTAAATAAACGGATCAAATTTAAAAAATTTACGAACCAATCATATTTATTTATAACCCTAAATAGAAGGACAAACCTATACTTCTATGAAATTACTATTTCCTCACATAATTCTATACCAACCATGCCAAAAATACATTTCCATATTGTAACACCCCCAAATTCACTACTGAAAAATTTCGTTTAAATTGAAAGGTTTAGCGGAAGCATACAAATTAAAATCATGAGTTTGGGGGTATTACCGCTAGGGCTGTGCAAAAAATCCGGGATCCGAAAATCCGATCCGACATTTCGGATATCCGAACGGGTTTTATTCTAAAAGGATATCCGACATTCGGATATCCATTTTTTTTTTGGATTATCCGATCCGAAAAAATATCCGATATTTTGTTGATTATTTCAATAATACACCATATTATTGTGTTTTTATAGTTTTAAGTTTTAAAATTTTATTTATTTTTATATTTTAAATATTTATAATAATATTTTAATACTTCTTTTAGATAAAATAAGATATTTATATGAATATAGATATGAATATTAATTGATATATGATCCTTATTTTTAAAAATATTATAGTAAAAGTTATTAAAATTGATAAAATAGTATTTTCATACGGATATTGGATATATCCGAATCCGGTCTATATCCGGTCTATATTTTTCGGATATCCGCATTCCGGATATCCGGTCTAAAAAAATACGGAGCGGATATCCGAAAAAATATCCGAATGGATACGGATATCCGGTTTTGCACACCCCTAATTACCGCCACACTTAATACCGGACTAGTTCACTCCTACTGTCCCGATACCAAGTGCTAAGGCTAGATCAAGGAAATCGTGAAGTAAAAACCACCAAGGTATAAGTGCATAGTCAACATAAAATGTCCATGAAAGATAAGGTGCCAACAGTAGTTAAAAATTATCGTTAGGATTACAACTTAAGAGTTCCACTCCAAAATACGAGCATAATACCAATATGACTAAGAACAAGACAAACGAAAACGGGATGAAAAGATGTCCGGCAGGCTCACTCTCGGCCCCAACCAAGGTAGACGCAATACTCGGCCCCACCCGATGCCTTGTAGGTGTCGTAGGCATCGAAAACAAGATCTCCTACCTGCACAAGGTCAGAAGGGCTCTCTGCTCGTGGGAATGAGCAGCACCCATGAAACGGGTGATTAGTACGCTACGTACTGAGTAAGGTAACAGACGAGCTAAGGCCAACACATAGCACATAAGGCCCACATTCAACACATAAATAACATACGATGACATGCAAGAATAGGTCTGATCACTTTCCTGATGCCTTATCCTTTGTTCTCATTAATGATAATAAGTCCATTTCGCACATTCTTCAATAATCCATGTGAGCACGGGAGCCCCACTATTGTAGCCGGTGGACCGAAAATAAAAACACAGGGCAGGACGCCTCTGACCACTATTCTTACCGGGGGACCGGACTGGCCCCGCCTCACATGGTGTTTCACTATAAGTACTTAGTATTTTTCCCGTGGTTTAACTTATTTACTTTGGGTCTATCAAGTTGAGGCCCCCACTATTATAGCCGGTGGACCGGAAATAAACACACAGGGCATAACACCTCTGACCACTATTATAACCGGTGGACCGAAACGAAACGCACATGGCAGAACGCCTCTGACCACTATTATAGCCGGTGGACCGGAACGAAACGCATAGGGCAGAACGCCTCTGACCACTATTATAGCCGGTGGACCGGAACGAAACGCACAGGGCAGAACGCCTCTGACCACTATTCTAACCGGTGGACCGGACTGGGCTCGGGTCAACAGTCTTTCACTTTACATTATTAGTGTCTTATCCGTGTCTTATTGAATCACACAACACCCCTGACATGCATGCGGTTAATACCCTACTACTTTCCCCCTCCAGGGGGGTCGTCCCATATTTTGAGACTCGTACCTCTTCTCACACCCGACTTCCATCCCCCGTAGATTTAAGCATAGTGGCATATAGTAAGGCACAATCTCCAATAATATAGGCCACCCCAACACACATGATATCGACTCCATATGTCCTCATCCCTCTAGGGTTCCTCCTCGGAGACCCTAATCGGACCTATGTGGCCCAACTCTTTCTTACTTACCCAAACGTTACTTTATTCTCTATCTCGCACCTCATTCTTTTATTAGGAAATTCTCCAAATGTATTACTTTATCTCCCAAGTTCACGTGTGACCGACAAAACCCTAGTTGGCCACTCAAAACCCTATTCGACCACGCCAACCCTAGTTGGCCGCACCAAACTCTAGCACTTTACTTATTCAACAAGTAACCTCCCTCTTTCACCCCAAAATCTCTTCTCTCATTTAGAAACCCCCACTCATCCTTTATATAAGTGAGTTCTCACTCTCAACCCCATACTCCATCCTTCCTTGATCATTTTTACCCTTGTACCCTTCAAATTGCTCATTTCCTTCCAAAAACCCTAATTGGAACCCTTAGACTCTCTTACACCGACCCACGTAAAATTTTGCACCCAAGTCTCCAATGGGTCCATAACTTTGACATTATTTTATTCACTTCCTAAATCAACTTTCCTCACTTAAGATTCATTCCCATGCATAATTTAAACACTCCATGCAGACTCCCCAACACCCACTTACACCCAAAACCCTAATAAGGTCTCTTATGCACCAACTTACGTACTATTTTTCATACCAAGTCTCCAATCATTCCAAGACTCTCCCAAGCTCTTACTTACAACCCAAATCAACCTTTCACACGTAAGGATCATGCCCATGCAAGGTCTAGTCCCCCCATGCAAACTTCCCAAACGTCCACTTCGCCGTTGTTCTTTCATTATCATTTCATGCTACCCAAAACCCTAGCATGCATGTCCTAGAGGGCCATAATAAGTCACATCATCAACATCAACATCAAACATGGAACATGTCATACACGTATAATATAGGGCACACACAGCATACCTCATGATCCACGTTGTGCTACACAAAACAAGTTATTCATAACACATGCATAATACACATCAACATGGCATGCTCATCATTCACCCACAAATTACATCACACATAGCACAAGGCCATAGCTTCGTCCTTACCTAGGTAGGCACCGGGCTTAGAGCACGCTCTTCTAGCTCCTTAGGGCTCGGATCGGGGTCACCTATGAAAAGGGGAAAAGCTAAGTATTAGTTTCCCTCAAAGTACCGTCATCCCTTATTTTAGTTTAGGATTAGGGTTTATATTATTAAAGTGGGTATTATACAAAAACTAGGGTTTTTATCTTAAAGTTAGTGTATTAGCCATTACTAGTCAAAATGTATTTATTTTTTATACTAATTGTTACCCTTATATTGTTAAATCCATTAGTTCTAATCTTGTAGTAATAGGGTTTATGCTAACTATAGGAAAATAGTGATAGTAGTAGTAATAGTAAGAGCTAATAATAGTAATAATACTAATAAGGATGGTAATATTAGTAATAATAACAATAATAACCCTAGCAATAATAATAACAATAACAACAACCCAGTATGGTTAGGTATTAATAATAATAACCTTAGTAAGATTATAGAGATAATAATAATAATAATAGGGTTGTTAATATTAATACTTATAAAAATAAAACTAAAGTTGAGTATAATAGAAGTTAGGGTTCCAAGGGATGTTAGTATGGTAAAAATGGTAACTTTAATATCAGAAGTCACAATGTTAGAAATGATGATAATAATAATAATAATAATAATAATAATAATAATAATAATAATAATAATAATAAAAGAATAATAATAATAATAATAAGCATAATGGTATTAATATTAGTTAACTTAATAGTAACTGTATGGAAATAAAGTTTAAGGCTTGGGATGAGTGGAAGACCACCTAGGGTCGGTGGTGGTCTGGCGGCAGCACGTGGGGCCACGGCGGCGGCGATGGGGGAGGAGAAGAGAGGAAAAGATGGAGGTGGTGGTTGGATGGGAGGAGAAAAGGGGGAGTTTGATGTGGGGGAGGAGACAGCAAGGAGAGGGGAGTGGAATGAGGGTGGTGGCGTGAGAGGGGTGGCGGCGCGCGGTGGTAGACGCGGCGGCCGAAAGTGGAGGAGGGTGGTGGAAGATGGTTGAGGTTGGTGGAGAAGGAGGCAGGGAGTAAGTATGGTATGGGCAGGTAGGGGAGGACCTGCTGGTCACTTTGGGGGTGGAGAGGAGGTCGATCACGGCGGAGGTGGCGGCAGAAGGTGGCGCGAGGTGGCGGGGGTGGTTTTTGGGCAAGGGATTTCGCATGGTTGTGGCGGCACGAGCGGGGTAGGAATGGGGGCAGCGACGGTTTGGTTGCGTGGAGGGTGGTGCAAGGAAGGTTTTGGTGCGTGGCGGTGGTCGCGGCGGTTGCTAGAGGCAGCGGAAAGGGCGTCTGATCTGGCGACAGCGAGGCAGGGTTTCAGCAAGGTCCAGAGGGGAGGACTTGCCTTGGCCGTTCGGGGAGGGGTATTTATAGGCAATTGAGGAGGGGAAAACGACGAAGGGAAGAAGGACGGCACGCGGGGGCAGGTGCGGCAGGCCGCCGTCCGGTGGTGGCAAGCGGTCGCAGGTCTATGGTTTGGCAGGCTTGTTTGGCGGTGTGCGGGGTTGATTTGGGAAAGAAAGGGACGGGAATGGCAGGGGTAGGACGACCATAATGCAGGGTTGTCAACGGCGGTAGGCTGCGAGTTGCAGACCTGCGCGAGGAAGAAGACGACGAGCGTGGGCGGACCGGCGGTCCAGGGAGAGAAAAGAAAGGGGAGAAACCGGCCGGTTGGCAACGGTTATAATGTTCATAACCTCGACGCGTCATTTCGTTAATTATACGATCGAAACGCATCGTCGTGACGTTGGCTGGCAACGGTTATAAGATTCATTAATCGCGACGCGGCGCTTCGGCGGATTGACGGGCAAAACGCTGCGTTGCACGCAAGCGTCGGCCAGCGAACGACACTGGGCCGCGGGGAGGGAGAAAGAAAGGAAGAAAGGTTGGGCCGCGGGGAGGAAGGCCCAACCGACAGGGAAAAGAGAAAAAAAAGGAAAAGAAAGAAGGGAAAAAGGAAGGAAAAGAAAAAGAAAAAGGTTTATTTAGGGTTTTGGGATTTTGCATAAATTATTTAGAATATTCTTGGGCTGTTTAGAATATTAATATTAAAAAAAATATTAAATAAATTCCCTTATTGCTTAGTTTAGGCTATTTTAGATAAATTTCCTTAACCTCCATAATAATTAGGAAAATACCCAAATTTTCTTTCAATTAAATTCTTTATTATTTTCCTCTTAATTTACCTTAATTAATTCTCTACATTTTAAGTAAATAAATTTATATGTTTAATTTCCCTACTAATTCCTTATTTGGCCATAATTTCGGAAATTAGGATTTTGGGGTATTTCACATATATTATGTACCATATTCTTCTTCTTTTGTTTCTCAATTTAAGTTGTTTAAATTGAAATAATAAATTAAAAAAAAAAAATGTTGAACTACTGATTATGTCAGGCGATCAAATAGGCCGCCTATTGCGTTAGAGGTCCTTGAAATAGTCAAATATTCAAATTTAGCAAACTAACGTTGAAATTCAATTTCGGTTGAGTGAAATAAGACATTGATTGTTGGCACACATGCCACTTTCTCGATCATTTATTTCGCGCATCCATTTCCGGACAATTTTTGTATCATAATAAAGTGCAAATCAAACTTCGAGATAAAACCCAGGCCTCAATGGACCAGCGATTCCAATGTCGTCGAACTGTAATTATTGTCTTGATCTTCAACATTTTAATTCAAATGTCGAGATAAAATATGGAACAAAAATAATAAAATTAATACTATTATTATATACCAATGATCATAGGTGGCAATCGAATCGGGTTAGGATCAAGTTATAGTAGGTTAGGTTCGTCTCGGATCAGATTATTTACAGGTCATTTATTTTTACGGGTCGGTTGTGGGTTGGATTATTTCGGGTCGTTTTAGTATTTGGGTCGTGTAAAGTTCGGTTCGGATCATTTCAGGTCTGGGTCAGATTGGGTTTAGATTCGGATCGTTTTGGTTCCGGATTCGGATTATTTCGGATTAATTTATTAGGTTAGATCAGATCTATATATATAAATGGGGCGGATTTTATCCGAAATACAATGAATTTTATCTGTTGGATGCTTAAACAGATATGGATAAATGAATATAGATGATGGAAAAAAATACCCATTAGATATGGGTATGAGTTATCCATATTCGTACCCATACCTATACTCATTTACCCGATATATAATTACATTTTTACCTTTAATTTTATAATAAATATAGTATAAATTATGGTTAAAATTTTCAGTTGGCTTAATTCTAAATAAATTTATCCTCTTAAAAATATATATTAACAAGTAAACGGATTATTCACCGGATAATAGATATCCAATTGATTTTGAGTAAGTGGATACCCGTTTTGATATGGTTATAATTTTGAGTATGGGTATCAGGGTATGGGCATACTCGCCCCGTTTATATCCTTATCGGGTTAGGATTGGGCTAAAAAATCTCCTATTTTGATGATTTCGTGTTCGAGTTAATTTGACGAGTCATGTTTGGATTAACTTGACGAATCTGATCTTTTAGGTTTTGACGGGTCAGATTGAATTCGGGTCGAGTTAGCCCTAGGTCAAATCACTTTAGATTTGGATCGAATCGGACATTGATTATTAAAATTAATCTAAATCACTAACCTCGTAAGCAACATTAAGTATAACTTCATATAAATATATAATTAATAATGTGTTATTAATTGCTATTTATTTATTATTATAACTTTATAATGTCGTGTTTTCACGCAAAAAAATTAGTAAAATTAGAATATTATTGGTGAATAAGTAAATTCACAATAAAAAAAAATTAAAATAATAATGTATTTTTAAAAGTTTTAAATAAATAATAAGACGTGTATTTTTTTATTGTCATAACTAATTAATATTAAATTTGGTTTTATCGAGTCAGATTGGGTTAGATCTGGTTGATATCAAATTAGATTGATATTAGATTACGAGTTAGAATCTAGTTGGATTTGGATCGGATTTTTTTATTCGAATCACCATCTGATCGGGTCAGTTTCGAATCAGGTTTGGATCGAATCAAATTGATAAATTTATCGAATTATGTCGGATCGGGTAGATCAGATCAACTTTTGCCAACTCTACAAGCGCTGTACAGAAACGAGGATGGAAAAATAAACACATGAACAAAATGCATAAATTTTAATTTTACAAAAATAAAATAATAAAAATGAAAGAAAATAATATATATATATATATATATATATATATATATATATAGTTAATTAATATACTTTTAGTACTGGTATACCCTCATAAATATACTGATATATATTAATATACAAAAATATTCTCATATATCATTGACATATATACATATATTTTTAAAATTAAGTAAAATATTCTCAGCCAAACATTTTAGATCCGGATTTTTTCAAGACTCGGTCCGTGGCCATATCGTTTGTGCTTCCTTGCTCCACAGTACCACAGCAAGTAGTATTAAACCCCGGATTTTTAGGGAATCATACAATGGAGCCGAGGGTGATGTAACATGGCATGGGGCCCCATGGGCTACGATATTGGTCACATCGGCATTCAAAAGTCTCATACAAACGCGTACGACGGGCCTAATGGACATTCAATTAAAGTGCAATTGAGCTGGCCCGAATATTCGATTATTTGGGCCTTGATTGCCGTCAACCACCATAGCATATGAAAGCGGTGTACGAATTTGATTACAGAAAGCAACGAAAACTTCTACCAATCACAGCGTCAGCTATCATGTGCAGTTTATATTGTTAGCATAGTTATATTCCAAAAGCTAAAAACTGATTGAAGCATTCGTTCAAGTGCTTGGATCCTGCGGTTGCGAAGTTCCAAGAACCAAACCTTTCAAGGCTGGCATTAGGCTCTCAAGATACTCCCTTTTAGTCATTATTCTATCAGACGAACAATCTCCTTCCTAATCATGGAAAAGAAGGGGAATTTACAATAAATGACGAGCAGACCTGATGCCAGAATCACCAGATTTTTCAGAAACACCTAGGCACTTTGGTAGTTACCACTTACCAGCAAATGCCAAGTTCATCTGATGAATCCTAGCCCCGTAACTCTTACACGGTAAAGTTTATGCATGCAAACACAAGTGATATAAACCCTAGGGGTGATGTCAATAGAAGTTCAGAAAGCGTACTTACATCATTAGGGGCAGCTGATATCAATGCTAGAAGTGTAACCGTTGCAGAGTGGTAATCCATCAAGGCCTTATATGCTGCCTCATCCAACTTATCCTGAGCAAATAGAATAAAGTAAATTTGAGGGTAACTGATCAATCTACGTCATGAAGACAAATGAAGCCACATACTGTTACCTTTAGATGAGAAACAGCCGTAGCCATGGCCCTCCCTGGTGCTTGGAGAGCTTTGTTATGAACCTAAAAGCAAGGTTTCTCATATCAGACTAGGATTGAGGATTGTAAACGCAAAGATTACCTAGAAGCATAAACTATATTGAGCAAGGAAATTCGTCCCACCTTCAAATACAATAAAGTCACAACTTTTGGCAGAAGAGAAACTGGATCAGTTTCACTGGATACTTGAGTAGACAATTCCTGATGAAATATTGCGTCAGGTTAGAAAGAAAAGGGGAGAGAGAGTGGCACAGTAAGCAACTGCAAATCGCTATCATATAGAGAAGAAATGCAACATTATTATTCATGAGATCATTGACATATATAAAGAATAGCAGAAATCAATTAACGAACAGATACCTTGCGATATGAATGCAACAATGTTCTTTCCAGTTTCTTATCTAGCTTCTTCAAGTATAACCCACTACAAAACAAGTACAAGAAGCGTGACAAAGTGGATAGCATATAAATAACTATTGGTACTGGTCAACTTAAGGAAAAAGGAAACTACCTCTCCTCCACCAAATCTCCCAATGCTGTCATGAATGTCTCAACTCGCTGTTGAACGGGCATAAAATGGCATTGCAGTTAACATATAATTAGTGCTCATAATCGTAAATCACAGAACCAGTTGTTTTGCAGGGTGCTGGAGAAAGAGAAAACTTATTAAGCCAAAAACACCTAGCCCCTGCTCAGGGTGAGCAGTGGAATGCAGAAATTGCTTATTAGAGATAAGAGTTACATAATTAGTTCACATCTCCAAGACAGCACAGCTTTAATGCTGGACATCTAGCATTGCTTCCTAATTTGTTGAAGCAATATTAATATTTGAAGCAGACAGAGATACTCTCCTCATCATCTTTACTTGAAAATAAGTTTTGAGGCACGACAAGATGGCCATGTCCAAGTAGAAAATATAATTTCAGTGATTTGTCATTAAATCTACATTAGGCCTAAAGAGATGCAGTAAGTCTTCATCATTTGGATCAATGGTTGCTGAATTATTAACATGGGAAGACATGATTTACCTATGGAATGATTATTGAGAGCATAATATAATGCGGAAATACAACAATTCAAATCAATTTTATAAAGTTATTGCAAGAATTTAGGCACTGACTCTTCCTTCCAAAGAATCCACTAAAGCAGTTGCTTTGACTGACAGAAATCCCTGCAAGCTATTAGCCTGCAATTTTCAAAACAATATTAATATCAAAACATGACATGTTTTTATCAAAAATAGGACTTTGACCAAGATAAATAGACACCAGATAATTATAATTATAACATAAAAACAAGTAAAATGATTCATACAAGTGTCATCCTGTCTCCAGGACTAAGTGAAATAGGTGCATCATAATGGGACTCTTGAACTTCAATTCCATTCCTCAGTTTGTTCAGAGCATCCTAAATTCAACAAGGTTCCTCAGTGAGCCGAGCTATACTGGTTCAAAGCATTGAGATAGCCTAGATATGAAGTAGGACATCTTTTACAGATGACCTTACCAAGTTTGATAGAATCATGTCTGCAATAGAAGCAGCTGTTGATCTTAACAGATGCCTATGCAGTACAGCTGACATTGATTGATCATCTTCAAACAAATCCAATGCTTTCTCGTACAGCTGCATGTTCAAGTAATACTGGAAACCACAAAGAATATGCCATTAAAGCTCCACAACATAAGAAGCTAAAAATTGAAGTAATTGCAAACATGAGAAGATGAAAACTAAGCAATTGCTTTCAGTCCAAGTTTCTGTACACAACATCCAATACTTCAACTGCACATGTATCACAACAATGCACACCTCATCAATCTTCTTCTGCATACTATCTTGTAAACTTCTGATTTTATTGGCATTTTCAGCAAACAGCGCCTTTCTTCTATCATTCCATGACCTGAGCAGTTTGGGTCTTAAATGGTTCACCAACAGTTTTAAAATAGTCTCAGAACCATAAACCCCTGAGAAGTTACAGAGATTCTGTAAGATACAGAAATGAGAGGATCAAAACTAGAAGGCAATATCTAAGTAAACTAACCTTGCTCTTCAAAGTCAGGCACCAGGGAAACAATCTTGTCCATCATCCACTCTTCTGATGGAGCGCCAAGGTTTTCATCTTTTGACGTCCTGGACACAGAGCCTTGAGAAGAAGTGCCTTTGCCTTTTCTCTGATTCTTCTTAGATTTTGTTGTAACATGCTCTTGATTATCTAGATCAGTTTCAGTAGCCGAGGTCCTAGTGTTTCCTGCAGATCTTCCTTTCTTTTTCTTTGATCCTTTGTCTCTACTAATGCCACTCTCTACACTACTTTCACTTAACTCAGATAGCTTACTTGAATCTTCACTACCTTTACCTAAACTACCATCATCACCCAGTCTAGAGGATGATCCAGTAACAGAAAATGTCTGCATCTCCTTCTCCATGCAATTGAAAATATCCTAGACAACATGATGAAACATATCTAAAAGCATTAGAGTCAATAACATGCCAAGACCTTTTGCTTTGGTAAGGAAAGAGAGTCAAATGTTAGAAAATTATGAATTGTTGATTTTAGGTCTCAGTGCACTCATGAGCGTTTGTAGCCGCTTCCCCTTGAAACACACAACAGCCGCATGCACACACAACACATACAGAGAGAGAGATATGCTAATATAGATCAGATGGTGAAATGACAATCACTTTTGAGCAATATCTCAAGCATAAATCACTATAATTGTGTTTGTTGTCTTCTTTTGCTTTGAAAAGTCAGCAATGAGTGCAGCATGAACTTTTCATTACCTTAATAAAGCCTTCACTGAGAAGGAAAGATTCGTTGATTACAAGCGCCCTGTTGGACTAAAAAACCACATGAAAAAATCATTAATATTATTCTGAAGAGTTATATGGAAAATGTTGTTAAGACTGATTTATGTTACCTTCAGTGCTGACTGAACAGATGGACAAACAGACAAAATCTTATATGCATCTTGAGATCCAAACAATGAAGGCAACACAGAAAGAGAGTCAAACCTGCGGGTATTTATGGTAAACCAGGAAAAGAATGCACCATAAGAAATAAGCCAAAATCATAAAAAGAAACTTCAGACATTGAAATGGAACACAACCATATATAAATGAACTGATGATCATCATTTTTGTTCAGCTGAAAATAACAATTTCATAGGAATATGGCGAAACCGTCATCCATGAGGTCACGAGGGATGTTTAGCAGCCTGCCATTAAATTACTTTTGCCTATTGTACCAAATTGATTTGTTTACGTTCATAAAATAGACATTGGATGACGGAAGGCAAGGCACAGAATCTATGAGATAAATTAAGAATCATATACATCTCTCACTGAGTATTGACAAGGATTGTGAATATTTATTAAATTAATTAATTATTTAAATTTTGGTATGATGGACAGGAAAATGTGATGTACCAACCTATATAATGCAAAAGAAAGGAGTGCTGGATACTTTTTTTGGGGGGGGGGGGGTTATCATCTTTATACACAGAGAATCAAACTTCAGACTGGCATGACAGAATGACATAAAGAACAAATAAAACGAGCCATCTTCATGCTATGCACTAGACCTGAACTTCAAGTAATACAAATAACACAGCATAAGCAATATTAAGGACAAATAGGGTCAATGATCTTGGAAAATCCTAGACCACAAGTTGATCCATAACAGATAGGTTAGGACAACGGGTCAATCAGTATGACAGAGACAGTCACCACACTCCAGAGAGGAATACAGTAGCTGCTTGTAGGTAGTAATTCCAGCAATTTAAATTATGTTGACTAAGAAAGAACATGAAAACTTTCAGGCCATTACCAGCTATCACGCTCAATGGCATCCTCTACCGCAGCATCCAACATCTCTATCATTGAGGGGTGAATGAACACGGTAACCAGGGGTATACCTTCGGGATATCTGGACTAAATTGGAGTGCAAAGATTACAAACTTAATTAGATTCAACCAGTAAAGCTACCTCAAGATGCAGGGTCATTCTGTGGGAGAACACCAGGGTACCTGCAAGTACTCCACAGGCTGGCTGATTCCTAGTTTCTGTAGACTGTCATAACTGATATATGAATTCTGCAGCACAAATGCAAGAAATTGGTAAAAAGCATGAAACAAATTTCTAAACATCTCCAAACCAGTAAATTAAAACTCAGAATAGCAAATCCCAACGAAGATGCTCCATAGTTTGTCACTTTTCCACATCTCAATGATTGTTGCTTCATTCCACCAAAAGGTGAGTAATGCTTCTTGGGTTGCATCCATAGAGTGAGAAAATGTATGTAAAATTTCCACATTCATCCTCCTCTCGTTCAAAAGTATAGTTGATAGATGAATTGCAGTTTATGAATAAAAAAATACTGTTCAAAATTTCCACATTTATGGAGACTCCATTCAAGGAAATAAAAATTACTGTCCTCAACTATTTGATAGATGAATTGCAGTTTCTGAATATAATTTAGGCCTTGTTTACATTACCTTATTTTTAGTTCAAATCGGCAAAAATTTTGAAAATTACAAAAAATAATATAAAACTAATGAAAATAATAGTAATGATAACTAAAAGAGTAGTATTAATGAAAAAAAATATAAATTATGGAAATAATATTTGTAAAATAATAATAATAACACATTAAAGTGTTGCAAATCAAATCAGAAAAACAGGGCCTTAGTCAATCAGCAAAGTCCCTAATATAATCAGATTTCTTCAGATCTTGATTATTTTATAAAGTACTGAATTTTAATGGGATTTACCTCCAAAGGTTTCATGACATAAGTAACAAAGCATTTCATAGTGTCAGTTGTTTCAGTTTTGGTGTTGTACAGTGATTGCTGCAGGAGCAGGCTTTGGTATCCCTCAACTTTAAGAAGGCATCCTTACTCTTAGTAAATAATTTAACACAGTTTCTCCATAAATTGAATGATAGAGATAGATATACAACTGAAAAGGGCACTATAGAAAAGAAAGCTTTCCGATGGTTGTTTGTCAAATCATAATCGAAGACAATTGAACTATAAGTGATCAAATTCAGATACAGACCTGTGAAAGAGAGGAATCAACACATTCCTTTTGAGCTTCAGCAAAAACCTGGCACCCAATTATATCCCATACAAAAGTATCAACATGAAGTCAGCCAGATGGAAAAAAATGAAATAAAACAATTCACAAACAATGTGAGTGAGGGGAAGCCAAAATGGAGTGGAAGCAAATTGGTTCTTACTGTAGGAGTCCAGTGAACTCCAGCACGAAGAGATCCGAGGATTTCGGCTTCCTTCAGTAGGCCACTAAAGATGGACTGGAAAAATGAGTTATCAACTGCCACTCCAGTAGCCCCATTCATTTCCTGTAGCAGCTGCTGCAAAGAGCTCCACAAAGCCGACAAATTGGTAGGCACGGTGATTGCCCTCGCAGCGCCACGGACCATTGCATTCACTCGAGCAACATAGGCCGGAGTGTACAGTTGTCCACCTTCAAGTCTACCTTTCACCTACACAAACAAGAAGAACCAAAACGTAGGAGTTCAAACCTAAATCACAAACAACCATACGCATTATAGAAAGGCTTAAACTAAAAATAAATAAATAAATATTGGAAGGCTCAAACAGACGACAGAAAGAAAAATGTTGTACCAAAGTTCCAAGCCGCGACTCTAGCATTGAGGCAACCAACTCCGACCCTACTTGTACTTGAGCAGCAATCTCAGCTAGTGCAATTTGACTGCATTCTTGAAGCCTCTCGTTGATTTCCTCTGCCACAGTATCCCAATAAGAGTTCGATATTATTTCCCCTTGTATCAACATAAGCCCGGGATCATCAGCTACGACGGCTTGAGCTTGTTTCTCGACATGATATAAATCAACACTGGTATTATCAGCAAGATCAATCAGTGACACACGCCCAAGTTTCCTTATCTCCTTCATTATTTCAAGTCGTAGTTGTTCCTGTCCAAAATTGCCATGATAACATGAACCCAAATTAAATCATGCCACCAAAGACCATGAAACAATGCACGACCGAATGATCCATCAGAATCAAAAAGCTGTTTGCCGCAACTAATTAGAAAGAAGCTAAAACCAATCACAGATAGAAAATTCCATGAAAACATGGTCGATCAGTCTTAATTCCAAAGCTGCCACTTGCAAACGAATTATGAAGGTAAAATATAAGTGATTTCAGCCGTATTTTACATTAGAGAGGGGAAAATTTTTACAGGAGTGATGAATTCTTTGCCGGAGATAGTGTGGAGGAGATCGAAGTCGATGATGTGAAGCTCTTGGAGTTTCTGAACCAACTCGACGACATTTCGCTCCGATAATCGGACGCTTGATTTCACTTGTTGGGCTAACTCGAACTGTCTCTGCAATTCAAGCAATTCGTCTTCCATTTCAAACAGTTTCTAAAATTTTGATCGAATTGACAACGGGGAATAGAAATTTCAGAAGGGTTTTAGAAGGTCTGGTGTCGAAATCTTTCAACGCAGAGAGCCGTGAACTGTACGGTTCTATATTTTTGACGCATTTCCTAATAAAATTGGGTGACGTTACATAAACACCCTCTTACTAAATTAATACTTCTCAAAAGAGCAAAAGGCCCGAAAGTATTGATTTTGCATTATGACAATGCTTAAAGTCCGAGAGTATCGATTGTACATTACGACCTATTAATATCTGATTGAATATTAAGTATGTGAATGTTATGTATGCACATCTTGTCCTTTATGAATATAGTGTTGTATCATGTGTTACATTGCGGGTATGCTTTTAAATGTGTTTTTAAAGGGTTACTCAGTACCATAGTACTGAAGGATTCCATTCATGTGACCCCTGCCTATTCAATGGACAGTGTCCCTTGTAGGTCTCTTTTCAGGTACTATTCAAGTGGGCAGCGGGAAAGAGAGTAAGGAATTATCCGGAACTATTGGTTTTTTTTTTCTCTTTCTCTTTTAAATTCCCAGTTTTAATGTAATTGTTGTTTTTGTAACCACCACTGATGGATTTTATCCTTATAAATGGTTTATTACGCTACTATGATTTAAACATGTTTTGAAAATCTAGCAAAGTGTATTTCATTCCTTTAGCCTTAGCACTTGGTACTGGAACGGTAAGAGTGAACCGGTCTGGTACTAAGTGTCGCAGTAATATCCCTGAAATTCACCATTTTATATTTTACTTCCACTATTTCTTTTGATAAAACAAAATTTTCGGTAGTAAATTTTGGGGGTGTTACATTTTCATCATCTCCTATGTTAATAAGACTCAATTTTCTTAGCCTACTTATTAAGGCCATGCCCACGTGACCTAGCCTACTATGTCATATGTCAACAGACTCAACCACATAAGTAGAAGCACTAGAAACACTTGTGAAAATACCCTAGAAGGCAGTGAATAGGGTAGAATGAAAGATAACGAGAAATTAAAATTTTGTACAATGATTTATAGTGTTTCAAGAACCCAATGCACCTCTACATCCACTCCTAAAAGGTCTTTCCTTTTGGATTTTGAAATCTTCATTTATTGTGTATTGATGATGGCCACTCTTCTAGTTTTATGAGCCTACAATCTCAATGATCTCTCTAAGAGCTGATTCACACCTTTACCTAGTTAACCTCTTTAGGTTTATGGATATACAAACCTAATAACCTCTCTAGGAATTAATGACACACACAATCTCTTGATAAAGAGTTTTGAGTAGTGTTGTTGTATTTACAATTAATTTCTCATAAAATAAAGAAATGAATGTATATAATCCAATGTGAAGGAAGTAAATAAGATAGATGAATAAGTATTACAAGTGTAAGAACAATCTAGAGAAATATGAAGAAAAAATTGAGTACTAGAGAAGTTTGACTTACATTTGAAAGTGTGAAATAGACTTAGAAACATCAAATCAATTAATGTTTGGCATGTAGGCGGGCTAGTGTCCTCTAATATAGTTGTTGACCCCCTGTTATTTTATTTGAGCGGTATCATTGTAATCCCCCAAAAATTTTGAAAACCTATATTTTAACAAATAATTTTTATTTGGAATAAAATCAGCTTTTAAAATTGTTTATTTTAATTATTTTATAGATTTTAGAGTATTTAAATTTGGATAAGAGTATTTAATAAAATAAAAATAAATATTTTTCTATTTATCGTATTATTTTATTTAAATAAACTTCCAAACTAAAATTTTACTAACCTTAACCTTTTTAAACTAATATATTAGATTACAATGAATTAAATTATTTAATTAAATAATTTATCAAGAATATTACATTTTATGATTTTATAAATTAATTTAATTTATTTCCCCTATTTTCTCATTTTCCTTTTTCTTTTCCTTCTCCTTTTTCTTCTTTCTTCTCTTTTCCTTTTTCTCCTCCTTGGGCCGCGCCACACCGACCTACTTCCCTCCCCTCCTTGCGCGCTGGGCCACAGGCCCGTTTCTCCTCCCTCCTCTTCCACGCACGGCACACCCCGCACACCGGCTCGTCCCTCCTTTCTTTTCCCCCGGACCAGCCAGCTTACCTTATTTTTCTTTCCTGCGCCGGTCTAGCCGCCCAGCCCCTTCTTCTCCTCTTTTCTTCTCTCACGCCCGACCAGCACCAGTTCTGCCATTATCGAGCGTCCGACCGCCTACAACTGCCGCCACCTGCCATCACCACCTACCTCCTTCTCCCTCTCTCTCTTCCCCGGTCACTTTCCTTCCCTTTTCGAGCCAAAACCGGCCCCTGGACCACAGCTCACGTGCCTCCCTTTCCTTCTTCTTCCCTCTCTTTCCCCTGCCAACCGACCACCGCCTGCCACCCTTCGTCCTCTCGCCGACCGGCCACTGCCCCTCTCTCCTCCCTCTTCTTTTTCTTCATCTCCCCAGCCCTTCATTCCCCATATTTTCAAGGCCTTTCCTTCCTTCCCCGAGCCTCTTCTCTCTTTTCTCCTCCCTCCCATTTCTTTCTCGGTTTTTTATCACCGCCGCCCTATGCTGCCGTGAAACCACCCTTAGCCTCCACCTACACCCCCTCTCCACTCCTGCACCATTCCCTTGCCTTGAAACCTCCCCCATCTATCTCTTTTTCTAGCCTAAAGTCACTAAACAGAGCCACCTCTCCTCCCTTCTATCTCACCCTCTTCGAGCCCTTTTCCCCTCCCATTTCTGCATGAGACTCACGCTGTTCATGCAGCGTGAGCTCCCCCTTGTTTTGGAAATTATTTGGAAATTTTATGAGGTATATTAATAATTAATTAAAGTGTTTTATTATTAAATAATTTTTTATAAAGTCTTATCCTTTTAATTTCTTATTTATAACATAATAATGATTGATATTATTTTTAGGTGTTGAGTTGCTAATTAAGCTTGAATCCTTAATCGGGATACCGGTAAGATTTGATAATTGCGGGATTAAGGTAATCGTTAATCCTCCCTTAAATACATGGGAAAACGTATGCTAGCACATTAGGGATTTTAGTACGATTTTATGCATGTTTTGTGTGCCTAGCATGATATATAAATAGTTGTTTATATTGATTGAAAGAAAAAGGAAAAGCATGATAGCCTTTGTGCCATGTGTAGGTATGATAATTAAGGAAGAGGTTGGTTATTGATGGAAATGTTAAATGCTTGTCTATGATGTATTATGTTGCTAATGCATGAATAATATTATTGTCTAAGGGTATTTTAGTGATATGCTTATGAAGTATGTGATCCAATATATATATAGTTGCTAATGAATATTATGTTGAATAATGACAAGTTGGTGGATTTAAATGATAAGAATGAAGTGCTAATATTGGTATTTTATGTATTTGTGGTAAATTCATAAAAGTGGTGTAATAAAAGGTTAAGTGGAAATTTTATAAGTGAAAAGGGGTATTTTGGGAATTTTGGAGAAAAAGGGGTAAAATGGTAATTTTTGTAAGTAAAATGGCATTATGGAAATTCTAAAAGAAAAGGGGCAAAACAATAATTTTATAAGTAAAAGGGTATTTTGGTAATTTCAAAAGAAAGGGGTGGAATGATAATTTTATAAGTAAATGGATAAAATTGTAAGTTGTGAGAAAGAAGGGTATTATGGTAATTTTTTGAGATAAAAGAATAATATGGTAATTTTTGGAGAAAAGGGGTAAAGCGGTAAATTTGGAGTCAAAGGGCAATATAGTAATATTATAAGTAAGTGGTAAAGATGGTAATTTTGGAAGTAGGGGTTAAATAGTAATTTTGGATGAAGGAGGGCATTATGGTAATTTTTCGAGTAAATGGGCATTATTGTAATTTGGAGGCAGAGGTGCAAAATAGTAATTTTATAAGTAAATGGTAATATAGTAATTTTATAAGTGAATGGCAAAATAATAATTTCATAAATAAATGGCAATATGGTAATTTTATAAGTGAATGGCAAAATGGTAAATTTTATAAGTAAGGGGTATTATGGTAATTTTGGGAGTAAAGGGGTAATATGGTAATTTTGGAAAAGAAGGGCAAAATGGTAATTATGTAAGGAAAGATAAAGATGGTAATTTTGGATGTGAAAGGGTAAAATAGTAATTTGTAAAGTAAAAGGAGTGTTATGGTAATTTTATAAATAAAAAGGGTATTGTGGTAATTTTGTAAATAAAAGGATATTATGGTAATTTGGAAGTAAGGGGTAAAAGGGTAATATTATAAGTTAAAAGGATATTTATGGTAAACTTGGGAGTAGGGGTAACTTGGTAATAATGATGATGACAAGGGATAAATTGGTAATTAAATTATGATTAAAAAGGGGCAATTGGATAATTATGATACTAGAGAAAGGTAATCTGGTAAATTAACCAATAAAAGGGCATTATGGTAATCTTAATAATGGAGAAGGACAATATAGTAATTATAAGAATGGAGAAGGGTAAATTAATAATTATAATTATGAAGAAGGGTAAATTAATACTTGTAATTATGAAGAGGGGTAATTTGGGATTGTAATAATTGAAAGGGGGTAAAATGGTAATTATAATAATTAAGAAGGGTAAAACGTAATGATAATAATTGAGAAGGGTAATTCGGTAATTATGATAAAGAAGAAGGGTAATTTGGTAATTTATCCAACTAAAGGGGTAATTTGGTAATTTAACCGACTAAAGGGTAAATTGGTAATTATTTAACCAACTAAAGGGGAAAAATAGTAATTATGATAACAAAGGAGGGTAATTTGGTAATTTATCCAACCCAAGGGCAATTTAGTAATCTAACTAACTAAAAAGGGAAATATGTTAAGGTTAATAATTATGAAGGGTGAATGGTGATCTAAAAGGGCGTAGGAGATAACTTAGTAACATAAACCGAGGAAGGGGTAATTTAATAATTATGCAACCTTAAGGGTAATACGGTAATTTATCAATATTAATGAGCCGGGCCCAGTTGATTTATGATATGAGTACCGGTCCACCGGATATAATAGTGGTCCAGGAGCGTGTTGCCCTGGTAAGTGATTATGAGTACCGGTCCACTGGTCATAATAGTGGCCAGAAGCATTGTGCCCTGGATGATGATTTTATATATATTTCGGTCCACCAGCTAAAATAGTGGGGGTCCCGAGCTCAATAAAATCAATTATGTATATGACTAAAGTTATGGAAAAATACTAATAACTTATAGTGGAACACCATGTGAGTCGAGGCCAGTCCGGTCCACCGGCAAATAATAGTGGTCAGGTGCGTTCTACCCTGTGTGTTTACCTTCCGGTCCACCGGCAATAATAGTGGTCAGAGGCGTTCTGTCCTGTGTGTTTACTTCCATTCCACCGGCTATAATAGTGGGGTCATCGCACTCACATGGATATAAAATATGAGACTGGTTGAATGATGATGGAATAATGGCTTAAGGCCCGAATGTATTGGTTTTACACTATGACATGGCTTAAGGTCCAAAAGTATCGATCGTGACTTATAACTTGTTATATATGTGATGGTTATGTATGCACCTCTTATTACATATGTATATAGTTGCATTATGTGTTGCATTGCGGGCTTGTGTTTAAGTGTGGTATTAAAGGGTTACTCAGTACCGTAGTACTGAAGGGATTCCCTTTGTGGGGCCCCTGCCTATTCAATGAGTAGTGCCCTTGCAGGTTTTTTCAGGTGCTACTCAAGTGGGCTACGGGAAAGAGAGTAAGGAATTATCCGGTATCGTTAGGGTTTTCTCTTTCTCTTTTACACTCTTGGTTTTAATGCTAATGCTGTTTAAGTAACCATCCTTGGTTGATTTTATTCCTGTAAACGATTTGATGCGCTACTCTGATTTATGTGTGTTGAATTTCTTCCAGAATGTATTTTACTTTTCTTAGCCTTAGCACTTGGTACTGGAACAGTATGAGTGAACCGTTCTGGTACTAAGTGTGGCGGTAATACTCCCAAAGTTTACGTTTTATTAATTTGCTTCCGCTAATTTCCTTTTTAATTAACGAAATTTTTCAGTAGTGAATTTTGGGGGTGTTACAATCATCTTCCTTCTTTTCTATGTAGTTGATTTGTTGGGACATCCTTCTCTACTCTAATTCACTTTCAGATTGTTGATAGTAAGTATAGTAAAGAAAAATATTAGAAAATGATTTTTTTTGTGTCATGAAATAATCACTACCCTAAAAGCGAATTAGGTTGGACTGTAGTGTAATCATTTAAGGTATTCACTCTCTAAGGGTTTACACAACTTTCCTCAAACTTATGCACTTAAGGTTGAAGGAATGGATAATTGCATAACTAAATTGCCTAGTTATTCATAAGAAAGGATTGTGGCTTGTGATGATGAAGTTCGTTACTATGGGTATTTATAAGCGATTTTCAAAGTAACCCTACTCTTACCACTCACTCCACTTCCCCATCAACAAGTAGTGAGAAGGTGGATAACATGAATCATTTAATGGGTATATGGAAAGAGTGAGTGGTTATTGAGAAAATAGAGAACATGGAGGATTACCAAAAGGTGGAGAAATGGGATCCAAATATAATATTAGATCATATCAAAATATCCAAATCTAAATCCAAATAGTTTTTCAGTAGTTAGCCAACAGTATTGACTTCATATCTTTCGAAAAATAAAATAAAAAATATTTTAAATGAAATAGTTATTCACAAATGAAATTAATCGTCCTGTATAAATAATTTATTAGGTTTTAAGTTATAGAATCATATAAAATATTGAAAAATGAGTCATAATTATTATAATAAATTAACAAATACACATAACCAGCCTCAAGAAAACGTAAATTGTAATAGATTTTTATCACTATTGGCAAACTATAGTATAGATATGATGCACTATTTAGTTTCTTTATATATAATCACATAATTTTATAGTATTATTTTTATTTACTCTTGTAATGAGTTTCATTGAAAATACCTAATACTTTTCCTGGGGAAGCCAAAAATAGTTAATACTAAGAAATAATTAAAATAAAATTAATTGTAACATTACATCATCAATTTTTAGTAAAATTTTCGCTCCTTGTTTTAACGAGTTTCTTCACTGAAATTTAAATAATATGAATACAAATTCTTAATAAATAATAATACACAAACAGAAAAAAAAATTAATGCGTTATGGACAGAATTCTCCCAAACATTTTGAAAACAGTTCTAATTGAATTGATTGCATCTGAGGAAGTATTAGATAGATAAAAAAAGATTAAAAGAACTAAATATCTTTTCTTTATATCTTTCTAGAAACTTTTTCTTTTTTTGACAGGGCTATTATGCCCAAATGCATGCATTCGGGATGGAGAGAATACTTGCTAGAGCGAAAGACATGTCCGATTTACTCAGATCTCAGACAATCGGTAATAACCTGAACATGCGGCTGATAGAAGAAATCTTTATCATGAGACAAACACTGCGCGATGTCTTTGCCTTTTTCTGTTTTGAGTTGTTAATAATTACAAATTTCAGTTAGCTGCAGGCAGCACCACCCACTTACAAGAAAAATGATGATTCAGAGATTCTTAATAATCTAAGCATTTGTTTATTTCGTAAGAACCACTGAAACCGTCGTTCCAGACAACGTAGTTGTTGTGACACCTCTACTCATCTCCTTCCCTCCATCCATGCTGCACTAATGCTCAACCTGAACATGCCAACTATTTCTTTGTCAATCACGTACTCAACGCCACCGTTATTTCCTTTTCCTTTGTAATGACCATTGCTCTCGCTGTACAGAAGCAGCTACGACGGCTAAGCGAAGTGAACCTTATGTGGCTAGATATCCGCTACATACCCGTGCTTCCCACAGCAGTGCGTTTTTCGAGAGCAAGATGGGGCGCTTCAGGGAGCAGGAAAATCTGTTTGTTAACGGTCGTTGTCCATGCATTTACTTGTGTACTGTGACTCTAGAAATGGCCTGAATCAATTATGGTATGGCTGCCTGCCTATTGACCGTGATTGGCACAATGGAGATTCTAAGATCAATTCTCCTTTCTCACTTCTCAGGACCTCCTCACAGCTCACAATTTCTATCCTATGTTGGCAACAACGAAACTGACAAGCTGCAGCATAAACACAAAAATATATATATATACATACGTACGTAGATCTACCGGGAGTGACTATAATAAGCTTCCTGCCCCCGGAGACATATTCTAGAACTAAATCCACGGGTTGGTCAAATGCACCTTGGGTAATAACCATAGTTCCAACAATCTTCTCATATCGCATACATTTTCTTATACCTCTCGCTGTTCAAAAGCTCCGAATCCGACATTACAGACATCGACCCAGACCTTGATCTGCTCCCCATTGATGATTTCCGTATGTTCCTGATATTTTTGGCCTCTATACGATGCTGAATCACCCAATAACACATGGTTCCCAATGTCGCAGCCATGATAGTGGTTCCTATGATTGCGACTGCGATCGCGAGCCCTCTCTGCCTCTTGCCCACCACGATAAACGACAGTGCCAAGAATGCAACAGAGATTAGCACACAAGCAAGCCACATCAACTTGTTGATGATTGCCATCATCTGCTTCTTTGCCTTGCTCTCTATCACCACGACCGACGTCTGAACCACCACAACCGCCAAAGAAATGAAGAGGGCTACCGAATCGAACACAAAGAATATAAGAAAGGGGAGCTGTGGAGCTATATGTGCTTCCCCAAGGGAAGCCCCAGGAGGAATGTCGTTTGGATCATCGACATACTGCCCCGGCACAGTGAAGATGGCCGCAAAGGCCACGGTGGCAATGAGGACGGCAACAACGGTCGTGGAGTTTATGGCGTTGTTGAGCCCCTCGACGTGCATCTTGTTCAGGCGCTTGGCGATGCCCTGTACACGCCTTCTGGTCTGGCGGGTGTGCGCCATCTGGTAATGGACTTCATGCTTTATGTCACTGACCGTCTGCTTCAGCTCTCGTGCGGTGCTGGTAGGTTGTGGTTTGATGACTTTGGCACTCTGAACACCGTGCTGTTGAAGGATGGCGGTGATGTCCGACTGATGTGTTTTCTCCGCGGTGTCAAGCGCAGTTTCTCCTGCCCTATTAACGGCTTTTGTGTCAGATTCCTGTTGCGCAAGCAATCTTCTGACAATCTGCACGGAAACAGAGCTACATCAACCATTGCATCACCAGGACACTATTTTACAGTTCGATTATGCATCGTGGTACACCAATGGTTCAGTGCTTCAGGTATATGATTATGAGTACCAATTATTGATATGATCAAAATAGCAGACAAGCTGCATCATATTTTCTGTTGGTCTCACATTACGAAAGTGCCATCCAATGGCTAATAGTAAGAATCAAAACCATACCATTCTATGGCCACCCTACCAACATATCTCTATAAACCTATGACCTCGGCTCCGTTACTATAGATTATCATGCGAAAAGCAACGGAGAAGGCCGGACATCCTAACCCAAGTACTGTTTTTTGGAATGTCTCGACTCCGCATCTTCTAGCCATTCCATACCACTTATTTCTACTGTCTCTTATAACTTGTTTACATGCGGATTTTACAAGTCAAGAGTGGACATTTTAAGAGTAGAGTTATGATGGATTGGTTGGGTTAGTCATCATAAAGGCTTTAAGCTTGTAGATAGATTATCTTTATTGCTTTCTTCATCGTCCTCGTCAATAACTGACTGGTCAACTGCCTGCACTGGTCTGCCAATCCAACCTCATAGCATCTCGTTTACTCGCTTTTCAATATTGAAAACAACAACTGACTAATATCATCTCCTTATTTTCCAGAAACTGGCATACAACCCTAGGCCCCAAAATATCCAAGACTTCCACGACCACCAGAGTGCTATCAAAGTTCCGTATTTCAAAATAGCAAAGAAGTATGGCGGTAGAAGGATGACTATGAGGAATATACCTGTGATCTTCCCTTTCTGGTAGCAATATGAAGCGGCGTATTGCCCTTAGTATCAATCGAGTTGACTGTAGAAGGATCCGCCTTGATCAGCTCCTCCACCACATCAACTTTCTGACCCTTAACCGCCATATGAAGAGCGGTCTGACCTTTCTTATCCGTTCTTGTTGCAAGCCCTGGCTCCTGCTGTAGAAGTGCTTTCACGACCTCCAAATGGCCATTCCTAGCAGCTGAATGCAAGGCCGTCTTCCCATTACTTCTGGCAATAGTGGCCAACCCACTCCCGGATTCCAACAGGAAACTAACCACCGCTGTGTGGCCCTGTGTAGCCGCCGTCTGTAAGGCTGTTGTGTTGGATGTATCGCAGGTCATAGAAAGATCTGGATGGGCTTCCATTAGGACTTGCAAAGTATCTGCAGTCGCGCGCATTTCAAATTACGAGGAGAGAAAGAAGAAAAGGTACAGTTCAGCTTCATGCGAACAAGCATAATAATAATAAATCGATTAAATGCTACGATCATTAGTCGAGGCTTATTACCTAAGTCTCCTTGTTTGGCAGCAATGTGAAAAGCATCGTAGCCATTTTTGGCTTTGATGCTGGCAGCCGCAGGATCATAAAACTTGATCATCTCCCTAACTACATCGACATGCCCATGTTCTGCAGCTGCATAGAGAGCCGTCTCCCCTGCCTGATTCTGCTTACTAAGCAGTTCCTTCAATTCCTCCTCTTTGATCCCAGAAAGAATCTTCATTACGTCATTTAAATTGCCAGCTCTAGCAGAAGAATGCAGCGGGGTATCGTCCCTCTTCCCTGTCAATTGCTTCTTCATCTTCTTCTGAGGCGGTGCACTCGGCTCCGCACCGGGCGGTGGAGGTGTCTCCGTCTCCATTTCTTTTCAACTTGGGGAGTATATGATCGTCCTCAGCCAGCACCTACCGGTACTTGAGAAGAACCCATACTATACCCGTAAAAAACAAGATGAAAATAGTCGCCTGTGGCTTCGTCCTCTTTTTATTCAATTTCCATATATATATATGAAGCTTGATACCGTTTCTCCCAATTGAGGAATGTTCGCGCTATCAGCAGTTAAGGGAGAAACAAAGGCAGGAAACCTTGGTAGTTAGAACCCGGTCAGGGATTTCCAGGGCGACGAACCGAAGACCTGTGAACCAAAATCGTGTTGCTAGTATTTTTGTAAGGGAATACAACAAGCTCGATCAGATGGTTCTTTTAATTACCACCAGGAATAAACTTTGAAGATTTAGCACTAAAGTTGGTAATTATTCAATTACCCTCGACAAATCTAGCTGATGGATTACAGCTAAGGAGACAGAATTGTAAAATGGTGGAGGAGAGAGAAAGTGAGATACCTGGGTATTAAGGAAACAGCAGCTACTTTTGCTCTATTCCGTCTAGAATCAAATAACCCATTAAAAGTAGAAAGCGAGAGAGAGAGAGAGAGAGAGAGAGAGATTTCCTGACTTTGAAGCTGTTGTGTTTTTATATAAATATGTTTCATGCAGTAGGGTATCTTAATTTCGGGACAGAGAATCGAGAGGAAGACGAAAGACAATAGGAGGCTAAGGGACAGAGAGAGACGACACATGTAGCAACAAAAACTTTTTCTTTTCTTTTATCCCTTTCCCCCCTTCCCCTTCTTTCAGAGGGACATTCAATGAAAGAAATCTGAACCACAGCTCAAAGGCTAGGAGATGGAACCAAATTGGCCAATAAAGATTGATTGCTTTTGGTAAAACTAGAAGGAGATGACAATTATTGCGTTTTCAAATGAAAACGAAGGCGATGACAATTACGAGTAATAATAAGATAGAGGGAAAGAGGGGGGTCGGGACACAGACTATACCCACAGGGAAGAGGAGGAGGGTAGAGGCTTAAATAAGCAATGGTGGTGGATGGGTAATGCTTATGCAAATGCAACCAACTGAAAAAAAAAAAATATACCAGAACCACGCGCCTCTATATCACACGGCCACGATTGCGGATAAAATGTTATTAATTGCTCAATGATTATTCACGTTGGATTTGCTCCTCCTCCGCGTTCTCCCCTCCCCACCCCACCCCCCCCCACCAAAAAAAAAATAAAAATAAAATTGGTCCCATTGATTTTCAACTCGTTGAAAACTTTTCAATATACTGTACCTAACATACCTGCTTGTAGACATTCAGAAAAGAAGAAGAAAAAAAAAATCATTTTCAATATGCAGTATCTGAACGATTTGATTTTACAGATCCGTAGAGTTGAAAATTAAATAATTTGAGGAGGATACATGACGCGCGCATGGACATGCAAAGTCAGGGCGTGCGTTATTATTAATTTATTATTATTACTACAGTATTAGTATACAAAGATTAGTGATTTGCTCAAAGTTATTGGCCTCGGCAGGCACGAATTTATCTGCAATATTGGCGCGCGGGCCTGCGCTGCAGAGACGATCCAGCGGCCTTTTATTTGTTTATTTTGCTCAAGCGTAAAACGGCGACTCAGATCATACGAATTAGGTTGGGAGAAGAATTAGAGGTCAGTGCACAGATAGGCAGACAATGAGACGAATGGGGCCCACGTCCGCCATTACATGTCACTCTGGTAAGATAACAGCAAAATTGCAGAGACGACTCTACATCCAGTCCGGAGATGGAGGAGACAAGAGACAAGTTGAAGAGGACAGCAAAGGGAAAATAGAGGCGGACAGATTAGATTATATTATGTGAATACGGTCTACTAATTTTATATTTAATATAACTATAGTATATCTTGTTATATATTTATAAAAATATTTTCATATATATATATATATATATATAGATAAAAAAATATATATATACAGTAAAATATAATAAATTATATTAAAGGTACCTATCTATAATGAGGTTCCCCATAATAATTTTGGCCGGAAAGAAGGCAGCCAAATAATGAAGGCCGCTACTTACTTTGGCCGGACTCTAGAATCCCACGTGGCTGCTACGACAAAACCAAGCCGATACTACAGGAGCCATGTCATGCTGTATCGCATGATAAGCCACTAGCCCCCACGCACGAGCATCTTAATTAATTTATGTAATTTCTAGTGGGGGAGAAAAAAAGGGTGGAAAACAAAAAAAAAAAACAACAACAAAAGATGCGGCTATATTTGAAGTTAAATGCGTACTCAATAATTATTCCACGTTTGATGCAAAGTCAGTAAATATCTCCACTAGTAGTGAATAGTGATGCGAGCAACTGAGACAAGGAATCATCGTCGGACGACAAATACCGACGAACGCGCATGACTCTATCCAATCAACAGATTTTAGACCGCCACTGAAAATCAAAAAAAAAGAAAAACAAAAAAAGGACTAACAGCAACGGGATGGCCGTCGTCAATTATGGCACAACAACGTTAAAAAATCCGTTATTATACGGGGAATCAAAAACTGCATGCACGTTTCAATCTAAAATTGTTGTTGCTCTCAACAGAAACATACAGTCGTGTCCATGTGGGATGATGCCATAATGCCGTATAATAAATTGAGCATAAAATAATCAATTGATGCAAACGCACGCGATCTACACTATATATCGATCGACCGTCCCAAATTTTATTTTTTCCCCCCTCTTTAGTGAATTAACTTCTTCTTCCAGGTCACGGAGGTGGCTTAATCATGACAACGTACGTCGAGATTCTAATTAACGAATGTGAGCATTTAAAAGACTGGGATTTAACGACTATCATTTATTATGGTATCCAGACGCATATTCTAATTCTAATTGACAAATCTGAAGGTGACCCCCCCCAACCATTATCTAAATCTCATAGTTTAATTATTTATAATTAAGTCTTACCTGATTCGCTACTATAAATATGTTCTTCGACGACGATATGCCGTCGCTGAAGTTCTAAAAAGGTGAACATGCCGTCGCTTTAGTGTCGTGCTAAATAATTTGTAGTAAAAAAAAAATATAAGATTGGAATGCCGGAATTCATTAGTAAAAATTATTCCTATTGCAATAACAATATCGTTACTCTATTACTCCTATAACAACAATATAGGGAAAAAAAAGGAGGAAAATTATAATTATCTATTACGATGATATTTTAGGTTTATTGTAGCAACTTCACCGTTGTTGAATGGCGATATTTAAATAAATATATTCAGTTTACTATGATAACGAATGGGTCCATTGCAATGATCCTAGCATCGTTGAATGCCTAATTTTTATTATTTTAAAAAAAATATCTGTCTATTTTGATGACTCCACGTCTACTTTAACAGCCCTTGTCGTCACTAAATAAGAAATTTATTTATTTTTTCTCAATTTTTATTACAACCCTAATTTTTATTATACTTTTTATATTAATTGAAACCATTAATAATGCATAATTTTATTTCCATATTAATATTAATATCTAATTGATAATATTAAATATAAAAATATATTTGAAATACAACTATTGTTCATAATTTGAAATTAGTCAACTAAAAACCAAAAAATATGATAAATTAAGATATGCTTGTGATTAACTGTTACCTCAACCCTTGAGACAATCTTGTTTATGTCCTTTTTTGGAGCATGATCCCAATCATCATAGTATATAGTGATCATGTTTCCAATCTCATTTCCTACATGCCTAAAATATAATGTGTCATTACAACCAATGGGTCCCCAAACCCTCTCAAACTGAGACGACCATTGTAGGCAAAATTTGATGTACCCATTTTTTGTAAACTCTAAATGCATATTAATGTATTTTGACCTGGAGTGTTTTGGATGTGCTAGAGTTGCAACATGCATCACATTAGTTAACCAAATAAGTATAATAGAATATACATTGCTTTATTATCTAATATATAGGGGGAAATTATTACCTGACTCACACTGAGATGGAGTCCTAGAAGTACATTGAGGGGGTCATTATCTCCATCCTCACCATGATGCCTAATCATAAAATCACCCATACTTACCAATCTTTAATAATAAATCGATGAATAATAATAAAAGAAATTTGATAACAGTCAAATAAGGCTAAATTCTAATATACTAAAGATAATATTCATAAAGTGGATCCTAATATACACAACATATAAATTTTCAACAAGTTAAATTAGTCATTATTACAAGTATTATCATCACTATGTGCATCTTCACTATCTGAGTTTGAAGCATCATCGTCCATATCAACAATAGTATATGTAGGTATGGACTTATCATTAGGAGCATTATCGATTTGGATTTTATCATTTCTGACATTATGATGCCAAAAATTTAAGTTATCAAGGTTATTTGCTTTAACCACCAAATCAATAGTTGATGAGTCAACTCCATCTACATTATCAATCTTCTCATCGTCATTTAGATCCCATATATTATGATGATTGACTTCCCAAACAAATTGCCAATACCGATCATTCAGAAGATCATCAACATACCAAACTTGCTTTGCTTAATATCCTAATATATAATGATCCTCCTTGTACCACTCATACCTCGTACAAACACTTGTAATATTGGTCTTTCATATTATTATTATTATTCCTTGCATAAACGTCGAAGCATTTTGCACTTAAATAATAAAATAAACAATCATACAAATAAGATAGCTTGATGATATGTCATATCTGTCCATAATAACATTCATCATCGACTCTAGGGACAAACACACCATTATTTTATGCTCTTTCATTTTTTTGTTCTCTTTCATAAATAAAAACTCTAATGTTGTTTACAATATAATTAATATAAGTTGTAACCACTATCGATGGACCACTGACAATATATAATAACTCATAAGTGTATTAAGATGATATCGACTAACAAAGTTGCACACTTGTAGTATATATAATTAACATAAATAATTATTAATTTTATTTCACTAATTATTAATTAGGAATATTTATTGACAATTGAATGAAAATTTTAATTAATTTAGAATAAAACCAACGAGAAAACTCTTTATTTTGATTATCATTGAAATTACCACCAGGTCCACATGTCTCGTTCATATGCTCACTACAGCATTAAAGAAAAAATAATTCATTTCATATGCACATATAATTATTAGAATCATTATCAATGATTATTGATATATACTTACTCTAAAAAAATTTGTATCTCTAGACAAATGTTGAGAATGTACCAAAATATCTAATTAAGCTCGTTGTCTGAGATACCAACAAGCAATGACTTACCAATGTCATGACCTTGAGACTAAAACACCAAAATTTTCCATTTTTTTGAAGTCGTATCCTCATTTCTTTCAAGTCCGTTGAATCGTGTCTCAACCCCTTCAAAGTACATAGAATAAAAGGTTAAAACATCATCTACGACATAACCTTCAGAAATACAACCTTTTGAGCAAGCTCAATTTCTGATGTACGCCTTCAATTCTTTCAATTTCCTTTCAACATGTTACATTCATCTTCCATGAATAGGCCCACCTAGTCGTGCTTCATTAGATAAGTGTATTATAAGATAAACCATAACACTAAAAAAATCAAGGGGGAATATGCATTCTAACTTGCAAGAGATGATACCCATTTCATTTTCACCCTTCTCCAAATCGGATAATCAAAAAGAAAAGTTGCTCAACTCAATAATGGTATCAACAATCTATTTTCACAAGAACAATCATACACCAATCGTCAATAACCGTTGCATTATGACATGATGGTTGTGTCATTTTAAAACAGTCAATTTACCATTATTGTCAATTATATTCTTCATCAAACTTAATATAAAGCCATCAAAAAATTTTACCATCTTCAAAACCCCCAAAAAATTCATCTTATCCATGGTTGAAAGAGTATATTTATCAATAAGTTTCATCAACTTGTTACCCTCATAGTATATATGTAGCTTGGGTCTGATATTCATATTTATCAAATCACGTCTCTCATTTTCATTATCTTTTGATTTGTCATTATTACTAAGGATCGTGCTAAGAAAATTTTCACAAATATTTTTATCAACATGCATCACATCTAAGTTGTATTTAAGGGTAACTGATGGCCAATACGAGAACTCAAAAAATATACTCCTCTTCCTCCAATTCAACTCACCAATGTCTTTGTTCCTCTTCAAATGCAGTGTTTCGCCATACTTATTTGGTGGGTAATGTCTAACGCGACTGAACTACATCAAATAGTAACCTACTGATAATCTTCGAGGGGATTTCTCTTCTCAACTTTACCATCAAATTGTTTATTCTTCCGCCATAGATGGTGTAACACCCCCAAATTTACTACTGAAAAATTTCGTTTAAAATCAAAAGGCTTAGCGGAAGCGAAAGAATTAAAACCGTAACTTGGGGGTATTACCGCCACACTTAGTACCAGACCGGTTCACTCCTACCGTTCCGATACTAAGTGCTAAGGCTAAACTAAACAATCGTTAAGTAAAAATCCTCAAAACATAGGTACATAGTTAACATAGATCATTCACGAAAACACGAGCCAACAACAATTAGAATATCGTTTAGGAATACAACTTAAGGGTACAGTTTCAAAACAAGAAGCGTAGTACACAATATAGATAAATAAAACAGATCCCAAGGGACCAATATCCGGATCGCCTACTGTAACACCCCCAAATTTCACTCCTGAAAAAAATTTTTTTTGAAAGAATAAAGCGGAAGCTAGGAGTGAATTTGGGAAATGTTACCGCCACATCTAACACAAGATAAATGTCAACCATCTATCTCATGTTAGATGCAAGGCTAAAACCTGTCAAACAATCAAATCTGAATTTTAAAGCATAACAACGTTACGAGAAATTAAAAGTCAATTACAAAATCCTTGAAAATTTAAATACAATACTTGCAACTTCCAAGGAGAATACAATTAAACAAACAAATCCCGAAGGATGGTTATCCGGATCGCCTACTCACTCAAATCAAGCCTTCCACCCCAAAACAGTAACCGATCTTAAACCTGCACAAGAGGTCTGCTCCCCACCATTGGTGGATCATCACAGGACCCATTCAACCAGTGTAGTATCAGTACGGGTCCAATACTGAGTAAGTCTCGCTACCTTACCTTATAGGAGAGATATCATCAAGTGCATATTAAATTATAGTACAATACGTTAATACAATATCATACATACTCACAACCCACAGCATGAATCTTGCCATACACTCATAGTAACATATAAAACATATGCAACATCCCATTTAACATATAAGCGTGGAATAACCGAAATAATAAGTGACTCATTATGCACATAAACAGCATGTGGTAATATAGACAATAAAAGCTGGCCATGGTCCAATTAGACTTATTCTTTATTCTCATTAATATAGTATTCATTCCACACATATTCTTTAATAATCCATGTAAGCGCGGGGACCCCACTATTATAGCCGGTGGACCGAAAATCAACACTCAGGGCAGAACGCCTCTGACCACTATTATAGCCGGTGGACCGGAATCAACACCCAGGGCAGAACGCCTCTGGCCACTATTCTAACCGGTGGACCGGACTGACCCCGACTTACATGGTGTTTCGCTGTAAGTACTTAGTATTTTTCCTGTGGATTACTTCATTCAGATTCATTCAACGCATTCTTTATTAGTCCATGTGAGCGCGGGAGCCCCACTATTATGGCCGGTGGACCGGAAATAAACACACAGGGCAGGACGCCTCTGACCACTATTATAGCCGGTGGACCGGAATCAACACCCAGGGCAGAACGCCTCTGGCCACTATTCTAACCGGTGGATTGGACTGGCCCCGACTCACATGGTGTTTCACTGTAAGTATTTAGTATTTTTCCTGTGGATTAACTTATTCGTTTGGGTCTGTCGAGCCGAGATCCCCCACTATTATAACCGGTGGACCGGATGTAAACACACAGGGCAGAACGCCTCTGACCACTATTATAGCCGGCGGACCGGAACGAAACGCACAGGGCAGAACGCCTCTGACCACTATTATAGCCGGTGGACCGGAACGAAACGCACAGGGCAGAACGCCTCTGACCACTATTATAGCCGGTGGACCGGAACGAAACGCACAGGGCAAAACGCCTCTGACCACTATTCTAACCGGTGGATCGGACTGGGCTCGGCTCAACATCTTTCGCTTTACGTGATTAATGTTTTATTCGTGTCTTATTAGTTCACATCACACCCTTGACATGCGTAAATCATTCTCTTTATACTGTACACATCACAAAAAATAAAATCCCACATTCATAACTACACTTTAGTCAATAAATACCCATAATAACACCAAACAACTCTAAGCAACCATAACCAACCCTAATTGTCCACACCAAACCGTGGTTAACCACTCTTAACCCTATTTTACCATAACAACCATACTTAGCCATCCCAAACCTTAATCATCCTCGACAAATCACAATTAGCTACTCCAACCCTACTTAATCACAACGACCCAGAGTTAATCACTCCAAACCCTAATTCTGTCTCCTCCATACTCTTATAATACTCCACGTACTATTCTCAGTCCAAAACTGTTAAACACCCAAATCATACTTGCATTACCTTCCTTACATCCCAAATCAACCTATCGTACGTAAATTTTGCTCCCACGCAAACGTTACACATCTCACACAACCTCTCGAACTTTTCATACAACCCTAAATCCCATACAATCATTAACTCCCATGCAAAACCCTAATTCCACCATGCAGACCCGAGTACCACCATCAAAACATTAATACCACCATACAACCATAATACCACCATGCAAACCCTAATACCGCCATAAGCCATTAATACCACCATGAAATCACAAGTACCACCATACAAACCCTAATACCACCATGCGAACCCTAATACCACCATTCCAACCATAATACCACCATGCAAACCCTAATACCACCATAAGTCATTAATACCATTGTGCAATCATTAATACTACCATACGAACATTAATACCACCATACAAACCCTAATACCATCATACAACATTAATACCTCCATAAAATCATAAATACCACCATACAACCCGAATACCACCATGCGAACCATTAGTACCGCCCTAGAGCATTAATACTATCATACAAACTTCAAGACTCCCATGATGGTTCCCAACTCATATTACCATTTATACTATTATGCATGCCCTAGGGGGCCATAACATAATACATCATAGACATCATACATATACATGTCATGCTCATATCATGGGAACACATACAACATACCTCAATCTCCAAGCTGCGCTACACATAAGGCAAGTTATACACAAATCATATAATACATGGCATAGCATGGCATACACAACATTCAACACATTCATGTCACACATAGCACAAGGCCATTAGCTTCGACCTTACTAAACACCCACAAGTAGAGGTAAGTAGAGACTTACCTGGATCCGAAGCTAGCTAAGCGACGTAAGAGGGAGAGAGATCCCTAGCTCGTGGATCCACGAGAAAGCTTTCCTAGATCCGATAGAAATCGAAAACTAAATTAGAAACTATCCTATCAATCAATAATTCACATACTCTAATTAAATACGCACAAACAACACAAATGATCTCTCTTAGAAAACGTGTCCAAAGCTTAGAACTTAAAAGCATAGCTTTGTTAAGATTTAAGGTTAAAACTAAATAAAAACGGATTAATACAAATATCCCTTGGGACACTTCAACTTAATTTGGAAAGCCTGAAAAGAATAATCGATCATAAGTTAATTTATCGAAAATAACTTATTTATTAGATTTTATAACTAAATAGGTAATCCAACCGTTTACATAGAACCAAATTCAAACCGATTAGGTTAAAATAGAATTTAAATGGTTTAAAACCCAAAGATAGAATTCGATTAGATAAATACACAAATCGGCTAAGTCACTTTGATTACCTCAAATTGGTAGTTTAAAACACAATTAAACTAATTTTAGATAAATCTAGACAATCAAATTCAACAAACGATCTTCCGATAAATCAATTCCAGATGATCAATTTTCAAAATTAGGGTTTTAGAGTCTACGACATAAACACAGGTAATTCAAATCAATTAATTCTAATTAAAGGTATTAGAATACAATTAGGCTCATTTCAACTACTTTTATAAATTTAATTTTAGAAAACAACTATACAAATAACTAATTTCATAATCTCACTTAAAAATCTAGGGTTTTAAGCCCGAAAATATGATTCGGTAAAATTCTATAAATTTAATCAAATTGAATGTTTAGAAATGAAATTAAACACATTTTATAACATATCAAATAATCAATTGCTCAAAACCGACGAAAGAAATACACAATTTAGCCCAATTAGGGTTTTTGAGCCCGGAACGCAAATCCGATTAATTCTTGCCAAAACATATCAATTGACGGTTCGGAAATGTAATTAAACATATTCTAATGTAATTTATATAGTCAATTGAATAAAATAACCCGATTACCCAAACCAATTTAAACCCGCGGGAGTTTTGACCTAAAAATCCAATTCCGGTCAATTACGCACAATTTTTCCAATTCAACACTTCTAATATAAAATTAAATATATTTTAAACAATATTATAAAATCAATTGAGCGGAACGACTCAATTATACGACCCAATTTCATTACACCCAAAATTTGACCTAGGAATCAAATTCCGATAAAACCTGCATAAATTTCTCAAATTGACGGTTCCAAAATGAAATTGGATACATTTTAAAACATATTGTATAATTAATTTGTCCAAAACCGCGAAAACGAATGAATCCGAAAAATTTGGGCATAACCCGACTAAAAATCCAATTTTTCCAAAATCTCAACATAACCATACAATTAACCTATCCAAATCAATCTTACAGCATATATATACATAATCAAACAACTCATTTAGCTTTTTATAAGCTAATCACACCCAATTAATCAAACAAGGGTTAGGGTTTTTCGGAAATTATACCAAACAAAAACTGATAAATCGGGGCAAGGGAATGCTGGGGAGGCTTCGTCGGGGGTCGGGGGTGGCTCGCCGGTGGTCAGCGAGGCTCGCCGGAGCCGGACGGTGGCAGTGCAGCCTGCAGTTGCTTCTCCTGCGCGCAGCTGCTGTGGTGGCTCGGCTTCAGTCGCTGCTGCGGTGCTGCTGCTCCTGCGCGGCTGTTGTGCTGCGGTGGTCGGTCGTGGTGGCGAGGGGCAGCAGGTTGGAGGTCGACGGCCGGCGAAGGAGGAGCAGGGAGGAGACTGGGAGGTCGGCTAGGGCTTCAGGCTGCAACACGGGACGCACAAGAGAGGGTCGGGGTAGAGAAGAGAGAAAGAAAAAGAAGGGAGGGGGGCGTCGGTCGAGGGCCGGTTGGGGTTTTTTTTTATCAAATAAAATATTAAAAGCTTAAAAATTAATATTGGAAGATTTTATCTAAAATTCATCAAACAAAAATTATTTCGTAAGTTTCCGAAAGCTTAAAATAAATAAAACAACTATATACAAAATTTCGAAAACATTTTTGGCAGAATTTACCAACGAACATAAAAATTGTATTATCTACGAAAATACGTTATAAGACCCCGAAAAATTATTTAAAAACATATACTAAAATATTTAAGTCAAATTCGAATAACCCAAGGCTAATTTAAATAATTTCCGAAATCGGTTTTCCGTAAACCAAAAAGCATAAAACGAAAGGGAATTAATTCTAGAAAGAATTTCATAAATAAACTCCGAAAATCTTTTTAATTTAAAACTTTCCAAAAATATTAACGATTGCCGAAAACGAATAAAGCTAAAGCCGAAAATATTTTCTACAGATAAAATTATTAAAATAAATTTAACTATTTAAACGGAAATTCTATAACTTAAATATTATATTACGTTAACGATATGTAACTTCAAAACAAAGCCGGAATCATACGACGAAGTTATAATCGAAACGAATTTAAAATATTAAAAATCGAAATACGAGAAAGAACGGGAATATATATTTTTAACCGAAGATCAAAATCATAAGAATATAATAAAATCATTGTCGTGAACGAATTTGTCTAGAATGATTCGCAACGACAATGATTAATTACATTCAATTATGAATTCGAAATCATCGATAAATCCGTAAAACGAATCGAAATTAAAATAATTAATTATTTACGTCAAATTATGCTAATAAAATCATTAAACTTAATAAATCTGGATTTTAAAAATACGGAGTATTACACCTACTCACTCAAGTCAAGCCTTCCACCCCAAAATAGTATCCGATCTTAAACCTGCACAAGAGGTCTGCTCCCCACCATCGGTGGATCATCACAGGACCCATTCAACCAGTGTAGTATCAGTACGGGTCCAATACTGAGTAAGTCTCGCTACCCTACCTTATAGGAGAGATATCATCAAGTGTGTATTAAATTATAGTACAATACGTTAATACAATATCCTACATACTCACAACCCACATCACGAATCTTGCCATACACTCATAGTAACATATAAAACATATGCAACATCCCATTTAACATATAAGCGTGGTATAACCGAAATATAAAGTGACTTATTATGCACATAAGCAGCATGTGGTAATACAGGTAATAAAAGCTGGCCATGGTCCAATTAGACTTATTCTTTATTCTCATTAATGATAATAAGTCCATTTCACACATTCTTCAATAGTCCATGTGAGTGCGGGAGCCCCACTATTATAGCCGGTGGACCGGAAGTAAACACACAGGGCAGAACGCCTCTGACCACTATTATAGCCGGTGGACCGGAACGAAACACACAGGGCAGAACGCCTCTGACCACTATTCTGACCGGTGGACCGGACTGGCCCTGACTCACATGGTGTTTCACTGTAAGTATTTAGTATTTTTCCCATGGATTAACTTATTTATTTGGGTCTGTCGAGCCAAGATCCCCCACTATTATAACCGGTGGACCGGGTGTAAACACACAGGGCAGAACGCCTCTGACCACTATTATAGCCGGTGGACCGGAACGAAACGCACAGGGCAGAACGCCTCTGACCACTATTATAGCCGGTGGACCGGAACGAAACGCACAGGGCACAACGCCTCTGACCACTATTCTAACCGGTGGATCGGACTGGGCTCGGCTCAACATCTTTCGTTTTACGTGATTAATGTCTTATCAGTGTCTTATCAACTCACACATCACCCTTGACATACATGTCCTAGAGGGCCGTATCAACACAACATAATCTCACACATAGAACATGTCATGCTCATATCATAGAAACACACACGACATACCTCAAATTCCAAGTTGCGCTACACATGAGACAAGTTATCCATAAATCATATAACACACTTTAGCATGGTATACACAACGATCAACACGTCACCTCACACATAACACAAGGCCATAGCTTCGTCCTTACTAAACGCCCATAAGTAGAGGTAAGTAGAGACTTACCTGGATCCGAAGCTAGCTAAGCGAGATAAGAGGGGGAGAGATCACTAGCTCGTGGATCCACGAGAAAGCTTTCCTAGAACCGATAGAAATCAAAAACTAAATTAGAAACTATTCTATCAATCAATAATTCACATATTCTAATTAAATAAACACAACAACAACACAAATGATCTTTCTTAGAAAACGTGCCCAAAACTTAGAACTTAAAAGCATAGCTTTATTAAGATTTAAGGTTAAAACTAAATCAAAACGGATTAATACAATATCGCTTGGGACATTTCAACTTAATTTGGAAAGCCCGAGAAAGAATAATCGATCATAAGTTAATTTATTAAAAATAACTTATTTATTAGGTTTTATAACTAAATAGGTAACTCAACCATTTACATAACACCAAATTCAAACCGATTAAGTTAAAACATAATTTAAATGATTTAAAACCCAAAGATTGAAATCGATTAGATAAAAGACGCATAGCAAAAATCAATTTTATAAAATCATCCCCGAAGATTAGGGTTTTTAATGCCTAAACTACGAATTAGCCAAATCACTTCGATTACCTCAAATTGATAGTTTTAAAACACAATTAAACTAATTTTAGATAAATCTAGATAATCAATTTCAACAAAACAATCTTCCGATTAATCAATTCCAGATAATCAATCTTCAAAATTAGGGTTTTAAAGCCCACGACACAAACTCAGGTAATTCAATTTAATTAATTCAAATTAAGGTATTAGAAGGCAATTAATACCATTTCAACCATTTCTATACATTCAATTTTAGAAAAACAACAATACAAGTAATCGATTTCATAATCTCACTTGAAATTTAGGGTTTTAGGCCCGAAAATACAATTCGTTAAAATTATATAAATCTAATCAAATTGAATGTTTAGAAATGCAATTAAACACATTTTATAACATATCAAATAATCAATTGCTCAAAACTAGTAAAAGAAATACACAATTTAGCCCAATTAGGGTTTTTGAGCCCGGAACGCAAATCCGATTAATTCTTGCCAAAACATATCAATTGACGGTTTGGAAATGTAATTAAACATATTCTAATGTAATTTATATAGTCAATTGAATAAAATAACCCGATTACATAATCCAATTTAAACCCGCAGGAGTTTTGGCCTAAAAATCCAATTCCGATCAATTACGTACAATTTTCCCAAATCAACACTTCCAATATAAAATTAAATACATTTTAAACAATATTATAAAATCAATTGAGCGAAACGGCTCAATTATACGACCCAATTTCATTACACCCAAAATTTGACCTAGGAATCAGATTCCAATAAAACCCGCATAAATTTCTCAAATTGACGGTTCCAAAATGAAATTGGATACATTTTAAAATATATTGTATAATCAATTTGTCCGAAATTGCCAAATCGGATGAATCCGAAAAATTTGGGCATAACCCGGCCAAAAATCCAATTTTTCCAAAATTCCAACACAACCATACAATTAGCTTATCCAAATTAATCTTACAGCATATACATACATAAACAAACAACCAATTTAGCTTTTCATAAGCTAATCCATACTCAATTAATCAAATATATATATTAGGGTTTTCGGAAATTTATACCGAAAGAAATCAACACAATCGGGACAAGAAAATGCCGGAGAAGCTTCGTCGGGGGACGAGGGTGGCTCGCCGGTGGTCAGCAGGGCTCGCCGGTGGCTGGGTGGTGGCGCGAGCTGCGTGGCCTACTGCTGCTGCTATCGCCCGCTGCTGCCGCCCGCTACTGCGTGGGCTGCTGTCGCGCGACTGCTGCTGCTGTGGTTGCTGCGGTGGTGGTCGACGATGGCTGGAGGTCGGCGAGCAGGGAGGAGGAGGAGGTGGCGGAGCAAGGGAGGAGGTGAGGGCTAGGGTTCTGGGGCTGCGAACAGGGGCAGATCGGGAGAGGAGTCGGGGTAGGGAAGAGAGAAAGAAAAAGAAGAGGGGGGTCGGGGGTCCGACGGGTGAGGTTTTTTTTTTTTGGGAATTCACATATAGAATAAAGACTAAATATTTAAAAATTACCATTTGACGATTTTATCTAAATTTATTAAACGAAAAATATTTTCGAAACTATCCGAACGCTTAAAATAATTAAAAAGGTTATATAAAGAATTTCAGAAACATTTTCGGAAGAATTTACTAACGAACGTAAAAATTTATATTATTTACGGAAATACATTATAAGACCCTAAAATAATATTTAAAAACCTATAATAAAATATTTAAGTCAAATTCTAATAAATCAAGACTAATTTTAATAATTTCCGAAATCGGTTTTCCGCAAACTAAAAAGCGTAGAACGGAAGAAAATTAATTCCAAAAAGAAATTCTTAAATAAGTTCCGAAAATATTTTTAATTTAAACTTCCCGAAAATATTACATTCAATTAATTAAAACGTCGATAAAATATTACTTCCCGAAAATGATTAATTACGTTCAATTATAAATTCGAAATCGTTGATAAATCCATAAAACGAATCGAAATTAAAATAATTAAATTTTTACATCAAATTACGCTAATAAAATCATTAAACTTAATAAATCTGGATTTTAAAAATACGAGGTATTACAGATGGTTAGTTGGAAGGAATCGTTGATGTTCAATGTACCTCATCTTAGACTTCAGTCTCATAGAAGGAGTGTCTCCATTACAATTGGGGCATAATTTATGCCCTCATCCTAACTACTTAGAGAGAATTGAACGAGTAAGGAAGTTATTAATAGTGTGCCTCACACATTTTAAACACTTTGTTATCAACCACATCTCTAGTATCAACCCTTATCACCTACAAATCACTCAGCTTGTTGATAAGAGGTATGAGGAACACAATAATATCCATCTTAGGATACAACAATCTAGGAATCAACAAAGACAACATAAAAATATATTTTTCCTACATCACTATGGGAGTAAGTTATATGTTGTAAAAATTACCCATCACATACTATAGTTTCTTCTCATACTAAAGGGATTGAGCCCTAATGCCAACCCTCGTTTAACATTGCGAGCCTCAAATACAAAATCCATATAATTTACATCAATATATTTCCATGCTTGGTCATCAGCTGCATGTTGTAAGATCTTTGGTTCTCTAGAGTACTCATTCAAGTGTCATCTCATGTCTTAAGTGCTGTGTCTGCATGCGTATAATCTTTTCAATCTCATTATTAAGGGAAAATACCGTAACACCTTGAGTGGTACTTTCTTTCCCTTTGTGGCTTCATCTACCCATTGAGAAGTACCACATATCGGATAATTAGTTCCATCAATGTTCTATTTCCAATACAAGGACAATCATACTTGCACGCGTGGATCCTCTCATAGCCTAATCCTAACTTGCTCACCATCTTCTTAGTGTTGCAATGTGATCCTGGAAGTTTATTACCATCTAGAAGTGATTCTTTTAACAATTTCAAAAGTGTGTCAAATGACTCATCACTCCATTTATTCAACACCTTATGATGCACCAACTTCACAAAAAAAAACAAGGAAGAAATTTTTTTACATCATGATATAACTCAGTCTCCATCTCTTGATATAACATAATCCCAATCATCATAGTACAAAGATAATATAAAGAATAGATTTTTCATGCACCGCTATGGGGGTAAGTTGTATGTTGTCAAAATTTCTGATCACATACTATAATTTCTTCTCATACCAAAGGGATTGAACCCATCTAATGCTAACCCCAGTCTAGCATTAAGAGCCTCAACTAAAAATCCGAAATTTGCATTAAAATCTTTTCATGCTTGGTCATTGACTGCATGTTGTAAGATCTCTGGTTCTCTAGAGTGCTCATTCAAGTGTCATCTCATGTCTTGAGTGGAATGTCTACAAATGTATAATATTTTCAATCTCGATGTTAAGGGGAAATAATGTAAGACCTTGAGTGGTACTTTCTTCCCCTTTGTGGCCTCATCTACCTATTTAGAAGTACCATATATTAGATAAGTCGTTTTATCAATGTTCTATCTCTAGTACAAGACACAATCATACTTGCACACGTAGATCATCCCATAGCCTAATCCTAACTTGCTCATCATCTTCTTAGTGTCATAATGTGATCCTGGAAGTTTATTACCATCTAGAAGTGCTTCTTTTAAAAATTTCAAAAGTTTGTCAAAAGGCTTGTTACTACATTTATTCAACACCTCATGATGCACCAACTTCTCAATAAATAAATAAATAAGGAAGAAATTTTCTTACATTGTAGATATAACTCCACCTCCATCTCTTATAATAACTCAACGACATAGATCTCTATTATCCCCAGAATCATCACCTATTACATAAGTGACATTCAAGTCATCACCAATAGTCTCGACTCATTCACTATCCTCAATATGTGGATCACCACCTAATAAACCATCCAATACATACATTATCTAATCTTGCTCTTCCTCCATACGTTCTCTTTCAAATTTACCATGAAATTTTCGTGTATCATAATATTTTATGAACCTAAACCTCAAAATGTGTGCTTCAACCCTATCTATTGTATCCTATTCAAAATTAACACATCTCCTATAAGTCAACATGACAATCCATCCGATCTCAAGTTATCTTTCTCCAATCCTATTAACATTTTAAGGCCATCCCAATACTCATTGGATTTTTGATTATGCAACATCATCCAACTCTTATCGATTGTCATTGTATATCTATGAAAATAATTAAAAGATGGATTAATTCTTAATGTATAAACCAAAGTATAGCAATATTATATATCCATTTTTTTTCTTAAGTTTTACAAGCATTAGTTTTATAAAGGTATTATAAAGTTTTCAACAATTTTATTTTCATTGGCTTAGCAAGCAAGACATAATTATATTATAAAATTTTTATAAAATTATTTAAGGCTAATAATATCTTATTATTTTTTATAGTTTAACAAGAAGTAATATGGGCCAACATACTAGCTATATTATATACCCTAATATATAAAAGTATAATGATACATATTGAAATAGAGCTACTACGACCCAAAATACCTCATTAAAATCAAGCCCTAATTCCACCTTGGATACGATCGATCACCCACCGAGCCCATACTTCTCGTAGAAGCATATGTTCTCTCCCATATTCAATAGACTCGTAATCATAGTATGGGTAATCATGATATGTATTCGGCAGTATCCTCTACTAAGACCTTCACTCATCATCAATTACTATCAACTCCCTTACAATGTGATTATAATCTCTCATAAAATATCCACTCTCAATAAACCTAGGGTGTAATAAATTACTATGGACAAACTCATCTATATATTTAGCCATTGCCCATAACTATGGTTGAATCCATGGCAAAGTATATAAAATATAATACGACCTATAATTATATGGTCCTACATACAAATCTCTCTTTAACATGTGGCATATCTCATCACGTATCCGTCTCATGTGGTGTTTAATATGTGTCATAAGATATCAAAAAGTAAGTTGAAAAACATATGTTAGGTAAGAGGGGCATCATATAACCTACAAAAGGGAAAAAAATCTAATAAATTAGGTCAATATCTAATTATTTAATCATAAATTTTCAAATTTCAATTATATTTTAATAATTCTCATTTTTATTATCTTATTATTCTGCTTAATCATTTAATCATAAATTTTTAAATTTCAATAACATTTTATTAATTTATATTTTTATTATATTATTATTCCACTCTATTAATAATACTTTATCTAAGGTTAAAAATAATTTATTATATTATATTTTTATTATTTTAAATGTTAATAATAAATTATTTAAGGTCAACGATATCTTATTATTTTAAAGCTTTATTATCTTATTATTTCACTTAATTATTTAATCATAAAATTTTAAAGTCTTAATTCTCGATTTTATTATATTCTTATTCAACTATTTTAATATTTATTTATCTAACTCTGATAATACTTTATCAATTGCCATATATGTATCTCAATTATCATCGCATATATCAATCAAAATATGTGTCACAACATAGACATCAACATATAATTACCACCGTCAACATCCATGTAATAATTAACCACACCCACACCTACACCCTCACCCAACTTAACAAAAATATACTACACCAACATAAGGTAGCAGACAGTGGCAGCGACAAGCTCTAGTGGAAACAACTTCTCTGCCAACCTACAATCATACCAAAAATTAAGCAAAAAAGGATAGCTTTAATAAATTAATAATTAAAATAAAATAAACTAAAATACAATAAAGAGTAAAAAATAAAGATTAAACTGAGATAAAGAGAAAGACGAGGCGGTGCAAGGTGGCAATGGTGGTAGCCTTCATCGAAATCCATTAAAAAAAGGACAAAATTAAAAGTAAGAACTAACAATAATACTCAAGAGTTTGACAAGAAATTAACAAAAAATGAGGATTAAAGGTATAAATCATACCAAAAGGGTGTGTGTGTGAGAGAGAGAAAGAGAGAGACGAACGGAGATGCATCATGTGAGAGAGACGAAAGAAGGCGACGGGTCATAGACGGGTAGGATTTCTAATTTTATATAACTTACATCTGTTGTAATGACTCCTCCCCCTCTAGTATGATGACAAGTCACAGCAGTAGACCCCCATTTTAAGGAACGATGTAGTTTTAGCTCACCATACTGCAAATACAATATCCACAATAATGTCAACAAGTTGTTGTAATTTACCCTGTTTAAAAATTTTCCTACAATAATTTTCAAGAGAAGAGAAAAAATAAAATTTCCACCACACCTTAAAATAATGACACCCCACCCAAGTGCGTCAACCTAGTGATGTTAAAAAGGTTCTTTTTTTTTTGTGCTAGGAAACCTAGTGGAGGGATACATTTTTTTCAAATACTACGACAACCTTGTCATCGCTCTTTCTTTTTCTTTTTCTTTTTCTTTTTTTTTTTAAAAAATTCATTTGAAATAGTACGAAGGTAAAATAAATTTTATTGCTAGTTATCACAATAATCACATAGCGTCAACTTCCATCGTCGTTGTAGCTTCATTTTCTCGTATTGTTAAATTGCTCGTTCAATGACAACCTATCGATACGATAGATGTGTGTCTATTACGACAACTATAACTATTAGAAAAAAGGTCGTCGTAATAGACATGTAGTGATTATTATATGATATATATATTATTATTTTACGAAAAACTAATAGGAGGTTAATCTATCAGTCATCAATCATCCCACTTTTTGCATACCCATAGTTGAGCCATAATCAGAGCTGATAAAAGTTGACCCAACCCGAAAAATCTTACGAATACCGATTCGATCCGTCCGAAATCTGATCCAATTTTATTCGAGTAATTAAAAGCCCGAAACCTATCCAACCCAATCCGATATATATCCGATATCCGATATAACCCGAGAAATCATAAGCCTGAAATAAACCCGACCCGACCCGCTACTCATTCGAAACCCGATATAACCCGAAAAACTATAAATCTGAAATGATCCGACCCAATCCATTATTTATTCGAAATCCGATATTATCTAAAAAATTATAAATCTATAAAGATTCAACTTGGTACTATCCGAAAATTAATATTAACCCATAACTCAAATTTTCTAAAACTTCATAAAGCACGAAATAATATAGATGTGCAACTAATCCATGTTAGCAGTTACATCAAAATCTAGAAATCATAAAATTTATATTACTTATGTATATTCAAATAAAATATCCATTGATACCAATATAAAAGTATAGAAATAAAAGTAGAGAAAAAAAAAGAAAAACTCTACTATGCCATCTAAATATTAGTTCACTTCTATGATTCCATCTAGTACCATAAGATAATAACAGTGCAACATTGAACACTATATGTTAGTATCTATATGGCCATACCTTGCAATATAGCACCTATAATATCATAGGAAAGTAGGGAAAATCTAGAGTGAGAATGTTAGTTATTCATTATGAAAATTAAAGATTAATATTTTTTATTACATCAACAGTGTTAAATAGTAAGAAGTCAATATTAGTTGGTATTTTGTCAATAATAGTCATTATTACTTACTTTATCTAATTTTTATCTTATTTTGCTTGATATAATATAATCAAAATATATAATAAAAAAATCTAATGTGTTATTATTATTTTTTCCATAATTGATATTCATTAATTACTATTATTATTGTTATCATTATTTTTGCATTATTAGTATTATTATTATTATTATTATTATTATATTTATTAAAATTATGTTGATATGATGTGATCAATTTCTTATAAAAATAATATGAGAAGCATAACTTTAGAAGCCTTTATTTGTTATCAATTATCAATGATTATTATAAGTTAATATTATGTAAGGAGCGTATAAGATATAAATATAATATAAACTTAAAATAATACTCGAACTCAATATGACCAAGCTAATGATGGAGTTGAATTATAAGCTACACCTTAACATAAAAAGAAAAGGGATACGATTTGAAAAAATTTTAATTTGAAATGTCAAATACATCTCCAAAGATGAAATAATAATAAAAAATTCTAAGGCCCCAAAAAAATTAATATAATAATTCACTTTTAATTGAATAAGATAAATTAAAATAAATGATCTCAAAATAATTAGCTTTTAATAATATCTTGGAATAAAAAAAGAAAAAAAATGACACAAGTATATATGACTCAAATATGAAATAACCTAAATCCAATATAAATTCGATCCGAAAATATAATAATTCAAACCCACCCGAGCCCGATCCGAACCCGAACCGAAATTAGAACAACTAAAAGTTACCAGAATTCGAGTCCATCCGATCTCAACCAGACCCGATCCAAGAGCTTAGAATGATCCGAGATTATCCGATACTGAGTTAATCCGAATCAAACCCGACCCAACAAAATGATTCGAAATTATCCAAAACCGATATAGTCCGATTATCATGTAACCCAATATGATAATAATCCGATCCGTCCGATTATCAGCTCTAGCCGTAATATCTTCTTCTACATGAATGAGTAAGAATGACCACGTATGGGTAACTAGTAGCAGAGCTAGGTGATTTGCGTGATGTCTCGGGACAATGGGGACCGCCATTAAAATATACACATGAGGTTAAATGTGTATCTGTAGATATAATTATTACTGGATTTTCTTGGTATAATGGGGACCACCATACTTGTTAGGAGAAGGTTACAAGATCGAGTCTAGTTTGGTGTATTTTTTTTTCCTTCAAATTTTGGCTATATATATATATATATATATATATATATATATATATATATATATATATATATATTTTTTTTTTTTAAAATAGACATCCTCTTAAGACCTCTAAACATATCTCCTTAAATGCTTCACAAACTGCATGAGTTATAATATATATTTTTGTACTCTTTTGTTCAATTAATATGCTTTACATTTTAAGTTCTTAACTCATGAATACATATTCTAAAATTGTGAGAATGATATTTTACTGAAATATTAATATAAAATTGTATGATTTTTTAGATCGTACATTAAGTTTATTTTTAAGCATATTAATTATGGTTAATAAAATATATAAAATTATTATTACTATTATTATTATTATTATACGAGGACATTATGCACTTAGAAGACTGGATTTGCCACCTCGGGTAACGGTATTACACATTCTCAGTTTTTGCTGCAAATAAATATGCCGATGCCTAAGGGAGGACATATAATTATAGTTGGCAAGAATAATCCCTCGCACGTGTGAATTAGGATCCCAAAAGAAAGTAGCCCCACTGCCCCACACCTGAGTCAAGCTTCCGCCTACCAGCGATGGACCACGTCGGGACAACGTTAAAACGCATCTTAAGATTATGCCGCAGCGATGATAATGGGTTTTTGGTGGGTTGGGATAGTCGTTGGTTGTACAACCCAATTAGTCGAAATAGATTTATACGCTAAAGGATTAACATAGTATCTATCTTACATTGGTTAGCTGGCGTCAGTTAACTTAAATTACGGGGAGTTATCAATTAGTGAACTGCAATGGATGGATTAGCTTATAGATTAGTGTGGGCTGCCGGGTTAACTTACGGATTATTATTATTATTATTAGGATAATCTATGAATAATAATAAATAATCAATAACTATGAATAATCATAAATAATAAATTATTAATTAATTAGTTTATTTTTAATTATACTTCTATTGTTAATATTCATCATAATATATTATTAATAACTATTAGTAATGATTTTTTTATTAAGATAATAATGATACTTAATTATAATTTTATTATTAGTATTTCTAATAATACATTATTATCATCGGTTATTAATAATTATATTATATTATTATTAAGATAATTTAATTATAAATAATAATATTGATTAATAGCATGAGTATCAAGTAATTTGAATATTATTAATTATAATTTTATTATTAATAGTTATAATAATATGTTATTACTAGTTATTGGCAATAATACTTTATTATTGTTATTATTAAGATAATCTATTAATAATTTTAAAAAACTAATAATATTGTTGATTAATGTTTTAGATTTCAAGGATATGCATGAAATTAAGGATAAAATGATAACTTTACATCCATCAAATCGCTAGGGGGAAGAGGAGGAAGAGCTTCCACTACGAAACGTATTTTTTAATATTATTTTAGTTCTCACTCAAAAACTGTAACGATGTTGTCATTCAATAAGACAAAGCCTTACATATCCCAAAACAATGGATGACCTAACCCTGCTCTCGTCACTCCAAGTTCTCATTTTGTCATCTAAATTTTTTAATATTATTTTATCTTATCTTATTTGGAGGGAATTAAATTTTAAGTAACTTATTTTTATCATAAAAATATTAATTATAACAATAATAACACCAATAACAATAATTATTAATATAAATAAATTAATGATTCAAAATAATATTATAATGAATTATAATAATTATTATTGTTTTCATATTTATTATTATAATTATTATTTTAATTTAAGGTAATATTAATATAATTTTATTACACTGGTTTTTTAACATGTGCCCTTAGGACACTTGTTAGAGTTAATAAAAATACAAAAAAAATGCAAACATTTAATAGCACCGCCTATCATGTGTGTCTACTACTAGTACACTAATTATACTATTTTAGAAAGGGGAAAAAAAGTCTTAGCATTGGTCTAAGGCACATGTTAGACAAATCATTTATTATCATCATCATTTTGATTCATATTATTAGAAATAATATTCCATGCTTTAAAAATGTATAAAATTACAGATCTCTTTGACAAACTTTTACTATATATATATATAATAGTATTATGAAAGTATCGTACGATCCAAATATATCAAGTATATTGTTAGATTATAATTTACTATAGTTTAAAAAAAAATTAATGATCGATGATGGCTAATTTTTTTAAAAAATAATACTATTGTTATAAATATTATTATCATAATACAGAAAAAGTCATTTATAAAATCTTTAAAAATATAGTCTCGGTCAAGAATCTACCCCCTGCCGTAACCAATCTCTTACGTGAATTTCCACACCTCATCTTAATATCAATACATGGCATCTTGTCTCCATTGGTTGACAGAAGAGACAGCTTATTTTTGTAAGTTAGCATTAACAAGGCCCACCAACTGACTAATAGTAGTTGGACAAAAATTAAGAAAGCCGTGCAAGCCCAACTATGGCACACACAGCAGTTGCTCAATTTATGGTCGCAACATGTTTCAATCCATGCTTCATGAAACAAAAATGTCAGCTACACGTGTATAAGGAAATGACAATGTCAGTTGATATAAAAAGGGTCGATTAGATCACTCATAACATAAAACAAAAAGAATTGGGCGTTGGCCGCCCTATTTTTGCAGCTTGCAATTTTCTTGGGCACCAACTGTCCTTTCCAATAATTCAAAAATCAAATAGCGTCCATGAAAACGATCAACAGAAAAAACAGAAACGGAAACATCAACGATCAATAATTCATTGGCAAAATCATTTCATCTGGTACATCAACTCCTTGCGAATTTTAACTTACAGCTCGGATAATTCAAATTGAACGCTTACCCTGTATGAACAAGTAAAATACAGAAACCCGCCATCCCATCAACAGAAAGGTGCAGTAAAAAAGACCACTGGCTTATTAAATCACTAAAATATGGACTTTCATCAACAGAAAGAGTAGTTATCACATTCGTCGAATCGAATGATATATATATATATATATATACATAGAGAGAGAGAGGAAAATGATTGATTGCAATAAAGCGTTGAAGATACAATGTTTCTGTAAAATATCATTATCAACTTCGGTACAAGTCAACAAGGCGCTTCATAAAGTAAGGAGGAAATCATAGTGTATAACTGCATTCTAAGGTTTACCCTGTCATATCATATAGAAAAGATAAGAGTAACTGAAGTAAATCAGAAACAAAATGCTCCATCGTCGACGCCTTTATCGCATTACGCTGCTCATTTAGAAGCTCCGACTCAAATGAGTTGTGAACATAAGCCCTGACTTGGAACATGCACTTTTCTTTACCTCAATAACAGATACTAATGCGGAATTCAATAAAGGTCATGATGTATATAATACTAGAGCAACACTTAAATAAGTGGCGACCTTAATTGAGAATCAGGAATTAGTGGCTTTCAGGTATCCTTTTTAGCATCCACCATCAATCTATAGAGTGCAGATCCACCATGATGACAGACAGCCAGGCATATTTCATGCCATGTTTCCCAACTCATACTGTCATCAAGAAAAATCTGAGTCCTACATAAATAATTCAGTATTAGGAACCTCTATCTGTCACTATCTTAAACTATAAATAAATGATGATTTTCTTATTGATGTCAAAATTATTCATGGCATCTACTCATTAAAATTTTCTGGAAGATGTTACTACAGGTTTTTCGGGTGCCTTTCACTTGGAACCACCATTGCTTGATAGACACATCAACCACGTTGACAGAAAATCACGCATTAGCCTAAATCCAGATTGCTTTAAACTCAGTTAAGACAGAGACGCTAATTTAATCAAACACCATGTTATTGTCTTGAGCAAAACACCGCCAACAATAACATTGAGTATTGTTCAAAGATTAGAAATCTATTATTTATCTATGATAATATTATAATTATAAGTATCATTATAATTATAATTAAGATTATAATATACGATAAGAAAAAATCAGGCCACCATATAATTTCCCGACCAAAGCAGCATACCCCCTATATATCGTCCACATACAGAGTTAAGAGTCGCATACATACAAGTGGAAGTAACATATACAGTCGATTATGAATAAATGTGGCAGATAACATTCCACAAGAAACACTGCATCGGCTCAACTTCCTCCAAGGAACTGCCCGTAGACCATCAATTCCAGCACCAAACAAAACTGGACTTTTATCAATGCCTCTCGTCGGCTTCCAAAGCAGACCAGCGTAACTGGTCTTTATCTCAACGCCCATCATTAAATTACAAATGAAGAGCCATTAAAAATCAATGCACGATTCTTTTGTAACGTAGTTTTTTTTTTCGGTGATAGACTGGAAGAATTTAAATAGTATAGTCCTCTTTAACGATAGACCCTCCCAAAAATCAAGAGAAATTTATTAGTCCCTTAATAGATGTCACCACGTATTTCAATAATAAATTTTAATTACTAATATCTTTCAATATATAAAGATAAAATTTATAAAAAAATTAATACTATGAAAGCATTTTTCAATACAGATATAACAATTATATTTATTAATTTTGGTGTCGTTTGGTATTACTTATTATTAATAACTACTTTTAGATAAAAACTATTTTTATAAATCTATCATTTAAATAGTACTTTTATAAGTAAAACGTATGTTTGTTTTGACTTTTATTACATAAGTAATTAATGTTAAAAAACTACTTATTGTATCTTATTAGTATTTGGTTTTTATTTTCCTACAAAATTACTTTTTCTTTTCCCTCTTTAGTTTTTATCTTCCTATATATATCTTTTAGTAATAATTACTATATAAATTATATAATAGTAAATATTAAAAAACATATTAAACATTAACAAGAATAGAAAAAATATAAAGACATTACAAAGTACTAAAAAGTATAAACTTATTAAAAAAAATTATGAACAACCATTAAACAAACTTTATAAAATTCATAATTATGCAATAAACATTCTTACATTCATAATAAACATGACGTGCATTGTAAATATCATCTGAAATCCAACCCCGTACCATTTCCATTTCTCTAGCAGCTCTACCCTCTACATGTTGTCCAACATCTCTATTCCTATTGTTTTCTTCATATATTTCTCTGCTACAAAATTTATCAAATAATATATCATCCATTCCATTCAACCTAATAAAATTGTGAATTGTCATTGTTGCAATGACAATAAACATTTGTTGTTCCAAACTATAATTCGGCATTTGCCTTAAGATAGGAAAACGAGCCTTCAAAACACCAAAGCAACGCTCAATCACATTTCGCACTGACGAGTGTAAATGATTGAATAATTCTTCTTTTCCTTGTGGACCCCCAACTCTTTGAAAATCAGATAGATGATATCTTGTATTCTTGAATGGCGCAAGATAGCCAGATGTATTGGGATAACCTGAATCAATCACATAATATTTACCTGCATAAAATGTAAGTTCATATTATTCAACTATAATATTTTATACTTAATATATAAAATAATGTTCTATTTACCTCGAGGAGGATGAGGAAAGTTTTTGTTGGGATCTTGAATACAGTGTTGGAATATTTGAGAATCATGAGTCGACCCCTCCCATCTAGCTTCCACAAATGTGAATAACATATCAAAAGAACAAACTGCCATAATATTTTGGGAACACACTCCTTTACAATTACGATAGGGCATTTGTTCATTCTTTGGAACACAAGCATCGATATGTGTTCTATCTATCGCTCCTACACAATCTTTAAAATAAGGCCAAAATCTTGAATCATTCATGATCTCAGGAGGGACCTCATCAAAGCTTCGATGAGGCCTTATAATGTCACTAGCAATATTTGATATAGCAATTAAAACATTGTTGAAATATCTACTAATAGTTTCTCCAAAGTGCTGAAATCGATCTTGCACAACTCTATTCCTTTCATTGTGACCAACTATATATAAAAAAATCGCCAGTTGTTCTTCAACGATCACATTATACGTATCACTTAGCAACCTCCTTGATCTTAAAAAACTTGTTAACCTTAGAAAATCATCATTTTTCATTCTAAATAAATCGTGGCATAGCCTATCATGACCATTCAATATACGTTGGACAAACTGGTGACCTATTTCAGAAGATTCCAAACAAACTTGCTTCTCAATAGACGCCTTCCTTCTCTTTCGCAAATGTCGCACTACAAGTAAAAGTAGTTGTAATCTTTTTTTTTTCCGATCATCCATCTATTCAAAATCAAAGCATCACTTGTGTATATCCAACATATATGTATAAAATTATATACAACAACCAACACTTATATTTTCTATCAAACGACATGAATATTTCAAAGCTAATTCAACAAGTCATAAGTCCAAACAATTACATAAGTCTATCAAAGGTAGACTATTCTAAAATACCAAAAATCACAAGTCCAAACAATTACATAAGTTCAACATAAACAACATAATTCATACTTCATAGTTTTACAAATAGAAAATAAAAAAAAAATCTCAAAAAAATTAATCTTTTACAAAATACCATAACAACCTAACATCCTTGATTAACTCTTAGATGGATCTCTTAAAGATTCCAACCAAACATTACGCTTTTGGGGAGCCATATACATCCATATGTCTCTGTTATCAGGATCCTTGAAAGCATTAGTACCGAGGATAAATAACTCATCAGTAATTTCATCGGCCATGTTATTTAGAATAGCTAAACATTCTTTTATGGTGGGGATTGTTGAAGCTTGGGGTGTAGGCAAATGAGGATCATCATTACTCTTAAATGCGTATTCACATAATTGTAGCAACTTATAATCAAGCTTGTCACTAGCTGACTCCTTTCTCTTACGAGAACTAGATTGTTGACTCTTAGAACATTTGTTGCTTGACTTTTTCTTTTGGCATGTCCCACCATCTAAATCACTAGAACCACAACCCTCGATGTCAATGACTTTTTGGCATTTAGAAGGACCTGCATTACTTGTTCTTAACTCTTCATCATCCTTATCGAAACTTGGATGAGTCCCATGAGATGGAGCCCATGAATGTTCTCCAGTTGCATGAGTACCACCAAAGATTAATCGAAGCTCATCTAAATGGGCAATTGGCTTGTTGCGAAAGTGTTTACAACTTGAATTTTGCTACAAAATAAATAAATAAATTATTACATGCTATATATAATAATAATTATAATAAAATAAGTGAAAAAATATAAAATTATAATTTACCTGAATAAGTATCTTCCACCTATCCTCTTCACAAGTGATTGTACCTGTTATTGAGTCTCTCCCAAGTCCGGTTTCACTTTCAAGTTTTACCCATGCCAAGTAATCTTTTTTTGTTGAGGTAAAATGATTTTTCACTTGAATTTTTTGATATCGCACATTCTCAAACCTATTAAGACCATCAATAATATTGGACCATCCAATCTTATTGAAACTTGAAGTAGGTCTATTGCCTTTCTTAACCTCCTCAACACATAATTGAACAAATGTTTGATGCCTTGATTCGGTCCAATGTGCAGTATCTGATGAAGATGCCATAGTACCTACAAATATTATTTTCTCGTTACTCTTACAACTGCCATATTACATATAATGCAATCGTTACTCTTTCGATTGATATTATCAAAACATCTAGTGCATAAGTAAGCTAATATGATTATTTTAATATGTTTGAGAGAGTAAGTTAATAGGAAGGACAATCGGGCATAGTGGCAAAATCCACGAAAGAAACTAGCATTTATATATGAAGACATTTTTTTTGGTGTATATATGTGCACCATCAGTGGGTTTCTCATAGCCAATTTGTGTGCCTATATTTGAAATTTAAAATTAATCAATCAATTCTCTCAATAATTCTATATATATGTTCCATAAATCTATCGAATATACCATACAATACTCATTTCTAAACAGAAAGAAACTAAATATATTAGACTAAATCACTAATATATGATCATGTTAGATTTTATACCTAATTATATATATATATATTCAGTTTTGACATTGAAACCACCGTATCAGCAGTCCTGTGACTGTGACCCCAACTACAAAGAACGGGCTAATACGAAGATCAAAGCTCTATATGAAGAGAAATTCTCATCTGCACTGCTTACAGTGATGGAGTTTTTCCTTAACAGACCAACACCACACGACTTAGAGACAACAATGCTGGAGACTGATGATACACCATTGAGATCACAATAAGGTATCACGAGAACAGGCCTCAGGCAAAAAGAAAAAAGGGAACTTCCGCACGCTACTCATTTCCAGTAAGGCCATCATACTAATATATTTATAAAATACAAAATACTTTATATATACCAAATAATTATAATAAGAATACAAAACTGAAAATATATTAATACATCTCGCTCCAAAGGTAACTGCAGATGGCTTTCCATATACGTGACATGCCATCCCCTCCCCCCTCCTTTTAGGCTTCTTTAAAAATTGACACATATCCTTACCACCGAGATTGCATTTCTCTCTAATAATCATCTGTGCCAATTCAGTGCCTCTTTTAATGAATAAGCCTCCTAAGCCATTTGAACAAAGTAATGTAAAGAACTTAATATATCTGTAGATAAAGTTGCTACTACAGACATATAAAAAGATTATCATAATTATTTGACGATAATAAATATGTAATAAATCAGAAAAAACATCTTAAAACACTGTTATATTAAATAAAAATAAGGATACTAGTACATACGTAGAGAGATTGAGGGTGGGTTTTTTCATTTTACAGGTGGGCATACCTGTGCCGTAGTAGTATTATATACATTTATATTCCAAATGGCCGTTTTCAGTTCTCCTATATTCTAGTTTTGATTGGGTGTGTATTATAAATATACATGGATGGCACTGAAATAACATTTCATAAGCTAATATTTATAGCAGTCAACCATATAATTAAATGACAATTGATATATAATAAATCTTCATAAATTAAAAATGACAGATTTCCTTTCGATTCTATACTGCCAGTAGTTATAAATATATAAATATATGTACGTATTTTTAATTATTCAATATGAGCTACTGACCTTAATATTTATTACTACTATAAAGCTTTGAAGAAGGCTTGTTTCCCGGGTGGTGGACTGATATGGACAAAGGATACAGAGGGGCATCCATGGGAAAAGGAAGGGGGGAGGTTGGGGTTTTTTTTTTTAAAAAGAAAAAAGGAAGAAGAAGAAGAAGAAAGAAGCGGAAACTCCCTCTAATTAATTAAAACTTTAAAGGAGTGGAGGGGGAGAGGGGCAGCAGCAGCAGGCACACTTAATTCCTACATGTAAACGGCCTGCAATTGAGAGACAGATTAAAGAAGCTGGCTTTTAAGAGGTAAGGGAGAATGAGTTAGCTGTCTGCCTCTACAATTACAAAATTAAGTATGGTATTTTCATTTATATATACACACACACAAGCTTAAGCCAATGTCGTGTCTTAATTAAGTTTCTCTCTTACCCGTATATATATATATATTACTCGTTTTCAGTGACTGTAATGTAAAAGGAGGACTTTAGACTCATTTTTAAGACCATGGTTGTGCTTAAACTTCAGGCGATCATAACTCACAGGAGCATATCTTCATAAATGATGATATGGTAGATGAGGACTGTTCCGTAGTCTTCTATGTTTTTTGCTTTGTCACCTTTCCATGCACACTATCCTGTTCTATGCCCAATTCTGTTGCTAATTTGCAATCAGTACAGAACTCAGGGTTTTCCTCACATCAACCTCAACCAAAACACATGCTGTGTCCAACTTATCCCTCCTTCTAGTGAGCAGGTCTGTTTGGAGGGGTTTGCTGAAATGGGAGAAAATTGCACTGATTGTTGGACCCATATAGGAACCTCACATACTTCACTTTTCTCCACAGGGAGCATTGGAACAGCCTCCTTCACCATCATCACTTTAGCAAGTGCATAATAAGGTCCATTTTTTATTATTCTATCCCTATGAGCCTTTGTCTCAAATCTGAATAGAATCTAGCCCATTGAATGCACTATGTATTTTCTGGGTATGTTCCAGGTTTTTTTGATATGCCTAATAACATGATGTTCAGGTAGTGGTCCAACAAATCTGCCCAGCAAACACTATCCCCGTATATCACCTACCTCATGGTCCTCATCTACCATATCATCAATTATGAAGATATGTTCCTGTGAGTTATGATTCCGAAGTTTAAGCACAACCATGGTGTTGAAAATGATTCTAAAGTCCTCCTTTTACATTACAGTCACTGAAAACGAGTAATATATATATATACGGGTAAGAGAGAAACTTAATTAAGACATGACATTAGCTTAAGCTTGTGTGTGTATATATATAAATGAAAATACCATACTTAAGTTTGTAAATGAGTCTAAAGTCCTCCTTTTACATAGCAGAAGAAAAATGAATGATTCCGAAGGCAGAGCACCCTGAAGCTCCCACTTGACCATTCATCACTGACACTATACACATTTTAAGCACACCCCCTAAGTAGCAGATACTTCTCCTACCACCAATTACTTGAACTTATCTTTCATTTTTGTAAAAACTAAATATTTCTTCAGGTCATTGGTTAGTATGTCTTGATTTAATAAATCAGATCAACACCAAAAGCGGTAAGTAGAACTCTCAAGTTTTCACAGACAACCCAAATCTAATACACACATTAGATCAGACGAGCAAACATCATTATTATATCGGCAAACATCGATTTTTATTGGGTAGTAACGAGCATGGACCTCTAAACTCAGTCCGAAACCCACTGATACTTCAACTAGTACATTTCTGCAAATCATACATAAAGAGCTAGGAACCAAACAAATAATAAGACCGGGAAGAAGGGATAATTGCTTATAACTTTGCCAGCGAACAATGGCAAGGGAACAATAAAAGCAAAACCACGTGAAAGCCTAATTCCTCACCATAATACTGAAGTGATTGCAACACGACACTACAAAAACTGAGAAAACAAAAGAAAAAAAAAAACAGAACCAACAAAAATTGAAGATGGAGAAGGCAGGAGATGGAGAAGGCAAACCTGGAATTTGAAGAGGACGGGAAATCGAAGCTCAACAATTACAGATCTGTATCTTGCGAATATGGATCGAAGAGCGGTGTCAGATGGAAGCAGCAAAAATGGTGATGGTGAACGTGAGCAGCAAAACTAGAAAGGGTCAGCAGCAAAATTGGAGAAGGTCAGCAGCGAAATTGGCAAGTGAACAACAGACCACAGAAGCACAAATGGAGAGGAAAAATGGAGGAGAACGAGCTGCAGACCACGCACAGAACACACAGCAGACCACAGCCAAGCACAAATGCAGACCACAATCGGGTCCGATCTAAATGATTTTTTTTTTCAGACACCGTGCCGTGCCACATAAGTAGTTTAAAAAAGTAAGTAAAATTTAATTTTGATTAACTACTTATAAGAAGTTATTTTTGTTAATCACTTTTGTATAATAATTTTTCATAAGTAAAACCAAACACTTATCTTAATTTAAAATTACTTTTCATAATTACTTTTATAAATAATTACTTATCAAAAGTTAAAACAAACAGCCTCTTTATTAAAGTGAAGATTAAAAGGGACTACTCAATGCTAGGGACTCAAAAGTGAAAAGTTTTGAAACAATATTGCAGGTACGATTCCTCCAGAAACACAATGGCCCCAATCTATCCTTTCCTTAAGCATATACATCCTTCAAAGACGGAGATATCAACCAAGGTGAGGGTTATATGTGCTTATGAAGTCTTAAGAAGCAGCACAAGAAATCCAGAAATTAGCGTTGATGCAGTGATACAGGACTGTAACGTATTTAATTAGTAGTTCTATTTCGGAAAAATTGTTACACATCTAATTTGAGCACTTCAACTAGACCAATCCAAATACTTGCAGGGAACACGCACTCATATTTGTGTTAATGAGCCCCATATTTAGCAATTCCAAGGTGCATTAGTTGAGGGCAAATTCACCATATCAGCAAATTATACGCTACCATAACAAAAAATGGATTATAAGACGCACAAACACATGATCAACTTCAACGAGGACACTACAGTGAGGACAACTTCCCAACTCACTATTTCCTGTTTAAACCATTTACTAAAATTATGAAGGCAAAGGCGATCAACATCAAACAACCCGTTAGTACTTTCTATCTCAGCGAAAAAGCTCCATGTTACATATCTTACTTGTCCTAGCATTTCCATACATCTATCAATGTAAACAAATGCCATCGGTCATGTAATGAAAAAATGAGATCCAAAAGAAAAGAACATGAAAAGCACACCAACCAAGATGATAGACTTAGGCATGGATGACACTGATTAGCATCTCATTACACATACAATTAGGTCCCTGCTTTATGGAAAACATGCCATTTTCATGACACTATAATTTTACCAATGCTAAATCATTCAGCGCTAATTACCTAACATGCACTTTATGAGGTGACGATGCTGAACAGATCTTGACATATATGGGGAGAAAATCCCAATGAAGTGACTTTAATCATTCTACAATTTTGTAGAATAAAGATGTTTAGAAGCAAGACACTGATGAAGCATTTTACTCTATACAGGTTGCAATAAAATATATTACAAATTTTTTATTACGTAGGGGCAGGAAAAGTTGCAACAAATTTTTAAATTCAAAGTTACTCATCAGTCCAGACCTACTGAAAGCAAATGAAGTTAAGGCCAAGTAAGAAAGCACATTCCACTTAGCAATTTCATAATTGGGAACAGTTGCACTCAAGTTTTTAAGGAACAACTACAGGATTTATTTTGAATCCATAAAGGTACTCAAAATTCAATCGGCCAGATATCTTCCTCTAGAATCACCACGATTGTAGTAGATATAGCTAACGACAAGTATCCATTCAAGATGGTTGAATTGTTAAGTGATGCAGATGTAGGAACGAATTTCCCTTTTCTAATATTAGTAGCCTACAAAATACTATGCTCCCTACATTTGACTTCGACTATGTTGTCTTTTCATTCAACAAAGCCCATAACATATTAGGCTGAAGGAGGATTTAAGGCAGTTGAAACATAAGGAGTGTAGGCATTGGTACAAGAGACTGAAGGATGTTGATAATCAATTCTATTGCGACTGATGGAAGGCACATGACAAAAATGGCAGCACAAGGTAAAAAAGGAATCCAAATTAATCTGTTTCCAGCTTCTTTCCTCTAGGAGAATAATATGGTGACAAATCTTCCCCTGCAATAAGATAAAGGTGCAGGTACGTTTGGGAGATAAGACCAACAACGCCCATTTCATCTTATGGAACTGAGAAGTAACAAAGCTAATTAACAGGCCTGCTGCATACCTAAAATATGAAGTTGTGACTATAAGGCTTTCTACATCATATTAGCTATTATTCTCAAATCATAGTAACTGCATATTGGCATGGACACTTAACTATTCATTCTCAATTTTCAGAGATCACCTAAAAAGCATAATCCGTCAGAACTTTTGGTGGGACAGATAATGATAGTAGAAACAAATTTCAAAGAATATAATCCTGGAGCCGACTACATAGCAAGGCTAACAACCCAAGAACAAGTATAGCCCACAGATGAGTATGACCCACAGGTCAAACGAATAAAACCACAGTTGCAATTGCGATTGCATTATTGTGCTATTAGGGTGCCGCAAACAATATTTTGGTGGTCAAAGCATGGATTTAATGAATAAAATATTGGCAAATATCTGAATATATAAGCTGAAACATATCCTATTGTCTAATATGCATGTGATTTCATTTCTACAGTACAAATTAAACATTTTGAGTATCAACAAGCCAAAAATTCGATATATATTGCGGATATTTCAGTATATCGAATGATATTTGATTCTATACCACAAATAGACTACTCTATTCAAGATGAGCACAAAGGTTTGTATCCTATGGTTAGCAATAGCATTCTGACATTACAGGAGCTCTAATCTAAATTATACCTGCTTACATGCTAGGTAGTTTCTTTGATGGATGAGCTTAGCACACCAAACAATACACTGCATCCCCAACCTGATATAGTTGATGATAACAATAGAGCCTCGAATGTCAAAGGGAAAGAGATCACTGAATGGAGACCTCAGCTCAACAGAACGAATCTAGAAGTTTAGGCTAATGGTTAAGTGAAGATAAAGATCAAAATATATGCAGCCCTGTCTCTAACCATGTTTGCGGTTTTCTGGTTTTTAGTAGCTCTTTCCTCAATACCAACATAATTAGGATCCACGTAGCCATTAAGTGTGAAGTAATGGAGCTTTAGCATCAAAGCCTACAACAAGACGGTGGGCTAAAGACAATGGTGCATCTGGAAAATGGATTTCCAAACTAACAGCTAGGTTTGTAGCCCAAGTTGTGTAAGATAAGAATTGCCTGATGAGTTTCTATAGGCCCTTTACCATCAGTGTCAATTATGCTTTCAGTTTAGTTCTAGTTTAATTATAGACGTTCTTAATTTATATTTCTTCATTCTCCACAAAATTTGTTCTAATACATAGATTTGCTAATTTCATCATTACGTTGCATATTTTCCCAAACAAAATGGAGGTGATAACATATTAGAATAAACTCCAAAAATAGTTTAATACATTTTCTAGTAGTAACAAATCCACTTACACAAGAAAGTACATACATAACACCAATAGAATAGAATACTTCAGCATACTTTAAGAAAGCAGGTACCCAGTTTCATTTATATCCTGTTGTAACCATAAACAAACTGACCATAATTTTATGTTCAATAAGTTCAAGGATATACAATTAGCCAACTTCTTTATAAAATAAAATTGAAAATTTTCCACAAGTTATTTCTATTTCACTATTATTAATATTATAATTAATATTTTACCTAATAGTATTACCATTATTTTTATTATTACCATCATTTTTATAATTATTATCATTAATTTTATATTTCTTTTATCATCATCAATATTTTGTTGATCCGACTTCTAAGCTGTAAAAATAAGCGGAGGACAAGAAGCCCTTAGTAGCACAACAATTTTTAAGGCATGAAGGATTATTCATGAAGGAACTTATATCACAAACTATCCAAGGAATCCCACAATTGCATATACTTATGAATTATTTACACATCATTATTACAAAGTTTCAATTTGAATATTTAAAATAATTATGTATTCAACGCCAGAATTTGCAGTGACATCTTATTTCAAAATAGATTCTTAGGACCAGCATACCTTAGGTTCGCAGATTACTTCACAAATAGTTGACAAATGTAACTTCACAATTAGCAATATTGCATTCAATTTAGCTACTGATATATACATTCACAGATAGAGTTAGGCTAAATACATTAGTATTATGCAGCAAGTTTCAACACAGACCTACTATTTCATCACTAAGGTGCACTTTACTTTCACAAACAAAATGGAAGTGATATCATATAGGCATAACAAGTGCCCACAGACACTTGTTAAAGTTACTAAAATAAAAAATAAAATTGACATTTTATGTTCTAAACTAACAGGTGTATTTACCATTAAATGCACTAGTTATACTATTTTTGGCAAAAAAAAATTCTTAACAAGTTTCCGAAGGCAATCATTAGACAAACCGATTCTATAAATACTTTCCTACATTTTATAAGAACAATAACAACTATGCATACTTATACCTAATTTCAAAATAGATTCATTGGGAAAATACATTTTACATCAGCAGATTACTTCACCATGAGTTGGTTCACATAACTTCACAATTACTAACACTGCATTCAATTTGGCTGATAACAATTACATTAATCAAGTGAACTTACGTGATTACAATTATGCTGGAAATCTGATCAAAAGCCTTTTTTTTTTGGTATAATCCTAGAGATATTCTAGGATGTAAATATAGATAATGAAAGGTCTTATGTCAATCACAATCTTAAGAGTTTTTTTATTTTTATTTTTAATTTTTTTTAATTTGAATCCTATATAAATATAGGTCAAAAAGGCTGTAATAAATTAGGAAAAACAAGGAAACCATTAGGTAGCTTCCTTTTTTCTGTTATAATTGTTTGAACCTCTGCAACCATTCAACATCAATTGAGATACAATTTTGCCTCATAACTTCCAACTTGGTATCAAAGCAGAAAAAATTGTCTATAAGCAGTCCTGATGACCATGATGGAAATTAGATCTCAAGCCATCCGCCTGAATGGTGATAACTTCCTCTCCTGGTCACAATCCTTCCAGATGTATATCTGTGGGCAAGGAAAAATTGGCTATATCACTGATGACAAGAAGGCCCCCACAGAACACCACTTGGGATGCTGAGAACTCCATGGTTATGACATGGCTGGTCAAATCTATGGAGGAGGATATAAGCTCTAATTACATGTGTTATCTTAATGCAAAAGAGTGTTATGGGATAATGTTAATGTGATATATTCTGATGTGGGCAACCAACATCGGGTTATTGAACTAACCTTAAAGTTAGGGGAGATTCGTCAAGGAGATGATTCTGTCACAAAATATTTCAACTCTCTAAAGCTGACAAAATCCAATTCTTCTTCCAGTATTCCTAATGTTTATTTGGCACAAACAGGCATTAATCCTACAGCCCTCTATTTTTTAAAATCTTCTCCGTGGATCATAGATTCTCGAGCCTTCGATCACATGACTAGTTTCTCCCATTTATTTAATACTTATTCTCCTTGTTTTGGAAGGGAAAATATTAGAATTGTCGATGATAGATTCTCTCTTATTGCAGGAAAATGACTTATTAAACAGACCAAGAAAATTAGTTTCAATTTTTCCTCCATGTCCCTAAATGAGTGCAATCTCGTCTGTCAGCAAATTATCTAGTGATTTTAATTGTCATATAACCTTCTTTGAAACTCAATATGAAGTTCAGGACCAGGACTCGGGGATGATGATTCGATGTGCTAGGATGATTGAAGGTCTTTACTATGATAAAATCTCTGTCGGTAACAAAAGAGCTAAGAGCTTTAGTGGTACTAGTTCATCCTCTATTCAAGAGAAATTAATGCAATGGCACTACAGACTAGGACATCCTAGTTTTCTTTAGATGAAAGTTTAATTCCCAAAACTATTTAAAGAAATTGATTGTTCCTCCTTTGATAGTGAAAGTTGTATTTTTGAAAATAACCATCGTTCTACTTATCTGCAGAGAAATTACCAAGCCTCCAAACCTTATTATTTGATTCATTAGTGATGTTTGGGGCCCCAATAAGGTTTCTACACTTTCTGGAAAAAGATGGTTTGTCACATTCATTGATGACCAAACACATTTATGCTGGATTTATCTTATGCATAAAAATCCTGATGTCAAAATCTTGTTTAAAATTTTTTACACTGATTGAAAACAAATTTCAAACCAAAATCGGTTTTTTGCATTCTGGCAATGTAACTAAATATTTCAATGAGCAATTGGGTGAATTTCTAAAGAAAAAAAGACATTTTCCATCGATCTACTTGTTGGGATACCCCTCAACAAAATGGCATTGCAAAATGAAAGAATAAACATTTACTTGAAAAAGCACGTGTCATAATGTCTCACATGGATGTTCCTAAGTATTTATGGGGTGAAGCAGTTTTAACAGTCTATTATCTGATAAACAGGATGCATTCTAAGGTCTTAAACTACAAAACCTTTTGATTACCTTAAAACCCTTTTTCGAGAAATGAAGTTGTTTTCTAATCTACCTATCCAAGTTTCTGGATGCAGTACCTATGTTCATGTTCCAAGTTAATTTCGTTCAAAACTTGACCTTCATGCTATAAAATGTGTTTTTTCTGGGGTACTCATCTAATAAAAAGGGGTATAAGTGTTTCAATCCTCGAACAAAAAAATTCCATGTATGTATGGATGTGTCATCATTGGAAAAAAATCCCTATTTAAAAAAAATTCTCTTCAGGGTGAGATATGTGGAGTAGAAGACAATTTTTGGGGCATTTCTCTCCCTCTTCCGAATGTCATATATCCCACACTAGAGCCTAGTTCTTTAGTGCCTAGTGGAGAAAACTCTAGTTCAAGGGGAGAAGTCCTCCAAACTGATCAACGAGATCTAAATTCTGAACTTCAAGTTTATTCTAGAAAGAAATTTCTTAATAGAAGTAAGGACTTGAATATCAATCCCACACAAAACCAGTCAAAGGACCTGAGTTTTGGCACCGAAATTCCATGTAATTCTATCCCTACTCCAGCTTTGATTCCCCTATGGTAACCAACAATTTATCTATCACTTCTGATTTTGATGTTCCTATAGCTCTTAGGAAAGGTATTCAAAATTGCACCGAACATTCTATTACAACTTATCTCTCCTAGCTAAGATTGTCAAAATACCATAAAGACTTCGCCTCTAGGATTTCACACTTCTTTATTCCAAGAAAATATACAGGAAGCATTAGATGATCTGAATTGGAAATTAGCAGTCATAAAGGAGATGAATACTCTAAGGAAAAGCGATACTTGGGAGATAGTTGACCTACCCTAAGGCAAGAAAATATTTGGGTAAATGGGTTTACAATAAAATGTAAAGCTAATGGAAGCACTGAAAGGTACAAGGTGCGACTTGTGGCCAACGGATTCACACCATCCAATTAAATATCAGTCCCACTACATCATATCGGTATTACTTATCAAATTTTGGATCTGATACGCGATTATTTTAACATTTCACGTATTTATTGGCGATAAAAAATGTCTCGCCACGACAACCGTAATATATAAAATATCTTTCACGATACCTAGATACCGTGACATCACAACCGCAATTGCAAGCGTGTTTTTATTACCTAATTCACAGAGACTTATGGGATTGACTGCAGGGAGACTTTTGCTCCTATTGCAAAAAATAACTCTATCGAAAAATTGTTATCTCTTGCAGCAAATTTAGATCGACCTCTTACCAATTTGACATTAAGAATGTGTTCCTTAATGGTGATCTTGAAGAAGATGTGTTTATGATCCTACCACCACGATTTGCAAAGAGGATTGACAGTAACAAGGTCTGCAGATTAATTAAGTCATTATATGGACTTAAACAGTCACCAAGAGTGTGGTTTGAATGCTTTAAAAGAGCAGTTATCCATCATCGCTTCAGGCAGAGTCAAGCAGATCATACAATATTTTAAAAACACTCAAAAGAAGGTAAAATTGTATTTTTGATTGTTTACGTTGATGACATAATTTTAACCGCTAATGATGCAAAAGAATTAGCACACCTGAAGAAGAGACTCACAAAGGAGTTTCAAACTAGGGATCTGGAAGCACTCAAGTATTTCCTCGGAATGGATTTTGCAAGATTTAAAGAAGGAATATTTGTTAATCAGAGAAAATATATTCTTGATCTCCTTGGAGAAACAGGTTTTCTTGGTTGTAAGATGGTAGAAACTCCAATTGAACCTAACTTAAAGTAACAACCTGCTAAGGTTGAAGAAGTGAAGGGCGCAGGGAACAATATCAGGCACTCATAGGAAAATTGAAATACTTGTCCCATACACAACCTGATATAGCCTTTGCAGTTGGCATGATAAGTTAGTTCATGCACTCACCACGAGTGAAACACTTTGAGGCTGTCTACAGGATATTAAGATATTTGAAGGAAACTTCAGGTAGAGGCCTATTGTTTAAAAAACATGGACATCTCCAAGTTGAAGTCTACACAGATGCAGATTGAGATGGAAGCGTTACTGGCAGGAGATCAACATCTAAATACTGCACCTTTGTTGGTGGGAACCTTGTTACATGGCAGAGTAAAAAGCATAATATAGTAGCCAGAAGCAATGATGAAACAGAATTCAGCACTGTTGCCCATGGAATCTGTGAGGTAATATGGCTTACAAGAACTCTTAAAGAATTGAAGCTCCCTCACTCAACTCCTATGAAGGTCTATTGTGACAACAAAGCTGCTATTTCTATAGTTCATAATCCTGTTCTTCATGATCACACAAAACACACAGAAATGGAAAAACATTTTATCAAGGAGAAAATCAATGCTGGAACAATATGCATGACATATCTTCCAATGGGTGAACAATTAGCTGATATACTAACAAAGGGACTGCATGAGAAGCAATTTGATAAGTTGAATAGTAAGTTGGCTAAGGAGGATATCTTCAAACCAGCTTGACAGGGAGTGCTGGAAATCTGGTCAAAAGCATTATTTTTTGTATAATCCTGCAGATATTCTAAGATGTAAATACAGACAGTCACAGGCCTTTACGTTAGGCACAATCTCAGAGTTTTTTTTTTTTTTTTTATAATTTGAATCCTATATAAATATAAGTCAAAAAAGCTGTAATAAATTAGAAAAAAATAGTAAACCATTAAATAGCTTCCTTTTTTCTGTTATAATAGTTCTCTATAAAAGGAGACCCTCTGTACCCATTCAAAATCAATTGAGATACAATTTTTCCTCATCACTCAATTTGGCTGATAACAATTGAATTCAATTTGGCATTGAATTTGGTTGATAACAATATACATTTCCAAACAAATGTTCGACTTCATTCGCTGATCAATGGCCACCATAATTATTAGTGTTTGATAAGGCCAAAAATAACTCATAAGCTAGCTTTTACTATTTTTTAAAAAAAAATGTTTAGTCGGTAGGTTTTACTACGCTAGTTTTTGAAAAGCTACTTCAAGTAGCATATAGCTTATAAGTTTTCAGAAAACTTATAAACTAGTTTTGACAAATATACACTATAAAGTGACTTATGTGACATTGAAATTTTAAATCTTTGAGTACAGATAAACTACATCCTCGTGCACATCAGAAACTATGTATTAGAGAGATAGAAAGGCTAAATTTGAGTAGCCATAAAAAAAAACTAATTTAAATAAGTATATTATGCTTTATTCAAGCATGTGCAGGAAACATTGAAATTGGGATAAATATATCAAACCCAAATTGTTATTATATTCGTGTCCTTATTTGGTATTATGAGACAAATATAAATGTCATAAAAATCAACTGTATGCTTCATGCCTATATGATTATTTATATTCCACAAATATTGCTTTAATATTCCCATTAATCATTTATACATCAGTTTCAATGATAACACATGCACCTACCTAAATGCAACATCTGTTATTATTAGCATCGAAAGTCTATGGATAAAGAACAACTGATAGGGAAAAAGAATACTTCCTATACATAACCTGTAATATAAGTTCTAGCCAAAAGCCATTGAGCTGACCATTTTCCATATTCTAGCAATCTAATATGATCATACAAGCACGTGGAGAAAACATTGAATATCAAATAAACATATGGTTGCAGGATTATTTGGTATCCCAAAAATACAATTTTAATAATCCGAATGGTCATTAATATAATGGGAACTAAAAGCCAATACATGAAATGAAACATATAAAATATTACATAAATACACATCCTCTCCATCCATTTCATCGAATGAACCAAGCAGAAAAGGCAGTCTAACCAGAAAATTGCTCCCTCCATTTTTAAAATAAAGGTCAAACTTTAACTATTTATTATTCACAAAGTATAATACATTACAATATAAAAATATAATTTTTATATTTGAATTGAAAAAATAATTTCATCATATAACTTTTTTATATAATTTATAAGATTACATATTAAAAAAAATTAATAGTCCAAGTTTATTCTAAAAATCCGTGCAGACTTCCTTTTAGAAATGGAGGGCATAAATTATTTGTATGCAAACATGTATAATTACTGTCATATATGAGTGCCGGTTATAAAACTTTCACCTAACCAATTACAAGATTGTGAAATTAATGAATAATCACTTTTATCAACTAATGAAAGATCATTCACCAACCCTTTCCCACGTAATAAATCCCATGAAGATATAATAATAATAATAATAATAATAATAATAATAATAATAATAATAATAATAATAATAATAATAATAATAAAATAAGATGAAGACATTATTAACACAAATTTATGTCCTAAAAATAAAGACTTCTAACACAAATATGTATAATTATTGTAAATATCCTGTTTACACATAATAAATATACATTTCATATACGTGTACAATATTAAGTTGTAGGTTTAAGAGTTCTACTATTCCATCAATTGTAACCCCTCTCCCCATTATAGTTGTAACTCCCAACTCTCCATCTCCTCCACCACTTTCCATCCCCTTTAATGGACCAAAGATCTAGTTAAAATATAAATGGACCAAAGATCTTACTCATAGGATGATAGTAGGTTTCGTTCTCATGTTCCTATAGCATTAATTTAGAGGTAAGAATGGTAAGGTATGAAAATAACTATTTGTTTATTAATCTCCTAAAGCAAACCCAAATAATTCCAGCAAGTATGGTGAGTTACATCTATGCCCACTAGAATAATATTACTAAAAAGGTTGTGGAATCTCACCACTATTAGTCTTTATTGATGGCAATACCTTGTTAAATTGCTAAGTTTATTCTTACTCGGTGATTTTTGTTTCATCTCCCTCTTCTATTGTTATTTATTGATCAATGAGTAAGTATCATAGTTTGTTTTGTTTTATTCTCCATAATTTATCGAGAGTACCATGCATGAATTAGTCTCAATGCTTTTATAATATATTGGTTTCATATATGTCCATTCAAGTCTATCTCAATAATAATCTTAAACAATTTTATTTGTATGTAGTTTTTCTTTCATTTGCGCATACTATTATTGAACATAAAATGTTACATTATAATTTTTATTTGCCTCTCTTATATATGAAGTGAAAGATTATCTACTTTGAATTCTATGAATCATTCTGATTGTTTGTATTTGAGTTATGAATTCAAAGTGTTATAAGGGGAAGAAAACGGATAGCTCATGGCTTTATCATAAAAGCCTCCATCACCTTAAACCCGATTGAAGAGCCACCATTCTACCACAAAAGTGACCATATATATAATACCGAAAAGAAAAGTTATGAATCAGTGCCCATCACCATATACAAACCTCTATCACCTAAAGCTAATGGATGATATCCCAAAGTATATATATATATAGAAAGGGCATCACAATTGCAAGTGATGGTTTGGTGTCTGTCATCCAAAGTTGATGGAACAATGCCTACAGCCCCTACGTATAATAAACATATGTTAAGTTTAAGTGATGATTTGACAATCTCATTGCCCAATTGTATATGTACAAACCTCTATAACCAAAAGCTAATAGAGGGCTACATAAAGTGGTTAAATTTAAAAATATCCATAAGTTGATTGGAGGAACACTAATGCAAGTGTTGATTTGTTTATACCTCTAAACATATTTCATGCATATGTTTGGAATGGTTCTTGACAATCTTGAAGGTGTTTTGAAGTACTACAATACTTTCTTAAAGATTGAGCCACAAATTAAGAGTTTGTGCAAGATAATGTTCCAAATACAACTTCATATGACATGCAAGGAGTTGGACTATGTCAAGATAAAGAATTGAAGGGTATGGATGTGAAAAGTCAACAATGCGACATGGAGACCAAGTCATCTAGGGTTCGGCAATTATTAGCTAAGGTTTCCTAGTTAGTTAAAATATGTTTTTAACTACTTTCCCCATATCCCAACATGTAATATGGTTTGTTGGCAATGTATTTCATAGGTGTAAGTCTATAAATAAGCCATCCGTTCAACCATTGTAAAGGTGTGCAATATAGAGCAAATAAGTAAAGTCTCTTTGTAAGCAATTATTTTGTGAAGTGTAGAGCGATCATGAGAAGATTCTTTATGTTTTCTTATCTTAACTTTATTCAAAGGGTTTTCTATATGAATTCCCTTTGAGATCCTTATAAGGACTATTTTGTGAGGTTTGTAGGAGTTTTAACATTTATCACATTCCATCCTACCCAATTTTACCATTATTTCCATCTTCATTTGATTCCTTGAGTAGGTATTTAAGAGGGGATTATAATGATCACGTTTGTGGATGTTTGAGTAAAAGATCCACATCAGCCACTAAACGTGATTATATGACTAATAAGCACAAACCTCCATAGTTAATGAAGAATCATATGAAGTGGCTTACTTTTCCCCCATACAAGTAGTACGGAAGGGTGATTGCACAATAAAGATAGAAGTATGAAGTTTTACCGAATGATTTAATGATTCTCAAGATTTTATCACAATTCGATCTCAAAAATTGAACATTTAAAAAGACGATCGAATATTTTAAAGGTGATGAAAATTTATGCACAAATTGATTTAGTGGATCAAAAAATTTAAGGCAATGAACACCTAATGTACAGTTTGATTAAGAAGATCAAAAAAGTACAAGTATAGATGAATAATGTAAGTTTGTTAAGAAGATTGAATGGTTCAACGGTATTTAGTACCTCAAGTGCAATTTGATCCGAGAAATCGAATTATTTAATGGCTCGAAAGACCAAGCGCTTGCCATATTTTCATTTTGCACTTTAATTTTATACTTTTTCTTGCAAGAATTTCATTCTTGCAATTTACTTATTGTGATATTTAATTTGTTTGATATTTTAAATTATGAAGTAGTGAGATTAACTTTGTGCAAAATTCATCAACTATAATGTCTACAAGACCATGCACCTATTTTGTCATTAGCACTAGTTAGAACCTATCATAGTTAATCCTCCTCTACTACCTCAGTGGCTGGAATACAATAATCTCTCCTATTGTATTATAGTTTTAAATGTTGTTATATACTTTATGTAGTTTGATGATTGACACCTAAAATTTCATATCCAATAAAAATTTTAATGGTTGAAGCACAAAGCTTCCTATGGGATAAGTAATTTGATGATTGAGGCCTTGAGCTTTTTGTTTTATAGCCTTGAACATGATCTAGAAGAACTAGCCTTGAACTAGTAATTTGATAAGTAATTTAAATGTTCTTATATACTTTATGTAATTAGCAATAACTAGAGTACGCATTTTATGTGGCATTAGTGATCCATTATAAGGTTCTATAAAGGAACGATCAATTATCTAAAAGTTTAATATACTCTGAATAAGTTCCTAAAGAACTTAATTAAGTTTTAAGAGTATTTGATAACTGAGTAATCATAAAACATGGCGAGAGAAAATTATGCAGAGAAATGCACAAAATGTATATTTGGTGTATGTGAAAACATGTCACTAACTAGAAGTTAATACACAATAAAATATCATCTTTGTGACATGAGAAATGAGATCACCAAAGTGAATCCATGATAGCAGAGTCATCGGAGATTCACACGAACACCCACTAAAGATCCTAAAATTCATTTCATAAGCAATCTCAAAAAAGTGGCTTATCATCTTGTCAAATTACACATAAGCCATCTTAATGAAAGTAAAACCCAAAATCTCCTAGATCCTTGATAAAATTCAAGTAGAAATGTGTTAACCATTGAAGTATATAATGATATATAATGATTCATTGATGATTGTCACATATTATGTTTGGTAACAAGGAATGTTGTATTTGTAAGATCAGTACAAACTATTAAGTGAATCAATCTCCACTTATAATAATAATGCAGTTCATTTCTTTAAGTTGGAAGCAAAATGACCTAGTAGATTTAATCAATATGCATTGATTTATAGACCCTTGTTAGAGAGGTATGAAAGTGATATGCCACCAAGTTTTGTTATTTGCCTGTTTCTCCTTTTTTTATTTATTTTAGAAATACGACTAATTTCCGCAACAAAGACACTCCTAAGGTATTTACCATAGTTTTAGAAATCAAATAGAGCCGACCAATTTAACTAGAAAACTGGTAAAACAATCACTTGTCAGTTTCGGATATATAATTAGACCACTTCGGCATTTAAACTAGTCATGTTTGGCGAAGTCCTTAGCCTCACCAAACATAAAATGACTAGATAGAGCAATCTTTGTGGTTCCTCTTTCTCCGAAGATCTCACCACACTCAAGCAATTACATAAGAGAAGCGATTATATAGACTTCTATACAATTTATAACAAAGAAGTAAACATTTTGTTTTCCATCTTGTACCGATCACACAATGAAGAGAACATCAAACTGCACTATTTTACTGTAGAAAGAGAAAAATGAAAAAAGGATATTGGCAAGGAAAGAATGCAAAAGAAGATAGTCTAAGGAATAGAGAGATAAAGTAAGGACCAAAGCGTAAGGAAGTTGAAAAGGAAAGACAAAATGAGAGGATAATGAAATGGATGCATAGTGGTAGGCATAAAAAGTACGATAGAGTGGAAGTTTGTGGCTGGTACATACCATCTAAATGTGCCTATGATCCCTTAGTCTTGTGCAAAAGGGGTAGTGTGATGGTATTAAAGTAAAGTGAGGTGGGAGGAACATATATATTTGGGTTTAAGTTTTCATTTGGGCTAGGTTAGTGACCCTTAAGTAGAATTTTGATTATATCTAATTATTTTATTTTTATTATAAAAATTCCATTTGCTATATTTATAATTCTATGTAAAACAATAAATTATTTGTGAAATTTATTTTATATGTATATATTAAACTAGTATAAACCATTGGTATAACTAATTTGAACCTCTAGTCCGACCTATGAACCAATTGTGACACCAGTTTAATAATGGGTTTGATTTTTAAAACTACAGTATTTACCCTATCATCTCAACCATGGCTTGGAATTTAAGGTATTGACTTTGTTGTTTGGGAGATTTGCAACGCAACCGTCTTCTACGCCTATTGGACTAGCTGAGATTACTGCATGGTGGCAAGACTTGTCTAAAAATCTAAGTTGCCTAATGCTTGTTTTGTGTTATTCCCATCGTCAAGCCTCTTCTAAGAGAATGGGCTAACACCTAGCAGTTTCTTCATAAGCATGTCTCTAGCTATGAAGCAAGTTTTTGATATCGACATCAATTTTATATCAACTAGGACTACAGTCTACAAGGAATGGGTCTATAATGTCCTCTTTTGCTACGGAAGAATGCTTGAAACTGACCTTTACACTAGCCATGGGTCATTAGTAGTGTGTTTTCAAGATTCATGACTAATCCCACGGGTCAACACTAGTCTTTTTAATGTATTTTTTCCTCATACTCATTCTACAAAACTTTTCAAGAGGTCGCATGTCACCATCCTCATATTGTTTTAGATTATTTCAAACCAAATACGCTTAACTGTAGAGTTCTCTAATGATGAATTTTGAAAAAAAAAAAAGAGATCCAAATAGTCATATTAATCCTTTTAAGCCTCAACCATCCACCACATAATTTAGAGCATTACATAAAATGGTAGGACTTCTAGAGGTTATATACACTTCCTTTTCCTATACAAGCATCATGCCCCCTAAGTTTCGGATTTTTGCGAGCCATCTTGCCCGAAGACATACATATTATACAATTCAAACAAGAGGTTACCATTTTTCTTCAAGATGCGGTGAAGTTGAGTGGTCTCCCACTCACAAGAGATTTTTAGAGGTCATTCATTCTTTAGTAGAGCTCACTAATGTAGGCACTTCCGATAACCCTAACCTCTTTATCTGCTACTAACATCCTTTTTCAACTCATTTTTCTCACCATTCCTTCATGAAGAAGAAATCCTACATCAAAGTTGCTAACTGTGTACATTTTTGGTGTAAGAAGAATCATCGGTATTGCAAAGATTCAACATTCACAATTTTAACTTCCTAAGTGTGTAATCCCTAGGTCAAAAGAAGATAGCGAGTTGTTTGATGATCTTGGAATGCATGAGGAACATCAAGACACAACTTATCTCGTGGCTAACCTATCATGTTAGTTATATGTTTTTATATTTCCATCAAAAGACGGCTCCATCCGCTCCCAAACTTTTGGAAAGGCATCACTAATGGCGCCTAGACAAAAAATTTCACATGATATTCCAATCCTTCCAAGCTTTTATCAAGGGCTTAATGACATATCATTATACTGTCCACATAAAACAACTTTTGGGGTGCACGATCTTTGAGCTTAGATGGGAGCTTACCAACAGAGACACAGCATATCTTGTAACAAGTCCGTAGGTCCTCACATTGTTTACTTTAAAGGAGATGTAATTAATTATGATAAAGTGCTTTGTTGGGACATCATTAAGGGTATAATGCATAGCCCTCAACAATTTATGAGATGATTTGGCTGCTATTAGTACCTAGGGACCTATCTCCATATCACCAAGCTTATAATGGGGTGTAAGCTCCCAAATTGTCCCTTATAAGTGTCCGTCTTGAGATGAATGCTCGGCTAATGGTGCCTAGCAGGGATTTTAATTTTGCAGACTATGTTTGCCTAAATGTATGCAAAAATGGTACTTTAATTGCATAGTTAGTCTATCCCAACGCATGATTGTGAATTACTTTAGTGATGCCATGATTAACAAGGCGATTCAAGCTAATGCAAGAAGTTACCAAACAATAAAACTGCAGTAGTTACTTTTCAACGTACTTTACCCTCACTTACACACTTTCGAAAAAACTTATCAGGAAATCACCCATCCTTAGATTATTCCAAACCAAGCATGCTTAATTATGGAGTTATGGATTTAAAAAAATATATATATGTACCTTGTTGATATATGTAGTCATATCAATTCTTTTAAGCTTCTATCATCTACCACATAGCTTGGGATATTACAAATAGTTCCAAAGCTGCAAGTGGAGTTTGAAAAGCTCCATTTGTTAATTTTTGGTCATGGGATTGATTTTATACCCTAGAAGACTCGATTTAATCACTATCTACAATTGGTTGTCCACTTCGCTAATATGAATAAAAGTTTGGAGAAAGAAATGTATTGACTATGAGCATCAACACACAAACCTTAGTGTGAGATTTGACAAAGCCGAGAATATTGTGGATGAGAGGGTTGTGTATCTTGACCATTTAAGAACGAAGCAAGGACAATATCTAGAAGAGATTGAAGAATTAAAGACGAAGTTGCAAGAGTGGGAGGCCTAATATAAAGAGCTTAGCAAGTCCATCTCTATTTTTTAGGTTCAACATTTAAGGATAAAAAATCTTCACTAGAATTATCTTTAAAAAAAGCCATGATAAACGTTTAGCCCTCTAGTCCACAAGTAAACAACTTGATTGCCATGAAAGGATTGTTGGCATCTACTGCTGAAGAATTGCACAACCTAAGATGATTTAAGGCATTTCAGCACATCAATATCTAAAGTTTACCCTCTTCAATTCTTTTGTTCACACTTTGTAATCAAGAAATGGATCGTTTTACTAGATAATAAACATGTATCCCTTTTTATGTCTCTTGATTTATTTCCTCTTTTTCTTTTGCACAATCAATGTTGATGATTAATATGGTAAATGTGAATAAGAATGTTTTGTTTTGTTTTGTCATTCGCAATTTATACTCATGTGAGTTAGGGGTAGTACATTTTTCTTTTAGTCGTTCACAATAATACTCATGTGGGCCAGGAATATTACAATACAAAATTCTAAGGGTAGTAGCATTTAAGGAACTTCTTGTTGACATGGCTAACTAGTAGTCCATCACCTGCCATAATCTTATAACCTCTGTCGATGTAAAATTTAGACATAGTATAAGGACCGTCCCCTTTTGCAATTAAATTTCCACTTATATGGTGACTAAGAATGATGGGCCTTCGAATTTCTAGCACCATATTCCCGACTTGAAACGACTATGGGCATGCGTTCTTCTTGAAAGCTTTAGTTATGGTGACATCCAAGACTTTGTTGGGCCTTGAACCTTCTTTCGTCTAATACTTTTAATTCAGCAAGATGAAGTTGAGCGATCTAATCCTCCATATACCCTTCCTAAATAGCATTCCGGAGTGACGGAATTTGAATCTCAATTGCTAACACTACTTCAACTTCTTACACCAAAGAATACGATGTGGCTTGTGTGGAGTTTTAGTAGATACTCTAATATGCTCATAATGCTATTCCAACACATTTATGTCAGCAGGCTTCTGCCTAACCATTTTCTTGAGCATGATGCATGGAGATGTCATTTGGGTGAATTCAAACATATGGCACAATCTGATTACCAATGACTAACGATAGGTTTTCCATCACATGTCAAGATGTATCTAAGAACACCATACCGATAGATGATATGAGTCCAAATAAAGTCAACCACATTCTCCATTACCTTTTTCAGCACCACAACTTCAACCCATTTCGAAAAGTTATTGTTGCAGCTAGGATGTGTGCTTGCCCATTTGTAGATTTTGGTGTGAATAGACTAATGACATTAAGACCCTATGCTTTGAATGGCCATAATGCTATAGTACGATGTGAAGGCTCTAGTGGACTGTGGGTGAAACTTACATGAAATTGACATGACTTGCACCTCTTGGCATAGTTCATATTGTCTTGCGCCATTGTTAGTCAATATTAACAAAGGCAATCCTATCATGCAAGTTTGGTCCAATTCAATGAGCTCCACAAACCCCTACATGAGTTGCCTCTATGACTTTTTCTACCTCTCTTTCTCCCAGACGTTGAAGTAAAAGGCCACTGGCATCATACAATAAAACCGCGGTCGCGGTCGCGATTGCGGTCGCGGTCGCGGTGTCGCGGTATCGGAGTGTCGCGGTCTATAAATTATATGTCGCGGCCGTCGCGGCGTGATTTCTGATTTTTTTTTCACAATATGGATTAAATTTTATTTATTCATCATTTAATTACTTATACAACTATGCATAAAGGTTATATGTTATATTAGAAGTCTTTAAATGACTTATTATATGTTAAATTATTCTAACAACACTACTTTTGCTAATTAATAAATAATAAGTTATTATATGTTAAATTATATGTTATAAATTTATTATATGAAAATTTATAAATAACTTATTATAGAACTTTCATGTAGCATATGAAAATTAGCAACATATTAATATATTATTCAACTAATAAATAATAGCTAATTAATAAAAACTAGATAGCATAAGTTAAGTAGATTAGTTAGCTAATTAATAAAACATAGATAATATTATCACATATTAGTAGCATAATTTAACATAAATCATTTAAATATTTCATATCTACTAAATAAGGAATACTAAATACTAAATTACCCTATAAAATTATAGCGTACCTATAATTAGTAAGTGAACTATAAAAGTCATTATTTATAAAATTATATAGGTGATAATGAGTTTTTAATATAACACAAACACACTTAAATTATTATGTATATACAATATGTTAAATAAAGAAAATAATATCTATACACTAAATATAAGTATTTAAGTGTCTAACTCTTCTTGGTATTAAATAAATACTACTTCTCCTCTTACCCAATTTCAAATTATTATTAATTGATTTTTTAGATGCCTAATCTATAATATTAAATTTATTATTAATAAATTATCGTTATATTATATTTATATAAATTTACAATAAATTAACACTATAACAATTATTTATTATCTATCTATTAATTTTAATCATGTACTAATTTAATTAATGTTAAAATTACTTAACTAATTAGTATTCAATAATCATACAAAATTATTAATAATAAACTGTTATTAATTTATTATAGTATATAACTGCATATATTAACAATATATTTAAATTATAATAATTATAAGTATTAATTTATCTATATATTAATTTAATTAATTATTAATATCACATCATTACTAGGCTAAGTATTAATATTTTATTTAAAAAATTCATATATGTAGCATATGAAAATTAGTAACATATTAATATATTATTTAACTAATAAATAATAGTTAATTAATAAAAATTAGATAGCATAAGTTAAATGAATTAGTTAGTTAATTAATAAAAAAGAAATAATATTATAATATATTAGTAGCATAATTTAATATAAATTATTTAAATATTTTATATTTACTAAATAAAAAATATTTATACTAAATTACTAAATCAGAAATGTTTGCTGCGAGCCTACGACGTATCTTATAAGCCAGTAACAGTTACTGTGCTGGAGTCTCAAAGTCAAACTCTCACTCAGTCCCAGCCTTCGACGGTTCCAGACTCTAGAGTGCTAGACTTCGAGACCTCGAGTGCTCGAGCAGCTCGACTCTTCCGGAGTGCTCGACTTCGACCTCGAGTGCTCGAGCAGCTCGATTCTTCCGGTCTTCCTGTTCCCAGACTTCCGCCGCTCGTCGTCTGCTGCTCGCTAGTCGCCGCTCGCCATCCGCAGCTCGTCGTCTGCCGCTCGCCAGTCGCCACTCGCCCTCCGCTGCTCGCCCCCGATTCTACGGTTCTGGGTTGCAGGTTTTTGTGAATTAGGGTTAGTTTTTTTCCATTCTTCCATCAATAATTGCTGGTTACTGTAGGGTCACCGATATTTCGGACAATATCGGCGATATTTTCCGACATCCGATATTGCGCCGAAATATCGGCGACATCGCCGTGAATTTCTCCCTCCATTGCGTTTCGGGTGTTTCGCGTCGCGGCAGGCACTGTTTCCGCGAAATTGCGGCCGATACGCAATATCGGATCCGCGATTTCATTCCATGGCATTTCAACTATAAAGTTTTTCACTATGAAAATAGAAATGTACAACTCTTCATGGTTGTATTGTAGGTAATCAACTAGAGGTAAGTGCCAATCTTTAATATTTATCTCATGAACACATATAGGACTTGCCTCCTCATAGGCTTCATCTTGAAATAGAGCCTTGTCTAAGAGGAAAGTTGCAACCTATTGATTGCGGATTCCTCTTTCCCTAAAGACGTTGTAGCTACCAAATTGCTAGAGCATCTAACATTCTATTGGACTATAGATAGATATAATATAATTGGACATTGTTGAATTGTTTGAGAAGGTCTTTTTCTTCTGCTATTTGAAATCCAAGTACTAAGGCATGGTACTCAACCCCATTGGTTGAGCATAACTCCATGAACATGAATGAACACGTAAGCACATGCCTTTAAGGGAGACGAACACCGCTCCAGCTCTTACACCATCCTTTCTTGTTGCAGAGTCAAAGTACATTATCTAAAGTGGCAAAATGTCTACAACAAATACTTGTTCATCTCATAATGCATATGATAGTTCCCATTCCACATAGGTAATGGATGACTTACCATGAAGTCAATCAATGCTTGTCATTTCACAGCCTTTTGTAAGACATCGATGACGTTGTAAATAATGCCCATTTTGCAAGGCACCTTACTAGACAAATCTAGACATTATGTATTTGATCGACCCAATTTGTAAAATGAATCAAACTATATGTGCCTACATAGAGTGCTTTAACTTCTAGATTGCGAATACAAAATCCAAGTACATCATCTCAATAAGTGTGTAATTCTACTCAACTCCAACAAGTGCTCTAATGTCTGCTTTGCCCCTAACGATCCTTCCCATGCCACAACATAAACAATGAGAGGCTTCCCAGCCACTTTGTGGCTAAAACTAGTGTGTTAAGAAGATAGTTCTTAATGCTCTAGAAAGCATTCTTACATGAGTCATCCCGGTGGAAAGGTGAGTCCCTTTTCATCACATGCTGAAATGGCTAACACCGTTGTGAGAGATTGCTAATGAATTGTCAAATATAAGCCAATCTACCTTACAAACTTCAAAGCTCATTGAGATTCCTTGGTTCTGGCATACTTTGGATTGTATTTATTTTTAATTGATCAATTTCAATTCCTCGATGACCAACGATGAACATGAGGAACTTCCCAAACATAACTCGAAATGTACACTTGAGAGGATTAATCTTCAATTGATACTTTCTCAACTGGTTGAATATCATGAGCAAATCATGGAGGTGATCAATTTGTTTCTTAGTATTAACAAACAAATCATCTACAAAACATTTGATGATCTTATGTAACAAGTCATCAAATATTTTCTACATGGCTCACTGGTATGTAGCACATGCATTCTCAAGGCCAATGGACATCACTTGATAACAATAAATCCCTATTTGTGGCAAAACCTTGTGCATTCCTCATCTTTGTAAGCCATCCTGCACATCCACGAAGAAAAAAAGCCTTGTATCTTATCATTGCATGTACCATTATTTATATGAAGAGGTAGGGAAAGTCATCTTTTACACAAGCATTATTCAAATCCCTACAAACAACGCGGAGATAGAGCTTCTCATTCTTCTTTCTAAAAAGCACAATGTTGGAGATCCAAGTTGGATGCTTGACCTCTCTTATAAAAACCAAACTTTTTCACTTCTACTTCAATATCAGAGATAAGTTCCGGTAAAAAGTGTCGCTTTAGTGGCCTTTGCTTTCATTCTTCCTTGTTGATTAGTCCATGAATAGTAACTTTAGGATTTTACCCCTACCTCTCATTATATGTCCACATAAAAACACCTTTATACTTGGCGAGGAGATTGATTAATTCACTTTCTTCTTCAGGCTTAAGTAAGATAATGAGGAAAGTTAGCTTAAACTCTTTTACACACCCCAAGTTGATCAGTTTTAAAGGATCCATGGTGGCTTGCCCTTGTCTTCGAGTGTTGGTGGAGCCATACAATCAAATATCGGTACCAAAATTGCGTATCGGCCGTAATTTCGCGGTTTTCGGGTCAGCCGCGACGTGAAATTCCGAAATTGCGGCCGTTTTAGAAAATCACACATTTATCGCCGTAATATTGGCGAAATTTCGAATATCGGCCGATATTTTACCGATATTGGCTGATATTTACCGATATTTACCGATATTGGCCGATATTTGTTGTGTAAAATAATTAAAAAATCACGCTGCGCGATATAGAAAATATCATTCTCAACACTCCGATACTGTGACACCGCGACCGCAACCGCAATCGCAACCGTAACCGCGGTTTTATTGTATGGGTGGAGCTTCCTACTTTTTTGGTCATCTTTTTTCTAAATACCTTTCAATGGTAACGTAATGAGAAGAACCCACAAATTCCACATCCTCCCTATCTTCATCATCCTTCTTTCAATCTTATTTTATGAGCACAATAGTTCACAAGCTCATCTTGACCGAACTATCCATACAAACTTTCATAGTAAAGCAACATCGCATCCAACATTGAATAAGGCTTCTCACGCCATTATAGTCACAATCTTCCTTATAGATAATCCCCTTATACTTCTTTGTCTTTGCCTTCTCTCATGATTAGGTTCTCCAATGTGAGAGAAGATTGCTTCTTTTTGGGGTCTATGACAACCTAGTTGAGCACCCTTCTTCATTTTGCTGAAAACTTATGGCCTTATACTTGTTGCAGCAACGGGCCCTAGATGATCGAAGACAGTGACTCTAGGTGTATCTTGCTGGATATTTGTACCATCTTCCTCTTCCTCTTCAGCTATGACGTAATTAGAGACCAACTCTCTTGATTTTCTTCAAGCACAGATTCTATTAGGAGTTTTAGTCGTATATCCCAGACCAGCCTTTAATGTTCCCACTTGTGACCATTATCTTGTAATAATTTTTGTGTTGCATTCAAACCATGAGAAAGCTTTCTCTCTGTTGGTTTCTATCAAAGGAGTATTGAGTAGAGTATTGTGATCAAAACCATTAACTTGTATGCATTTGAGTCGAATCCCTACGCCGCGAGCTCAACTTCCTTTGAGGATGACCTTAATGAAAACTAAAATCAAGTAAAATGTGGTTTGTTAGTCTTCTATTGATATACTTGGGTCTAGAGAGTTGTTTAACCCCTTTTAACACTTAAAATATCCCCTTAGTGATGTCCTTCTCTTTCTCCTAAAGTGTGATGGAACATTTTGCAAAAGATGATTCTTCTTGCTAAGCCTTTAGAACATAGCAAAGAACAAATTTCTTTTATGCCCCTTTTATGATGACTTTGGCTGGTCTCTGCAACTTTACAAATTCCATGGGGATATTTGCTTCGTGAGTCAAGATGCCTCCTCACCTTCTAATGATGCTTTCCCTCTATCCACCTAAGGGTTGGGGCTGACTAATCAACGGTGTGTCCTTGGGAAGTGTGCTTGGTGGTGCAATTACATCCAAGTAAAACTTTACATCTACAAAATAAGACTCCACTTCAACAAATGGCCTTTCATTAGCACATATTGTTTGAAAGCCATTCTTAACACATTTCAGGCACTTATGTAGTGTCGAAGGCACTACTTCATTGTCATGACTCCATAGGCATCCAACAATAGGTTGTATAGCATTTCAACATCAATCACACCCAGTAAATTAAAATCTAGTTGTTAAACCTCCCACGGTCAACTCAAGATATATCTTCCCAATTGCAACCTGTAAGCCGACTATCTGACAACTATCCCATCGTGATCTCAAGTTGCTTCATCATGAACAATGGCATGATATTAGCAGTTGAATCTTCATCTACAAGCATGCGTCCGAACCTTTGTTCTCGAGCGGTCTATTATACTTCAAGAATAATAGCAATGCAAGACACTCCAAATTCTCTTCTTGTTGCAAGCCTTTACACTCTACTTGATCTCCAAGCATCCTGGTCATAGTGGAGTGAACCTATTCTGGAAGTCTCGACAACTCCCTTAGGCTTGAGTTCTGGGGTAGAGATTCTAAGGTGCTAAAGATGTCCGAGCTTTGTGGTTCTTAAATTGCAGATTCTTCCTTAGAAACATCCTATTTAGGTTCATCCTCCATTTCATAGTAGGAAACCATGTTAACTTCGCATGCTTCTCAAATTGATATTAGGAGTTGAGCGACAAATTGAAAATTACATACTATTGATGAAAAATGACCGGAGATGTAAAATTTGGAGGTGGTTGTTTTAAGTTGATGTTCTGTTGAAAATTAAAACTCATGTACTTTTTTTATTGTTGAACTTTTCAAACTGACATCTGAAATGACACGCAGCAAAAATTAGCCAATTAGAGTTGCACCACAGATGTAAACAGAATTAGGCAGGAAAGTGCTATGAATAGTATATGCTTTGCACTCTACTTTTATATATAGTAAGGTAAGATAAGACTGGAAGACCCAAAATGATAGAAACCCTCCCAAAGCACAACATGCATGAAGATATACAAGCGCATAAAGATAGGGCCAGCCCTATAATTCAGGGCCTTTAAAATTTGGGACCCTATACTATTTCAAATGTAAAAAATAAAAATATTATTATCGCATTCCACAAAATTGTTAATAGTAAGAATTGAACTCATGACTTCTATATTATCATTTCAATACTATACCAACTAAGCTACCATCTTTTATTATTTACTCAATATTTTTATGTGTAATATATACATATATTTATCAAAATTTGGGGGCCATATTTGTTAGAGGCCCAAGGCCCATGCCTACTTTCACAACACCCAGGGCCAACTCTACATAGAGACGGTGCTGCTGGACAACACCCCAACTTAAGAACCACATCTTGCATGTTGCATTGATAAAATATTGCAACTACATCAACCGCACATCATCACATGCAAATTCTAGTATGCATGTCTATTTAAAGAAGAATAGTGTGGGTTTAATACTAATGATGTAGTCCAAAGGCACATTGAAATCATATCCAAAAATGAGTTTATTATAGATACTCCTAGATTTTATTACCTCTGGATGGCCTCCTGGAAAACAGTGTCCAGAAATTCCTCTACATTTTTACACCATGTCAGCACAATAATCTTGTAATCAGATGTCTCTACCATTGCTGCATTGCACCATTCCCCGATGGGCTAGAGATGTGCCAACAATGAAGAGAGCCCTCTATCAAAAAACACAAGAATCACGGTTAATGATACATATACAACAAGATGAGTTGCATAGCATGGAACAAAAATCCAACAACTGACTGAAGATAGAAAGATCTGAGTCATCACAAAATTTATAATGCACGACTTTTTAGCTTCCTGTAACTTGTACAAGTGAATAAAGCCTTATCCAGACATGGTAGCAGGTATTAGACATCAGTTTTACAAGCTTATCGGAGCAAAGACAGAATTTAAGTAATCTGCTATGATCCACAGCCCAAAGCAAGCTTCCCACCTTCTCATTCCTTTGATTGCCTTAAACTTTAAAGCACCAAACCAATTTTAAAATGTGTATTTGAAGGCACCTTCTAATCTTATATGCCACAAGACTCAAACTAGTTATTTGTTCTAAGGACATTATAACTCATTCACAATCAAGATCCACATACCAATATCTGGCTGATATTAGCGTTAAAAAGAAATCTACTTGCTGATGAAGAAATGGTGTGATACAGAATGCAGGTATGGGGCATGCAAGAAAACAATATATTTTCTTTCCAAGCCACTCTATAAAGATTTTGCAGGATAACAAACTTCATACTCATGAAGTACCCAAACAAACTAAGGTATACTTAGTAGCATTAGTATCTGAATATGTGCCTTAACATGTGAGTGGCAGGGAACAGACAGAGCTATATTCATGTGGTTCTTGCTTTGGACTGTCATCATTATCAATACAAAACACAAATCCTCCACACTGCAAATTGTTGTCTAATCAGTATACACATGAACAAAGAAGCAATGTATGATTGAATATTTCTTTGAAAAGGCAAATAACCACATGGTTCTAACATAGAAAAAATTGTACAAGATAATGCTTAGCTAATGCCTACAAGATAATACTTAGCTAATGTCTAATACCTTCATGCTCACTCCAAAATTTGTTCCATTGTACAATGAACCATTCTACTCCCATTCCATATCTACCAAAAAGAAGAGCAATTGCAACAAACGCTGGGTTAAAGTCAATTTTTCATAGTGGAGCAGGGGAAAACTAATACCTAAATTTTGATCATGATTATTTCAAAGCAGTGTCAACCAAAATAGACACTATACATTGTTGATTGAGGTAGACGTTAAGGGATTCCAGATTCAAGAATCTGTCAAAAGAATTGTTGCATTGTTGGCCCACATGGCATGGATGTTAGAATATTGTTAGATTGTTAGAATAGTGAGGCTGGTGAAAGGTAAATGAATAGAGCAGAACAGCATCTAGTTTTTCATGCAGCTTGAATGGTGATTGAACTCACCAACAGACCTGACTGAGAATACAATGCACAACATCACAGAAATTTTGAGAGATAGATTAAACTGTGGAGAGAGTTAACTTGTACGATGACATGTACAAGGTTGTTACTAGAAATATCTTGTGGCGGTAAAAAAATTGCAATAGCATGGTAGTTAGCATCAATATTCAAGATTAATTACAACCTTAATTACAAACAAAAGAGAAATCTCTCTCCTCTCTTTCTATACTATCTTCCCTCCATTTTTGTTTCCTCCATCACATCCTAGATAGCTCTGTGGTTTCTTTTGATTCAGATTTATTTTAATAAAAGCTAGCATTTCGATCACAATTGAAATGGAGCTGCAAGGATGTAACCAACCAATACCAACTTTCAGAATATGAGGTCTGGTGCTCTTTCCACTGACGGCAGTCCGCCCACACTCCATAGTTCAAATCATCCTGGTCTTCCATCAGTCAATACTTTTCTCAACAGAAGGAATTTCCTAAGCTGGAGCAGAGCTGTTCGTATGGTGTTGTAATAAATGAATATTACAAGAAATTGTTGAAATAAATGACAGTAAATGCGGCAAAAAGAGAACAAAATTAACGGCAAAGATGATAATATTATAAATGGTGTTTTGCTTGAAAGACCTCACTGTACTAAAGTGAAAAACACCTTGATCGTGGTGTGAATCAAATGCAACTGTTGCCCCCAAGTTAACACAACAAGCCTCCTTTCATTTGCACTCGTGAAAAGAAGTTGTGGAATTTCCAGAACAATGTCCAAAAAATGGAAAATCAAGAGAGAGAAAGAGGTTAGAAGTCAGTTTCAATTTTTTTGGTGTTTCTCAAAAATGAAAGCCAAACCAGAGTTAAATAGAGAAAATAGAAGAAATGCTCAACTGAAAATGCCCACCAAACTCAGCCTCCATTCCTTGCAGTATAGAAGGAACATTTTAAACATTTTAAACATTTAAAAATGACGGAGGAATAGGAACAATGTTTACCGAGTAAACGCAACACTTAGAAAAAAAAAATAGCAAAAAGAATATTGGGCTCCACCCTACTGTAATTAATAACCCAACTGCGCATATAAGCCCAACCCAGCCCAGACTGGACGGATGGCTATGGGGGCGCCTGTAGTTATTAGGTCCAGCCCACCTCTCCACAAAACAACCCATACCAATTTTTTAAACATGGCAAGAGTGAGGGCTTATAAAAGGTGAACAAAAACACTATCTCCCACCAATGTGGGACTTTAGATATATAACATCAACTTCAGCACAAAAATGCTTGTTTTGACATTACCCTAACAATCTTTTGCCAATGATAAAACAAAAAGAAAAAAACACAAAAGATCGAGCAAGAAATGAATAACACTTAACTATTAATATCACAGTGATTGAATTGATACATAGTGAAGTGAGGCAACAATCGTATCTAGCGAGTGAACGTATCTTGAACTACCTTGACTTCGATTGAGACCCCTACAACATGTCTTACCTTAAATTATATAAATTCCGTGATAATACACAAGAGCTATTAATGGTCATGTGCGCACCTCAGGTACTCATGAGTGCTCTAGAAAGACACCCTTAGTCTTTCTCAAAAGGTGGCCCACTTTCAAACTCATTTAGGTCAATCCATCAAGTGTATCTCATAAACACTACCATATAAGGCTATGGATTTATTAAGAGCATTAAAATGCTCAACCTCGGATATATCAAGCATGAGTTCATAAAATCCATCTCACTAGGACCACCCAAGAATAGGGCTATGAACTCATTAAGAGATCAACCTCAAGCTGTAATCAAAATACCACCATATGCTGTAGAGATGGAATTGTAGTGCAATAGAGTAATCATATAGCTTCGTTTGACCACGAGTGGTATCCACTATACTTTCCTCAATTCAAGGCTTAAGCTCCATCCCCTTCAACAATTTGATGATTACTCTCTTCGTTAGACCCTTCATAAAATGATCTATTAGATTTCTCTCTAATCTGACAAACTCTAAAAAAATCACGGTGTTACTCAACAGTTGTCTTATAGAACTATGTCTTACACGAATGTGTCTCCTCTTAACATTATACACATTGTTATTGGTAATATTGATAGCTACATGTGAATCACAATGCAAGGAAATAGGTACATTTGGTTTCCTCTACAGAGGCATATCCACCACAGATTCCTCAACCACTCTACCTCTTAACCAACTAATTCAAGAGCAATAAACTCGAACTCCATTGTAGACCAAGCAATACAAGTTTGTGTAGCAGACTTCCATGACACAACTCCTCCTCTCATAGTAAAAACATATCCATCGGTGGAACTGACCTCATTATTATCAAAAATCCAATTAGCATAAGTAATATTTCGAACACAATAGAAAGTTTGCAAAAATGTAAGCACCAATCTTTGGCACCCTTAAGGTATCTAAGTAAACAACAAAGTGCAATTCAATAATCTCTATTAGGGTTGTGAGTATCAAGTCTAATACAGTTCATGAGATACTAGAACCTTGGTTCTTTTTCAAATGAATGCTAGGATCATAGGGAGTTTTCACAGGCAATTGATTAAGACAATCAAACTGTTTCAATATCTTGTCAATGTTATGTGATTGATTCAAGGAAAATCCATTCTCAGTTTTTCTTAATTTAATAACAAGAATTACATAGACTTCCCCTAAATATTTCATATCGAAGTGAGAAGATAAAAATAATTTGGTCTCATAACCACAATCACATTAATGCTAAGAACAAGCATGTCATCAACATATAAACAAATAATCACACAATCACATCCAAATGTCTTGAAGTAAACATATGCATGAGATGCATTTACATTATAACCATTGCTCATTAAAGTTTGCTTAAATTTTTCATACCATTATTTAGGAGCTTGTTTAAGGTCAAATAATGATTTTCTCAATCTACACACTTTGTTCTCCTAACCTTCAACCACATAGCCCTCGGATTGCTCTAAATATATTTATTCTTTAAGGTCACCATTTAAAAACGCAATTTTAGAACTATTTTATGAACAACAAGTCCATGGATAGCAGCCAAAGAAACCAAAGAACGAATTGTGGCTATCTTAATCAAAAGAGAATAAGTATCAAAAAAGTCAATATCTTTTTTTTGTTGTTAAAAGCCAACAACTACCCAATGAGTCTTAAACTTATCAATGTTCCCATCAGTTTTTAATTTCTTTCTAAAGACCCATTTGCATCTAATCGGTTTACATCCTCTAGGCAAATCAACTAAATCCTAGATGTAATTAAACATAATTGACTTTTATTCATTATTAATTGCCTATTTTCAAAAACCTAACATCAATCGAGGTTACTACTTCACTATATGATTTAGATCTTCTTCAATCAAAAAGGCAGACACAAAGCCCTCACTAAGCCTATCCAAATTATCATTTTCAATAAGAAAAGCAGTCACAAAATTAAGTCCAAAACTAGTTTTTGTCCTACCCCTTTTACTTCTCCTAGGCTCAACAATATCATCATTCATAGCATCAAAAGAAGGCAAATAAAAAAGCATTAAAGTAGTATTAGAAGAACTAGCAACATCGTATGCATTCTTTCTCATGTGAAACACATTTTCAAAGAAGTTTGCATTCTTTGATTAACAAATTGAATGATCACTTAAGCATATGAATCTATAAGCAGCACTTTTCTAAACATAACTGATAAATGCACAATCAAACATTTTAAATCCCACGTTGGTCATCCTAAATTCAGATAAGCCAACCATAGCCAGACATCCCCACATTTTTAAAACTTTCAAGTTAGGTGCAAAACCTTTTTATAGTTCATAGAGTGTTTTATCTAGCTTTTTATGAAAAACACAATTTAAAATGTAACAAGCAAACAGAATAACTTCCCCCACATATGGTCAAACATACCAAAACTCAATAGTATAGCATTCATCATTTCTTTCAACGTTATATTCTTTCCTTCAGCTATCCCATTTTGTTAAGGAGTATAAGGGACACTAGTTTCATGTGAGATACCATTCTTATCACAGAAATTCTTAAGGAAACTAGTTTCATATTCAGCGCCCTGATCGGACATAAGCCTCTTAATCCAACGGTCTAATTGGTTTTCTATGTCTGCTTTATATTTTAATAACAGACATTCAGTCTCATCTTTACTTAAAGAGGTGAAATTTAGTATATCTCCAATAATCATCAATAAAAGTCCCATAATATCATTTGCCACCTCTACTCTCGATGTTCTAAAAATCTGCCAAATCCAAGTGAATTAATTCAAACAACTTTATTAATCTTGATGTGAATGGTTCGAAAGGCTTTTTAGCATATTTAGCTTCCACGCAAAAAAAATACATCCCATAATCATTAGTATCCAACACATTGATTAGGTTCATTCGTTTCAGTTTATCTATAGAAGCCACATTTGCATGCCCTAACCTAACATGCTATAAAAAAACAGATTAGGCGATATAAGCAAAAGTAGAGCCAATTTCATTAATAGAAGCGGAAACAACATTCAAGACAAACAGTCCATTAGCCAAGTACTCTTTTTCCACAAAGTTCCCATTCTTAGTCAACACGACCTTATCTGCCTCAAAAATAATTTCGGTCTAATCTTATTAAGTATGCTACCCGAAACTAAATTTCTACGCAAAAAGGTGACATAAAACAAATCACTTAAAGATAGATTTTTGCCTGAATTAAGTTTAGAATGACCTTTCCTTTACCCAACATTCCTATAGTTGCTAAGTTACCCATGTAGACACACTCTCCATCAACTGTAACCTCAAATTGGTAGAAAATTTCTTTGTTGGTGCATAGGTGCTTTGAGGCCCCCATATCCAGAATCCAATAGATCTTGTTGTCAACCAGGTTTGTTTCTACCACCACTACAACAATCACATCTTTAGTCTCAACCACATTGACTTATGGAGCTACCACTAGAGCTACACCACCCTTCTGAGTCTGATTATGTTGGTTCTGCCTCTTGTAGCACTAGTGAGCCTTATGACCAACTTCTCAATCTTGTCACCCTTCTTGAAGTTGCACGGATTATTCTATTGACCTTTCTTCTGGGGCATCTTTCCTTTTCCCTAAGACTTATTCTTGACAATACCAACCTCAACTACATTTGCAGTAACAGATCAAAAGGCATAAGAGAGACAGTTGCCCTTCAATTGGTCAAGCCTCTTTTATCTTCACATAACTAATCTGCTCAAACAGTGTCATGTCCCTTTTCTTATGTTATAGATGGTTCATGAAGTAACTCTAGGACGATAGAAATTTCTTTATCAACATGTTGGTCTAGAATGTATCACATATTTTTATGACTTCGCCCAAAACTACAAAGACCAAACTCTCATAATCATAGACTTGATCCATCATCGTCTTGTTGTCAACCATCTGAAACTTCAACAAGTTCCATACTTCTTTTTTTTCACCTTCATCAAAATCATATTTGTATTTTAGAATAGTCTAGATCTTCTTCGAAGATTCAACACCGAAAAACAGATCAAATAGTTTTTTGTTCATATGTGAGAGTAGATGGCCCCAAACAGTCTATAACAAGACAAAACTAGAGTAACCTTAAACAATGCCTAAAAAATGGAAAATCAACAGAGATGTCAAAAGTCGGTTTCATTTTTTCCAAGAAAAGCCAAACCAGAGTTAAATAGAGAAAATAGAAGAAGTGCTCAACGGAGACTCCGCTCCTTGCATAGGAACATTTTAGAACTTTTAAAAATGATGGAGGAATAGGAATAATGTTTACCGAGTAAAAGCAACATTTTGCTCAGACCTAGTGTAACTAATAAGCCACCCACGTAAATAAGCTCGGACAGCGACGGGGAACATCAACTTCAGCACACAAATGCTGGTTTTGTCATTGCACCAATAGAAATCAGAAGGTAATTCATCTACTCTTTAACAATGGATTAGATGTAATAAAATGATGACTTGTTGGCATCTTAATTACATGACTCCTATATTTGCCAGAGCTTTTTCCTGTTTCTGATTTCGATCTTCGGGAAGAAATTAATTAACGTTTTGCGATACAACAATGGTCCATAACTCTTGCAAATTCCAAGAGAAATTAACTCCACGGTGCAACATAAGATTAGTTACAGTATTGTTTATACAAGTCATTAGGGAAACATATGTACGACAGATCTTTACACAAAAATAAAATCTATCTCCCCCCCCTCCCTCCTAAGGTCCGTACTGTCTTCCCTCCATTTACATTTCCTTCATAACAACGGAGCTAGCTCCACAGTATTTTACATTAATAGAGTTCAAAAGCATAAATCAATTCATGAACGATAATTACTCCAATACTTCCAACTTGCATCAGAAAAGAATTCTATAATATCAATGTCAGGATGGGGAATTAATTCATTAAATATCATATCATACGCGTTATAAGAAACCGCACGCTCGGCAATCAGTTCATCAAATTCTACATCGAAGGAATTCCAACTAAAAGTTTACATACATTAATTGATCAAAATGGAACCGCATTAAACTGAATGAATCATCAAGCAATGGAGAAAAGACAGACAAGAAAGTTAAAACTACATACCTGACAATACGAGAGTTCAGAGGGATGACGCAACAGAAGTATGTACCGGAAGTGATGATCCACTGTGGTGGTGCCGCTGCTGCCACTATTCTCCGTTCCAAAATCCAAACCGCGAAGGTTCTAAATACACGTTTTCATAACCGGATATTACCGTTCGTTCCACGTAGCTTATGTCGAATGCCGCGTAGCTTATGTCGAACATTCTATTCTTCAAATATTTAAAAATACGGAACCGATGCAAATTCGGTATCGGACGTATAAAATTTTAATTTAATAATGTATATAAATTTTTTAAATTAAAATTTTGTATCAATTAATTTTTATATTTATATAAGTATCTTATTTTATTTAAAAAAATATTAAAATACTAAAATTAATGTTTAAATTATAAAAATAAATAATTTTAAACATTTTGACTATTATTAAAATAATTAATAAATATTAGATATTTTCCTTAATCAGATAAAAAGGTCAAAAATCAAATATCCTAAAGGTTGGATATCCTTTTAAAAAGTTATATTGAATTTTTATATATTTGATCAAATTTTTGAATCCTGAATTATTTGCACGACTCTAATTCAAAATTTGTTGCTTATTCACATTAATGCTTTGTTTTAGATTTGGGTGAATCGATATGATGATAAACATTAAAAATTAATCTAAATAATAATAAGTGAGGTGAATATTTTAAAGTATTATTCGGATAATATTAACATGACTTAAGTGAATTTGGATAAATATTATTTTAATTTAGTTTGGATTGAAGTGAATAAAAGTTAAAATAATAAATCAAATGAAACTTATACTCTTTTATTAAATAAAGAGATATTAGGATTAGGGGAAGTAGAAGGATATTTTTATTCAATTAAATATAAATTTTATTTAAATTATTATCTTCCCCTCCCTTAACCCCCAAAAATGGGGTAAACAAAAATAGGACAACCGGGGTAAATAAGGGAGAGACCTTGAATTGTCTAGGTGAAATTTTTAAAAAGCTTTCCCAAGTAGAATAAACATAGGTAAATGAATTTTTCACCCCCAAGCCAAACCAAATGAATGATAACTCTCCGAAAAAAGAGCAACCCAACATGTTTAGCACTTGTAATTCAATATTATAAGAACATATTTGCTAATTGAAACAAAGCTTTTTATGTATGTAATAAAAATAAAATAACATGTTTTCCACTATACCTTTTTACTAAACCTAACATCCTATTCCCCTCTCCTCGATCCTCCAACCCTCTTCGTTATTCCTTCATACTCTAACTTCTTCCTCCTCTTCCATCCTTCAACCTTCTTCTTCACTCCATCCACCTGTGCGGTGTTTTATTTTATTTGATTAATATATAATAGGTTATGTAAAAATAAAGATAGGAAGAATGTAAGTTCTTTGCATTTTACTTTTTAAGTACTCATTATATATTTAATTTGTTGATAGATTAAACTAGATATGGAATTTTAAATAATGTTAAATCTACAATTTATTTGTCCAACCCATTGAAGAGTTCAAAGAACTTTAGATTGAAAATGTTGTGGTGGGTCTTTGCAACTTGCACACATTGCCTACACATGGTTGGTAGCTTGCACACTAAGCCAAGCATGGTTGGTTGCTTGTCCTACTAAGTTGCCCTATCTCTCGTTTGTTGTGTCATGTAAAAAACATGGCTTTGCACAAATCTAGTGCTTGCATACTGATTGTGTGTGCACCTTGCACAGTAGTGTTGCTTGCTATGACTTGAAAGAGCTCTTTAATTTTTCTCAATGAATTTGAAGTATTATTATTATATATTTAATTATGTAAAATATTTTGAATCTTAATAATTAATATTTTAATATTTATTTTAAATCAAATCATTTATTTTAAAGGGGTAACTTGAATTATTTATACTTGAATTTTATTGATAGTAGATGAGTGAACATAACCTTTCAAAGTCTTGGTTAAAAAAGAATCAAGACGGGAAGAGTTATCCTCAATAGAATGAACATCCTCTTGAATTAGCAGTAGCTTTGACATATGAGTCACACTCATCAAGACAATTATCATCATTTTCCAATTATATAAGAGGTGACTCCCCCTTTGCTCGATTTCATTTACATGATGATCGGCATCACTTTCACGAGGATAATATACGACCTTCTTTTATTGTAGATAATGTACAATCATCCAACCCTCATGTTGATGATGACAATGTGGCAAATGATGTTATAAATGTTGGTTTAGTTTTTCAATTTATCACTATGGGAAATGAGTGAGTAGATTATTATTCTAGAATTAAATTAAGTTTATTTTAGCATTATGTTGGTTAATTGATATGTGTATTATGAAAATAGTTCTTACTTGCTCTTTCATAAGAATCATGATAGAGGTCAAAGTTATTATTTGAATTTAATAGAACTTGATTCAATTATATATTAATTATAATTGAAAGATTATAATTAATTCGATAAAATGGGTCAAATATGATCACAAAAGTAGATGTATGGATATCAAGGATGTTTATAGCTAGTGATGCTTAATAACTTAATTCAATTTATTAGTCATGAAAGTAGTCAATAGGTTGGATTAGATACACCCTTAACCTTGAAAAAGTCTAATGTGTTACATATGATTAGTCGTTTAGAGCTATTTGAATCGTCTATATAATACTGTATTAATTTGCTAGTGGATGCCAAAGTTGAGATCAAAGTTCAATCCTAGGTTTTATTACCACTAATTTAAGGTTTATATTTTGTTAGTCTTAGTACATACTTTCATGTTTCATAATCATATTTTCACTCATTACTTAGTCTAGATGGTCGAAATTGTGAATGTTAGCATTTAACAACAAAGTCCCTGTGGGATAAGACCCTAATGTACAACGATGAATCCGTGCACTTGTGGATTTTGTGCATCACCAAGAATCTGGGATGAAATGCTCAAACTCTTCAAATCTTGATCAATAAGGTATATCACATCCATCAACACTTATATCGTGAAATTTTAGTCACGACTCACATAATTAAGTCAAAGGACAACCATCTAAGAGATGTGTCTACTATATTAATTGTTATTAGAAATAATAGCCAATAAAGGAAGATAAATTTTTTTAATAATGTAACATTCCGATTTTTACTATTAAAAAATTTTATTTTTATAGCAAAAGTAATTAAATAAAATAATAGGAGTTACCACCATAATCGACATAATTTTAACTTATGCAACCATCCTTATATCACTCATAAGGCTAAAACATTTAAATTAATACAATAAAATTAGAAACAAAAGAACATTGATAGTACAATAATGAGTTTGGAGCCTAATTCTGAGTTAACAATACAAAATATAAAAGAAGGGATATCATGGATCAAGAGTCCAAAAAGGGTATCTAGCTAAATACATCGATCGAATAACAATTATTCTTCACCCAACCCATAATATAGATGAAGTCACTCATCCCCATATAGGGCATCATAGGCAATATAATCATCTATTTGATTTTTTGAGACCTACACATAAGATTTAGGGCATCATGCTCATGGGAAGGAGCAGCACCCATAAAATGGGTAGTTAGTTTGCTACGTACCAAATATGAGAATAATACTATCAAAATAGGGATACAAATAACACATCATTTCACATTAGATAATAAGTGAAAAAATAAATAAATAAAACATCTCATAAGATAGAAAATGACCCAAATTCTTTTATTAAGTATAATCCATTTTCATTCTTTTATATATGTTGAGTACGGAAACCCCACTATTCTTAAACCAGTGGAACGGTTTGAAATACCATCTCAAGAACAACACACTTGAGCCTTTATTATCATCTAGTGGAATGGGAATACACATACATACATACACACACACACACACACACATATATACGTATATATATGTATGTATGTATGTATGTATAAATAGATCACCTTGGTCCTAACTTATGTATTTTTCCACTTTAAATCATTAGTATCTTTTCCATAGATTATGTTGTTGTATTTTCAATTCATGATGATACGAGCCCCACTATTTTTAATTTGGTGGAATGGACTTAAGTACCTTCTCAGGACAAAACGCTCCTGAGCCACTATTATTTTTGGTGAAATAGAGATTAAAAACATCTTATTAGGACAAAACACTCCACAGCCACTATTCTCCCTAGTGGAACGGGAATACATACATACATATATATATAGAAAAATATATCTTTTCTCCCCATAGGGTAGTGCTGAGTTGCATGGTTGTGTTGTAGGTAGTGCGGCCTTAGTCGAGAGAAAAGATCATACACAACCAGGCAGTACTGAGTTGCACAACCCTATGATAGGGAATTTTTAGTGTTGCACGGCTGCACTTGAGGTCGTGTGCTTTGTAAAAATGCAATGGAAAAGAGAAAGAAGAAGGAAAAAGAGATGGTGGTCGGCAACAATGGTCGGCGACAGTGTTGGGGAAGGTTAGAGTGACCTTAGTCATCGGTCCACCGGCCAATGGGTGGCGAGTGGTGGCCAAGGTGGTGTACAATGGTGGAATGGGCGGTGCGTAGGCCACAAATAGGGGAAAGAAGGAGGAAGAAGAAGAAAAAGAAAAGAGAAGGAAAAGGGAGCTTAGCCCGTGGCTTTGTGACACAGAAATGATAGAGTGGAGGCCAAACAAAGAGGAAAAAGGAGAATATGTAGTGTCTGTGTGTGTGTGTGCGTGTGCACAAGCGCTTGCGCGCGTGTGTGTGTAGAGTGAACTAGGGAAAAGAAGATTAATAGAAGAGGGAGGCATGAGATCAATGGTGCAAGGTGGTGTAGAAGAAAAGATGGTTGAGTGTTGTGAACAATGGTAGTGATGGGGATGGTTGTGTGTGTGTATTACATAAGGATAAAAGGAATAAGAAGAAGAAGAGTGGTAGGGAGAGGTGATGGTGGTGTGCAGATCAGGTAAAGATGGAAGAATAAGAAAAGTGATGGATGATGGGTATCTACAGAGGAGATGATGGAAGATGGTACAAGTGGAGAGGGATGCAAGTTGTAGGTGTAATTTACAAGGAAATTAAGCTTTTGTGGCTCAAGGTTGATGGAAGGAGGAGAAGAAAGAAAGAAAAGGAAAAAGAGAAGGGTTGGGGGTGTTTTTAGATTAGCCATAAGTAGTTAGGATTAGTGGAAATTTTAGTAGGTTTTGATTTTTATTTACAAATTACGATTTATCTTTGTCAAAGTTTCAGATTTTGGTTAAATTTTTAGGATTAAGAATAGGGATGTAAACGGGGCGGGTTCGGGTCGGGTATACCATACCCATATCCGTACCCGATAAGAAAATCCGTACCCGAATCCGTACCCGTACCCGAACGGATATCCGTTGACATATCCGTATCCGTATCCGTTGGATATCCATTACCCGACGGATTATCCGTTTACCCGTTAATGAATATTGTCCAACGGATAAATCCATTACCCGACGGATAAACCCATTTATAGTTAAGCCAAATGACAATTTTAACCTTAATTTATACTATATTTATTTTAAAATTAAGGGTAAAAGGGTAATTATATATCGGGTAAACGGGTACGGATATGGATACGGGTATGGTTACGGGTACGGATATGGATATCGCATACCCGTATCCGTACCCGAACCCGACGGGTATTTTTTTCTATCCTCCATATCCGTATCCATATCCATTTATCCATATCTGTTTAAGTATCCGCCGGATAAAATCCGTCGGGTTTCGGGTAATACCCGCCCCGTTTACATCCCTAATTAAGAAATTGGGCTAAGGCTAAAATAAGATTTATTGATATTACAATCAAATTAGGGCATTAATGACACGACATTAGGCTAAGCAAATTTTTGGGGTATTACAAATGAAGTTCTAGAAAAAAGGCATACTAATATATAATGAAGTTGAGATCAAAGACATGCAATAAGAACAATATTATCAAGACCTTATGCCCTTGGATGGCCATTAGATGGAGGAATGGAATGTTAGTCTCACTAGATAGAATGAAATGCCCAAAAATCCTAATTTTAAAAATTATAGTTGAATAAGGTTTTATTAAGAAAATTAATTAAATAAATTATTTTTATGAAAATAAAAGGGAATTAATTAGGGTAAATTAAGAAAAAAATTATAAATATTTAATTTGGAAGAAATTTTGGTATTTTAACTAATTAAGGATTTTATTTTGGAAATTAATTAAATAAATTATTTTATTTAAATAAGAGGAAATAAATAGGGCTAAATTAATAGGAATTTTATAAATAATTTAATTGAATAAAATTAGAGTGATTTGCTAATTAAAATGGAATTTATGAAAAATCTTCTAAAAAACCCTAAATTAGCCTAAAAAAGAAATTAAATATTATTTTATTTAAATATCCCAAATATTTAAATTAATTTAATCAACCCAACCCACTATTTTTCTTTTTTCCTTTTTCCTTTTCTTTCTTTCTTTTTTCTTTCCTTTTTCTTTCTTTTTCTTTTCTTTTTCTTCCTCCTTACCCCGATTGGCCCTGTTCGTGGCCCAATCCTCCTCTTTCTTTTTCTCCTTCCTACTACCTTCTTCTCCTCCTACCGCGACCTATTTCTTTCTTCTTCCTTTGGCGTGGCCCAAGACAGGAACTCCACGTTTTGATAAATCTTTCCCCTGTCACCCGGCCGGTCTCCCCTTCGTTTCTTTTCTTTCTTTTCTCCCCCGGATCGCCGGTCCAGCTCTTTCTTTCTTCTTCTTCCTTCCTCCATTCCCAGGCATCGTAGCCTATGATTTTCTTCCCCATACTTCGCCGGTATTTCCGCCGCCAACCACGTTGTTGATCTGGCCAATCTCTCCTCCTTCTTCCCTGCTGAATCGTCGACCATTTCGCCCAACTAACTCTCCCCTCTCCTCTCACATTCTCCCTTCTCCCAGCCAGCAACTGCTTGCCACGTTTTTCTTGAATTTTTCCGGCAACCGTCGCCGCCGGTGAGCCTAACCGACCTGCCCGATCCTCCCGTTCTTCCCTTTTGACCTAAGCCACCCTTTTGTTTCTATAAATACCCCCTATCCAGTCTAGAATCGAGCTTTCCCCCGAAACCCGGCTTTTGTCAACCTTGTCACCGTCGCCACTTCAGACGCCATGGCCACAGCCATGGACCAACGCTGCCGCTCTCTCTGCCCACCCAACTCATCCTTGCACCACCCTTTAACTAACTGAACCACCCATATCCGCCGATTTTTCCTGCATAAGCCGCCCCAGTTGTGCAAAGTTCCCTCCCCGATCAACCCTTTCTTCCATCTCTACCACCCTTCACACCACCGTCCACCACCACTTATGCCGCTGCCACTGCCTCATTCACCTCCCAATCTGTTATTCAGAGCATCCTCTATCTCCCCTGCCTTTCTTTTCCCCTTCCTCCCTCTCCTCCTCTCTTTCTCTTCTTCTTCCCCATTCAGCCACCACTGCCGCCGTCGTGCGTCACTACCCTCATTATGTTCCTCTCCTTCTAGAAAACCATAACCACCTTTACTTCCACCCTATTTCTCTTTCTCCCAACCCTCAACTTTTCCCCTTTTCTTCTATTTTTCTGGCCGCCACCGCCGTCGTGCCGCCTGGCACCACCAGCCCAAAGTTAAACCCTAAACCCTCTCAACCCTTTTTCTCTATTTAGTTAAGCTTATTTTATTTTATTTCAATTTTTAACCTATTATTCGAATACTACTACTATTATTATTATAATTATTATGTATTAATAATATTATTATTACTATTAGGTTCAATATTATTAGTATTATTATTTCTTATTAGGGCTGACCCTATTTGGCTGAGTAGATTATTAGTATTAGTATTATTAATATTATTAGTATTATTATGAGTTTTTATTTTATTTGGTATTTTTGTTATTATTATTATTATTTCAAAATTATTATTATTATTATTATTATTTCATTATTATTATTATAACTATTTTACTGTTAGTGTTGCTATTATTATTATTATTATTGTTGTTGTTGTTGTTGTTGTTGTTGTTGTTGTTATCAAAGTTAGAATTATTATTCTATATAGGCCTGAAACCCTATTGTACCTATTTTGAATTTTAGTAGTAGTATTATAAAAATCAAGTCTTATTATTATTAATATTATTAATATATTTATCATTAGCATTTATTATTATTATTATTACTATTATTATTATTATTTATTAAGTTTATTATTATTCAATGTAGGGTTGAAAACCTACTTCATTTTATCTTTGATTATTATCATTACTATTATTACCATTATTATTATTATTGCAATATTATTATGGGTTTTATCATTATTATTATTACTATTTCATTATTATTATTATTATTACTAAATTTTCTTATTAATTTTACTAATATTATTATTGGTATTATTTTGATAAAGGGGTCAAAGCCCTTATTTCACTTTGTTTTCGAATTATGCCCTTTTATTATTATTATCATGGCTGTTGTTGTTATTGTTGTTATCATCATTATTATTATTACTTCGTAATTACTATTATTATTTCATCATCATCATTATTATTATTACTATTTTTTATTAATAATGTTCGAATTTTATTATTAGCATTATTTTGGTGAAGGGTTGAAGCCCTTTCACCATCAGTTTTAAATCATATTATTATTATTATTATTATTATTAGTATTTTTAGTATTATTTCTTATCGTTATTATTAATAGGGTATTATTTTATTAAAAACCTAGTCTTAAAATAAATGAGTAAATAATAGTATTTTTAGTAAGAGGGAGTCTAATTTTTAGCTTTTCCCTCGCATAGGTGAGACCAGTCAAAGCCCTAAGGAGGTGTAGGAGCGTGCTCCAAGACTGGTATCATTTTAGGTAAGGGTGTTACTAAGGCTTTATGTGTGTTGATGTGCATTATATGCTTGTATGTTATGCATCCTATGTTTATCATTGTAATTATTTCATATGTGGCATGACACGGAGTTAAAGTTTGTTCATGTGTTATTATATGGCATGTGTATTATGTATATGTGATGAAATATTGTGATATGTGATGATTAGTTTTTGACCCTTTAGACATGCGTGTGAGGATGATTAAAAGTGGTATTGTGTGGGGGAAAGGTTGAAAAAGGAAAATGGGAAGTAAGTTGACCAAAAGGGGAATAAGTTGACCAAGGGATGTGAGTTGACTTAAATATTTTAATGATACATGAATGGATGGATAAAAAGGGGGTTTTAAATAAAATAAAAGAGTGGTAGATTCTATGGTGTTGCATAGGAGAATCTAAACTAGGGTTTGGTATGGATGTACTTAGGGTTTTGCATGGCAGGTTCTATGGTGTTGTATTGATTGAATCTAGGGTTTGGCATGAATGAATCTAGGGTTTTGTATGGAGGAATCCAGGGTCTTGTATGGTGGAATCTAGGTTTTTTCATGGATAGATCTAGGGTTTCACTTGAGAGCTTAGGGTTTGCATGAAAGGTTCAAAAGGTTGCATGTGATGTGTAAAGTTTGCATAGGAGTAAAATTTACGTATGGAATGTTGATTTGGGATGTGAGGAAGGTAATGTAAGTGTTGTTTGGGTGTTTGAACACTTTGGATAGAAAATAGTACGTGGAGCAATATAAGTGTACGTAGGAGACTGAGCTAGGGTTTGTGTAGACAATTAGGGTTCGGTGTGGCTGTGTTTTGTGGTAGCACGTGTACTTGGTGATTAAAGTGTAATGATGAGGGTGAAATCTATGAGTTGTGATGTATGGAGTGTTAAAAATAATTTGGATTGTGTGAGGTGGAGTAGGATGGGCCACTTAGGCCTAAACTAGGGTTTCTGGGGAAACCCTAAGAGTAAGGTAATGAGTGGACATGGAGGTGTATAATAGTGGGCCTTGAACCACATACACTGCAGATGGACTTCTAGTGTGATTTTGAGTATAGAGGAAAGGTTTTTTGGCAAGTTAGGAGGTGCAGGGTTCTCATGATATAATATAGGTCAATTGAAGGATAATTGTAAAGGGAGTGATTCATGCATGTCTAGGGTAAAGTTTATGAATAAGACACCGTAATACATTAATCATTTAAAGTGGAAGATTATTGAATTGGGCCCAGACCGATCTACCGGCGAATAATAGTGGTTAGGGCATGATGTCCTATATGTGACCGATCCACTAGCAAACAATAGTGGTCAGGCATTATACCTGTGTGTTTCCGGTCCACCAGCTATAATAGTGGGGGATTCCATGCTCAACAAAACTGAACATATTTGTGTTAAGACATGGAAAAGACACTAAGTACTTACAGTGGAACACCATGAGAGTCGAGGCCAAACTGGTCCACCGGTGAATAATAGTGGTCAGGAGCTTTATGCCCTGTGTGTTTCCGGTCTACCGGCAAATAATAATGGTCAGGAACTTTATGCCCTGTATGTTTCCGGTCCACCGGCAATAATAGTGGTCAGGAGCTATGTGCCCTACATGTATCCGATCCACCGGCTATAAAAGATGGGTTCCCGTACTCGTATGAATTTGATAAAAAGCATGGTGTGAATCGATTTCCTATCAGAGATTAATTAAGTAATTAATTCAGATTATAAATGGGCCTTTATGTATCTACCTGAATGATTGTACGATATTATGTTATCATGATGGACTATATGCTCTTTTTATTTTTCTGCATGGTTTATGTGATTTTATGTGTCGGCCTTAGTGCACGGTTACCTTACTTAATACGTAGCGTACTGATCACCTTTTTTTAATGGGTGCTACTCATTCCCACGAGTAGTAGGCCCTTCTAATTGTGCAGGTGGGCAAGGCTTCAGGCGGGGCTGAGTGTTGAGCTTGTGGTTGGCTCAAATTTCGAGAGTAGTGTAGCCGGATTCACTCTTCTTGTTATCTTATCTCCTCATGTTATTTCTTTTGTATCGAATTTACCCTTTTATGATTCATTACTTTTATTGAGTATTTTAAATGAACCTTTTATCGGTTGTAAGCTTATTTCTCTTTTGGATATGAATTACGATTCTTGTACGTGTTCTCTAATCTTTGATGTTATGAACTCTTGGTTTAAGTTTAACGATATTCTTTTCTTAGCCTTAGCACTTGGTACTGAAACTGTCGGAGAGAACTGGTCTGGTACTAAGTGTGGCGGTAACATCCCCAGAATTCACAGGTTTTAAATTTTAAATTCTTCTGCTTTAAAAAAATTTAGTGAATTTTGGGGTGTTACATAGAACCATAAAGAATATATTATATTGTGTGGCAATGACAAGACTAATATCAGGTTGTTCCATCTAATGATGTCTAAAAGCTTTTGTGTGCCAATGTAAAACATTTAAAAGCATATCATCAAAAGTTTTCCATTTAAATACACATTCCTGCATTTTATGTTGATCATGGATCTCACGATATAAATCATTATGAATATGTATCCATTTTTCCTCATCTACTAATAATAAATGGACAGATGCTCTAAGCTTATAATCCCCATCTCCTTTTACATTTTGCCAAATGTTAATGAATGGTATGTTGCAAGAATTTTAATCACCTGCATATGGAAAATAAGGCATGCAAGATGTGACATTAGATGCATCAAATGCCTTTTCTCTTTCTCGACCACAACTACACCCACATCCCCTCAAATGAATAGATTTTTTTTATAGAAAACTCTCAACCTAATGGATCTTTCTTTGTGGAGCTTCTCTTCAAATGACCTTTACCTTATTGCGCCTGTGGCTCTTCCATATTAGTATGATTTCGAATAAAAATGTTACAAAAATCCTTAGCTAATTGATTCCACTCTAAGATGATTTCTTCATTACCTCAACGAACATAATATGTTGCATTTAATCTTTTTGGTGGATTAACCGGTGTATCTGTATCAAGTTTCCTCCAAAATGGGCATATAAATGATAGAGGAATTGGAATAAAGCTATAGAAATAAAAACCAAGCCCATAACAGCATGGTAGCGTGTGTATGCATTGTAGGTAACATTCACATGATTTTTCATCATGAAATTCCACATCAAGTTCACTTGTGTAAACTTTTTCTTGATAAAAATAAATGTAACCAATGACACATAATGTTTAAGATTATAATATAATAAAAACCTAACATAATGAGTCATTTTTAACCAAGATTGATCCAATCTTACTCTAACCTTTTTATGTTGCAAAGTTAACATGGAGTCAATCTCACACCAAATAGTATCAAATACGCTAGTCGATGATCCTATGAATTGCTTCAAACGAAGATTGGACACTTTAAATGAAATACCCCAAAATCCCTAATTTAGAAAATCATGGCCGAATAGGAGATTATTAGGGAATTTATTAAAATAAACTACTTTTAGTGAAATAAAAAGGAATTAATAGGATAAATCAAGAAGGAAATTATAAGAGTGTAAATAGGGGAGATTATGGTATTTAAGTTAATTAAGGTCTTCACTTTTGAAATTTATTAAGTACCTTAAACTATATAAAATAGGGAGGATAAAATAGTTTCAAATTAATATAAAATTTATGAGTAATTTAATTAGAGGAAAATTTAGGGGTTTTGTTAATTAAAATAAATTTAGGAAGATTTTTCCATAAATCCCAAAATTTACCTAAAGGTAGAAATTAATTATGGTTTTGATAATTATATTAAATACCCTAAATTATCCAAATGATATTAATTAAACCAACCCCAAATTTTCCCTCTTTTTCCTTTTCCCTTTTTCCTCCCTCCTTTTTCCTTTTTTTTCTTCCTTCCCCTTCTCTCCCCTATTCTTCCCCGACCTGGGCCGGCCTGCTGGCCCAAACCCCTTCCTTTTCCTTCTTCTCGCCGCGGCCCAGCGAGCCCGGCTGTCCGTGACCCAAAACGCGGCGTTTCGACGCTGAAGTCGCTGAAACGCCGCGTCGCGATACAAGGAAAATTTCGACCGTTGCCTGACGACGCGAGCGCTGCGTTTTCGCCAAACCTCGCCCAAAACGCAGCGTTTCATTTAAAGGGAAAAGAAACCGCGCTGTCCGGCCGGTTTCCTCCCTCTCCTTTCTTTCCCCTGGACCGCCGGTCTAGCCCCTCCCCTTCTTCTTCTTCCTCGCGACGCCGTTTCTCCCCGCCTGCAACTCGAGCTCGCCGGAAAACGCAGCGGCGAGCGTCCCGTCCTTTCTCCGGCCTTCTCTCCTGTCTTTTCGTCCCTTGATTTGACCTTACCTTGAGATGTGACCAATCGGGCAGCGTTTTCCCCGCACGCAAGCCCTGTCGTCCTCTCCGGCGGGTCACGATCTGCAAATTGCAGACCTACTCCGGTCAGCCTCGCCGGACACGCCTCCACCTACCCTCTGACTCTCCCTCGCCTCCTTGTCGTTTTCCCATTCCAGATCCTCTATAAATAGCCCCGGAAATGGCCTGAATCGGGTTCGAGATTTGGAACCCAGAAATCCAACCCGTCGCGCCGCCCCACTTTCAACCGCCGTTTCCTCCGCCATCGGCCACCGTTGCCGCCTGCCCTTACCACCAAAATCCTCCCTGCACCGCCCTCTACGCAACCAACCTCCTTAGCCTCCCTGCCTTGCCCCGCACGCGCCGCCTTGGCCGTGCGAAAATCCCTCCCCGAAATCGACCCCTCCAGCCTGGCGCCACCTTCGCGCCGCCACCGCCAGCCGCGCCGCCGCTTGCAGCGCCACCACCACCCTCCAAAATGACCAGCAGCTCCTGCCCTACCACCCCGCACCTCCCTTTCCCTTTGGTTTTCCCTTCCCTAGCCTCCACCACCATCTTTCCCTCTTCCTTTCCTCCACCGCCGCCGCCGCTGCTGCCGCCGCGCCGCCGCCGCCACCACCACCCCAGTCAGGTTGTCAACCCCCCTGAACCCTAAGTCCTAGAAAATAAAATAAATAAATAAATAAGATAAGTAAATAATAATAAGGGTTAAATAAATAAATAAAAGGTGATTAGTGGGATTAATATTATTAACTAATATTATGAGTATTATTATTATTAATATTAACACTATCATTATTATTACTAATACCATTATTACTACTAATACTACCACCCATTCAATTATCATTATTATTATATTATTGTTATTATTATTATCGTTATTATTATTATTATCTTTATCATTATTATATTAATGCTATCATTATTATTATTATTGCTATTATTGATATTATTATTATTACTATTATTATTATCATATTATTATTATTATTTTTATCCTTATTATTATTACTATTATTATTGCTATTATTATTATTGATATTATTATTGTTACTATCTTTATTATTATTATTATTGTTGTTGTTATTATTGTTATTATTATTATTATTATCCTTATTATTATTATTATCAAGTGTTATTATTACTAACGTTACCATTAGGGTTAGTATTATTATCGTTATTAATATTAATATTATGATGGTTATTACTATTAATAGTATTACTAGTATGATTATTATTATTACTAATATAATTGTTATTATTAATATTATTATTGTTATTTTTACTATTGTTATTGTTAGTACTATTATTGTTATTAGTGTTATTATTGATATTATTATTATTATTGCTATTATACTTAGGGTTGTGTTATTGTTATTAATATTACAATTATTATTATCATGGTCATTATTTTACTATTAGTATTATTATTATTATTATTGTTATTTTTAGTATTATTATTGTTAGCATTATTATTGTTATTATTATTATCATTGTTATTATTATTATTATTGCTATCACTATTACTATTATTATTGTTAGTAGTAGTGTTGTTAATATCATTATTATTATTATTATTGTCTTTACTATTTTCTTATCAACGTTATTAAAGCTGTTGTTGTTATTAATATTATTATTACTATTATTATTATTGTCATTATGATCATTACCATTATTACCCATATTACTATTATTAGTGTAATATTACTATTATTATTTTCATTATTATCATTAGTATGGTTATTATTATTATCATTATTATTCTTATCATTGTTTTATCGTTATTGTGTTTATCGCATCTATTATTTTATCGATTATTACTGTTATTCTTATTATCCTTATTAATATTATTCTTATAATCGTTGATATTATTACTAATATTTTCATTGTATTTATTATTATTATTTGTATTAGTATTGTCTTCATTCCTATCATTATTATTATTATCCCTATTATTGTTAGTAACATTATTATTGATTTTGTCACCTAAGTGACTATGGTTGTACTAATACTTTATTATTATTATTATTATTATTATTATTATTATTATGATCAATAATACACTATTACTAATGCTAATATGATTTCAATTATTACTATTATCATTATTATCATTATAGCTACTATTATTTTTATTAGGAGCACTAGTATTATAAATAGTATTCTTATTAGGGTAGGTATTATTGGTGCATATTATTATTAATGTTGTTAAGACCCTCACCTTAGTATTTGATTTCTAAAATCTACTTAATTAGTGGTAATCCGTTTAAGTTATCGTAAGAGTAGTAATAACCTACCATTTAATTATAAACCCCATTATTAATAGTAGCCTTGGTATTAGGCCATGATAGGGGTAAGATAGGAATTTCGATAATTCTGGAAGAGGGAGATTAACCCTAAATAATTCCCTCTTATAGGTAACCGGGTCAAACCCCAGGAGGTGTAGGAGCGTGCTCCAAGCCCGGCGCCGATTTAGGTAAGGACGTAACTAAGGCCACTTGTGTGCTCTGCATGTTTTAAGTGCCTTATATGCTTTGTATGGTTGTATGCTATAACCTGTACATTATGTGTATATTTGTGAAGCGCAGCATGGATCCGAGGTACGTCCCCGTACCCTTGTCTTCGTGTACTAATATGTTGTGGTACAGGTGTGATGTGGTGTGATGTGACGTGACCCCTACGACATGTAGGTTGGGTGATGTGAGGGAGTGTGGTGAAGTGAGGGGACTTGAAAAAGAAAAATAAGAGGTTAGAATGACCAAAGGGGAGTATGTTGGCTAAACAAGGTATGGACGACCTAAGTAGTTCACCATTTGGGAAACAATGAGGGGGAAGTGGAATTAAGTAAACAAAAAGGTGGGTACAAATTAAGGTTGCGTGAGGAAGTCTGTTGCTTGGCGATATGATGGGTAGTATTGGAGTTTATATATAGTGGTTTTAATGTTTTCTTGGTGGTATTAACGACTTATTGTGGTAGTAGGGTTGTAAGATGGTATTGTGGTTTAGATAATGGTTTTAATGATTTCTTGATGGTATTAGTGACTTATTGTGGTATTAGGGTTTGCAAAATGGTATTGTGGCTTATATAGTGGTTTAATGAATTCTTGGTGGTATTAATGACTCATTGTGGTATTAGGGTTTGGAAGATGGTATTGTGGTTTATATAGTTGTTTTGATAATTACTTGGTGGTATTAAACACTTATGGTGGTATTAGGGTTTGAAAGGAGGTGTTAGGGTTTATATAGTTGTATTAATGATTACTTGGTGGTATTCATGGCTTATGGTGGTATTAGGGTTGCAAGGTGGTATTGGGTTTTATAGAGTGGTATTTATGACTTCCTAGTGGTATTAATGATTATGGTGGTATTAGGGTTCTCATGATGGAATTAGGGTTGTTACGATTAAGGAAGGTTAAGAGTGGTTAACCACGGCTCGGTGAGGACAATCATGGTTCGGGTGACTGTTTAGAGTTGTTTGGTGTATTATGTGTACTATTGAGAAAAGTATAGTTGTGAATGTGGAATTTTACCGTGTGTTATTATGTGTAAGAATGTAATGAATGATTTATGCATGTCAAGGACCTGATATGATTCAATAAGATACGAATAAGACATTAATTACGTAAAGTGAAAGACTGATGAGCCCGACCCAGTCCGTTCCACCGGTTAGAATAGTGGCCAGAGGCGTTCTGCCCTGGGTGTGTATTTCCGGTCCACCGGCTATAATAGTGGGGGATTCGGGCTCCACAGACTCAAACGAATAAGTTAACCCACGGGAAAGATACTAATCACTTACAGTGGAACACCATGTAAGTGCGGGGCCAGTCCGTTCCACCGGTTAGAATAGTGGCCAGAGGCATTTGCCCTGGGTGTTGTTTTCCGGTCCACCGGCTATAATAGTGGCCAGAGGCTTTGAGCCCTGGGTGTTGATTTCCGGTCCACCGGCTATAATAGTGGGGTCCCCGTGCTTACAGGGTTAAATGAAGAATGTGTGAAAAGAGATTATTATCATAATAAGAAATAACGGACATTGTATGAGCATGATTCAGCTTTCCGCTTACTTATCCTGATGTATGGCTAACGTATTGAGCATGTATCTTGTGTATTAATGCATGTTTCTTTTATGATTGTGTGTGGTTGTATGCTTGACCATTAGCGTCTACGCCTTACTCAGTACTGGACCCGTACTGATACTGCCTTGATTGACCGGGTCCTGTGATGATCCACCGATGGTGGGGAGCAGACCTTTGATGCAGGTCTTGATCAGTTACTAAGTTGGGGTGGAAGGCTGGATGTGAGTGAGTAAGTGGTCCGGATAATTACCTTCGAAAATCGCGTGATTTAATCGTATTTGTCTTTAGAGGATACAAATGTCGTATTTAACTTTTCAAGGGTTCTATCGTATCTTGCTATTCCGCTATTTTAAGTATTCTGAGATATGGACCTTTTAAATTGTATTTCGGAATGCAACTTCTTACCTTCGCACTCTGATGTGTAGAATTCGTGTTTTATGAATGATTCGTTTCTAGTTTTATTCTTTATAGCCTTAGCACTTAGTATCGGGTCGGTAGTTATGGATCGATCTGGTACTAAGTGTGGCGGTAATGCCCCCGAATTTACGGTTTTAATTTTCTTGCTTCCGCTAAAACTTTGATTTAAACGAAATTTTTCAGTAGTAAATTTGGGGATGTTACATTAAACCCTGTTAATCACCGACAAAATAATAACAAAATATAATTACACAATTGTTGTAAGTTGGCTAACAAATATCAAAGAACTCAATCAATATGAAAATAAATACTTAATTATTCTCTATGTTACAATATCTGATCGTTGTACCCTCATTGATATGAAAGAATTAATCAACCCACTAAGAAACAAATCTCTATTTGTATGATTCCAACTAATACTGCTTCAAACAAGAGAAAATTCCATGCATATTCATACAATCATTCTAAAACAATTCTAGTAGACCCTCGTATTCTTCCTCATCAGTGGCAACTAGAACTTGATTCCATCACATAACAAAAGTAATAGCAAATGGTATGCTTTATAAAATAGTTATGCACTTTTCCTTCTTATTTTCATTAATTTGAGACTTCTACAATAGGTGCTTTGAATTAGGAAAAATATTATCAATTGTATATATTAATCTAAGCTCCTTATTAGTAACTATAGTGATCAACATAAATAGATCCACCAAGCATTTTATCTTATCCACTACCCACACATAATTATCCAAATTCTCTTATGAAAGAAAAGCATATGCAACATCAAAAATCTTCTTCATCAAATTAAATCCAAAAAGATATAATAAAGACATCTTGTACTTGTCTGTCTTATACATGGAATCAATTTGTAGAACATATCGAAATGATTGTACAAAATGAATTGATGTAGGATGTGCAAAGAATAAATCTATTAAAGTGTTTGTATCAATATCTTTTCTATGTTAGTGTATATAACCATTATCCAAAATAGATTGCATGAGTATTTACAAAACCATATGGCCTTCCATTTACTCCACCCTTAGCTTTTGTGTGTATTATATATCTATCTCCTACTAGTTGTATTATCGTTAAAATTTTGGAATGTATTCTCAAGTATATCTCAATATTTGTTGGCTTTATATGACTTTGATTTAATTGCATAACTACCTTTATCATGTCTTTAATCAACCTACCTAATAATGAATGTCCGTCCTTGTGCTTCACCAATGCATGACTGTGTTTCCTGTGGCAAACACGTAAATACCATCCACATTTAGTATTTTAATTCCAATGAACTTAAAAGGAAAACAATTTTTTTTTGTGCTCGTAAATCAAGGGTCCTCAATGTTCACTAGGTTAGTACATTTATACTCATTGCTCCTTTCACATTTTAGCCAAACCCTACTTTCTCTACAAATATTAGCTCAAACCAAATGCCTTATAGCAATAATCATTCTCACTATTCTTCTAATTGCCCTCATCCAATCTAAAAGTTCATCACTATTTGAAAATACTTGACTCGCATTAAAATAATATGTGTAATCCATGACCTTGTTTGTATTATCAAACATATGTCTCATTCTTGGCATGTTCATTTGCATGATTATCAAAAATAAATGTATTAATAACAAGGCATACAGATAAATACATAGCATAATATGGAAACAAGGAGGCAATAGAATAATATCAAACAAAACACCTCCTAACTTACAAAATACAAATAGTAAATAATAATCAGAACAATTTGTGAATGATGTGTGCATATATGGTGTTGTGTTTTTACTTTAAACTACTCAATCATGGTGGTGTGCAATGGTGGCCAATGTGCGCAAGTCTCTATGTGCATGTATTCTTTCAAATATAATCCTTATGTGCATGTGTTCTAAGAAATTAAATCATTCTTGTGCGCATGTAAACCATATAAATAGTGTGGGGGTGTGTGTGTTAGGTTGTGTGAGTGTGTTAATACTAGGACATCTTGCACAAGGGTTGTGTGCATTGCAACATCGAATGTACACATGCCCTCTACACATAGCCCATTTAGTATGGGTATGGGTATATGTTCTGTATATTCAATAAATTCAATCTAGAATCACAAAAACAAAAAATAAAATAGTATAATTCTATAGTCCTACACACACACAATATATATATGTCGAGTGAGAACTAGCTCTCTTAGTGAGAACTGAGAACTAGTATCTCGAGTTGAAGAAACTACCCATAGTAGGTGGTGGAAACTACTTGTAATACTCTAAAATTTTTCTTAAGTTAATCCCATATCATTAATACCCTAATTCAATTTTAATCTCGAGAAAATCTTATTTTAGCCTTAATCAAATTTCTTAATCTTAAAATCTTAATGTAATCTTAATCTTTGACTCGGATAAATTATTTTTCATAACCGATCTTAATTCTGATAAATTTTATCACTAATTCTACCTATATTAGCTAATCAAAAATTTATCTAAAACTAACCTTAAACCTTTTTCCTTTTCTTTCTCCTTTTTCCTTTTTCCTTTATCCTTCTCCCGCCTCCTTCTGCCATAATACTTGAATTATACTTCTTTTAACTTGCAACCATCACCCTCATCCTCTATTGCTACCATCACCCTCTACACCATCTCCCTTTGCATTGTTTATTTCTGTAATACCCCGTATTTTTAAAATCCAGATTTATTAAGTTTAATGATTTTATTAGCGTAATTTGATGCAAACAATTAATTATTTTAATTTCGATTCATTTTATGGATTTATCGACGATTTCGAATTCATAATTGAATATAATTAATCATTGTCGTTGCGGACCATTCTAGATAAATTCGTTCACGATAATGATTTTATTATATTCTTATGAATTTGATTTTTAGTTAAAAATATGTATTCCCATTCTTTCTCGTATTTTTATTTTTAATATTTTAGATTTATTTTCGATTATAACTTTGTCATGTGATTACAACGTTATTTTGAAGTTATATTTCGTTGACAAAATATATTATTTAAATTATAGAATTTCTGTTTAAATAGTTACAACTATTTTAATGATTTTATCTGTGGAAAATATTTCCGACTTTGATTTTATTCGATTCCAGAAATCGTTACTATTTTCGGGAAGTTTAAATTAAAATCTTATTTAATAATTTCTTTTGAAATTAATTTTCTTCTGATTTACGCTTTTCAGTTTGCGGAAACTAATTTCGGAAATTATTAAAATTAGTCTCGGTTTATTAGGATTTGACTTAAATATTTTATTATATGTTTTTAAATGTTATTTCGGGGTCTTATAATGTGTTTTCGTAAATAATATAAATTTTTACGTTCGTTGGTAAATTTTTCTGAAAATGTTTATGAAATTCTTTATATAGTTTTTTATTAATTTTAAGCATTCGGATCGTTTCTAAATAAAATTTCATTAAATAAAATTTAGATAAAATCTTCCGATAAAAATGTTAAATATTTAGTATTTTATTTTTACTTGTATTCGTAAAAAATAAAAAATAAAACATGTCGGGACCCCGACTATAATACCCCGTATTTTTAAAATCCAAATTATTAAGTTTAATGATTTGATTAATATAATTTGATGCAAATATTTAATTATTTTAATTTTGATTCGTTTTATGGATTTATCGACGATTTCGAATTCATATTTGAATTTAATTAATCGTTGTCGTTGCGAACCATTCTAGATAAATTCGTTAACGACAATGATTTTATTATATTCTTATGAGTTCGAGTCTCGGTTAAAAATATATATTCTCGTTCTTTCTCGTATTTTGATTGTTAATATTTTAAATTCATTTTCGATTATAACTTCGACGTGTGATTACGGCTTTGTTTTGAAGTTATATTTTGTTAACGAAATATATTATTTAAGTATAGAATTTCTGTTTAAATAGTTAAATTTATTTTAATGATTTTATCCGTAGAAAATATTTCCGACTCTAAATTTATTCGTTTTCGAAAATCGTTAATATTGTTGGGAAGTTTTAAATTTAAAAGATTTATTTAAGAATTTCTTTCCGAAATTAATTTTCTTCTGTTTCATGCTTTTTGATTTACGGAAAACCGATTTCGGAAATTATTTAAATTAGTCTCGGTTTATTCGAATTTGACTTAAATATTTTAGTATATGTTTTTAAATAATTTTTCGGGGTCTTATAATGTATTTCCGTAAATAATATAAATTGTTACGTTTGTTGGTTAAATCTTTCGAAAATATTTCTGAAATTCTTTATATAGCTTTTTATTAATTTTAAGCGCTTGGATCGTTTCGAAATATTTTTTGTTTAATAAATTTTAGTTAAAATTCTTTCAATAATAATTTTTAAACTTTTAATATTTTATTTTATGCGTATTTGTATTTTTGTAAAAAAAAAAATAGCATCGTCGGTGCCCCGACCCCCCTCTCTTCCTTTTCCCTTTTCCTTTCTTCCTTTCTCTTCTCTTCTTTTCCCCAACAGCCCCCGACCCCCTGGCCCTGCGCCTTGCCCCTGTCCCGAAGCCCTAGCCACCTCTCTTCTTCTCCCCAGCTCCTCCCTCTTCCTTCGCTGGCCACGGCCAACCACCGCTGGCGACGCCGCGCTGTAGCCACATCAGCAGCAGCCGCAGCAGCTAACTCGACAGCAGCGACCGAAGCAGCCACGCCCAGCAGTCGCGCATAGCAGCAGCAACCGCGCAGGCTGTGCCGCCACCGTCCGGCCATGGCGAGCTTGGGCGACCACCAGTGAGCCACCCTCGCTCCCCGACGAAGCTTCTCCGGCATTTTCTTGTCCCGATTGTGTTGATTTCATTCGGTATAAATTTCCGAAAACCCTAATATATATATTTGATTAATTGAGTATGATTTAGCTTGTGATAAGCTAAATTAGTTGTTTGATTATGTATATATATATGCTATAAGAATGATTTGGATGGGTTAATTGTATAGTTATGTTGAGATTTTGGAAAATTTGGATTTTTGGCCGGGTTATGCCCAATTTTTCGGATTCGTACGATTTGGCGATTTCGGGTAAATTTATTATACAATATGTTTTAAAATGTATCCAATTTCATTTTGGAACCGTCAATTTGAGAAATTTATGCAGGTTTTATCGGAATTTGATTCCTAGGTCAAATTTTGAGTGTAGTGAAATTGGGTTATATAATTGAGCCGTCCCACTCAATTGATTTTATAATATCGTTTAAAATGTATTTAATTTTATATTGGAAGTGTTGATTTGGAAAAATTGTGCGTAATTGATCGGAACTAGATTTTTAGGTCAAAAATTCTACGGGTTTAAATTGGATTGTGTAATCGGCTTATTTTATTCAATTGGCTATATAAATTACATTATAATATATTTAATTACATTTCCGAACTGTCAATTTATATGTTTTGGAAAGAATTGATCGGGTTTGCGTTCCGGACTTAAAAACCCTAATTGTGCTAAATTGTGTAATTCTTTTATCGGTTTTGATCAATTGATTATTTGATATGTTATAAAATGTGTTTGATTGCATTTCTAAACATTCAATTTAATTAAGTTTATAGAATTTTACCGAATCGTATTTTCGGGCCTAAAACCCTAGATTTTAAGTGAGATTGTGAAATTGGTTATTTGTATAGTTGTTTCGCTAAAATTAAATTTATAAAAGTAGTTGAAATGATCCTAATTGTATTCAAATACCTTTAATTTGAATTAATTAAATTGAATTACTTGAGTTTGTGTCATGGGCTTTAAAACCCTAATTTTCGGGGATGATTTTATAAAATTGATTTTGCTATGTGTATTTTATTTAATCGAATTCTATCTTTGGGTTTTAAATCATTTAAATTCTGTTTTAACCTAATCGGGTTGGATTTGGTTCTATGTAAATGGTTAGATCACCTATTTAGTTGTAAAACCTAATAAATAAGTTATTTTCGATAAATTAACTTATGATTGATTATTCTTTCTCGGGCTTTCCAAATTAAGTTGAAATGTCCCGAGTGATATTTGTATTAATCCGTTTTGATTTAGTTTTAACCTTAAATCTTAATAAAGCTATGCTTTTAAGTTCTAAGTTTTGGACACATTTTCTAAGAAAGATCATTTGTGTTGTTTGTGTTTATTTAATTAGAATATGTGAATTATTGATTGATAGAATAGTTTCTAATTTAGTTTTCGATTTCTATCGGATCTAGGAAAGCTTTCTCGTGGATCCACGAGATAGTGATCTCTCTCTCCCTCTTATCTCGCGTAGCTAGCTTCGGATCCAGGTAAGTTCTCTACTTACCTCTACTTAAGGGTATTTCATAAGGATGTGGCTAAGGTCCCTACGTGTTATGTGACTTGCATGCCTTGGATGTTTTGTATATATATCATGTTTTGTTGTACATCACATGTTTGACCTTAACGTGTTTTATGCATAGTGAGCTTGGAGTTAAGGTATGTGGTATGTGTTTTCTTACGACATGAATGTGATATCCATATGTGGTGATTATGATGTGCTGTGATATGATGTAACCCTCTAGGACATGCATGCTAGGGTGATTATTATTATTATTATTATGACATGGAGATAAAAGGGCAAAAAGAAATAAATGGGAAGTGAGTTGCTAAAAGGGAGTATAAGGGACCCGATTAGAGTTTTGGGAAGAATTAGTAATCTGGAAAAGGCGGAAGTAAAAATGATTAACGATGAGTGAGGTGCGGGTTGAGAGTGAGAGTTTATGTTATGAGGAATGATTATGGGTGTTTTGGGAGAGAAGAAATATTGGGTAAAAAGGAGAGGTTACTTGTGGGAAAAGAAATGTACTAGGGTTTTAGAGTCACAGGTGGAATCGATGGGTAGAGCGATATGATTTGGGATTGGACCTAAATAAGATGAGGTGTTGAGGATAGATGAATTAATGGTAGTGAAGTAAGAGGAGGTTGGACCACATAGGTCCAATTAGGGTTTCAAGGGAAACCCTAGAGGCTAATGGCGGGTGGAGTCCGATGTCACGAGGTGTTGTGCCTTAATTCATATTCTAGGAGTTGGTTTTTGTTATGTGTAAGTATAGAGGGGAAATGGATATCGAGGTGTGATAAGGGGTGCACGAGTTCCAAGATATGGGACGGGCCCTCCTGGGAGGATAAGTGTGGATATAGTTAGCCATGCATGTCAAGGGTAAAACACTTTCAATAAGATACGTTAAGATACTAATCACTTAAAGAGGAAGATGTTGAGCCGGGCCCAGACCGGTCCACCGGCGAATAATAGTGGCCAGGAGCCGGGGTGCCCTGGAGACCGTGCCACCGGCGAACAATAGTGTTCAGGAGCGTTTTGCCCTGTATGATTTTCGGTCCACCGGCTATAATAGTGGGGGTTTCCGTGCTTAGCAAACCAAATATAAAATCGATAAGACATGGGGAAGATACTAAATACTTACAGTGGAACACTATGTGAGTTGGGGCCAGACCGGTCCACCGGCAAATAATAGTGGCCAGGAGCGTTCTTCCCTGGAGACCGGTCCACCGGCAAATAATAGTGGTTAGGAGCGTTCTGCCCTGAGTTTATATATTCCGGTCCACCGGCTATAATAGTGGGGTTCCCGCACTCATGTGGATTAATAAAGACTGTGGTGTGAAATGACTACTTTTAATAAAGACTCAAAGCAAATAAGTCTAATTGGACTATGGTCGGCTTTTATTATCTGTATTACTACATGCTGCTTACGTGAGTATGTCACGCGTTGAGTTTCCAATAATATGGATTATTCCTACTTGAGGCGCATGAGCCACTTTATATTTCGGTTATACCATGCTTATATGTTTAAATGGGATGTTACATATGTTTCATATGTTACTACAGGTGTAGGACAAGAGTCATGTTGTGGGTTGTGAGTATGTCTGATATTGTATCCATATATTGTATCATAATCTAATATGTACTTGATGTTCCAGTTTACGTCTCTTCCATAAGATAGGGTAGTGAGATTTACTCAGTATTGGACCCGTACTGATACTACACTGTTTGAATGGGTCCTGTGATGATCCACCGATGGTGGGGAGCAGACCTTTGATGCAGGTTTTGATTGGTTACTAAATTGGGGTGGAAGGCTTGACTTGAGTGAGTAGGCGGTCCGGATATTTATCCTTCGGGATTTGTTTTGTTTAATTGTATTCATCTTTGGAAGTTACAAGTGTTGTATTTAAATTTCCAAGGGTTTTGTAATTGACTTTTAATTTCTCGTAACGCTGTCATGCTTTTAAAATTCGGATTTAATTGTTTAACAAGTTTTAGCCTTGCATCTAACATGAGATAGATGGTTGACATGTATCTTGTGTTAGATGTGGCGGTAACATTTTCCAAATTCGCTCCTAGCTTCCGCTTTATTCTTTCAAAAAAAAATTTTTTTTCAAGAGTGAAATTTGGGGGTGTTACACCGACCCCCTCTTTCCTTTTCTCTCTTCTCTCCCTTCTCCTCTATTTTTTTCCCGTGGCTCCCTATTCCCCCGACTCCCTGTCCTTGTCCCGCAACCCTAGCCCTAGATGACCTCCCTCGCCTCCCTCCTTCTCCCCAGCCCCTCCCTCCTCCTTCGCCGGCCACGATCGACCACCGCTGGCAACGCTGTGCAATAGCCGGCAGCAGCCGCCGAAGTAGCAGCAGCAGCAGCGGCAGCACATCAGAAGCAACGCGCAGGTCGTACTGCTGTCGCCGGTCACTGTCGACGCCTACTGACCACCGGCGAGCTGTCCCCATTCCTCGACGCAGCTCCCCCGGCCTTCCTTTGCCCCGATTTGTCGGTTTTTGTGTGGTATAATTTTCTGAAAAACCCTAATATATATTTGATTAATTGAGTATGATTTAGCTTGTGATAAGCTAAATTATTTGTTTGATTATGTATATATGTGCTGTAAGAATGATTTGGATGGGTCAATTGTATGGTTATGTTGAGATTTTGGAAAAATTGGATTTTTGGCCTGGTTATGCCCAAATTTTTCAGATTCGTCCGATTTGGCGATTTTGGGTAAATTGATTATACAATATGTTTTAAAATGTATCTAATTTCATGTTGGAACCGTCAATTTGAGAAATTTATGTAGGTTTTATCGAAATTTGATTTCTAGGTCAAATTTTGGGTGTAGTGAAATTGGGTCGTATAATTGAGTCGTCCCGCTCAATTGATTTTATAATATCGTTTAAAATGTATTTAATTTTATATTGGAAGTGTTGATTTGGGAAAATTGTGCGTAATTGATCGGAATTAGATTTTTAGGTCAAAACTCCCGCGGGTTTAAATTGGATTGTGTAATCGGGTTATTTTATTTAATTGACTATATAAACTACATTAGAATATGTTTAATTACATTTCCGAATCGTCAATTTATATGTTTTGGTAAGAATTGATTGGATTTGCATTTCAGGCTCAAAAACCCTAATTGTGCTAAATTGGATATTTCTATTATCGGTTTTGATCAATTGATTATTTGATATGTTATAAAATGTGTTTAATTGCATTTCTAAACATTCAATTTGATTAAATTTATAGAATTTTACCGAATCGTATTTTCGGGCCTAAAACCCTAGATTTTAAGTGAGATTATGAAATTGGTTATTTGTATAGTTGTTTCGCTAAAATCAAATTTATAAAAGTAGTTGAAATGATCCTAATTGTATTCTAATACCTTTAATTAGAATTAATTGATTTGAATTACCTGAGTTTATGTCGTGGACTTTAAAACCCTAATTTTGAAAATTGATCATCTGGAATTGATTTATCGGAAGATTGTTTTGTTGAAATTGATTGTCTAGATTTATCTAAAATTGGTTTAATTGTCTTTTAAAGCTATCAATTTGAGGTAATCAAAGTGATTTGGCTGATTCGTGGTTTAGGTATTAAAAACCCTAATTTTTGGGGATGATTTTATAAAATTGATTTTGCTATGTGTATTTTATCTGATCGATTTCTATCTTAAGGTTTTAAATCATTTAAATTATGTTTTAACCTAATCGGTTTAGATTTGGTTCTATGTAAATGGTTGTGTTACCTATTTAGTTGTAAAACCTAATAAATCAGTTATTTTCGATAAAGTAACTTATGATCGATTATTCTTTCTCGAGCTTTCCAAATTAAGTTGAAATGTCCCAAGTGATATTTGTATTAATCCGTTTTGATTTAGTTTTAACCTTAAATCTTAATAAAGCTATGCTTTTAAGTTCTAAGTTTTGCACACGTTTTCTAAGAAAGATCATTTGTGTTGTTTGTGTTTATTCAATTTGAATATGTGAATTATTGATTGATAGAATAGTTTCTAATTTAGTTTTCGATGTCTATCGGATCTAGAAAAGATTTCTCGTGGATCCACGAGCTAGTGATCTCTCTCCCTCTTATCTCGCTTAGCTAGCTTCGGGTCCAGGTAAGTCTCTACTTACCTCTACTTATGAGTGTTTAGTAAGGATGTAGCTAAGGCCTTTGTGTGTTACGTGATTGTATGACTGGGTGCTTTATATTAATGTTACATTATGTATTGGATGCATGCCCTAACTTGTCTTATGTATAGCGCAACTTGGAGTGAGGTACATCCTATATGTGTGTTATGATGATGTGCATGCCATGTAATTGTTGTGATACTACATTGTGATATGATATGACCCTCTTGGACATGCATGTCAAGGGCGGAATGTGATTCAATAAGACACGGATAAGACATTAATCATGTAAAGCAAAAGACTGTTGAGCCGAACCCATTCCGGTCCATCGGTAAGAATAGTGGTCAGAAGCGTTCTACCCTGTGTGTTTCGTTCCAGTCCACCGACTATAATAGTGGTCAGAGGCGTTCTGCCTTGTGTGTTTCGTTCCGGTCCACCGGCTATAATAGTGGTCAGAGGCGTTCTGCCCTGTGTGTTTACTTCCGGTCCACCGGCTATAATAGTGGGGGTTTTCGGCTCGACAGACCCAAGTAAATAAGTTAATCCATAAGAAAATACTAAGTACTTATAGCGAAACACCATGTGAGTCGGGGCCAGTCCGGTCCATCGGTAAGAATAGTGGTCAGAGGTGTTCTGCCCTGTGTGTTTACTTCCGGTCCACCGGCTATAATAGTGGTCAGAGGCGTTCTGCCCTGTGTGTTTACATCCGGTGCACCGGCTATAATAGTGGGGTTCCCGCACTCACATGGACTATTAAAGAATATGTGTGGAATGAACATATTATTAATGAGAATAAAGAATAAGTCTAATTGGACCATGGCCGGCTTTTATTATCTGTATTACTACATGTTGCTTACGTGAGTATGCCACGTATTGAGTTTTAATAATATGGATTATTCCTACTTGAGGCGTATGAGCCACTTTATATTTCGGTTATATCACGCTTATATGTTTAAATAGGATGTTACATATGTTTTATATGTTACTCTAGGTGTATGGTAAGATTCATGCTGTGGGTTGTGAATATGCATGATATTGTATCAACGTGTTGTACCCGGATTTAATATGCACTTGATGATAGCTCTCCTATAAGATAGGGTAGCGGGACTTACTCAGTATTGGACCCGTACTGATAAAACCTTGGTTGAATGGGTCCTGTGATGATCCACCGATGGTGGGGAGCAGACCTCTTGTGCAGGTTGATACTGTGTTGGGGTGGAAGGCTTGACCTGAGTGAGTAGGCATCCGGATATTGATCATTCAGGATTTATTTTTGTTTAGCTGTATTTTGTATTACATTCCTGTTTTGAGAAACATATTTTGGGGTTGTAATCCTAAATCGTATTCTAACTTCTGTTTGACTTACCTCTTATTAAGGATTTATGTTAAATGTTTGTCTTGCGTTTTATGATACTTCGTACTAAATGTTGATCAGATTTAGCCTTAGCACTTAGTACTGGAACGGTAGGAGTGAACCGGTCTGGTACTAAGTGTGGCGGTAATGTCCCCGAGTTTACGGTTTTATCATTTGCTTCCGCTAAACCTTTCGATTTAAACGAAATTTTTCAGTAGTAAATTTGGGGGTGTTACAGTTTCACATGCCACCATGCATGTATATATATACCGCTCTTCACTCTCCTTATCTCTTATTTGTTTGTTTCATTATAGCCCAAATTGTCTATTAAACATCACCTACCCGAGCTCATTCTATCAAACATCACTTGCCCAAATCATCGTCTTCCTCTTTCCCTGCTCTATTTTGCTCACGCACCACCACCTTCACCACTATGCACCACCACAACCACCATGCACCATCCGAAGCCTGGTGGACTGACCACCAAGGCCACCCCATCACTCCCCCTTGTCAACCACCATCGTTTTTTCCTCTTCCTTCTTCACAACCGTCGCGTTTTTGTGAGGCCTACATAGGGCTATAAATAAGCTCAGCTAATTCAATATTCGGCTCGACTCAGCTCATTAAAAGTTTAATTTAGCTCATTCATTTAGTTAAATAATTCAAGCTCGAGTGCAAAAAAGTAAGGCTCGGTTTATTTTTTGGCTTTGCCTCATAAGCTAGGCTCAACTCGTTCATTTAGTTAAATGAGCCAAGCCTGAGCCTTATTTTAGGTTCATTTAGTTAAATGACCCGAGCGGAGCCGAGCCAACTCATTTAAAGTCCTAGAAGCACGACTCACACACGATTATGCACTACTAATTTTTCTTATTACACGCTCGCGCAAACCAGCATAGTTTGCTCATGCACCCTTGTACGACTTGTGCACAGCCTGTCGCACACCCATGTGCACTTGTTCATTATTGTCTTGTGTAATCCGTTGTGAGCACGACCGTGTCTCTTCATATAGTCTTCTTATACGCAATCCCAGCTCATAGCCTAGGTGTGCACCACCTACCGCACGCCTATGCGACTTTCTTATTTGGGTTGTGAACCCTCTTTTTCACCCCCAAACCCTGTCCAAATACCACCAAAATTTCACCATAGCACCATCATACATTCCACCACACTTCCACGCAACTCAAGCCTCCCTTTGACTCTGGTTATTTCCATTTTTACTCTCCTTTACCTTAACTTTTTTCCTTAATTATAATCTTCAAGCCTAATCGTGCACTATCTTATTTTTCAATTTTTCGTAGGTGATTTTTCAACGATCTCGGAGGAGGAGCTATAGGATTACGTGCATAGAGCCTAGTGTCTTTATTGGTAAGGAAACATGTCGTAGCTAGGACTTTATGTATATGCATATGTGTATGTCCTTTTATTTGACATATGATATAGTTAATGTTATCTTATAATATAATATATTGAGTAATAAGATTCAGAAGTATGCTTTTGGTATAAATGTTGGATATGATATCTATGCAAGTAATTAGGGATTTGTGTTTTGAATGGATATTAGATATGTATATGTATTTGTTTTGAGATTATCAGACCTTGGAAGAGTATAAGCCTTTTTAACCGCCTAAGGGTATTATGGTCATTTGAGGATAATTATGTGGTACTAATCATGTTTTTAAATTCCTTTCTTGTATACTATTTGTGTCCCACATGATAATCTTGAATCCATGATCAAATTTAATAAGATATTAATCATTAAATTGAAAGATCAAACGAATCAGACCAAGGTGTTTATATGGGTTCGTTCCACCGAATAAATGATAGTGGCTCAGGCATTTTGTCCCTGAGAGGTGCATCAGTTCATTCCACTGGATTAAAAAAAGTGGGGCCCCATACTTAACATGAATAAATATACTAATAATAAATAAAGTATTAATGGAAAAGATACTAATAATTTACAATAAAAGACTACGTGAGTCAGGATCGAAGTGTTGAGTCCGTTCCACCAGATAAATAATAATGGCTCAAGTGTCTTATCCCTAAGAAGTGCTTCATACTGTTCCACCGGTTTAAGAATAGTAGCTCATTAGTATTTATACTCTGAGAGGTGTTGAGTTCGTTATATCAGATAATATTAGTGGCTCAGATATTTTGTCCCTAAAAGGTGTTTTAAACCGTTCAATCGGTTTAAGAATAGTGGGATCCATGAACTTAACATATATAAACGATTGGAATATGATATACTTATATAGTGAGATTTGAAATCATTATTTACCTAACATGATTTTATATTATCTTAAGTACGCTTATTCTCTAATTTGAATTCATGTATTATGTGTAATCCTACTTTGACTGTATTGTTACCTTACTCAATATATAGCATACTGATCATCCATTTCATGGGTACTACTCATTTCCACAAGTAGACGACTCAAATATATCGGTGCAAGTTAAGGCTGACCTATTGGATGAGTTCACAGCTTTTTGATGAGTTATATGTTGAGGAGTGACTTTGATATCAAGGTTATGGGCGTAGAGTCATGTTATTTGATTGATATACTTATTAGGATACCTTCTTGGACTGTTTGATCCATGATATCCCTTAGTTTGTATTTTGTTATTGTAATTCGGAGTTGACCTCCAAACTCGTATTGTATTTGTAAAAGTTCTTTCATTTTTAATTCCCTTGTTTTACTAAGAATGGTTTTAGCATTGTGATTGATGTAAGGATGGTTGGGAAAACAAGACTTATGTCAATTGCGGTGGTAACACCTAATATTTTGCTTATATGCTTCTGTTGTGAAATGAAATTTTTCGGTAAAACAAATTGGAGTGTTACACTACTTTTAGTAGGTAAAGAAAACTATTGTAAGTAGTTTTAAGAAACTATAGTATTTGAGTGTCAGGAAGAAAAAAAGGCGATGACATTTTTATAAATTTTATGTATTTATATTTCGGATTTAGAAACTACCTACCGTAGGTGATGGAAATTACTCTTAATATATGGAAGAAACTACTATAACCCTCTTAGAAAACTATAATATTTGAGTGTTAGGAAAAAAACGGTGGCATTTTTTTGTAAATAATAAGTATTTATATTTTAAGTCAAGAAACTACCCACAATTGGTGGTGGAAACAACTTCTAGTGGGTGAATGAAACTACTGTAAGTCTATTAGAAAACTACAATATTTGAGTGTCAGAAGAAAAAAAATACGGTGACATTTTTATAAATATGAATATTTATGTTTTTAATTAGAAAACTACCTATGCTAGATGGTGAAAACTACTTACAGTAGGTGGTAAAAACTACTGTAAGTATCTCAGAAAATTAGTGTGGTTCTAAGTTCTCATCGTAAGTGTTTTTTCTTACTAGATATGCTCTGTGTGTGTGTGTGTGTATATCATATGCATATATTCATGTATGTAAGCAAAATCAAAAGTTGAATTTGTATATATGTTATGTGCATATATATATTGATTGCGCATAACATGTACTAACCCATTACCTCAGGTCCCAAAGTTATCATACATTTAGAATCCAAATAAATAATATATGTCTCACTATTATTACTAGATTATAATTGTTGGTATCATTGTTAGGGCTTGAATTTGTCATACATTCACCATTCTTTGACGCCTAAGTTTTGGAGAGAAGAGAAAAAAAGAGAGAACACTATCGATGAAAAAAAATATGAGAGTGATATAATAATAGGAGTATTTTAGAATGGAATTAATTTTATTTTATAAATATATAAATTCACTTGTTTTTATTTAATACCACTCTATAGGAATGACCTTTTTTTTGGGAATATGACATTCAAAGGTTATGTTCAAAATTGAAAAATCATAGATATATATATTGACGTTGAAAATAAAAGGCAGGTGATTGATTTAAAAAGGAGTATTGATCACAGACTTCCCCGGCCAACATACTAATATATCATAAGATTATTTTTTTTCCTGTATTTGATATTTGGAATGAAAATTCTTTTAGGTTAATTCAATTAAAAAATAGTCTATTAATAATGAATGCTTCAACCTTTGTTTGAAAATATTTCTACAAAAACAGTACTATAAAAAATTATAGCCTAAGACTTTTATAAATAGTAATTTATTTATAAAATAGCTAGTCTATTACTACACATCCCAAAAAAACTTGTATCATATAGCACTACGAAATATTTTCAAACAAACATATAGAAATATTAGCTAATCAATGAACTATGACTAATAGAAAACTATGAGCTAATTGCTAATAAAATTCACAAGACATTCAAATACTTTATGCTTTTTGTATTCTTGGTTCATTAGGATTTAGCTATCATACAAGGCGCAAAAATCGTACGATCCGAATGCTTGTACATGACTAATAGAAAACTATGAGCTAATTGCTAATAAAATTCACAAGTAAGATATTCAAATACCTTTATGCTGTTTGTATTCTTGTTTCATTAGAATTTAGCTTTCATACAAGGCGCATAAATCGTACAATCCGAATGCTTGTATCAAAAGCCATACGAATCCCATAAAACCTTAGCCACATAGAGAACTGTAATCTGCATATTTGGTACGAAATTGGTGGTGTTTCCATCCCAATTTAGAGAGAGAAAAAAAACCCAACAAAATTAAGATACTGATTGATAACATATCAGATTCTGGTAGTCCATCCATTCACACCACACTGAAGCATAAGGTAGCTGAGCAGAGCAACAGTCTGCACACTGCTAGCTCAGCATCCCATCTTTCAACTAAAAGCAGGCAGACAGACTACTGCTTCATGCTGTCCTCCACAGCTTCGTCATCACTTATATCAAGATCAGCAATCATCTCCTCCAAGCCGACTGATACATTATCTCCATCAGTCATCGTAGCGCCAGATTCTGAAGGCTGATACTCCTTGTTACGGTACAATGATATGTTGAATCTCAATTCTGGGTTCTCTTCTAAGTCTTTCAAGAACTCTTCATATTCATCATTGATCTTTTCTGGATCAAATCTACCTCTACCAGAGTCGTCCACTTCCATATTAAGAGACTTAAGCTTCCAGGCACGAGGCTTTCCACGTTTCCTTTGGCGCTTCTCTTCATAGCTCTTCTTTACCAATATCGCATCGGGAAGGACGATGCCCCTGTATTTCTCTAACTCACTGTTATTTGTGTTAGCAGTATAGAGATCATACCCGAGCGCATAATCCCCAGGTTGCAAGAGATGACCTAGATGTGTCCTGATGGTAAAGATTGTGTCATTCTTGCCAAAGTCTGAGATGCGAGCAACTTGGGCATCGGCTAACACATATCTCGAGCCACCAACATTCACTTCTTGAGAAACATTCTCGATATCTAGAACAATATACTCCACCAGCTGCCGACTAGAGAGTAGAGTCCCGAATTCGGACCTCCAATACTGATCAGCATCCAAGAAACAATACCTCAATGTTCTTGGATCCAACAACATTATGCTGCTGCTAATTTTTGTGCAGATCACAAGGGGACCTAAGTTCCCCAAACTGAGAGACAGTTTTGGAGGGAGACAGACCAGGTCTTCACGACAAATGGGGCTGATCTCGACAGAGAATGTGTACTTGTAGTTGTAAGTATTACTCTTTGTATCATGGGACACCAGTTCTTTATCATTGCGACTCTTTGCAGGAACAACCTTGCCCACAAACTCAACAAACTTAATCGCATGACTCCTATTGGCAAAAAAGAAATCAATACCATGATCCAACTGCTTAATCCTAATAGCTTGGCTAGCTGCATCATGCTTCAGAATAAGTTGTTCTAAGTAGAAGAAAGTTCTCCTATGAGAAACTTTCTGACGGACCTGAACACTTGCTACCCACTGATCTGGATTAGCCTGGCTCCTGTTACAAGACTCACACATCTGGTCATACACAACATACTCAATAACATAACCTTGTTCCAGAACCACACCATTAAGAACCTCTTTCTGAACCCTCAGTTTCACCTTGAGCCTCTTCGAGTGAGGCTCGGTGTATTCAAACTCTGCAAATACCAACCTAACATCCCTCAGCTGCAGTCTCTTTATACAGAATGTCAGAAGCTCTTTAGATTCTAGCTCGGCTCTAATCCAGGTTTTCGGTGGCTGAAGGTACTTATTACACTCGGGGCAATATTTAATATTGACATGCTTCTGTAAGCCTTCAGTTATGTCAATTTCAGAACGCAGACACTTGACACACATATTAGCAGCATTGGGTTGCATAGGAATACCACATTTGCAGCACAAAACAGTGCCAATGGTTCGTTGTACATTGAACATCCCATCTTGACAATCCATTTCTGTACACACACACAAAACGGAAGCACATATTAACGTATTTGATAACTTAAAACCTCGGAAGATAATAGAAAGAAATATCATAATTTAAAATTATCGGAATTAATATCACTATTACTAATTTACTATAACTCATTTCCCAATATATTGGCCGGAGAGAAACATCACTTATATGTACGGTCATCAATGAATAAACCCTAATTTGCATAACCCTAAATAACAACAAAAATAACCTAATTGAGAAAAATTTAATGAGAAGAAAATTAGAAACTAGGAATGAAATAGATTAGCCTAAGAGGAAGTCGAATTCAAAACAAAGAGAGTCTGCAATAAAACAAATCGAAACACTAACCTTAAATTGCACATAAATCGGAGTCAAATCAAACATTAAAATAAAATTCAAGAGAAAATAAATCAATTATTTAAATAAATTTACCTAATTTTGGTGACGATAAAATCGAGAACCGCAAGAAGCGCAGCCAAAAAATTACGAAGAAGAAAGCTGAGCATGCGAAGAAGAAGATAAATAACTGACCGGAGAAGCTGGGAAAAAGACACGTCGACGAGGGCAATCGCAGGCAGAGACGCACGGGGACGCTGGAGCTGAGAGAAGAGAAGCTCAGCGCTGCGACTACTACAAGTAGGGTTTTAGGTGCGTATTTTGTAATTCTTTAACAAAGTTTAGCGTTTCAACATAAAAACCCTTGTGTTCATTGAAGTCTTGTTTGGTTATTTTATTTATATATATCAACTTGTATTATCTTTATTTTAAAACTTCTACAAAACTTAAAGTTATACTTTAATCATACTCACTAGATCCAATCAATTGCCACTTTAACATATATATTAGGTAAACATTATCAACTTTCGCCAAAGAATTTATGAATAGAAATTATCTTTATCCCTTCTTGCATAGTACTAGTTTTTGCCATGACCAAATAATATCAATAGAAGATGTTGTAGAATAGTAATTAACATATTGAATCAATTTGCAAAGAAATAATTTTTTAAATAAAATCCTCAACATGTGGCAGTCCTAGATAATTCCTAGCCTAAATGAAAACCAAATCAACCTTGATCATAATCTTACTCCATCCAACAAAAATATGACTCGGCCTTAGCACCTTGGGATGTATGGACTAAACAATGCAATGTAAATATAGTTGTATCACTTAACAATGATTTATTTATTAATAATAATTGTATAGCGACCAAGTTGAAATAGATAATTAGTTGACATCTTGGATCAATCATTCTCTCTGTACTAATTCCAACTTTATGATTCCCATAAAACAAACAACTAATGTATAGATGTTTAGCTTACACATAAAAAGATGCTAAACTAAATTGACTGGAATTAAACTAGTGTTGCATCCTAATAACACCTCCATTTTCTAAACTAACATTTTTTTTATTTTAATTACATATTTATGGAAGCCAAAAAAAAAAAGTTCGAGATGTCATCATTATACCAATCATAAGATAAGTGTTTGTCTCTCAACTCATGTTAGATGTAAGGCTAAAATCATAGCAAATCAAAACTTTCACAACTTCAACAACAGATCCAATTAACTCTTATAATAAGGTATAATAAGATAAACTAAACATTAGTAGTTATAAAAAAAATAATTACACTTATAAAAGCATTAAAAAATATGGAGAAATAAATTGTAGAGTTTAACTATCTGATTAGCATATAAAGTGCATCTTAAATAACCTAACTCTCGTGCTACAAAATGGTAGTCTATTAGCTATCATCTAACACCTGCACATAGTTATCTACACCTCCAAGCAAAGTAATTATCATCACAATGGACCCAACTTTAGCATAGCATCTATTTGTGCAAGTAAATCTAAACTACATTAACACATATAAAGGCTCATGATACACATAGAATCATGGTATAATATAAACATGCGATGACGTGCTTGGAGCACATATTTGATAACGCTTATGAAACATACCTACAATAATACATTAAAAACATCAATGCAATACAAATACAACACCATCATACCATAAAAGCATGATATATGCATGTCATAATTTATACAACCACCATTGATCATATTCATAAAGGATCATACGATAGCATAAACACACTTGAGAAAAATTATAGAACCACCTAAGGCATCTTTATATACTCGACTCTAATTATTATTATTTTAAGGATCATGTATCACATAATCCCATCTTAGTAAGGAATTTGGAGGCATGCACTATTTCTCTATTGTAATCATAGTTTCAAGTAGTTATAACATCCTAAAAATTGCTACTAAATAGTTTCATTTTAAAGACTTGTTTTTGAGAAGCTTAAATACAACTATCACACTAAGTACTTGTTCGATTATTGTGTCATTCTCCCATCAGGTGCAAAGCTAAAATATTTACATTTATATAATGAAAGAATGTGGAATATATAAAACAACTAATATGTCATTAAGATATATAGAAGTATAAAAATCAACCCAAAAACATACTATAGAGGAATGAGCGATGTAGGAGACACATAGGAGTTAAGAATCCAAAAGAGATAGCCAAAAAACTAGAGGATACAACATATGAACTCGTGGATACCTATAACTTTATGCCCCAAACTTAAATCAATCATTCCTCCACAGATGTAACATCACAGTCAATAAGATCATCATTAAATACATGTGACACATATCTAAAATGGAATAGTATCGGTGTATAATCATATTAAGTAATATAACCAATCCTAAGGAGGTATCCTACAACTCACATAAGGTAGGAAGTGTAATAAGCATATGATTACATGTTACATGCGATAATGAATCATATGAAAGTACGACATCATGGAACACTTAAAAAAGAAGCATATGTTATATACATGATACGAAAGCATACAACAATACAAGACTTACATTGACACTATTTATAAGGTGATACTATTCATGTTATAACATAATATTAGAACACGATGACAATTAGGATAATCACTATGACAATTATGATACATCTCACATTTTAATGCATCCAAGATGACACATATGGCACCATTTGTATAATACATGTGATATAACATATATGATACGTGAAATAGCATAACGATGCCAACATATGATACAAAAGTCATATTATAATTCCATATTTAGTGATCACATAATGCTAATTTATTATCCACTTTGAGGCTAGGTGATAAAACCCTACCTTAGGCTAATCAAACACATGGGAACACCAAGATGATACAATACGTCTAGATCTAATCAAGCATAAAGACCCAAACATATGCTATACCCACAAATAGGACACATATTCTTTAAGTATGCATACCCTCTTTAGGCATATAGTCCCATAGATGAGCCCTATAGAGTAGATACAAAGCCTCTCTCTAATTACTACAATAATTATGATTAGGAAAAACATTAGGAAGGCATGAAACACAACCCTAAACCTCAAAGGATAGCTAAGGGATAATGAGGTCTTAATCTTGACTTATGCATTCCTTTACTTACATTACTAACATAAGACCTCGTTCTTAAAACCTATTTTTAGTTTATTTAAAAGAAAAACCTAACATTTTATACATGTTTAACCTTAAAATATTTTACAAAATATTCTCCCTTCACTATGCTTCAGTCTTTCTAGTTCTTTTATCTATATATATATATATATATACATAAAACGGGGTTTTAAGATTCTTTAAAGTGATCTCTCGATAACATTGTTATTTTGCAATTAGATGCAGCTTTTTCTAAAAATACTATTATGTATGTTAACCTTATAGTTCCTTGTTGTGAAATATTTTTATAAAATTATTTTTGGGTACTAAATGGGTTAAAATATATATTTAAAGTTTTTGGTTGATTTGAAAAAATAAATCCTATATTCACTGAGTTTTGTTGTTAATGAGGCATAAAATGTTTGTGAAAAATTTTCAAAATTTTATACTTGAAATGAATTAAAATGTTTTTCTTTTTAAATTTTTTTATTTTCCCTATATGTTTTATATTTATTTTATGGGACTCTTTAAAAGCTCTAAATTTCACTTTCAAGTCAATATTTTTATGTATGAAAGCTTTGTATTTATTCATGAAAATGTACACGTGAGTTTAAAATGTTAGTATAGGATTTCCCACAAATTTTTTTATAATGTTCTCAGATATTTTAGTATTTCTCATTATCAAAGGCTTTCTAATAGTTTTCCCTTTATTAAAAAATATAAAAAATTGATAAAAATGTTTTTTTTAAGTTGTGAAAAATTCTTTTCAACACTTTCTTGATTAGATTTTATTTTTTTATTTTATTATATATTTTATTTGTGATTTTTAGTCGTTAAACCAACTTTGAAGTATTCTATTTTACATCATTTTAATGATTTTTAGCAATTTTATTTTTCTCTCTCCTCTTCCATGGTCACGAGCACCTCAATTTGATTCTCTTTTACACTTTGCTTCCTACCCCCTTTTTTTTCTTGTCTTAATTTTACTATTTTAATTATTCAATTTATTACAAAAATTTTACTTACACATCAAGCACCTACTTATATGCCTATGCTTAACACTCAAACACCTCATGAATAAAATAAAATAACTTTGTGGTATGTATTGTTTTTTTTTTTGTTTAGTTTAATGTCATATGCATCTCTTTATTGCCTGAAGCTCTTTCCTTGCTCTCTTCTTGAGTTTTCTAAGTGTTGAACGCTTTAACTACCTCCTCCATAATTTCCATTTAACAACTTTTATCCCTTACCTTTTTATTTTATTATTTGAGTATTTTTCTTATTGTAAAACCCCCATTTTTCACTACTAACAAATTTTATTTATGCTAAGACATTTGCGGAAGTGAAACATAAAACAACCTATGAAAAATAGGGTCTTATCACCATATCTAATATAAAATGGATTTTTCGTCGTTCGTCTCATGCTAGATATGAGGTTGAGTATCAAAATCATCAATCACATGAGAAACCAAAGCACGTAAGATAAGTAACGTAATGGATAAAAAGTTTAGGTTTGCAATATAAGGCTATGTGTAACACCCCAAAATTCATTAATTTTTTTTAAAAGAGGAAGTAATCGAATTAAAACCCGTGAATTTTGGAGATGTTACCGCCACACTTAGTACCAAACCGGTTCTCTCCGACCGTTTCAGTACCAAGTGCTAAGGCTAAGAAAAGATTTACATTAAACTCAACCAACAGCTCATAAAAGAACTCGAAAGATCATACGTTAAAAATCAGAGTACGCATAAACGTTTATGAATCATAATAAAATAGAAGTCAGAGTGCGAAACAAAGAGGACAAATACTTATTACAAGGTAATAAATCAAAGAGGATAACTCCAATACAAAATAAATAATAAAAGGAAATATAATTGCATAAAGACTGAAATATGGCCACGACACTCTCAAACTTGAGCCAAACATGCTCAACACACAGCCCTGACTGATGTCCCGCCCACCTGCACAAATCAGAAGGGCATACTACTCGTGGGAATGAGCAGCACCCATGAAAAGGGTGATCAGTACGCTACGTACTGAGTAAGGTAACCAAACACTAAGGCCAACACATAAACACATAAATCATGCGGAACATAAAAGAGCATAATCATAAATGCATATGATCAACCAGGTAAAAGTACGTACAACAGCCCATGAATAATCTGGATTAATCACTTAATTAATTTCTTATTAGAATTCAATTCACACCATGCCTTTTATCAATCCATGCGAGCATAGGAACACCCCACTATTATAACCGGTGGGCCGGTCACAATAGAGCATCATGCCCTAACCACTATTATTACCGATGAATCGGTCACAATAGGGTCAAACCCTAACCACTATTTTAACCGGTGGATCGGTCACATATAGGGTAAAAACCCTAACCACTATTCCTAACCGGTGGATCGGTTCGGTTCCTCCTCGCATGGTGTTCCACTATAAGTAATTAGTATCTTTTAAGAGCTTTAACGATACTGGGTTGTGTTTATTGAGCTCGAGTCACCCCACTATTATTACCGGTGGGCCGGTCACATATAGGACCTCATGTCCTAACCACTATTATAACCGGTGGATTGGCCGTACATAGGACTACGCTTCCTAACCACTATTCCTGACCGGTGGATCGGTCTGGACTCGGCTCAATAATCTTCCACTTTAAAAGATTAGTGTCTTAAATATTTTATTCAAAGGCTTTCGCCATGCACGAATCATAAATCATAAATTCCATATTCATCATCATACTTTATTCACCAATTACACACATGCTACCACCAAACCCTAGACATGCATGAATCGCTCCCTTTACACTTATCCTCCAATTCTACTTCACATCTCACTCTAGGGTTTTATCCCGAAACCCTAATTTAGGCCTTAACATCTCCTCTTACTCCACCTCACATCACCCAAATTATTTTAACCCTCCACACATCACAAATCATCGATTCCATTCTCATTATTACACCTTAATCACCAAAAACACATGATACAACAAAAACCTTAAGCAGCCACATCAAACCTTAATCAACCAGCACAAACCATAATTTACCACTCCAAACTCTATTTAACCATACCAACCATAATTAGCCACTCCACACCTCCTTAGTTATTCATAACAAACCACAATTATCCACTCCAACCTTAGTTAATCACAACAACCCAGAGTTCATTACTCCAAACCCTAATTTAGTCTCTTCCGTACCCTCATAATGCTCCACGTACTATTTTCCGTCCAAAATAGTTCAACACCCAAATAACACTTACCTTACCTTCCTTACATCCCAAATTAACTTTCCACACGTAAATTTTATACCCATGCAGCCATTAGTCTCCCCATGCAAACCTTCAAACCTTTTTCATGCAACCCATAAAATTCCACGTGAAACCCTAAATTCAACCATGCAAACCCTAATACTGTCATTCAACGATCAATGCCACCATGTAAACCCTAATACCACCATACAACTACAAATACCACCATACAAACCATAAATACCACCATACAAACCCTAATACCACCATATAACCATGAATACCACCATACAAACCTTAGTAATATCATACAAACCCTAGTACCACCATGCAACCATTAGTACCACCATCCAACCCACGATTCTGCCATATAAAACCCTAAATTCAAACCATAGCAAAACCTAAGATTTGTCCACATAATACAATTGATTAGATTCCCCCATACAAGTCTATAAGTTAGATTCTCCCACATAAAATCATAAATTAGAATCTCCCAAGCAAAACCATAATTTGGATCAATTGGATTTCCCCAAACAAATCATAAATTAGATTCTCCCAATCAAATCATAACTTAGGTTCTCCCATATAATATCATAAATTACATTCTCCCAAATAACATCATAAATTATATTCTCTCCCACGAAACCCTACATTTCCCATTTTATTCTTCCTCTCGTAAATCATTAAAATACTTAGGTCAACTCATATCTCTTGATCAACTTCTTTCTCCATCCTTATTTTTCATCCTTTTCCCCACACAACCACATCAACATTCTCACATGCATGTCTTACAGGGTCACAATACATATTATCATACATAAATAATACACATGCCATACAAAACATACTTCAAGTCCACGTCATATCATATACGACATAATTAATAATCATAAACATAGAATGCATAGCATATGAAGCACATAATGCATATAAGCACACAATGGCCTTAGTAAACCCTTACCTAAAATGTCACCGGTCTTTGACCAAATAATAACACACTAATAAAATAACCTTAACAAACTTCTAACTTTGCTAAAGATATAAAAAATAATAGAGATATTATAAACCTTGATAATATAAGGTTAAAGATTTTACCCTAATGATAAGAATGATACTAATATAAGAATATCAAAGATAATAAAACTAATATCAATGAGAATATAAATAATAATAATAATAATAATAACAATAATAATAACATTATTAACAACACTAATGTTAAAATATTTGTATTAATAATAATGGAATAAGAATAATAGAAATTTGAAATATAAAATAATGATAATTATTATACTTATAACATATTACTATTAATAATAGTAGAAATAGAAATAATAAGGGAATAATAATAAAGTCGAATTAAAATATAATAGGGCCTCAACCCTCAACATAAACAATAATAAAAACAATAATACTACTACTAATAATAATAAAACATATTAAGAATATAAATATTAAGAATAATAATAATGGTATTTATATGAAATTAATTGAAATAAATTAAATCAAGGCTTATAATAATATGGAAAATGGTTGAGAGGGTCTAGGGTTCAACCTTAGGCTGGTGGGGATAGGCGGCACCGGCGGTGGAGCACGGTGGCGGCGGCGGTGGCCGGAAAAATAGAAGAAAAGAGGGAAAGATGGATGTTGGGAAAAAGATTGGGAGAATTGAGGTGATATAAGAGGTGTTTATGGTTTCCCAGGAGTAGAGGGACAAAATGATGGTGGTGCAACCAAAGGTGGTGGCGCACGGCGGCGGACGGTGGTTTAAGATGTCGGGGTAAAATTCTGGCGAAATGAGCAGCAAATTTGCACGGTTATGGAGGCCCGTGCAAGAAGAATCGAAGGTTGAAAATAGTTTGGTTAACTAGAGGGTGTTGCAGGGAAAAAATTGGGATGGTGCGATGGCGCTGAGGTTAGCTATCGGCGGCGGACGACGCGTTTGAAATCGCGGTGGTGGCAACTGGGGCTTAGGGTCTCGGGGTAGAAAAAAACTCCAAAAACTCCTATAACAAGGCTATTTATAGATGGTAGATGAAATAATAGGGTGTTGAAGCTCGACAGGGAGGTATTAAGTGCAAGAATTTGGGTGGCCGGTGGGCGTAAGTGATCAGGCATCATTTGGTTTTCCTCGAAATTTCGCGAGGCTGGGGAGAAGAAACGGGCGAGAGATAACGGACGAAATTTATGCCAATTTATTCCTTGAGTAAAGAGAAATACAATGAGCCAAGAAACGGCCGGTCAAAGGTCTCGTTGCCGGAGATGCCATTGACAGGGTCGAGAAGTTGCAGCGCAGTGACGGAGGAGGACGGAGAAAGAATGAAGAAGGAAAGGAGGCGGACCGGTCGATCGGGAAAAAGAAAAGAAAAGGGAAGAACTGGGCGGTCGGCGCGAAGGAGGGTGCATTTAAGTGAGACGATGCTTTTTGGGAAGAAAGAGGACGAAACGCAATGCGTCGAGGGGCGGATGAATGGCGACGGGCGAGGCTGGGCCGTGCCGCAGAAAAGGAAGAAAAGAAAAAGAAGAACTGGGCCGTGGCTGGCCCAGTCGGGGAAAAGAAGAGGAAAAAGAAAAAGAAAGAAAAAGGGAAAAGGAAAGGAGAAAAAATAATTAGGTTAGGGCCAATTAAATTAATCTGAATATTTAGTATATTTAAATAATAATATTTGAATAAAATCATATTTAAATCCCTTTTTAGGCTAAATTAGGATTTTTAAAAGATTTTCCATAAATTCTATTTTAATTAGCAAAACACCCTAATTTTCTTCCATTAAATTATTTATAAAATTAATATTAATTTGGGACTATTTTATCCTCCTTATTTTAAATAAAATAATTTATTTAGTTAATTCAAATATTAAAATCTTTAATTAGTTAAAATACCCAAATTCCTCCTAATTAAAATACTTATAAATTTATTCTTGATTTGCCCTAATTAATTTCCTTTTATTTTAAATAAAGTAATATACTTAATTAAATTTTATAATAAAACCTCATTTAAATATAATATTTAAAAATAGAAATTTTCGGGGTATTTCACTATGTCAAGCCCCAAACAAATACAAAATACATAGAAGAAAAAAATAAAACTAACAACCAAAAGAGTTAAAAGATACAAGAAATGTCTTAGTCTCTAAAGGGCCAGTAAAAGAGAAAGAAATTACCAAAATACCTATTCTTTAATGCCCTGGCTGACTAGCGCTAAACAAGTATATGGTCATCTATTGGAAAACCACTACCATGTATACCAGGTACTCTGTTCATAGGATTATGTAGGTGGTTAAAAAAACAAGCATGTTGGTATGAATAGGTCGAATTCCCTTATCATAGAGGTTCATAATGTACATAAGTTCATAATAAGTGTACATAGATCAAACTCAACCTACATATAACATGCTCATGGATTAACATACCAATAATGCATACTAAGCTCATATGATATCTGTAACATGGCACACCTTTATATCAATATAAGATTGAGAAAAGCATGCTCAAAAATAGACGTGGAATTATAGACAAGTACACATACCATAAGTGTGATACTCCAAAATTTTAGAACATAGAAATTAATAATTAACCATCATTTGGGATAATTAAACATTTCTTTTACTATTAAATTAATAATTTTGTTGAATTTAAATTTATAAAAGCAGATGTAATAATTTAATAATTAAAATAAATAGTTTAATATTTTATCATACTATTTTTATTTAAATAAATTCCCAAACCCACAATTTTCTAAAATTATCATCTTAAATTAATATCTTCAATATTAAATAAGTTAAATTATTAAAATAATTTACCCATCTAATTAATTAAATACCCTACTCCTAAATTTTTTTTCTTTTTTTATTTCCCCTTTTCCTTTTTCCTCCCTTCTCCCCCTTTGAACCACCCCAACCCATTTCCCTCCCTTCTCGCTTATCCAGTCCGCATCACCCCCTTGTTTATTTTCTTTCCTTCCTTTTTCCCTCGGCTGGCCCATCCTAGCAGCCACCCCTCCCTTCTCCCTCGCATGGGCTGATCCGCCCTTCTTCTTTTTTTCTTTTTACCCTGCCCGACCAATTAGCCCCCCTCCTTTCTTTTTCTTCTTCTTATTTCTTCTCCCTCCCTCCCCAATCCCTTTCCTTTCCTTTTCCAACTCTGACCTCCCCTGCTCGCGTGCTCCCTCTCCCTTCCCTTTTTTCCCCTGCTACTTATAGGACTGCATGCTATAGCCCCTACGGCTGCTGCCACCATCGACCTACAACCACCTACCCCCACTCCCTTGTCTTCATCCCCCTTGTCCTCTTCTCCACCCTCATCTATAAAACCCCCACCCCATTGCCCTTATTTCCCTTCTTTTCCCTCTGCCCAGCACCCCCCGAAACCATCCTCCACCACCTCTTCAAACGCAGCCCCAGCCACTGATGTGCCTTGCCGCCGTCCAAACCTCCACCCACCCTCTTCCCTACACTACCCTATACCAAATGAGATCCCTCCCCACCTTTAACTCCTCTTGATTTTCCCTCCTTGATCATGTAAAGTGGGCAACTTGAGTTGCCCTTTACACCCTGTCTTTGCCCCTTGCACTGCCTCCTCCGCCGCAACCACGACCCCCACTACCTCTCTCTCTGCCCATAAATCCTTCCCCTACCTCCCTATGTCCTCCCTTTCCTTTTATCCCACACCTTCTCCCTCCTTTCCTCCCCTCCTCATTCAACAGCCATTGCCACCACCTACACGGCTGTTGTGGCATGTCACCACCACCGCTGCAACCCCCTATGGTCTAGGAACCCTACCACCTCACAACCACCACTTCCCTTTCCCTTTTACAACCCCCAAAATTGGATCTTTCTAAATTACCACCACCTCCACCGCCTTGTGCCACCGCCGCCGTCACCACCCTAGCTGCTACCTCCATCCTTGGTTGTACCGTAACCCTTATTTTTACTTATGTGTAATTAATGAAAGTTGGAGTAAATCTTGCATAGGGAATGTAAGGCTTGCATAGGGGGTTAGCCTTTGCATGGGGGTAACGTTCACGTGGAAAAAGGTGGTTTAAGGGTTAAGTTTGGTGAGGGAAGAATATTTTTGGGAGATTAGAATCCATGGGTGAAAAATAGTACGTGGGTTGGTAGAAGTGTGCATGAGGGACTTAACTAGGGTTTGTGGGAAAACCCTAAGTGGGAAAAGTGTGTGGAGAGAGAGTTGATGATGAGTGGTTGAAGTGAGGGTTGAGATTAGGAAGGTGTCATATGAAGGGGGGATGAGTCAAGTGGAAAGGAGGGTGGAGTGTGTGTGGATGAGGGGATGACATAAAAGAAAGGAGAAGTGCTAAGGTTTGGGGTGGCCAACTAGGTTTTTCATGATCACATGTGAAGAATGGGAAATAAGGTTGTGATGTTGGGTGTGGATTGAGTGTAGTGATGGTGTTGGAAAAAAAAGGGACCATGGTCTATATATGATATGGAGGGATTAAGGCCACATAGGCCAGATTAGGGTTTCTGAGGGGAAACCCTAGAGGGTAGTGGTGAGCTAAAGCGAATATATAGGAAAGTGGACCTTGATCCACATGTGTAGGGCTTTGGGGTGTTCATGGTGAGTAAGGAAAATGTGAGGTAGAAGTCCTGGAGTCCTAAAGTGTGTAGAGGTCCCTAGATATGGTACAAGCTATTCAGGGGAGCTGGAGTGAAAAGGTGAGAATGGGAAGTTCAATGGGGCATGCATGTCTAGTAAGAAGGTACCTTGTTGAATAAGACATGAATAAGACACTAAACATTTAAAGTGAAAGATTATTGATTCGGGCCCAGACTGATCCATGGGTAAAAATAGTGGCCAAGTGCATTGTACCTTAGAGACCGATCCACCGATGAATAATAGTGGCCATATGTGTTCTGCCTTAGGTGTTTCCGATCCATCGACTATAATAGGGGGGATCTCAAGCTCAATAAACCAAACATTAAATGATAATAAGTCATGGAAAAAATACTAATCATTTATCATGAGAGTTGGGACCAGATTGATCCACCAACATAATAGTGTCCAAGAGTACTTTACCTTGAAGACCAATCCACCAACAAATAATAGTGGCCAGGATTATCCTGCCCTAGGTGTTTCTGATCCACTGGTTATAATAGTGGAGTTCCCGTACTTGCATGAACCTAAATTGAAAGTTGTGTGAAAATGGAATGAATGGTTTGGATTCTAATTCTTATGATTAACTGGGCCGACTCACTTCATGCATTGTCTGTCATTTATGTTGCATAGTTTTCGCTACATGGTTACCTTACTCAATACATAGTGTACTAATCACTCCTTTCATGGGTGTTGTTCATTCCCACAAACAGTGACCCCTCCTGAGTTTGTGCAGGTAGGAGATGATGCCTGTAATGACTATGACACCTACGATGCTTTGGGTGAGATTAAGTGATGGCTTGTTATACTTGTCATGGGGTCCAAGAGGGTGTTTTCTGGACTTGCCTTTACCTGACCTTCTTATTACTACATTCACTATTTTATTCTCCTCCATAGGGGTGTTATTGTACTTGCTTTCTATTTCCGTATCAACTCTGACATTTACTCACTTTATTTTATTTATAAAATGTTAGAACTATTGTGGTTTTATTTACTACTCGTATTAATGCCTTTGAATTTTCTAACCTTGTGGTTGGTATGAGATTGGCCGGGGGTTAATCTTGTGCCAATTACGGCAATAGCACCCCCTATTTTAGTGTACGATTTTTTGTATAAATAAAAAAATTTAATTGTGAATTTTAGGGTATTACAATAAGACTTATGAAACATGGGTCACAACACATGCACATGTAGACATTATATTAAGAATTTAATTTGCCTAAGGCAACCTAAAAGTATGTTTTATTTAACTACTCATAAAAGATTATATCCATAGGATTACATTCATTTAATTTTGATCATTAGTTTGGATTATCACCATAGTTTCTAAATTCCCATGGAAAGTAAACCAATAACTAAAGGACTTAAGTTTGGCTAAAGCCAAGAAATCTCCAATGGACATAAAGTCTGACTGAAGCCAAATAAACCCACTTAGGTAATCAGTCCATTTAATATCCATAGTCCATAGTACATCAATAGTGTCTAGTATAGGAAAAGCTATAAGATCTCTCAAAGTAGCCAAAATCCAAATAATAATAAGAAATTTCCAAAGGTGGGCTAACCCTCTATAGTTAAGGTAACACCTACAATTTTATAACTTAAACTTTTTATTTAAAGAGCTCAGCATGAAAGCTAAAACAATAAAAACAAAGGGTGTTACTGCCACACTTAATACAAGTTTGGTTTTCTCTACCATTCTCACACCAAGTGCTAAGGCTAAAATTATTGCTCCGCTTAAATTAACAACACACTCACAAGATTCAAATTGGAGAGAACAAATAGATACACATTGTTTTAAAAATAAACCACATTAATGATTACAAAACATAGAGTGAGAAAATATAAGAGGACATAAGAGTCCAAAAACACTTGGAATTAAAGATATCAAAAAGGAATTTGAATATTCTTAAACTCTCAACCTGGACTACTAGCTTGCAACTAAACTCATAAGCTGACTTGCAAAAAAAAAAAACCACTGCCTATTAAATGGGCAGGGACCGTCAAAAGAAACCCTTAAGTACAATGATATTGAGCAACCTATTATACCAAATCAATATAAAAAACCAGCATGGAATACATATAATTCATTATAACAATACATGGTATAAAACATTGAAGCACACACACATTAATTGGAATACGATAATTATTCATATAACCAAATACCATGAATGCCATATACTAATCATAATTTTCATCTTGAAAAAACTAAAAATTACCAATCAAACATCCAAGGGACGCTCTTTGAAGTATACTTAGAACCAACATCAATCCAAAACATAACAATAACAACTTCCACATATCTCATTAGCAAAACCAACAAATCCCATTACATCACAAGTAGTCTCACGAGCACAATTACAATAAAATCCACAACATCAAAAGTAGGTATGAAGATTGCTACCAACTCACAATTAGGCACAAATGTTGCTACCAAAATACAGGTAGGCACAAAGGTTGCTACCGAACTACAAGTAGGCACAAAGACTACTATCAAACCAAAGGTAGGCGCGAAGGCTATTGCCGACCAATGCAATGATTCAATAATAATCACTTTTATTTTTATTTACTTACTCGATGGGAGATCAAATCAACCCAAAGACACTAAGGTACTCTAGTCATACTGTCACCCAAGGGAACATAGTATCCTACCAATTATCAACCCAAAGATGCAAAGGTATCCTAGTAAAAATAATACATGGGGCTATAAATAAGTCGAGTCAAGCCGAATATCCCTGGACTTAGGCTTAGCTCATTTAACTAAATGAGCCTAAAATAAGGCTCAGGCTCGGCTCGCTTAACTAAACAAATGAGCTGAGTTGAGCTTTTAACAAGCTGAGCCGAGCCGAGATAACGAGACAAAGCCTAAAAATGAACCGAGCCTCACTTTTTTTGAGCTTGAGCTCGATTCATTTAACTAAAAAAATGAGCCGAACCGAGTTTTTAACGAGCTGAATACCAAACTAGCTTAACTCATTTACAACTCTACATGGAGGTAACATAGAATTATATCAATAAGGAGACATAATCCATAAGTATGCATATCCTCTATCAATCCATAGAGCTAAATAGAGTAAGATATATGTTGAATGATGGTGGAGGTTGTGGTGGTGTAGGGTGGCAACCAACGGCATGTAGAAAGGAGCAGAAGTAGGGAGTGGTGGCTGCGAGGTGGTGAGTCGTAGGTTGGGAGTTGTTATAGTCGAAGGAGCCAAAGCAAGGGGTAGAGCGATAACATTTTTTGTCTTTTCCAAGGGGTATGTAATGGAGGGTTCAACTAGTGCTAGGGGGTTGTAGCTGGAATTGGCATTGGCGAGGAGAGGAAGAAGGATGAGGTTGTGGTGGTAGTCGGTTTGTGTGAGCAAAAGGAAACCATGGTAGGAAAGTAGTGGATGGTGGTCAAAGACACAAATGCATGAGGGTCATCGGGTGGTGGTGTAGGAGGATGGAATGAGGAGGACAAGGGAGGAAGGAGGAAGGTGGTGTGTGGTTGTGTGGAGGATGGTTCGACTAGGAAAGAGGTTATGGGCCATAGTAAGGGGAAATCAATAATAAGTAGTGTTGTTGCTCAAGAAAAGGTAATAGGGAAGAATGCAGAAGGGGTGGTTGAATTTGGTGATCTTGGTTGAAGTTAGGTGGTGGATTATGGTAGGACATACTAAATAAAATGTAAACTAATGATAGGCAAATGAGAAAGGAGAAGAAGAAAAGAAAAGAAAAGAAAGAGGAGGAGGTGTCTTGTTAGTATGGCACAGGAAGCGTTAGTGGTGGTGATGATGTGCATGGTGTTGGGGTGGGCTGGTGATGGTGATGGTTCAAAAGAAAATGAGCCAAATGAAGTAAAGAGAGAGGGAGTAGGGGAAGGGTGACTTAGGAGATTGGCGAGTCAGTGAATGTGTTTATGTATATATGCATGTAGATGGTGATGATGGGCTATGGCTTGACTCAAGTGATGGGGATGGCATAGTGGATTTAACAGAGAGGTAAGGTAAGGGTGAAGGGTTTACAACATGGGAAGTGGAAGAAAAATAGGGAGAGTGTTTGGTAGAGGAAAAATAAGGCATGCTAAGGGGTAAAATAGGTTTATTTTATTTTATTTTAAGGTTAGTTAGGTTAGGTTAGGGTAATAATTAGGAGAAATAAATTGAGAAAATAAATTAACCTAGGTTAGGTTTAATAAGGAGGGAAAGAGGTAAAATAATTATGGAAAATATTTAATAAATTATTTGGGTTATGGGTCAAATATCAATAGTAAAATAATTAGGCTAAGGTTTAAAGGTTAATTTTTTTTAATAAATTGCTAAACACACAAAAATAAATGTTATAAAATTTTAGGGTGTTACAGTTAATAAAAAGGAAGATATTCTAAACCCTTATTATGCTCCATAATCTTCTTCTTTAAGTGATTAATGCTTTATTATATCAAGAAAATTTGATATACTAAGGCCCACATATCATAACAATCCAACATATCCACATACATATATCACACAATCCATTATTTCCCATCAAGGGTAAGTAAGGGTGATACCATAGTCACTTAACCAAATTATGTCAAATAGGACAAGTTAATATATCCAATAATAATCATAGGTATCCAAGGGAATCATATATTTCCAACTTTTCTTCTTTTTATTCATAAACCAAAGGTTAGGTCAAATATAAGACTAAGGTTAAATTCATGGTCAACTTACATGAATAATATTTAAAAATATCACATAGTATTTCTAATATACAAATTGAGTGATCCTTAAAACTAGCAGACTAGTTCGAGGTGCATAACAAAACATGGCATTCAAAATTGCATAAACAACAGACTGATTTGGGCTTACCAGTCAACTGCTCTTGCACAACCCATTTATTGGTAGTTTGCACGGACGCCACTTTTAGACTCTAGAGGCTATACAACTTTGATGTGTAAATGTTCAACTGGTATAACAAGCAAATTTGTTCTAACCTAACCGGTCAAAGTTTACCAATAGAATCGGTTTCACATTCTATTCTAGACAAAAACATGCTTTCATATTTCAACCAAACGACAATCATGCTATATACATATCATCCAACACTTGGGAATCATGGATCAAATCATGCTAGGAATTTATAAATTTACGAATATTTAAACATGCCATCTTATAATATGCCATTAATTATAAAATTTATAAAACATGCTTCAACACTTATCACAATCATTCCATACTAGAACCTCATCATACTTAAGATACATAACAAATATGCAATATACCCAAAGAATTAACACTTGACGGCCAAGCGTAACCCTGTAATCGTGCTCTCTACACATGATTATATACACTTCATCAAAATATGATTTCATTTACCAGACCATTAGCATACATGCTTGCATACATATTATAAACCTAAGTCCTATACAACCCACATGATCATGCACATCACACATTAAGATAAGAATGACTTACTTCAAGATAAATTAGCTAGCAAAATCATTAGAAATGAGAGTGGGGGATTCTTAGCTTGAAACTTTGAGATCTCATAAACCTTCAGAAGAGAAGATTAAAAATTAATATAACTCATTAAAATCCTTTCTAAAATAAAAATAAAAGTTAGAAAAGAAATAAAAATGCTAAGAATAGTAAACCTCCTCTTAATGTTGTGGATAACCAAGAGAAGGATTAAAAACTTTGCTAAATATAACTATTTTTTTAATAGAAATATAAGAAATAAATATAGGAAGGATCAAAAGAGGAAGGTAAGGACACAAATGAAGAGTAAATAGCAAAGAGTTGGAAAAAAAGCATTATGAAGAGAAAAGAAAGGAACTTGGTGATTGAGGAAAAATAAAGAAAAGAGAGGCTATGTCTACATCTTTAAGTAGAATGTTGTTGGGAAATGAAGGGTGAGGGTTTATATAAATCTCAAAATCCTAATCCCTAGCTCAAATTTTTATTAATATGGGCATATTATAAAGGCAATAAAGCTAACTTTGCCTCTAAAGCTAAAATAGTGATTATTTTTGAGGTTCAGGGTGCTACACATAAGGGAAATAGAACCCACCATAAAGAAAAATGACAAGAAAGAATGGGGATAGAAGCTTAGGCTAATATGGGTCTTTGGGGGATGAAAATCATCCATTTTGATGCATATAGTGGAGATAAAAGTAGAGGAAGATGAAAATACAAGTGATAAAGTCATTATAAACCCCTTTTGAATTTTAATCCATAAATCCATTGAAACCAATCTCAAATATAGGTTAAAATGATATTTAAACTCGTAAAAGTATTTTATGAACTATCCCAAGCTTTATCACCAAGTTTTAAGATCTTTAGAAAAAAAATCATATTAAGATCGAGCATGAAGCATTTAGGTTGAATGAACTAGTGGACTGGTTCTTCTAGACCCCAAAACCCCATGAATAGGTAAATCATTTAGTTGGTATAGGGTCAAATCACTCGATTTTTTTCCTCAAAAATCAAGTCCATTTTAAAATCAAATATCATTCAAATCCTTTTAAATATTAAGACCAAAACACACCTCTAAACCATCATTAAATGCACTTATATTATGATCAAACACATGAATTAACACACATATAATATCTAAATTTATGGGCTAATACATCTGAAAATCCTTTTCCTTAACTTATAATTAATTTCTTTAAGTAATTATGTGTTAAGATTTAGTGAAAGGAGAAGAAAAATCAAAGCCTTGTTATCCTTGCTTTAAGATCTTCCATTCAAGTGCAATGGTGTATATTTTGTCTCTCTTTTTATTTTATTTATTTTTTATGTTGAAATGATTTTCAAAAAACATTCTACTATTTTCTTTTAAGGTGCTTAGGGTTTCATAGGAGAATGAAGTAAGGAAGTGGAGGAGAATATTTTCCTAGAATATTTTCTAACTAGATAATGCATGTTTTCATTAGATATAGGATTGTTGTGTTATTTGGTATATATGAGAAATATCTTGTTTAGGCTAATGTATGTTCTCAACCATACTGGCATATTATGCCAATATTTTTTTTTCTATTTTTCTAAGCATTATGTTGTAAGTATTTTCTTATATGTACGTGTATTCTTGAATTCCATGAAAAATGAGTGAAAAAATATATATGTATGCCTTTAGGGATCCTAGCAATAGAGTTCTATTGGGTGTTTTAATTGTTTAATTTTTTTTCAAAGTGTGTTATTATATGTATTTTAGGTATATGTTAATGTGTGAATTTGGTGTAAAATGGAATAAGTTTGGAATTTGTAATATTTTCCCTACATTCAATCTTAGGAAAAATTTTGTCAGTACTTTTTTTTTTATAAAAAAATGGATTTACCATTGTGTTCCTTATGACTTTTAATTAAACTTTCATATAGAACTTGGCTTGATTTGAAGTGGTTTGGGGTTGCTTATGATTTTCACAAGTCTTGAAGTATTTTAGGTGTTTAATGGTACTTATGTCATTTTACGCAAAATATGTGTTTTTCTATAATTTAAGTGCATTTTTAGTGAAAATGAGTTAAGTGTAATTAGTGGGAAAATTAGAGGAATTATGGTTAGTATAAGTTAAGGTTTTAAGTTCTGTATGCCTCATTTAAGTAATAGGGGCATTTTTATCATTTTACAATAATCTAGAATTTTATAGAATATATATATATATATATATATTTATTTATTTATTTATATTCTTATTTTAATGAGGTTAAGTCTTGGTTTAATTATCTTGTAAAAATAAAATGAGTATAGAAAACCATTAGGGTAAAATAGTTATTCCATATAATACTGAGTTCATAGTCTATTTTTTATTTAATAATTTTTAATATTTATTATTTAAGTGTTTTATTTAGCTTTTTAAATTAATAAGCTGGTGGTTTTTCAAACTAAGTAATAATTAGGGCTTCGAAAGACTACCGTTGGTTTTTATTAAGTATTGGTATTAATTATGTGTTCTAATTTAATATTTTAGTAATTATAGTTTGTGTGGAGTATAAAAAGTGTTGGCATGAATTAATTTTATAATTTATGTGATAAGTGTTAAGTTTTGGGTCATAACCCTCAAATAAGATATTAATAATTAGAGTAAAAGTTTGCATAAGTTGGGACTGAGAAAGTTTTCAATGATTAGTGATTAGTGACCTAGTTTGATAAGAATTAGAGTGACCTTAGATCTACTATGTGTAATTTCAAACCACCGGTTAGTAGGTGATACACGTACTTAAGGATTAGATATTTATTTGTGGGTTTAGGTACGTTTTGCCTTAAATAGAGTGTTAATCCCTTTCATGAAATTATAATGGATTGTTTCACTAGAAATAATCGTGGGGATCCTATTCTCAATGTGAATAAGTAATATTGTGTGATCACAGCGTGAAGATTTTAATACCTCTTATAAGCTGTCATTATATTATGAATAGTGGTTATATGTATAGTGTTCTCATATATAGCATGATCATGTGTTGTTTATATCATATATATGATATACCATGCCTTGTTATCTACATGAAGCATGCTATGTCCTTTAAAATGGTAATATTAATTAGTATGTTATCGTATTGATTACTTTCTTATGGCTATATCTCATTCAATGAGCTAACAATCCTTTTGTTGATGTGCATGAATTTGATGATGTTAATGATTTTGATGTGATGCATGTATATGAGTGATATATTAGGGGTTTGGGTGTAGATTTGTAGTCATCCCATTATTTTTGGTAACTTCTATTCCCGAATACCTTATTTTGAACTCTTTGTTCCATGTATCTGATTTTATTATGTTTTTGTTGCTTTTTATTTGGAGTTGATCTCCCAAACTATTGTTGTTTACAATTTATGTAAGCCTTCTTGTGACATTTTAAAATTTGGCAAACCTTTATTTTTGAGTTTTAGCCTTTTCTTTAAAACTTAGCCCTAAAATTTAACTTAATTATATTTTAACCCTTAAACTTTAACCCTAACTATTTCTTAAACATTTTACCCTAACCCTTTCTTTCCATTTTGTTTTACTTTCACCTTACCTCTCTTTCATGTGGGTTACTCCTCCCCTTTGCCTGACCAGTTATTTTTTTCGTTTGTTTTTTTTATCCAAATCCCAATCTAAACAAACTAAACCTAACAAAAACAAATCTTAAACTAACACTCCCTCCCCCGAAATTTTCATCCTCACATAATCCCTGCCTTGTCCACTCTTTGACTGCCCAACAAATTCCACCATCTCTATCTCCCCTCATGCAACCATTCCCTTTATAACTATCCTTGCCCCCATCATTTTTCTTTATCTCATCCATTCCCAGCTCAATTGAATCTTCCCCTTCATTTATATACAAAAATAAGGTAAATAAAGGTAACATAAATGATAAAACTAGCACCATGTGATGTTGGTCTGGTCTTAAACTTTAAAGCATCACCATCATCAAAACACTTCAACCATTAGACAATCAACTAAAATATCTTCAAACAAGAATATAAAATACATAGACTATATACAAAATATCCCACATAACACTCTTGTACGTGAATATACCTATTAACATAATCTTTATTTTCCTCTTTATAGGCCTTAGAATTTTTGGAAAAGTGTAACCTCAACTTATCAAGTTCATAACAAAAATTTTACCCTATAACTTGTTAATGTAATATAAATTTTCTAAGTAATGTACTCATTTTATATCCATTTAGATTGACACCCACAATCATAACATATGATGATTTAGGTGCATGAAACTCATACCTAATAATTGAAGGAGTCTCAAGTTCTATCTTTTGAGACTTTACTTCCTTGAAAAGGAAGGCCTCAATACCATACTATAACTTCTGTTCTTTTAGAGGTTAAGGTAAGAACATTCTTACTCTACATGGTTCTTTTAGATAATGCATTAGAGGATCTTCCTCCTTTTAAGGTTTGACCACCTAATTGGCTTGATATTCACTTACCTTATCTTTTCCATTCTTCTCCAAGCTTGTGGATGGTAAATCCAGAATGTCCTTACCATTGCTCAAGGTAATTGTCATAGCATCCTCTTTTGGATCTGTCTCGGTATCCCTAGGAAATGTTCCTTGATCTTATTTAGCTAACATATTAGCTAACTGTCTCATTTGCGCCCCATGTTCTTTAATTGTGCCTCTAATACCTTACTTAATGACACTTGCTCTCGAATACTGGACTTAGTTTCATTAATGAACTTAGACACAATCTCCTCTAAACTAGAATTTATCTCTTGAATTGAAGCTTGAACTTTGAATTATTTGAGTGGTTGGCATGTTGGATATTAGTCTAGAATGGGATTCTAATTCTGCCATAAATAGTAAGGATCATAACACCATCATGAGAAATAGGGACTCCATCAGGAATTAGTGCATTAGTCAAGATTACACACATAGTTAACTTATTTATATGGCCGGCAAAACATATTACCTACTTGACAAGCTATATTAACATGCATTCCCTACAATAATAACATCTAATGGTATGGACCTACACATTAGGAATGATCAAATTATCAAAATTTTGAGATAAAATATCTAACTAAGCCAAATAGAGAATTCATGATTGTTGGCTTCCAATTCCTCAATAAAATGCACTTACACTATATCAAAAAACCACTAGATGCAAGATTAGACGAGTATAAGAAAAAAAATAAAAAATGTATAGTTTAGCCAAATAATAAAGGGTTTAATATCAACAAGTCTAAATCTCTAGCAATGGCATAAAAAAACCTAACGGTGTAAATCCACAAGGGCGTAGGCTCGTTATATCACGTTAACATCGTATCCTATAAGGACTTCATTGTTAAGTACTAAAATCCATTATTTTAACTATCTAGAATGATTAATTAGCAAACATATGGTTATAAAATTTAGAAATATGTGCAAAGAAGATAGAAATATAATCTCTAAATCAGTGGTAATAAAGTAAAGGATTGGATTATTGTCGTCAATATGTAATCAATGAATAATCAATTTAATTATTAAGCTACTACTTAGATTTGAGAGATTGAAATAAACTAAATTAGCTAATAACCTCTTTCAAGGTCTAATGTTCGTATTTAAGCTAATTTAATAACCTATTTTTATGGTATTAAATCAAATTAAATCCATTATGTTATATGTGAAAATTAATAAAATATCAAAAGATTAGCATTCTTTCATGGTTCGATTCTTCCGTTCAATTGTTAGATTTTTAGTTATCAATCTTCACATTTCAATTTTTTTGGATTAAATACATATGTTTAATCAAATCAGTGATCAAGCAACTCAACCATAAATGAAAAACAAATGATTGAATTCAAGAATTCAATCAATCAAAAAATAAATTAAACTAATTAATTGTTAATTAACAATTTAAACTATATCCAATCCTAGAAAAGAAATAACTTACTCATGACTGTAGTAAAATGTAAGAAATATAATATAAGAACATAAATAATATTATAAATAATAAATATCAAGATAGGAATAGAAAGATGAAACTGTTAATAAATGCTAGAATCCAATGTTAAGAGTGCGTATAAGATTTATAACTAAGACTAAATCTAATAATTAATGAGGAAATTTAGTGTTACATTAATGGAGTTTTTCACTTTAGTAAAGAGAGAATAATAAATCCTAAGAGATCTCCCCCTCTGAATGAACAAAATCTCCTTCAAAGAGAGTATCGATTGTGGTTTTAAAATGGATAATTGCTCGTTACACGCCTAGACTATGTAGGTTTATTCTTCTCAATCTATGAATATTGCATTCTGCATGGTCATGCCAATCTTGCATAGCTAAGTCATGTATGAGTGCTACTCTTATTGTTTGAATAATGCATAATGCACGACCGTGCCATACTTACACAGTTAGGCCATGCAACTCTTCCCTTCTTGGCGTTTTGGATAGCTTTAGGCAAAATCTCATAAGTTCTTTGTCCATATTCAAAATAAGGTAATCTTGGATGAATTGGAAAGATGAGAAGAACACTTACAACTCTTATTATTTGCAGTTCTCCAAATTCATACTTCTTCCAAGGAAAAAGTCTTCATTTTTTCAATCAAATGCAAGTGTCTCTAAAATTAATAAGGTCATATTCATGCTAGGTTATTTACAATGCATGATTAATGCCTAACTATTGCCTCATCTTAGCCATATTTACATCCATGGAATCCACCTACATAATAAAATATCAAAGGATGTAATAGCTACAAATCTAACAGAAAATCTAACAATATGCATAAAAAATCCATGGAAACATGCATATATCAAGAGCAAAAATCATCATAATAGTAGTCTTTTTACTAATTTATCATCACTTCACCACCATCTTTGAATCACTTTTTCTTCACCCTGAAACCTCCACCTATGTTCAACACTTCCCCGACTTTCTCCATTTTCACATACCACCTCTTGCCTCTCTTTCCTATTCTTTTATGTAGATTTTTTCCCACCCTTCACCACCTTCTTCATAGCTAACCACCAACCTTATACCACCCCACCGCCAGCATAAACCTCCAACACAAGCTTCCCAAATTGCACATATCATTTCACAACATCCCCACTGTCATCTTTCTCTATCTTTCCCTACCTTATTCTTAGCCATTTCACCTTCCAATATCACACCATCATCGCCCAAACCCCCCTCCCTCATGCACGGCAAGACACCATTTTCACCCCTTACTTGTGCATCTCTACACCCCTAACATGCAACCTTCATGATATTTCCAACTTTTAACATGATAATCTTATGATCACCCCTCCTTATAGTGTGAAACATCCATATAACTAAGCCACATGCAATGTACATACCTCGTGTAGCTCTGTTGATCCAACATGAGCTGCCAATGATTGACTATCCTCCCTTATGTGAATAGATCAACCAACCCAACCCTCTTAGTTATGCAAACTCTAATTCAAGAAACAACCCATCACCTTTCTAGCCAAGCAACGATAACCTTCAAGCCACCACACTACCACGTTTACATGTAAAGCTTCATCTTATCACCCTTTTTCCTTTGTAACCTTGGTTAGGTGGTTTGTTTGGATAATTGTTTTTTGTTGCTTTTATGATCAGTATTGTTTAGTTGCTGATATATGTGTTTTGATTAGGTTTGTTTTTTAGGTAAAGAAGGAGGGTGTTAGTGGAATCTAGATTTTGATCAAGTTGTTAGTATTTTGCTATTTTTTAGGATTAATAGGTAACCATGTGCATTTCTAAGAATTTGAAAAATCACATGATAACATATTAAGATTTTGATTGTGCTATGTTGTATTTATTTTTCTAAATATGCTAGTGTGAAATTATGTGTCATTGAGCATTCCAAATTATTTATAATATTAAGTGTACAAAATCATGTTATAGTAGGTTTTGATGTCATGGATTAATTATCCATGGTGTATATGTAAACCAAGATAGGTTGAGAATGTTTAGCCTCATTTTCACATGATTATTATTATTTGCATACCCTAGGGGTAGAATTATCTTTTAAGTGTACCATGCTTATATTATTCAAACATGTATTATATGTTGTTAAGTATGAAAACATTTATTATCTTAGGATAAGTATGAAAGCATGTGCTTTATGATGAGTTAGAATGTATATATGGGTTGTATATGCTAAATAATGTGTAGGGCTTTGCCATGTCGTGTAACTTATCTATGCATGCTAAAGTGTTTTTAATTATTATATTTCTGCATTTTATGAAATTTTTTAATTAAAAAATAACATTTAAAATAGTTAATATTGTGGTAATTTGGGATTTAAGGATATTTTGGTCATTTATGATCTAATGCGCTTAAGTGTGAATAATTGGGCATTGGATGGTCTTAGAAGATTGGTTAGGTTTACCTTAGTGTTGACTCTGACTTTGAGTTTACCATTAACCTTAAGGTTGACTTGAGTAATTGTAAATAATAATAAAAAGTTGATAAGTATGGAAATTAGAGTTATTTGTGTATTATGTGATTTATTCCTCACTAAATAAAATACTAATAATTAAAGTGGAAGACCTCAAGATGTGAGAATGGATTATTCTTTAGGGTTAGCTACCCTAGAGTTGATAAAGGAATCATCATTTTGGATTAGTTAAATTGGTGTGCCTTAGTGTTCCAATAAGGACTTAGTCTACTCTATAGATGATCTCCAAGTCTTATAGAGATATCGGCACCTAAAGATTAAGTGATCTAGGTGAAATACCCCAAAACCCTAATTTAGGAATTATGGCAAAATAATGATTTATTAGGGAAAATTAAGAAAATAAATTACTTTATTAAATAAAGAGGAAACTAATTGAGAAAAATAAAGAGAAAGTAATAAATAAATTATTTAGAGAATTTTGGGCATTTTACTAACTAAAATGAAAGTGGAGGAAAATTAACCAAAATAGCCAAAATTAATCTAAAAAGGGAATTAAATTATTATTTTAATAATTTTTAAATATTCAAGAATATATATATATATATATATATATATATATATATAAATAAATGTATAATAACCCAAAAAAATTCTAAATAAATTGTGCAAAAATCCAAAACCCCAAAGAAAACCTTTTTCTCCCTTTCCCTTTTTCCTTTCCTTTCTTTTTCCTTTTTTCTTCTTCCCCGCCGGAATTGGGCCTCGCCCTGCCCAATCCCTTCCTTCTTCTCCTTCCCATGGCCCAGCGTCATCTGCTGGCCCTCGTACGCCCGCAACGCCGCGTTTCACCCCTCAAAGCCGTCGAAACGCCTCGTCACGCTTATTGACCCTTATGACCATTACCACCCAGCGACGCGACGCCGTGTTTTGTTTCCCCAGTTACTAAAACGTCGCGTTTGGTTTAAAATTTTTATAACCGTTGCCAAACCGGCTGGCCTGCCTCCTTTCTTTCCTTTTCCTGGACCGCCGGTCCACCCACGCCCGTCGTCTTCTTCCTCGCGCAGGCCTGAAACTCGCAGCCTGCCACCGCCGACAACCCCTGCTATTCGGCCGCCCTTCCCTTTCCATTCCCGTCCCTTTCTTTCCCAATTCAACCTAGCACAATCGTCCTACCCCCCACGTGTCTTGTTTCCTTTCCCTTTTCCCACACATCGCCAAATAAGCCTGCCAAAAAACAGACCTACAACCGGCTACCACCACCGGACGGCGGCCTGCTGCACCTGCCCTCGCGTGCCGTCCTTCTCCCCTTCGTCATTTTCCCCTCCTCAATTTCCTATAAATACCCCCCGAACGGCCAAGGCAAGTCCTCCCCTCTGGACCTTGCCGAAACCCTGCTTCGCCGCCTCCAGAAAAGACGCCCATTCCGCCGCCTCCACCAACCGCCACGACCACCGCCACACACCAAAACCTTCCCTGCACCACCCTCCACGCAACCAACCCATCGCCGCCCCCTTTCTTTCCCCGCACATGCCACCACAACCGTGCGAAATCCCTTGCCCAAAAACCATCACCGCCACCTCGCGCCACCTTCTGCCGCCACCTCTGCCGTGATCAACCCCAATTCCACCTCCCAAAGTAACCAGCAGGTCCTCCCCTACCTGCCCATACCATCCTTACTCCCTGCCTCCTTCTCCACCAATCTCCACCATCTTCCACCACCCTTCTCCACCTTCGGCCGCCGTGTCAACCACCGCGCGCCGTCGCCCCTCTCACGCCACCACCCTCATTCCACTTCCCTCTCCCTGTTGTCTCCTCCCCCACATCAAACTTCCCCTTTTCTCCTCCCATCTAACCACCACCTCCATCTTTTCCTCTCTTCTCCTCCTCCATCGCCACCTCCACGTGCCACCGCCGGACCACCACCAACCCCAGGTGGTCTTCCACCCATCTCAAGCCTTGAACTTTCTTTTTATATAGCTATTGTTAAGATTAACTAATATTAATACCATTATACTTATCATTATCATTATTATTATTCTTTTATTATTATTATTATTATTATTATTATTATTACTAATATTATGGTCTCTGATATTAAAGTTATCATTTTTACCATACTAGCATCCCTTGGATCCCTAACTTCTATTATACTCAACTTTAGTTTTTTTTCTTATAAGTGTTAGTATTAACAACATTACTACTACTATTATTATCTCTATTATCTTTACTAAGGTTATTATTATTATTGCTTGACCCTACTGGGCTGTTGTCATTGTTATCATTACTGCTAGGATTGTTATTATTACTATTGTGACTATTATCATTATTATTATTACTATTATTATTATTATTACTATTATTATTATTATTATCACTATTACTATTATTCTACTTAACACCCTTATCATTTTGTTAGCAATGATACTACTTTTATTCTTATCCATGTGACTTAACTCAAAGTTAGTGAATATCATGTGGTTGTTAACTAATAAGGGTACTTGAACCTTAGCACCATATCACTTAACATTACCCCTAATGCTTTTAACCCTAACCTCATTACTAAGGCACTATTATTAGCTATTACTATAATTACTACCATCACTACCTTGTTATTGTAACCAAAAGCATTTGAAACCTTGTATTGTTCAAGAATATACAACTATTATCATTATCACCCTTAGGAATAGTTTACTTGTAACATTGTTACTTTATAATAGTATCATTTCAACTCTAACACTAATACTAGACTTGACCTTAAAACACTAGGGTTTCTACCACTAGAACATTAACTTATTATTAATACTATCACTATTTCCATATAGTTAACATGAACCACATTACCACAAGATTAGAACTAACGGGTCTAATAAAATAGGGATAAGAATAAGTACCAAAATGAGTACACTTTAACTAGCGAAGTTTAATATACTAAATTAAGATGAAAACCCTAGCCCTTGTATAATACCCCCTCTAGGGATAAGAACCTTAATCCTAAAGTAAAATAAGGGTTGATAATACTTGCAAGAGAAACTAATACTTATCATTTTCCCCTTTCATAGGTGACCCCGATCCAAGCCCTAAGGAGTTAGAGGAGCGTGCTCCAAGCCCGGCGTCGCCTTAGGTAAGGACGAAGTTATGACCTTGTGCTATGTGTGATTTGGATGTATTGATTGTCATGTATACCATGCTAATGTGTATTATATGATTTGTGGATAACTTGTCTCATGTGTAGCGCAGCTTGGGATTTGAGGTACGTCGTGTGTACTTTCTATGACATGAGCATGGCATGTTTTATGTGTGATACTTATGATGTGTTGATACGGCCCTCTAGGACATGCATGCTAGGGTTTCGATATTATGAAATGGGACTAAAAGAATAATAAGATGGGGAACGGGAAGTAAGACCATTAAGGGGGATATGGGGTTGACCAAAGTGCCTCATAATCCATGAGAGAAGTTTTAAGTGAGTAGAATATCCAAAGTAAATGAAAGTTGGGAACCATGCATAGGGGCCTTAAAATCTGCATGGTGACTTTGGGCGTTTGCATGAGGTGACTAACTCTTGCATGGGGGTGTGTCTTACGTGAGAAAAGTTGAATTTGGGTGTAAATAAGAGAATGGGAGAGTTGTGGAGTGATTGGAGACTTGGGACGAAAAATAGTACGTAGGTTAGTGCAAGGGTGTATAAAGGACCCGATTAGGGTTTTTTTTTGGGGGAGAAAGTGGAAATTTGGGAATTGTAAAAGTAAGAATAATTAAGGAAGGGTGGAGTATGGGTTGAGAGTGAGAATTCTATTATATAAAAGATGAGTATGGGTTTCCATGTGAATGAAGAGACTTGGGAATGAAAAGAGAGAGGTTACTTGTGGAAGAAGTAAGGTGCTAGGGTTTGATGTGGCCAACTAGGGTTTTGCTGGTCACATGCGAGATCAAGGAGTAAAGTGATATGCCTTGGGGTTTGACCTAATAAGGGTGAGATGTGGGGTGAAGAATAAGTAATGGTAAGGTAAGTGAGAAGGGGTTGGGCCACATAGGCCCAACTAGGGTTTCCAAGGGGAAAACCCTAGAGGGGAGAATAGGCGAGATCGATATCATAGGGTGTTGGGTTTAACCTACGCTTCTAGGAGTTGGTCTCTCATTATGTGTGAGCTTAAGGGGAAAGTAATGTCGAGGTGTGACTAAGGGTGCACGAGTCTCAACATATGGGACAGGCCCTCTTGAAAAGAAAATAGTAGAATGTTGTTGGCATGCATGTTAAGGGTGATGTGTGATTTAATAAGACACTGATAAGACATTAATCACGTAAAGCGAAAGATGTTGAGCCGAGCCCGTGTTCCGGTCCACCGGCTATAATAGTGGATCAGAGGCGTTTTGCCCTGTGCGTTTATTTTCCGGTCCACTGGCTATAATAGTGGATTAGAGGCGTTTTGCCCTGTGCGTTTATTTTCCAGTCCAGCGGCTATAATAGTGGGGGATCTCGTTCTCGATAAACCAAACGAATAAGTTAATCCATGGGAAAGATACTAAGTACTTAAAGTGAAACACCATGTGAGTCGGGGCTAGTCCGGTCCACTGGTAAATAATAGTGGATCAGATGCGTTTTGCCCTGTGTGTTTATTTTTCGGTCCACCGGCTATAATAGTGGATCAGAGGCGTTCTGCCCTGTGCGTTTATCTTCCGGTCCACCAGCTATAATAGTGGGGCTCCCGCACTCACATGGGCTATTGAAGAATGTGTGGAATGGACTTATTATCATTAATGAGAATAAAAGGATAAAGCACCGAGGAAATAATTAGCCTTTTCTTGCATGTTATTGTATGTTGTCTATGTGCTGAACTTGTATCATATGTCCTATGTGCTGACCTTAGCTCGTCTATTACCTTACTCAATACGTAGCGTACTGATCATCTATTTCATGGGTACTGCTCATTCCTACGAGCAGAGGATCCATCTGACCTTGTGCATGTAGGAGATCATGTTTTCGATGCCTACGATACCTACGAGGCATCGGGTGGGGCCGAGTGTTGAGCCTATCTTGGTTGGGGCCGAGAGCGAGCCGGCCAGACTCTTTTACTACCCTTGTTTTCGTTTATCTTGAGTTAGCCGTATTTGTATTATGTTCGTATTTTGGAGTGGAACTTTTAATTTGTAATCTTAAACGATATTCTGACTATGGTCGACTCTTGTTTTCATGATTGACTTATGATGACTATGAACTTATGTTTTTGATGGTTCTTACCTAACGATTGTTTGATTTAGCCTTAGCACTTAGTGTCAGGATGGTAGGAGTGAACCGATCCAGTACTAAGTGTGGAGGTAATACCCCCAAGTTTATGGTTTTAATTCTTTTGCTTCTGCTAAACCTTTCAATTTAAACAAAATTTTTCAGTAGTAAATTTGAGGGTGTAACACTAGGTTAGAGGGTATCGTAATCCCTCAAAATTTTAAAAACCTATAATTTAATAAATAACTCTTACTTGGGATAGATTAACTTTTAAATTTATTTAATTTAATTATTTTATGAATTTTTGAGTATATAAAATTGGATATGACTATTTAATAAATTAAAAAAAATATGTTTTATTTTATCATACTTATTTTATATAAATAATTTTTCAAACTAATATTTTTATTAAATTGACCTTTTTAAACCTATATATTAAATTAAATTATTAAATTAAGTTATCTATCAAAAATATTATATTATATTATTCCACAAATTATTTTATCTTATTTTCCCCCATTTTTCCTTTTCCTTTTTCCCCTTTTCCTTTTCTTTCTTCTTTTTCTTTCCTTATTTTTTCTTTTTCTTCTCCTTTGGGCCACCAGGCTTGTGACTCCCTCCCCCTACATACTAGGCCCCCGACCCAGTTTCCTTCCTTCTTTCTCTCCCACATGACGCAACCCAGCCCCCTTCTTTTCTTTCTTTCCTTCTCCCCTATCTGGGCCAGCCCACTCCTCTTCTTTCTCCCTCGCCTAACTGGCCTACTTCTTCCTCTCTTCTTCTTTTTCCCTTCTTCCTCCATCCCCAACCACCTTGAGCACACCCTGCTAGCCACCCTGTAACTCCTCCCTGCCACCACTACAACACTCCCTCTCTCTCCCCCATCATTTTCTTCTCCTTTTCAAACCAAACCAACCTTGCACCCCCAGCCACACATACCTTCTTCTTTCCATTCTTCCCCTTCCCTCTCCCTACAACCCCACCAACCGCCTGCCACCTGCAACTGCCCTGACCGACAATACCTACTCCCCTCTTCTCCCTCTCCTTTTTCTTCTCTTCACTATCTTCATTCTTACCCCATTTCAAGCTCCTCTTTCCCTCTTCCAATCTCTTTTTCTCCTATTTCCTCTCCTTTATCCCCTTCCCTTATTTGTCTTCTGCTACCCCATTTTACTGCTGCCACTGCCATACTAACCGCCTCCTGCCACCTCCTACTCCCACCCTGCACTACCATACCACCCCTCAAGCCCCCTATTGCCCCCTTTTTCTCTCCTCTTCTTTTTCTCCCTTCTTAGCAACCACTCTGCTCCTCCTCGGTCCGCTCCTGCCTCTCGAGCCACCAACTCGCTCCCTGCAACCTTCCCTACCACGCTCTTACCTCCTTTAGCCGAAACACACCCCATGTAACCTTTCACTTTCCTCCTCCCTTTTCCTTCCTTCTCCTCCTCCGCCACTCCTACAACCCCCTTCGTAGCCCAACTGTCGCCGCATCCGCCTCCCTTGGCCGCTGATCACCCATCCCCGACCACCACCCACGCCCCTACTCCACCCCTCTTTCCTAGCCCCAAAACCCCAGCCTGAAAACAATCCCCTTCTTTTCTTCCACCCTCTTCAACCCCAGTCCTTCCTTGTGCTTGCATGTAGCTCACGCTGCTTGCCTTCCTTTGGTTATTTTGGTTATTAATTTTAAGGTATAATAATGGTTAAATAAAGTATATCATTAATTAAGTTTTGATAAAGTGTTATGCTTTTTTCTTTTTTCTATTTCTATTATGATAATTATTGATATTATTTTTAGGTATTGATTTTGCTAATCAAAGCTTGAATATTTAACTAGGGTATCGGTAAGGTTTGATTTTTGCAAAAAATAAGGTAATTGACTAATCATTAAACTTCACTTAAACGTATAGATAAACGTATGCTAGTACATTATGGTTTTTAATATGTTTTTTTTATGCATGATATATGTTTTTTGGTATAAGGTATGTAGTTGCTTATATTGATTGACAAAAAGGAAAGCATGCTAGTTTATATGAAATGTGTAGAAATAATGCTTAAGAAAGGAGCTTTGTTATTAATAAAAATGTTAAGTACTTATTTATGATATGTTATGTTATTGTGACCATTGATGCATAAACATTGTTATTATGAGCCATGGGGGAATTTTAGTAATATATTTTGTGTAAGAGTGTGGCCTAAATAAGTGTGGGTGCTAATGAAGATTTTGTTGAATAATGATAGTTGGTTGGAGTTGGATGTTGAGAATAGAGCATTAATAGTAATATTTTGTGTAGTGAGGGTATTTTAGTAAAAGTGGGGTAATAAGGGAAAAATGGTAAATTTTGTAAGTAAAAAGGTAATATGGTAATTTTGTAAGTAAAGGGAGTAAAATGATAATTTAATAAAGTAGAAGGGTAAAATGGTAAATTTTGAAGTAAAGGGGTAAAATGGTAATTTTGTAAGTAAAAAGGGTAATATGGTAATTTTGTAAGTAAAAGGGGGTAAAATGGTAATTTGGTGTAAAGGAAGGGTGAAATGGTAATTTAATAAAGTATAAGGGCAATTTGATAATTACAATAATTGAGAAGGGTAATTTGGTAATTATAATACTGGATAAGGGCAATTTGGTAAATTAACAGACTAAAAGGGTAATTTGGTAATTGTAATAATGGAGAATGACAATTTGGTAATTATAATAATGGGGAAGGATAATTTGGTAATTATAATAATGGATAATTTGGTAATTATAATAATGGAGAAGGGTAATTTGGTAATTATAAAAATAGAGAATGGCAATTTGGTAATCTAACCAACCAAATGGAAAATTTGACAAGCGTAACAAAAATGAAGGGTGATTGGTGATTTAATAAGTGTGAAAGATAATTTGATAACTTAACCCGAGCAAGGGATAATTTGGTAATTATACAACATGGAGGATAATACGGTAAATTGGTAAGTAAAGAAGGGATGACTTAGTAATTATACAAGCAAAGAGTAATTCAGTAATTTTGTAGAGATGAAAGGAGTAAATTAGTAACTCGTATCTAATATGTTAATAGGATAACGGAGTTTCATAATAAGACTCAAGTAACTTTGAATAGCAAAATAAGGGTATTTCACAATCAGTAAGTGTCACTAGAGCAAATCCTAAATCTGAATTAGATGAGATAATGATAGTCTCAATGATTTCTCTAGGTTATCTTGGATAATTGTATGAACAAGTAGTACCTAATGACATCAGAAACAATCGAAAATGAATAAGTATCTGGTTGTTGTGCTTTTCATGATCACTTTAATTAAGATACTAATAATTAAAGTGAAAGACCTCGAGATTGGGAATGGTGGCTCTTTAGGGGTCGCTACCCTAAAGATGTGGTTTAGCCCACAATTATTATGATGTTTGATGGTATGCCTTAGTGCCCCAACCAAACCCTATATCTTACTCTATGTAGATCTACGGACCTATTTAGGGGGTATGCATACTTATGGATTAGGTGTCCTTATCAGTAAGGTATTGAATAGTTGTATGCACCGGTATGATCAGGGTACCTTTGCGTCCTTGGGTTGATGGTTGAAGGGTATTGAGTAGCTTGTATGCACCAGTGTGACTAGTGTACCTTTGTGTCTCTAGGATCTTGATCTCCCCTTCAAGGCAAATAAATGGAACTAATGTGCTAATTAAAAAGGAAAATCACTAATCGTGAAAGTAAAAGATTAATGAGTCGGGCCTAGATGAACTATATTATGAGTACCGATCCACCGAATAATAGTGGTCCAGGAGTGTGTTGCCCTGGAAGATGTTTATGAGTACCGGTCCACCAGATATAATAGTGTCCTAGGAGCTTTTTACCCTGGAAGATGTATATATGTATTCTAGTCCATCGTCTATAATAGCGGGGGTCCCAAGCTTAATAAATCAAATATTAGATGTGATGGAAAATACTAATCACTTATAGTGGAACACCATGTGAGTTGGGGCCAAACTAGTCCACCGGTGAATAATAGTGGTCAGGAGCTTTTTGCCCTGTATGTTTTCAGCCCACCAGCTATAATAGTGAGGTTCCCGCACTCACATGGATATAATTCAAGAGATGATTGAATAATGATGGATTAATTACTTAAGGCCCAAAAGTATTGATTTCACATTCTGACCTATTAATATGTGATGGATTTTTTAAGTATGTGGATGTTGTGTATGCATTTCTTATTATATGTGTATATAGTTTTACATCATGTGTTGCATTGTAGGCCTGCTTTTTAGTGTGGTTTAAAGGGTTACTCAGTACTATAGTACTGAAGGGTTTCATTTGTGGGCCCCTGCCTATCCAATGGGTAGTGTCCCTTGTAGGTCCATTATAGGTGCTATTCAAGTGGGCAATAGGAAAGAGCATAAGGATTATCCGGAAACTTTTAGAGTTTCACTCTCTCTTTTAATTCCTAGTTTAAATGTAATATTTGTTTTTGTAACCACCATTGGTGGGTTCTATTCTTGTAAAATGTTTATTGTGCTACTTTGATATCAATATGGTTTGAATTTCTAGCAATTTGTACTTTATTCTTTTAGCCTTAGCACTTGGTATTGGAACGGTAGGAGTGAACCAGTCTGGTACTAAGTGTGGCGGTAATATTCTCAAAATTTATAATTTTATTTTCTTTGCTTTCGTTGTATCTTTTAATAAAACGAAAATTTTTAGTAGTAAATTTTGGGGGTGTTACATGTATTGTGCTACAATTAGTGCATCAAGATGATTGCTATGCTTTATACATCTCCAGGTTGTATGGTTAGAAGTGTACTTTGTTGTTTTTGTGTGCCAATATGATCAGTGTACTTAGTACGCCTTCATATTTTCTATAGAATCCCTTTAAGTAATAATATTGGAAGTAACTAAAGTATTGTTATCATAAATATATTTGATTATTGGTTTTTTAGCTAGGGATGACGAAAATTCTCATGGGTTTGGGGGCTTGTCAGGGATTCCTCGTTCGGGGGAAATTTTTGAGGATGGGTTTGGGTTTAGGGAATTTTTAAAGGATTTTTTTGGGGACAGGGATAAGGTCTCCATCCCTGAACCCTACTCTATATATAAATATATGTATACATGCATACATACATACATACATACATACACACACACACACACACACACACACACACACACACATTATAACATTTTTTTCTAAAAAATAACAAAATAAGAATTAAAAAATAATTTATTAAAAAAATTTGGGTATAAGGCTAGAGATGGGGATAAACCCCCCATTGGGATTGGGGCAGGGAATCCCCATTAGTGAAACTTGGGAAATGGGGGTGGTTTAGGGATTTATTTCAGGTTCAGGGATGGGGATAATATCCCCGCCCCATGGGGCTCCGTTGTTATCCCTATACGTCGCTGCCTTCAGGCGTGCCTTTAGGTTATATGAATTGGTTTGATGGTCTGGTTGGAGGGTACTGTATCACTCTCGTGTGCCGATTTGACAAGAGTAATTTATACATCTCTAGGTTATTTTAACTACTTCTGGTATTTTATAATTTATTGGTGTGGTTGTTTGAGATTTCTAAAATATGAGATGATTGTTATGAAAAATGATTAAATATAATGGTATAACAAGAGTATGTCTTGGTAATGTATATGTTATAGCATGTTTATCATATTTTATTATCGCATGTATGATTATGCTATGTTCTTATATGTATGATTTGATATATTATTCCTTGTTCTCTTGTGATACCTTCTATGTGCCCCATGTAACATTTGTATATATAGTATTGTTTAATAGTTTACTCAGCATTATTTTATTGATGGGTATCATTTCATGGTCCCCTACCTTTTTAATGAGTAGTTTTGACTTTTCAAGCTCGCTTGAGAGTTTAGCTTGATAGCTAGTATTTTTGGGGTTTGAGAATAGGATCATCCGGTGTCTAACCTAAAATCTTTTGATCTGAATATCCCAAAACTCTTGTGTTCCTTCTATATTTTCCTCTTTATTGTGAGTTGTAACTCTTTTAACTAAATAGCTTTGTGTGTGTTTGAATAAATGTTGATTTTTAATATAATTTATTATCTACTTCTTATGCTTTCCGTCCTAATTTAACTTGTGTGACATTTTAGCCTTATCACTTTATTATAATAATGGTAGAGGAAACCATATTTATACTTAGTATGGAGGTAATGCCTTGCAATTTTTAATATTTTAGTTTATGCAATTAATAAACTTTAAGTGCTAAAAAAGGGGTGTTAAACTTCTTGTATTCTCTCTTTATAGTTGTTAAAGCTAAATATTATAGCATTATATTTGGTACAAGAAAGATACAATGATTGAATTTGTACTAAATATGGCGATGGCATTCTTTTTTTTTTCCTTTTTTTTTTATGTTTAAGCTTCCACAAAATAAAATTTTTCTATAGTTATTTTTAGGGGTGTTGCAGTTTATGTCTTATTCAAGGAATTAAGCCACCACTTAAAGAAACACCCAAAATTTTCACAAAAAAATAATAATTAAGACAATGTGAAATAATAAAATAAAACAAAAAATGTTGCTGTCTCATCAAACATAAGAGAAGTGTGGTCATTTATCTAACACATGCTCAATGCAAGGCTAAACCATTTGACCAAAAAGCATGTATAAGAATCAAAGATATATATATATATATATAGAGAGAGAGAGAGAGAGAGAGAGAGAGAGAGATGTAATAGATGACATAATAAGTTTATAAAACAAAATACAAGAGCAAGGCCAAGGGTTTAGGTAATTAAAAGATAAAATATTTCAATGTAGAAGGAAAAGCTTAATTGAACTAATGAGTAAAACTATCTAATACATTAAACCTTCCCCAAGCAATGGTTTTACAAAGACCTACATCAAGCTGCTCAAACCTGTAAAATGTCACCTACTCCTTGAAACAAAAGTTAGATAAACACCGTGAATACACAAGGAAATATTAGTTTGGTGAAGTACAAGTAAAACAAGTTTACCCTATAATATGGGAATGTCTCATGCAACACATAGAGATCATATTAATCATGCCATAACAAGAATTATAAAACACATCATCATGGAAGAATAATAACAAACACATGATGATTTCATGTGTCACAAACATAAGTAAATCATTTCATTGTCATTCCTTTATATGACCACAAAATCTAATTGTTAAAATATTATAACGACGTGCCTAAACCTCCACCATGATTTTGTGTCATGGTAGTAACACAAGGGTAAATAAGTCCCTAAACATGGGCATATCCTCTACTGATAGCAACCTGATAGAGCACTGATTCCAATATAGGTGTTTGTAGGCGACTGCACCAAATTTAAACATGTGCATACCATTTGTTAATTGTAACCCAATGGAGCACTGAGAATAATATGGATGTTTATAAGCGATAAAACCAAACATAACATAGACATACTCCTCATTAATGATAATCCAATGAAGCACCTATTCCATGATGGGTGTTTGCAGGCTATAAAACCAAACATAAAATAGACATACCCTCCATTGATTGTAATCTGATGGAGCATCAACCCCACTAAGGGTGTTTGTAAGCGATAACACCAAATGCAAGGGATAAATCTACCAATCATGAAATAGCTTATACTATTATCAACCTTGTCAAGCAATGACACCATGACTATTTGCTATAGTATTATTTTTAATCTTGCATACAAGCTACAATCTAGGAGGATGGGAAATTTACTGAGTGAAAAGGAGATGAAACCCCATCAATGATGTCATACCCTCTACAAGCCACAACTTTGTAAAGCATTGACACTATGATGGTCTGCAACAATATTATTCCTAATTTCACATAGAGGCCTAATAAGACATGAAACGTATTAAGTGAAAATGAATTAAATACCACAAGGCAGTAATGCTACTAACTCCTAGTAAACTATTGGAAATATGCCTTAGAACTAATCATAGTTGATGACATGTATTCGCATATTTAGTGATTATTCTTATAAATAAAATATCATTTGATGTTATTTATTCAAATGTTGTTATCCCTTTAAGTATTTGTTCGTTATGTAGATAATCGAGTATGTGACTAGATTGTGGAAATCTATTAAATAATATAAAGATTATTATTCAACAACTGTCCCAAGTCTAGTATCATTTAAATAAGGGATATTAGCGATCATAAGACTAGTATATTGATTAGTTGATCATCATGTTCCACTAATCATTTATATGATATATCAAACTAATAACATAGTTATATGCTATGGACATATGGTATTGGACCAACCCAACAGGAGAACATTGCATTAAATATTATATAAAGTGTCATAAGTGTTCTTCAAATAGTATATTATCCTCTGACCTGAGATCTTTGTATATGCCAATATGATGATCATCATCTTTTAGCTTTACCAAACATTACTCTTATTAGGGGTGATAAAAAGGTAATGATCAGACATGGTGTGAATCATATAGAGGCGTATAGATGATCAAGTTGGGATTTATCCCTCTCATGATATAAGAGATATATCTTTGAGCCCCTCTATAACATTCGGCTTTTCCAAAACCTAATTTTTATAAATATTAGTGTTGATTTATGAATTTTAATATTTAATTAGGTTATTTAATTTGAATTATCCTTCTCATAAATTTTTGTTAAGGTTTTAATTAGTTTTATAGTTTTATTGATGATTTCAAATTTATGTTGAAATTTATTTAATTATGCCATTGCAAACTATTTTAGATAAATTCATTCACAACTACGATTACAATACCTCCTCACAATTTACAAGATGTGAAACTGAGAATTATTATGAAGAGTAATCTAGCTAGAGAGTAAGAGTATTACTATGATTGGTCAATTTAGCTTTGAATATGTGAACTATTGTTATAAAAAAGTTCTCAAGTGAATTAAATAAATTTGAAAATTGAGACGAGTTAACTGGTTAAGAATAAGAGAGTAGTCGAGAGTAATTGACTTATAATTAATGAGCTCAAAAAAGTTCATGGTAAAATCTATTCAAAATCTCTTTGTCCTAAGAACTCCACAGTTAAGCGTGCTGGCCATGGAGCAATTTTAGGATGGGTGACCTCCTCGGAAGTTTCAGAAAATTTCTGAAAACTTCTCGGGAAGTGCGTGAGTGAGGACAAAGCGCACTGAAAGGACTCGTGTTGATTTGTGGGGTCAGCCGATCAATCCGAAAGCACTCCAAGGTAGCCCCCGTGTGGTCGTGTTGACTTGGAGTGTTACACCTGCGCTGTTCCCTGTGCCCCGAAACCCTAACCTCCCTCACCTCCGCTTCCCTGCTTCTCTTTCGTCGGCCGCCAGCTACCGCCACCGTCGGCCGCGAACGCCAACCACGAGGAGCCACGCACAGCAGCCGAAGCAGAGCCGCTGCAGCAACTGCGCGCAGGAGCAGCAACCCCAGCAGGTCTTGCCGCCGTCCGGCCACGGCAAGCGTCGCCGACCACCGGCGAGCCATCCCTATTCCTCGACGAAGCTTCCCCGACCCTCCTTTGTCCCGATTGTGTTGATTTCATTCGGTATAAATTTCTGAAAACCCTAATATGAATTTGATTAATTGAATGTGATTTAGCTTGTGAAAAGCTAAATTGATTGATTGTTTATGTATATATGTGCTGTAAGATTGGTTTGGATCGGTTAATTGTATGGTTATGTTGGAATTTTGGAAAAATTGGATTTTTGGCCGGGTTATGCCCAAATTTTTCGGATTCGCACGTTTTTGTGATTTTGGATAAATTGATTATACAATATGTTTTAAAATGTATTCAATTTTATTTTGGAACCGTCAATTTGAGAAATTTATGTAGGTTTTATTGGAATTTAATTCCTAGGTCAAAATTCGGGTGTAGTGAAATTGGGTTGTATAATTGAGTCGTCCCGCTCAATTGATTTTATAATATCGTTTAAAATGTATTTAATTTTATATTGGAAGAGTTGATTTGGGAAAATTGTGCGTAATTGATCGGAATTGGATTTTTAGGTCAAAACTCCCGCGGGTTTAAATTGGATTGTGTAATCGGGTTATTTTATTTAATTGACTATATAAACTACATTAGAATATGTTTAATTACATTTCCGAACCGTCAATTTATATGTTTTGGTAAGAGTTGATCGGATTTGCGTTCCGGGCTCAAAAACCCTAATTGTGCTAAATTGGATATTTCTATTATCGATTTTGATCAATTGATTATTTGATATGTTATAAAATGTGTTTAATTGCATTTCTAAACATTCAATTTGATTAAACTTATAGAATTTTACTGAATCGTATTTTCGGGCCCAAAACCCTAGATTTTAAGTGAGATTATGAAATTGGTTATTTGTATAGTTGTTTCGCTAAAATTAAATTTATAAAAGTAGTGGAAATGTCCCAAGTGATATTGTATTAATCCGTTTTGATTTAGTTTTAACCTTAAATCTTAATAAGGCTATGCTTTTAAGTTCTAAGTTTTGGACACGTTTTCTAAGAAATATCATTGTGTTGTTTATGTTTATTTAATTACAATATGTGAATTATTGATTGATAGAATAGTGTCTAATTTAGTTTTCGATTTCTATCGGATCTAGGAAAGCTTTCTCGTGGATCCACGAGCTAGTGATATCTCCCTCTTATCTCGCTTAGCTAGCTTCGGATCCAGGTAAGTCTCTACTTACCTCTACTTATGGGTAATTAGTAAGGACATAACTAAGGTCGCCTGTGTGTGTTACATGTTTTACTTGCCTTGGATGCCTCGTACGGTTTATATGCTGTATTCTATGTATGTTATCTGTTTTACTGTGTAGCGCAGCATAGAACCGAGGTACGTTCTCATGCACTTGTCTATATGTGCTAATATGGAAATGATGCAAATATGATGTGATGTGATGTGACCCTAGGACATCCATGCTAGGTGTTTTGATGCGGAGTTGTGGAGTGAGGGTTTGAAAGAGAAAAATAAGCAACTAAGATAACCAAAGGGAAGTACGCTGGTTAACGTAGGTATGGGCGACCTAGGTAATCTATAATCTGTGAAATGATAAGAAAAAGGGGGAATTAAATAAATAGAAGAGTGGAAGAAAATAAGGTTGCATGGGGGAAACTAGGGTTTGCATGGGAATGATAGAGTTGGCATGGTGGAAATGATAGGGTTTGCATGGGGAGGTTAAGGTCCGCATGGGGGCGAACCTTATGTATGAAAAGTTACTTTGGGATGTGGGGAAAGTAATGGAAGGTCTGTTTGGGAGTCTGGAGGCTCGAGGTGAAAAATAGTACGTAGGGTCATATAAGGGTACCTAGGGTTTGGGGAAGAAACCCTAATTTGAGAAGGTGAAAAAAGAAAAAGAAAATAATAAGAATAAATGAGGAGGAGTGAGGTATGAGGGAGAGTTGAGTCTGAGGGTCATGATTTGGGTTTCCAATGTGCGAAATGTGCTAAGTATGATAATTACAACGGGTGTTTAGTGGCCTAATGTAAGCGTAGGAGATAGCTCGGTAACCTAAACCGAGTAGGGATATAGCTAAGGCTAAATGTGTGACATGTGTCCTACGTGCCATGGATGTTCTATATGATTTATGTGTTGTGGTCTTAAAAGCCATTATTCTAACTGTTTCATGTGTGGCGTGGCTTGGAATCGGGTTGTGTGCATGTGCCCTCATTAGTATGTGATAGTACGCATATACCTTCAATTTTGATGTGATGTGTTGAGATCTCTGACCATGCATGACAAAGGTGAAATGCCCTCGAATAAGATACATTAAAACACTAACGACTTACAGAGAAAGATGTTGAGCCGAACCCAGACCGGTCCACCAGCTATAATAGTGGCAGGGTATCTTACCCTCGCGACCGTTCCACCGGCTATAATAATGGCAGGGCATGTGCCCTCACGACCGTTTCACCGGCTATAATAGTGGGGGATTTCGTGCTCAACAAACCAAACGTAAAAGTGATAAGACATGGAAAGATACTAATATTTACAGTGGAATACCTTGTGAGTCGGGGCCAGACCGGTCCACCGGCAAATAATAGTGGCAGGGTATATTACCCTCGCGACCGTTCCACCGGCTATAATAGTGGCAGGGCATGGCCCTCGCGATCGTTCCACCGGCTATAATAGTGGGGTTCCCGCACTCACATGAATTGATAAAGACTATGATGTGAATCGACTATATTTACCAGAGATCTAAAGAATGAGTCTACTCGATCGGGGCTGAGCATGTCCCTAAGTAATGCTCGGGGCTGAGCATGTCCCTAAGTAATGCTCGGGACTGGACATGTCCCTAAGTAATGTCCGCGAGGCTAAGTGCCCAATTGGTTTGGTTCGGCATTGCCCATAAATGCCCGTTTGATAAATGCCCAATTCGGCTTGGGTTGGTTTGGCGTTGCCCAAAAATGTCTGGTTGGTTGGATTAACATTTTCCATAAATGCCTGGTTGGTTTATCTAAATCTCTTATCGGTTTAAGATATTACATATGTTTCGCATGTTATTATATGTGTATGGTAGGACTTGTGATGTGGGTTTGAGTATGCGTAATATTGTATCAACGTATTGTATCATAATTTAATATGCACTTGATGTTATAGTTTACGTCTCTCCCATAAGATAGGGTAGTGGGATTTACTCAGTATTGGACCCGTACTGATACTACCTTGGTTGAATGGGTCTTATGATGATCCACTGATGGTGGGGAGCAGACCTCTTGTGCAGGTTTAAGATTGGATACTGTTTTGGGGCGGAAGGCCTGAATTGAGTGAGTAGGCAATCCGGTTATTGATCCTTCGGGATTTGTTTTGTTCAACTGTATTCATCTTTGGAAGTTACAAGTGTTGTATTTAAATTTCCAATGGCTTTGTAATTAACTTTTAATTTCTCGTACGCTGATAAGTTTTAAAATTCGGATTTAATTGTTTGACAGGTTTTACCCTTGCATCTAATATGAGATAGATGGTTGACATTTATCTTGTGTTAGATGTGGCGGTAACATTTCTCAAATTCTCTCCTAGCTTCCGCTTTATCCTTTCAATTTTTTTTCAGGAGTGAAATTTAGGGGTGTTACAAGTTGGTATCAGAGCTTTTGGTTGTTGAGAATCGGGTTTTGGTTAGAGATTCGGTTCTCACGATCCTAAATGTTTTAAATGAAAATGTATTTGTCTTCTTTCAAGTGATTTTTTAAAAATCCGGATTAGCTTGTGAGGATAGTGTGATGGGGTAGTATAAGTGGCATTGTGATTTGCTATTGTAATTATGTCTTTGAATATGGTTACATTTTCCTGAGTATCTCTCCATGGGGAGCACTATTTTTGTTTGTAAAAAAGAAGGAGATCCTTCATCTGTACATAGATTATCAGCGTTTAAACTAGCAGAGAGTGAAGAAATGCTATCCACTTTCGAAGATCGATGACTTATTTAACCAACTTTGGGGTTCTTTGATCATCTTGAAGGTCAACTTGAGGTTAGGATATAATCAACTATGTATTGTTGAGGCAAATATCATGAATATGTCTTTTAGGACATAAAAGGAGCACTATGAGTTCACGATGACGCCTTTTGGGCTCACCAATGCAACTACCTTATTTATGAACTTGATGACGATGATTTTTTTAGTACACTCTCGCAATAGAGAGAAGCATGATCAACATCTTTATACAATTTTACCACTCCTTAGAGAAAGCAGGTTGTATGCCACACTCTCTAAGTGAGAGTTTTGACTCCACGAGGTTTCATTATTGGGCTATGTGGTGTCAGCTAGAGGAGTCGTGGATATGGCAGAGATTTTGGCAGCCATCGAGTGGAAGGCTCCCACTTGTGTTCCTAAGATGCATAGTTTCTTGGGATTTATGGGGTACTATAGATGCTTTTTTCAAGGCTTCTCAAAGGTAGCTCCACCCTTAACGAACCCTCTAAAGAAGGAATAATGCATATGAAGACGCATTTTAGAGTTTGATGCAACGTTTAACTACAACACCAGTTCTGACTCTGCAATCTTGTTTAAACGGGTTTAAGGTCTATAGCGATGTGTCAAAGCACATGCTGGATTATATATTGATGCAAAATGGTAAGGTAGTGGTTTGCGCTTCTCATTAGTTGAAGCAGCATGAGTAGAAGTACCCAACGCATAACTTAGAGTTGGTAGTAGTCATCTTTGCATTGAAAGATTGATGGCATTATCTTATAGGAAGCAGGGCATGTTCTACACCAACCATAAAAGTGTAATCCCCCAAAAATTTCGAAAACCTATATTTTAATAAATAACTTTTATTTGAAATAAAACTAGATTTTAAAATTATTTATTTTAATTATTTTATAGATTTTAGAGTATGTAAATTTGGATAAGAGCATTTAATAAAATTAAATTAAATATTTTTCTATTTATCATATTATTTTATTTAAATAAATTTTCAAACTAGTATTTTACTGTAATTATCCTTTTTAAGCCCATATATTTAATTATATTAAATTAAATTATTAAATAAACTTATTATCAAAAATATTACATCCTATTATTTTATAAATTTAATTATTTTCAATTTTTTCCATTTTTCCCAATTTCCTTTTCCTACCTTTTCTTTTCTTTCTCCTTTCCCCTATTTCTTTTTTCCTTCTTCTTAGCTTTGGGCCGCCAGGCTGCTGGCCTGCTTCCCCTCCTCCTTGCGCGTTGGGCCAGGCCCGCTCCTTCCTCCCTTCTCTCCCTCACGCGGCACACCCAGCACACCCGGCCCGTCCCTCCTTTCTTTTCCCCCTGGACCGACCGGCTTGCCTTATTTTCTTTTCCTGCGCCGGTCCAGCTGTTCGTGCACCTCCCCTCCCTTTCTTCCTTCTCCCATGCCCGACCACCAGTTCTGCCATGGTCAAGCGTCCGGCCGCCTGCAACTGCCGCCACCTGCCATCACCACCTACCTCCCTCTCCCTCTCTCTCTTCCCCCGTCATTTTCCTTCCCTTTTCGAGCCAAACCGGCCCCTAGACCACAACTCACGTGCCTCTCTCCCTTTCCTTCTTCTTCCCTCTCTTTCCCCTACCAACCGATAGCCCTGCCACCACACTGTAGCACCTATCGGCCGCTTGCTCCCCCTGCCTCACCCTCTTCTTTTTCTTACCCTCACTAGCCCTTCATTCCCACATTTTTCGAGCCTCTTCTCCCTCCCCGAGCTCCCTCTTCTCTCCTTCCTTCTCCCTCCATTTTCCCCTTTTTTTTAATCACCGCCGCCAACCACCATCCTAACCACCGCACCCAGCCCATGCACCATCTTCAGCCACCACCTACTACCACCTCACACCACCACGAGACCCCCAACCCACATTCGAGCCTCTACACTTCCTCCCTTCTCCTCCTCTTCCTTTTTCTACCCATTTTTCCCTTACCACCGAACCACCTGCAATTGCCACTTCCGCCGCCGTCCGGTCACCTCTATCACCACCCAACCCACCGTTCGACACCCTGCAACCCCCTCTACCACCGTCATGCACCAGTTGGCCGAAAACAACCCTTGAACCTCTTCATTTTCCCCTCATCTTTTCCTTCCTTCTCAGCCCCTCCACCTCGACCCATCTCGGCAGCCAACTTCGTCGCCGTGCTGCCGCCGTCTTCGCCGCCCTATGCCGCCATGAAACAACCCTTAGCCTCCACCTACACCCCCTCCCACTCCTGCACCATTCCCTTACCTTGAAACCTCCTCCATCTATCTCTTTTTCTAGCCTAAAGTCACTAAACCGAGCCACCTCTCCTCCCTTCTATCTCACCCTCTTCGAGCCCTTTTCCCCTCTCATTTCTGCATGAGACTCACGCTGCTCATGCAGCGTGAGCTCCCCCTTATTTTGGAATTTATTTGGGAATTTTTTGAGGTATATTCATATTTAATTAAAGTGTATTATTAATTAAATTTGTTTTATAAAGTTTTATCCTTTAATTTCTTACTTCTAACCTAATAATGATTAATATTATTTTTAGGAGTTGAGTTACTAATAAAGCTTGAATCTTTAAGCAGGATACCGATAATATTTGATATTTTGCGAGATTAAGGTAACCGTTAATCCTCCCTTAAATACATGGAAAAACGTATGCTGGCACATTAGGGATTTAGTATGATTTTATGCATGGTTTGTGTGCATAGCATGATATATATGTATGGTTGCTTATATTGCTTGATAAAAAGGAAAAGTATGATAACCTTTGTGCCATGTGTAGGTATGATAATTAAGGAAGAAGTTTGATTATTGATGGACGTATTAAATGCTTGTTTATGATGTATTATGTTGCTAATGCATGAGTAATATTATTGCCTAAGGGTATTTTAGTAATTATGCTTATGAAGTATGTGATCTAATATATGTAGTTGCTAATGAGTATTATGTTGAATAATGACAAGTTGGTGGACTTAGATGATAAGAATGAAGTACTAATATCATTATTTTATGTAGTGATGGTAAATTCATAAAAATGGTGAATAAAGGGGTTGAGTGGAAATTTTATAAGTGAAAAGGGTATTTTGGTAATTTTATAAGTAAAAGGGTCATTTGGTAATTTAAAAAGAAAGGGGTTAAATGATAATTTATAAGTAAAAGGATAAAACTGTAAGTTGTGAGGAAGAAGGGTATTATGGTAACTTTTGAGGTAAAAGAATACTATGGTAATTTTATGATTAAATGGTAAAATGATAAATTGATAAGTAAAGGGGTATTATGGTAATTTTTGGAGAAAAGGGTAAATAGGTAATTTTGGAGTCAAAGGGGCAATATAGTAATTTTATAAGTAAGTGGTAAGAATAGTAATTTTCAAGTAAAGGGGCATTATGGTAATTTTGGATGTAAGGGGCAAAATAGTAATTTCATAACTAAATGGCAATATGGTAATTTTATAAGTGAATGGCAAAATGGTAATTTTATAAGTAAGGGGTATTATGGTAATTTTGGGAGTAAATGAGTAATATGGTAATTTGGAAAAGAAGGGCAAAATTGTAATTATGTAAGGAAGGATAAATATGGTAATTTTGGATGTGAAAGGGTAAAATAGTAATTTGTGAAGAAAAAGGAGTGTTATGGTAATTTTATAAATAAAAGGGTATTGTGGTAATTTTGTAAATAAAAGGATATTATGGTAATTTGGAAGTAAGGGGTAAAAGGGTAATTTTGAAGTTAAAAGGACATTTATGGTAAACTTGGGAATAAGGGGGTAACTTGGTAATAATGATAACGACGAAGGATCAAGTGGTAATTAAATTATGATTATAAAAGGGTAATTGGATAATTGTGATAATAGAGAAGGGTAATTTGGTAAATTAATCAATAAAAGGGCATTATGGTAATTTTAATAATGGAGAAGGGCAATATAATAATTATAAATATGGAGAAGGGTAAATTAATAATTATAAATATGGAGAAGGGTAGAATGGTAATTATGACAACGGAAAGGGTAAATTGGTAATTTAATCAACTAGGGGGCAATTTGGTAATTATGATGATGGAGAAGGGCAATTTAGTAATTTATCCAACTAAATGGGCAATTTGGTAATTTAGCCGATTAAAGGGTAAAGTGATAATTATTTAACTAACTAAAGGGGAAAAATAGTAATCATGATAATGAAGGAGGGTAATTTGGTAATTTATCCAACTCAAGGGCAATTTAGTAATTATAACAAAGGAGAAGGGCAATTTGGTAACCTAACCAACCAAAATGAGAAATATGTTAAGGTGAATAATTATGAGGGGTGAATGGTGATCTCAAAAGTGTAGGAGACAATTTGGTAATCTAAATTGGACAATGGATAATTTGGTAATTATGCAACCTAAAGGGTAATGGAGTAAATTATCAAGTAAGGAAGGAATACTCAGCAATTATATAAGTAAGGGGTCAATGAGTAATTTGTACCTAACATGTCGTTGTGATTGTGGACCATTATAATATGATTTAAATAATGTTGATTAGCCAAGTAAGAGTATTTGATAATTAGTATGGCCTTAATGGTTTTCTCTGTGATATCCTGGATAATCATCTGAATAAGAAACGATTAATGATATCGGAACGATTGAAAGTGAATAAGTATCCGATTGTTGTGCTTTTCGTGATCACTTTAATTAAGATACTATTACTTAAAGTGGAAGACCTCGAGATCGGAAATGGTGACTCCTTAGGGGTCGCTACCCGAAGGACGTGGTTTAGTCCACGATTATTCTAGTATTTGTTGGTGTGCCTTTGTGCCCCAGTCAGGCCCTATATCGTACTCTTTCTAGCTCTACGGACCTAGTTAGGGGGTATGCATACTTATGGATTAGGTGTCCTTGTCGGTAGGGTACTGAGTTAGCTTTATGCACCAATACGACCAGGGTACCTTTGCATCCTTGGGTTCGTGGTTGAAGGGTACTGAGTAGTTTATACGCACCGGTACAACCGATGTACCTTTGTGTCCCGGGTTATTGATTTCCCGTCCGAGGCAAATAAATATGATTGTTGTGCTGATTAAAGAAAGGAAAGATACTATTATTGAAAGTGGAATATTAATGAGCCGGGCCCAGATGATTATGATATTGAGTACCGGTCCACCGGTTATAATAGTGGCCAGGAGCGTTGTGCCCTGGATGATGATTTTATATATATTCCGGTCCACCGGCAATAATAGTGGGGGTCCCAAGCTCAATAAAACCAGTATTGTATGTGAATAAAGTTATGGAAAAATACTAATCACTTATAGTGGAACACCATGTGAGTCGGGGCCAGACCGGTCCACTGGCAAATAATAGTGGTCAGGTGCGTTCTGCCCTGTGTGTTTACCTTCCGGTCCACCGGCAATAATAGTGGTCAGATGTGTCCTGCCCTGTGTGTTTACTTCGGGTCCACCGGCTATAATAGTGGGGTTCTCGTACTCAAATGGATACAAAACATGAGATTGATTGAATGATGACGGAATAATGGCTTAAGGCTTGAATGTATTGATCTTACACTATGACATGGCTTAAGGCCAAAAGTATCAATCGTGACTTATAAATTATTATGTATGTTATTGTTATGTATGCACCTCTCATTATTTATGTGTGTAGCTTGCATTATGTGCCGTATGCGGGCCTGTCTTTAAGTGTGGTATTAAAGAGTTACTCAATACCGTAGTACTGAAGGGATTCCCTTTATGGGGCCCTTGCCTATTCAATGGACAGTGCCCTTGCAGGTTTTTCCAGGTGCTACTCAAGTAGGCTTCGGGAAAGAGAGTAAGGAATCATCCGGTACCGTTAGGTGTTTTCTCTTTCTCATTTAAATTCTTGGTTTTAAATGTTAATGTTGTTAAAGTAACCACCATTGGTGGGTTTTATTCCTGTAAACGATTTGATGTGCTACTCTGATTTATGTGTGTTGAATTTCTTCCAGAATGTATTTTACTTTTCTTAGCCTTAGCACTTGGTACTGGAACAGTATGAGTGAACCGGTCTGGTACTAAGTGTAGTGGTAATACTCCCAAAGTTCACGTTTTATTTATTTGCTTCCGCTAATTTCCTTTTAATTAACGAAATTTTTTAGTAGTGGGGGTGTTACAAAAAGCCTCAAGTATATATTCACTTAGAAGGAGTTAAATATAAGGTAGAGGAGATAACTAAAGTTGGTGAAGGACTATGATATTAAGTTAACCTACCATGAGGGTAAGGCTAACGTCATTGCATATGCCTTAAGTAGGAAGACATCATACTCCTTGAGTGCTTTTGTGGCATCTAATTGGTTGCTTGAGGAACTTGGTGATATAGGGATAGAGATGATCCAACAAGGTGAACTAGAGGTCTAGATGTGTGCAACATCCCAGAGCATACAATAGAGAGCCCATAACTCTATCTTTCATACATTCCCTTCGCCTTCATCCCATCCAAAAAGTGTATCAGCCAACTACCATTGGACATACCTTAGCGTAGAGTTATAGATCAAAGAGGCCTTAGCGTGATATCTGCATGCTAAGGCTGAGCAGCAAAACCCTGCATTAACAAAGATATTTTGGCCCAAAATGCCTGAGGATCCCATAATTGGCAATCCTCAAGGTAAAGTCTCAACCCTATAGTAGAAAAATAAATTAATTCGGAGAATTCTGTCAATGACATGGCATGAGACTTATTGAAGAGTCTAAAGAACACAAATTCCCCAATTCGCTCAAAACTAAATGAGCTAAGGAACTCAAGGGTGAGTCCCTTACTCATATGATTGGCATAAGCAAAGAAGCGAGAGAGCCCACCTATACTAATTAAATACTCAACATTGTCTTAAACCTCTAACTTCTTGAGACATGTCCAATCGATATACCAAGTGGATGTTATATTTCGAGAAGCTATAGCATCATAATGCTCTTGGTGAACAGAGTAGGTAAATATGATGCCATAGGGATTGGACGGTTGAGTATTTCATGGGCTACCTCATCGTTGGGAATGTCGTTGTGGTTGTCACAATGATTCTTCTTTGGTTCCTACTGTAGTTTTCTTAGTATGTTTTTTTTGTAATTTCATTTATGAGCAAAACCTACAAATCTAAAACTAATATACCAAATATAAAGAGTTATGCAATACAAATAGGTAATATAAGTTCCAAATCTAAAATTAGGATACATAAAACAAATTTAAGACAAGTAATTAGAGGGAAATGGAAATCAAACCATAATTAAGCCCAAATTATATAGTGCATGGGTGAATTATGTAGAGTTTACAATGGTGGTGCTTAGATCATGTTGTGGTGTGATTGCGGTACACGGGTGGTAATGGAATGGGTGTGCTCTGTTGCACAGGCGTTGTAGTGACATGGTGGCACACGGTTGCTATGGTTGAGGGTGTGGTTATGATCAGGTGTGGAGTAGGGCAGTGGTGCATGGTAGCTGTAGGGGTCATGCACATGTGAATTGTGTAGAGGAGTGGTGTAGATGTAGTGGTGCATGGTTTTGCATTAGTGTGGAGTAGAGGACATGCACGATTGTAGAAAAATGCACGGTTGAAGTTGCGAAGAGGAGTGGTGCATGGTTCAATTGTGGTGGACAGTTGAAGGTGTGTTAGTGGTGCAGAGTTCATGCAGTGGTGCACACAATTGACGGTGGATTTGTTATTGATGGTTTGATCAAGGGTACTTAGGGTTAGGATACGTCGAAGAGGGGGTAATGGAGGTAGAAGAGGTTCATGCATAGGTGGAAAAATGTGTGTGCATAGAATAAATAAGATCATTCACATGGGTGCATGACAAAATTGCTCTCGCAATTTTCTAGAATGGAGAGGCACGGGCATGCTATTTAAGCACGACCCAGTCATGCTTGAATTCTAGTCTCGCAAAATTCTAGGGTGTAGAGGAACGGGTGTGCTCGTTTAGCATAGCCCAGCCATGTGTAGTCTCAACTCTCAGAAATTTATGGAATAATGTTGCAAAGTCTTGCGATACTCTAGCTCTGAGACTTCATTTCCCAAGGGTTGCACGACCGTGCGCCAAGTCGTGCCTTGGTCATGTAACTCTCATTTTGGCTTATTTTTTGCCTATTTTTCCATGAACTTGATTCTTCATTCCTAACTTTCTCTTCCTTAACTCGTGCCATAATAGGAACTACTAAAACATTTCAAAAAATAAAAAAAATTAAAGTAAAAGCAAAAAGAAAACACAAAAAAAGAATGAAAAAGAAAGAAAAAACACATAAAAACTTGGGTTGCTTCCCAAAGAGTGATTGTTTAAGGTCTTTATCTTGACCAAGTTTTCCTCAAATTGAAGGTGGATCTAGAAGAACGAGTGAGCTCATTTTTTCTACTCGAGAACCGGTAATGTTAGGCTTCAATCTTTGACTATTGACCTTGAAAATGCATGTGGACTACCTCCAAATATCAACTACCCGAAATGGACATACCTTTCGAACATAGAATGAGCCCGACTATTTAGAATGAAGCTTTCTCGGAGAAAGCTTGAGGCATTAAAAAGAAGAAGAAAAAAATATCCTTTGTGAAATTCCCTTCAGATAATATGCCTATTATGCCACTTCTTGGTTCTCTCCTTGTATATTCGTACTTTATTATAAGCATCCAATCACCCCTCATCAATCTCGTTCAATGGGAGCTTCCTCCTTTCTCCAAAAGCTTTTAAATCATAATCAATTACTTTTATTGTCTAAAATGCCTTGTGCTCAACTTCAACAGGCAAATGACAGGATTTTTCATATACTAATCAGAAAGGTGTCATTCCAGTTGGTGTCTTGCAAGAGGTTCGGTAGGCCCATAGAACATCATTCAACCTCATTGCCCAATCTTTTCGTGTGCAGGCCACTGTTTCTCAAGGATCCCCTTTATCTCATGATTGATGATATAACACCCCAAAATTCACTACTTTAAATAATTAATGTTTTAAGTATCTTATTCAGAAGCTTTCATTCTGGACATGCATGAATCATTCCATTTACACTTCACACATCACAAATCAAAATTCCACAATCATAATTACACTTTAATCACCAAATGCACATGATAACACAAAAATTCTAAGCAACCACAACAAACTCTAATTGTCCACACAAACCCTAGTTCGGTTTCCTACGGACCTTTATATAACTCCATGTACTATTTTTCACCCAAAATGTTCAAACACCCAAATAACACTTACATTATTTTCCTCGTATCCCAAATGAACCTTCCATACGTAAATTTCACTCACATACAAACTTTACACATCCCATGCAATATTTCGAACTTTTCATGCAAACCCTAAATCTCATGCGATCATTAACTCCCATGTAAAACCCTAACTCCACCATGCAAATCCTAATACCACCATACAACCATTAATACCACCTTGCAACCGTTAATACTACCATGAAAACCCTAATACCACCATACAAACCCTAATACCACTATACAACCATTAATACCACCATGCAACACTAATACCACTATATGACCATTAATACCACCATGTAACCATTAATACCATCATGCAAACCCTAATATTCCGTCATACAAAACCCTAAATTCAATCCACACAAAACCAAAGATCCATCCATACCAAACCCTAGAATAGATCATCTCATACAAAACCATCAATTAGATTCTTCCATACAAAACCATAAATTAGATTCTCCCATATAAAATCATAAATTATATTCTCCCCCACAAAACCATAAATTGAATTCTCACAAATAGAACCATAAATTATATTCTCCCATACAAAACCATAAATTATATTCTCCCATGTAAAACCATAAATTATGTTCTCCCACACAAAGTCATAAAAATCATAAATCAGATTCTCCCACACAAAACCCTAAAATCCTCTATTTTATTCTTCCACTCATGAATCATTAAAATAATTAGGTCAACTCACATCCCTTGGTCAACCTCTTTCCCCATTCTCCTTTTTCATTCTTTCTCCCACACAACCACATCAACATCCTCACATGCATGTCTTATAGGGTCACAAACAAATCACCACATATACATAACACACATGCCTTGCAAATACACGAAAACATACTTCAACTCCACATCATGCCACATACGACATAATTAATAAAGATAAACATAGAATACATACCATGCGAAGCACATAATGCATATAAGCACACAAAAGGCCTTAGCACCCCTTACCGAAACGACATCGGTCTTGGAGCACACTCCTACGCCACCTTAGGGCTTTGACTGGTTTCACCTATTATGAGGGAAAAGATAAAATTAGAGTCCCTCCTATCAAAATACTATTAATCACTAACTTATTATAAGACTAGGTTTTTAAATAAATAATAATATATTAATAAAATAACATTAACTAATTAATAACTTTGCTAAAGATATGGAAATAATAGAATTATTATAAAAGTTGATAATATAAGGTTGAAAACATCACCCTAATAATAATACTAAAATAATTATAGCAAAGATATTAAAAATACTATCAATGATGATGATAATAATAATAATAATAATAATAATAATAATAATAATAATAATAATAATAATAATAATAATAATAATAATAATAATAATAATAATAATAATAATAAGGACATTATTCAAAACAAAGTGAAATAAGGGCTTCGGCCCCTTTACCAAAATAATAATAATAATAATAATGTTACTAAAATAAATAACCAAATTTAGTAATAATAATAATGATGAAATAATAATAATGATGATGATGATGATGATAAAAGCCATAATAATATTACAAAATAATAATAACCATAATGGTAGTAATAGTAAAGATAATGATCGAAGATAAAAAGAAGTAGGGTTTCCTCCCTACATTGAATAATAATAATAATAATAATAATAATAATAATAATAATAATAATAATAATAATAATAATAATAATAATAATAATAATAATAATAATAATAATAAAATACTAATAATAATAAAAATACTAATAACCCTAATACTAATAAGACATGATATTTATAATACAACTACTAAAATTTAAAATAAGCACAATAGGGTTTCAGCCCTATATAAAATAATAATACTAACACTTGAAAATAATAATAATGGTAGTAATAATAATAATAATAGTAATAATAACAATAATAATAATAATAATAACAATAATAATAATAACAATAATAATAATAATAATAATAATAATAATAATAATAATAACATTACTAACAACACTAATGGTAAAATAGTTGTATTAATAATAATGGAATAAGAATAATAGAAGTTCAAAATAGGAAATAATAATAATAATAATAATTATACTTATAACATTTTAATATTAATAATGGTAATAATAGAAATAATAAGGGTAATAGTGCTAAAATCGAATTGAAAATTACAATAGGGCTTCATCCCTCAACAAAATAATAATAAAAACATTAATATTAGTAACAATAATACATTTTAAAATGGAAATAATAATAATAATAATAATAATAATAGGATTTATATTAGAATAAATGAAATAAAATAATTTAAGGCTTGTAAAAATAGCGAAAAAGGTTGAGAGGGTCTACGGTTCAACCTTAGGCTAAAGGGGATAGGCGGCACCGGCAGTGGTGCACGGCGGCGGTAGCCGAAAAAAGAGAAGAAAAAGGAAAAAGTTACATGTTGCTAAAAAGATAGGGAGAATGGAGGTGGAAGTTGGGTTGTTTAAGAATGCCTAGAGGGAGAGGAGCAGAATGGAGGTGGCGGCGCAGCCAAAGGTGGCGGTACACGGCGGCGGTGGTGGAGGCCGAATGGAGGAAAAGAAGAGAAAGAGAAGAGGAGAGGGAGGGAGAGGAAAAGAAAGGTAGGGGAAGGCAAAGGAGGGTATGCAGAACAGAATGGTAGGTGAAAGAAGTGGCGGAAGAGGTGGCTAAGGGTGGCGGAGGCAGAAAACAGGGTTGATCGGGAAGGCTAATTCACACAGCTGGGGTGGCTTGTGCAGGAGAAATCGAGGGGGATGGATGATTTGGTTAGCTAGAGGGAGGATCAAGGGAGAGTTTGGTGGCCAGATATGGTGGCAAAGATGGCCGGAGGCGGCGGACGAGGCATTTAAAGGGGCGGTGGCACGAAGGAAGGAATTTTCTGAACTCGAGCCAAAAACTCGACTCAACGCTGCTATGGGGTGTATTTATAGGCTTGAAAGGAAGTTAGGGTCGAAGGGAAAGTGGGGGAGTCATAGGCAAGAGTGGGCACCGGCCGACGAGGACAACCGGTGCACTCCCCGATCATGGGCTGCAAGTGGCTAAGGGAGAGGGAGATCTTGCGAGTGGATTGGTTCAAAATGGTCGATGATTCGAGGGGAAGAGAGAGGAAGGAAAATGGCCGGACAAAACGGGCGTAACCGGCGGCAAAATTTTCGGAGGTGGCAGCGGAGAGTTGTAAGTCGGTGGCGTTGGGGCTGGAAGAGGAAGAAGAAGATGGAGGGAGTTGGACCGGGCGGTTTGGCGTAGAAAAGAAAGAAAGAAAAGAAGAGGAGATCAGGTGGTCCTGGCACGCGGGCTAAGGTGCATTAAATGAAACACAACGTTTAGAGGGGATAAACGCTAAAACAAAGTGCAGCGGAGAAGGGAAGGAGTCGCCGTGTGGGCTAGGCTGGCCAAGGGAAAGGAAAAGAGGAAAGGGGGACTGGGCCGCTGGGCTGGCCTAGTTCGGGGAGGGGAGGAAAAAGAAAAGAAAAGAAGAAGAAAGAAAAAGAAAAAGGAAAAATAATTAGATTGGGTATTTAAATTAATTAAAATATTTGGAATATTTAAAAATAATAATATTTAAATCCCTTTTTAGGCTAAATTAGGATTTTTTTAAAAAAATTCATAAATTCCATTTTAATTAGCAAAGTACCCTAAATTTAATAAATTAAAATATTTATAAAATTCCTATTAATTTGAAACTATTTTCTCCCTCTTATTTTAAATAAAATAATTTATTTAATTAATTTTTAAAATAAAATCCATAATTAGTTAAAATACTCAAATTTCCTCTAATTAAAATACTTATAAATTTCTTATTAATTTAACCTAATTAATTTTCTTTTATTTTAATAAAAATAACTTATTTAATTAATTTTTATAATAAAATATTATTTATTAATAAATAATAAAATTAAAATTTTCGAGGTATTTCAGATGATTTCCACTTATCCACTCATTTAAGGATGGTACGATGTGGCCATTTTATGAGTAACACCATATTTCTTAAGAAGTGTGTTGAGAAGTTGATTGGTGAAATGGAAACCACCAAGACTAACTATTGCCCTAGGAACACCAAACCTTAGCATAACTTTTTGGAATAGTTGGACCACAACCTTAGCACCATTGGTAGGAGACACCGTTGCCTCCGCCCATTTGGAGACATAATCCAAAATGACTAGAATAAGCTTGTTGTTGTAAGAGGATAAGAAGGGTCCCATGAAGTCAATTCCCCAAACATTAAATAGCTCAACCTCAAAGATGTTATTGAGAGGCATTTAATTTCTTCTTGATATGTTACTAGTATGTTGACATCGATCATATAAAGTAACATATTATCGAGCATCTTTAAAAAGGTTGGGCCAATATAAACTTGCTTGGAGAACTTTTGAAGCTATTTTGGAAGTGCTAGCATGACCCCCATATAGTGAAGAATGATAATGAGTAACGACACTTCCAACATCCTCTTCAATTAGACATCTTCTGTAGACCTCATCTGCAAATTTCTTGTAAAGATGAGGATCACCCCAATAGTAATGCTTGACATCTGAGAGGAACTTCTTCTTTTGCTGATAGCACAAGTCTAGAGGGAGTACCCCACATGCTTTATAATTTGATAAAATCGACAAACCATAGGGCATACAAGTTGGTGATGACTAAAAGGTTATCATCTAGAATTGAATCATTGAAGGGAGAGTCATCATATTCACCTTACTCCATGCCATGCCTTAATCTAGAGAGAAGATCAGCCACTACATTCTCAATTCCCTTCCTATCCCGAATTTTGGGATCAAACTCTTAGAGTAAAAGGATCCACCTTATCAAACGTGGCTTCATGTCCTTCTTAGTTAACAAGTACTTAAGGGTTGCATGGTCTGTGAAGAAAATAATCTTTGATCCTACTAAGTATGATCAATATTTATCCAATGCAAAACACCACATCCAAGAGATCTTTCTTGGTTGTAGTGTCGTTAACTTGGGCATCATCAAGGGTTCGATTAGTATAGTAAATTGCATATACATTTCCTTCTTTCTCTACCCAAGGATCTCTCCCACTATATAGTCACTTATAACCTCACACAAGATGTTCCAATCAGGGGATTTGTATCACTGGGGCGGTTGTCAATGTCCATTTTAACATGTTAAAAGCATCTAAACACAATTACTTATAATCAAAAGGCATATCTTTGATGAGTAACTGAGCTAAAAGTTTAGCAATTTTTTAAAATTCCTTAATGAATTGCCGATAGAAACTGGTGTGTCCCAAGAAGCTGCACACACCTCTAACAGAAGTTAGGGAAGCATCTTTTTAATAATGTTGATTTTTGCCTTATCTAACACAATGCCTTGACTAGAGGCTAGGTGACCAAGAACAATCCCTTTTTATACCATAAAATGGCACTTCTCCCAATTCTAAACGAAATTCACTTCCTTGCACCTCTCTAAAACCCTGAAAATATTTCTTAAACAATTGTCAAAAGTGGTACCATAGACCAAAAAATCATCCATAAAAAATTTCCGCTATGTCTTCAATAATGTTAGAAAAGATAGACATCATATATCGTTGAAAGGTGGCAAGAGCATTACATAGGCCAAAAGGCGTCCTTTGATAGGAAAAGATGGTGTAGGGACATGTAAATGTAGTTTTTTCCTCATCGATCGGGTGAATGGGGATTTGGAAAAATCTTGAATACCCATCTAAGTAACAAAAATGAGAATGAAGAGTAAACCTTTCTAACAATTGATTGATAAATGGTAGGGGAAATTATCCTTCTAAGTGGCCTTATTTAATTTTCTATAGTTTATGCACATTTGCCAACCCGTGATGGCTCTTGTTGGGATTAATTAACTTTTCTCATTCTTAAGGACTAACCTTCCTCCCTTTTGAGGTACTACCTACACCAAACTTGTCTAAGCACTAGCTGAAATACGGTAGATGACTCCCACATCAAGTAGCTTAAGGACCTCTTTTCTCACCACTTCTTTCATATTAGGGTTCAATCTCCTTTTATGTTCAACAAAGAGCTTATACCCTTCTCCTAAAAGAATATAATGCATGAAAATGGAAGGGTTTATGCCTTTAAGATTATTTGTGGTATAACCAATGGCCTTTCTATACAACCTAAAAATTCTAAGAAGCTTTTCAATTTCTACCCTACTTAGGATAGCATTCACAATGACAGGATGTTTAGAATCAGAGTCAAGATACACATACCTTAGTGAAGAAGGGGGGGTTTAACTCCACCTTAGGTATTACCTCCTTTTTTAGGGTAGGGATGCTTGATTCCACTTCAAGAATTGCTTTCTTTTGCTTTATTTGAGGAAAAATGGGACTTTCCTCCAACACCTTGGAAAAACTGGCGATTTCAATATTTTCATCACTAGGTAACCCACTTCTCATCAAACATTCACTAAGAGGGTCACTTGAGAAGCGTTCAACAAGATCCTCATTCACCACCTTGTCAATCAAGTCAATCCTGTAACAAGCGTCATTGATTAGAGGAAATTTCATAACATCAGATAAATCAAACCCTACTTTCTCATTCCCACCATTTAAATAAATCCTTCCATTTTTAACATCAATGATAACTCCAGCATTAGCTAGGAAGGGACTATCTAGAATTATAGGAATTTGAAAATCTTCCTCAATTTCTAGAATAACAAAGTCAACCGGTATCAAAAACTTACCCACCTGGATGGGTACATCCTCCAAAATACCTACTGAACATCCCACCGATCGATTAGCCAACTATAGGAAGATGGTGGTGGGATTTAAATCTCCCATTTGCAACTTGTCACACACTGACAATGGCATTAAACTCACACTTGTATCCAAATCACATAATGCATGATTAATAGAAATATTGCCATTAATGCATGGAATAGAAAATGAATTGGGGTCTTTTAACTTAGGGGGTAACTTATTTTGAATAATAGCTCTACACTCTTCCGTAAGAGAGATAATTTCATATTATTTTAACTTTATCTTGTTGGATAAAATCTTCTTAAAAAACTTTGCATATGAGGGTATATGAGAAATTGCTTCAATAAAGGGAATGTTAATATGTAATTTTTTTAATATTTCAAAAAAATTTCCAAATTGCTTTTCAAATTTGGCCTCAGCTAACCTCTGAGGGAAGGATAAGGGAGGCTTATAAGGTGTTGGTGGAACATATTTTTCAACCTTTTCTTTTTGATTATGAGTTTTGTCCTCATCAATTATTAGGTCCTTAACATCATTGTCTAAACTCTGATCACTCCCCTTCATCTTAGGTCCTTTTATCTCCTTCCCACTCTTCAATGTGATGGAATTAACTTGATTTTTTTTGGGTTTGTTTCAGGCTACATCAGAAATGTCTCTGAAGGTCTAGAAGATGAGTTAGCTTGTTAGGTTATTAGCTTGATTTGTTTTTCTAGCATCTTGTTATGTTTAGTTAATGAATCAACCTTAGAAGCTAGATTTTTAATGGCATCATTCATGGTTCTATTATGGTGTCTAAACTCATCCATTTGCTTCTAATGCAATAAATGCTAAGTCTTGATCATTTACTCCTGCATTAGTTGTACTATGGAAGTAAGAGTATGAGAGAAACCAAAAATGGTGTTGTACTAGAAAGTAAAAAGTGAATTTGAATATTTAAATTTCTAATTTCAAAATCAAAACAATGTGAGAGTTATAGAGTTAAGGATAATAATTTGCAAATTGAGAATAACAAAACTACAAAATTAACTTTTCAAAAATGGTACTTGTTGTTGCAGTAGGGGATATTTATGACCAATCAAGATAGATAGATAACAAAAAGTTCAGGGATAATTCAAAAACCCTACAATTTACCGTTTGAATTCGAGGTAAACAAATGGATTTTGTCTAAGATATGCTGACCTATTCTCGAGAGCTTAAATGGTTTTTCTAGAGAATACAGGTCAATAAGGCTAGAATTAGCACACACATGAGACATAATGGAAGGTTAGTATAAAAGGAATCTTCTAGCTACTTAGAGCTGTACTTGAGATTGAAGCATTGATCTCAGAAATGTTCCGGTATGAAAAACTTACCAACCTGGATTGGTACATCCTCCAAAATACCAATCGACCATATCACCGATCGATTGTCCAACTATAGGTAGATGGTGATGTGATTTAAATCTCCCATTTGCAACTTGTCACACACCGATAATGGCATTAAACTCACACTTGCATCCAAATCACATAATGCATGATTAATAGAAATATTGCCAATAATGCATGGAATAGAAAATGAATCAGGGTCTTTTAACTTAGGAGGTAACTTATTTTGGATAATAGCTCTACACTCCTATATAAGAGAGATAGCTTCATATTCTTTTAAATTTCCTTCAAAAACTTTGCATATGAGGGCATCTGAGAAATTGCTTCAACAAAGGAAATGTTAATATGTATTTTTTTTAATATTTCCAAAAACTTCCCAAATTAATTTTTAAATTTGGCCTTAGCTAACCTATGAGGGAAGGATAGGGGAGGTTTATAAGGTGTAGGTGGAACATATTTTTCAACCTTTCCTTTTTGATGATTAGTTTTGTCCTCATCAATTATTAGGTCCTCAACATCATTGTCTAAACTCTCATCACTCCCCTTCATCTTAGGTCTTTTTATCTCCTTCCCACTACTATTTGTGATGGAATTAACTTGATTTTTAGGATTTGTTTCAGGTTGCCCAGGAAATGTCCCTGAAGGTTGAGAAGATGAGTTAGCTTATTGGGTTATATGTGTGATTTGGTCTTCTACCATCTTGTTATGTGTAGTTAATGAATCAACCTTAGAAGCTAGATTTTTAATGGCATCATTCATGGTTCTATTATGGTGTCTAAACTTATATGTTTGCTTCTAACAGAATAAATGTTAAGTCTTGATCATTTACTCCTGTATTAGTTGTACTACGGAAGTAAAAGTATGAGAGAAACCATAAATGGTGTTGTACTAGAAAGTAAAAGGTGAATTTGAATATTTGAACATCTAATTTCAAAATCATAACAATGTGAGAGTTATAGAGTTAAGGAAAATAATGTGCAATTCAAATTGAGAATAACAAAACTACAAAAGTAACTTTTCAAAAATGGTACTTGTGTTGTAGTAGGGGCTATTTATGACCAACCAATCAAGAGGGATAACAAAAAAGTTTAAGGATAATTCAAAAACCCTACAATTTACCATTTGAAATCGAGCTAAGTGAACGGATTTTGCCTACGATATGCTGGTCTATTTTCAAGAGTTTAAATCATGTTTCTAGAGAATACATGTCAATAAGGCTAGAATTAGCATACACACAAGACATAATGGAAGGTTAGTATAAAAGGAATCTTCTATCTGCTTAGAGTTGTGCTTGAGATCGAAGCATTGATCTCAAAAATGTACAGAGGAAAGAGGTGGAAGAGGACAAGGATAAGGTCATGTCTCCCCTTCAATCATCCCAATCTACCTCTATATTGATCTTAGGCAATATTTTGGGTTAAATGCATCATGAAAATGGTTAGGAATCTCTAGTGGACAATTTATCATGGGTTGGTAAATTTCTATTTTGGTATAAGAGATTTATCAGAAAATCAAGTTTTAAAAATATGCCTAGCTTGGAAAGCTAGTTGATGGGTTTGGTCCTAATAATCCAAAATTCTACAAACCAGTCAATTGGCTCTTCCAAACAGTTGATTGGTTTAGCCAAGAAAACCTAATTTGTTGAACGACAAACTAGTCGATCAGTTCATGGAGCCAGTTGATTGGATTGCCTAGAAAACTCAATAAACTCCATTTTTTAACATGATTTCAAATCAAACTTTGCCTCAAACCAAATCATAACATTAAATCAAAATCAAAGATCTAAAAATTGGCATAATTCTCATTCAACCATTTTACAAAAATGTGGGATATTACACTTTTATTTAAGTTTATTAAACCCAACTCTTTCTCTGTTATATTATGTTTGAATGTTTAACTATTTTCTCTTGTATTTGAGGTAATTATGGTATGGTGAGCCAGACTTAGGTTGAGTGTAGAGGTAACACCCATTTACCCTATGTTTATGCTTCTGCTTAACGAATTTTTTAGTCCTCAATTTTGGGGTGTTATAAGAGATATTAGAATGACCATCGTGTCAAAGGGTTTTGAAATGAATCCAAATAGCTCGATCATAATCAATATGTTAAATGAAAATGCAAAAACATAATCATATTCTCCAAACCCAAAGTAATTTTTCAACCCATCCTTGTAATTAACAATTTTAGAAGAAAAGTATCTTAGCCTCCAGCTTGTATAAATATCCATATAAAAGTATACATAATTAGATCCCCTTACAAGAAAATATATAATAGATCATAGGGATATATTCTTACACAAATTTGGGTAGGGAGAACCTAAAATAAATAAAAAATTGAATATGAAGTTGTATTATAAGTTGGCCTCAAATTTGCAGGTGGAATTAATCCACGTTTAAAACAAAAGAAACAAAAATGGACTTAAGATGTTGAAGGCATGTTGAACGAAGTAGCAAGGAGGAAATAACATAAGAGTTTTTGGTTGAAAATGATATAAAAGGATATGGCTATATGAGAAATATGAGGATCACATGGAATAAAGCTGGTTCCCGAAGCAAAAGGATGGTTTGACGCAAGTAGAGGCCAAAAAAATGTAGGGGGCATTTTTAGTTTTGAGTTCAAAGCAAATGTGGTTTTAAAATTGGAAAATAAAGGGCGATCAAGAAAATAGAAATGGGAAATGGGTTAGTTCTTACTTGGGCTCTAAAAACTCAAGTTGTAGTCTAGCCCAAGAGGAAATGATACAACTTAATTGAAAAATCATTTAAACATTTAGTAATGCTGACAAATAATCCAACTCAATCTAATGAATGGCCCTCTAATAAAAAGGCATTAAAACACACCAATTGGAACAAATGAGAAGTAAGAATAAAAACTCAAAATGTATAAAGATGAAAAGATAGATATATTCGATCATGATTCAATCCGAATCTAGAAATATTCTAAACATAAAAGTTGTAGAACTTCTTGTTATCATTCCAATGCATCAAAAATCTACTTAATTAGAGTCCAAAAGAATAAGATATGGCGAAAATATGCTACACTATCAAAGTAGTCTCACAAGTCGAGAGCAGACATTACCCACCTGTAGTGTCCACCACCACCATAGCCACAGAGAAACATGCTAAAGTGGGGAATATCATGAGGTGCCCATATTATTTGACACAGCCATGTCGTGATTAACTATAATACCCCCAAAATGTATTATTGAAATTTTTTATTTTTAAAAGTTGTAATCAGAAGCAAATATGGTAAATTTTGGAGTGCTACCGTCACACTTAGTATTAGATCAGTTTCCTCCACCTTTCCGATACCAAGTGCCAAGGCTAAAATCATACTTTACCCAAACTCAAAGATATAATTATAAAACAGAGTAGTGTAATAGTTAGAATACAAGAAATATAACTAATTGTGGTTACAAAATAAGGTCATTGAAAATAGAATACAGGGGATTGTAAGGAAAATACACAACTATTCTCGGAGAGTCCTACGCACTTAACCCAAGAGTAAATATTAAAGAGTGCTTGCGAGCTAACCTATAAAGGCCACTGCCCATTGTATAACCAAATGCCTAAGAAATGAACCTTTCACTAATATGGCACTTAGTAGCCCATTATACGAGACTAAAAAATAAAGCCCGCATGCAACACATCAAACACTTGAACATGGGATTATACATATATAAATTGAAATACAATAACCATATGGATAGCCACATGCATCAAGATCACACAACATCAATGCTCATTCACTTAGAAATAAAAAAACTTGCCAATGGAGCATCCAAGTGATGCTCTTTGTAGTATAATTAGAGAGCCAACATCATACTCAACCATACACCATCCACTCAACTCATAGGTAGGCCCATAGACCCCTCAATACAATACCATACAGAATCCATCCTAATAGGCACTAAGGGTGCTACCAAATCACAGATATACTTAAGGCTACTATCAAAACTCAGATAGGCTCAAAGGCTACTACCAATACACAAGTAGGTCATATTAGTCCATTTATTATTATCTAGACTCAAGCCATTATTGTCATGATTAGTCATCTCTCAAATTATATTCACGTGAGTTTGGGGACTCTACTATTCTCACTAGTAGACCGATAAATATAATACAACCTAGAACAAAATGCTCCTAGCCACTATTCTTATCGATGGACCGATAAATGTAATACAACCCAAGGCAATATGCTCCTGGCCACTATTTTCACTGGTGGACCGGTAAATATAATGCAACCTAGAGCAACCCGTTCCTGGCTATTATTTCACTGGTGTTCTACTATAAGTAGTTAATGTCTTTCCATTTAATTATCACATAATTCCATCTTATTTACTCAAGGGGGAGATCACAAATCTGGAGATACAAAGGTACATCAATCATATTGACACATAAGAGCAGCACAATATTCTACCGACTATCAACCATGGAGCACAAAGCTACCCTAGTCACACTAGTACACAAAGGCACACAGTACCCTACTAATAAGGATACCTAATCCATAAGTATGCATACCCCCTACTTAGGTCCGTAGAGCTAAATTAAGTAAGATGTAGGGCCTAGCTGGGGCATTTAGGCACTCCAGCAAAATAAAATAATCTTGGGCTAAACCACGTCTTTAGGGTAGCGACTCCTAAAAAGCCACCATTCCTGATCTTAAAGTCTTTTACTTTAAGTATTAGTACTTTAATTAGGTTGATCACAAGAAACACACATTAATCACATACTTAACCATGTTTATTTGTTTCCAACATTATAAAGTAACCAAAATTAGGATTATTGTCAATGTTAACATCAGTAGTCCACTAAGGCCATCCTAGCCTCCAATACTCATACTTAGGCACCTTAGGTCAAAATGACCAAAATGGTCTTAAAGCTAAGGCTACCTCTTGACCATCCATTTCCATCATAAACTCAATTTTATTTCATCAACATGCCATAAAAAGAGCAACACACCATAATTAAGTTATTGATCATAAAGTTAAGTTAATCAACACATGAAATGATCATTTTACACATAAAATCCTAATATGCACTTCTAAAACAACCAAACACATATTCTTATGCTTGATCAACAATCAATGCACTTCCTGCATGTTCATGAGAATAACAACATAGCATACTCCAATTCACTAAGTTACTTCTACATCATGTATATTCATCATGCCTCACTATAAATTACCAAAATACCCTTAGACCCTATAATATTCATAATCATGCTTAAATAGGTGATACTAAGGCAATAACCCCTATTCTCATATTTAACATCATTTTATACCGATCATGCACATTTATTAGACTAATCACCATGTTACATGCAAATTACCAAAATGTGCCAGAACCATATATTATTGATTATCATACTCAAATAAGTAACAATAAGATAATAAACTCCTATTATCATACTTAACATTTATTTATACTCGTCATGCATTTTTATTAGACCAATCACCTTATTACATAAAAAAATTGCTATATCATGCTCAAATAAGCAATAATAAGATAATAAACCCTATTATCTTATTTAACATTAATTAAAACTTATCATACAAGTTTATTTGGTTAATAATCCCCCTAGTTTATGTGAAATTACCAAAATACCCCTAGGTCGTAAAATGTTGATTTTTATGTGGAGAACCGCATAGTAGTAAAGACTGTCATGCATGCAATCCATTTTATAAGCCATGATTAAGGGTGCACATTAGCTAGATCTTACTCATTATGTATCTGTGGTGATGTTTCCATTTCAATGACAAGTTTACACCTTGTAGGACTGATTTGAGGGCCTTATTAAGGCGGCATAGGTTGTGATGAGTGCGAGGGTTATTCAGATTTCTTCTTTTGGCATTTTTGTTTTGTACATCTCATTGACTCATAAGTCTTTTACCCTAATACTTAAACCCCTCTATATTTGAGATTTTAGGTGATGTGCACACCTCTCTTGATGTTAGATATGGTGGTTTCATCCCTGTCTCTTGATCTAATTTCTTGATTTATAAATTGTCCTATGTATTATATGCTATTATTCTTGATTGTATCCGATTAATAGATTGACCATATTTGATTAACATCTAACAAGTTGAGTTGACAACAATATCTGAATCTTTACTTTAGGTTGAGTAGCATAAATAGAAGTTGAATAGGCTGTGAGAACAATTACAAGATTTCTACAATAATAGATAATGATAATTAATTTATCATATATAAATCATAATCTTTTATTTAAATCATTTGATTAGAGATAACGTAATTGACAATTGTTGATAGAAATACGTAACTTGAGAGATTGTGTTAGTTATATATTTCTGTTAACACTCAGTGAATAATTAAAATTTTTAAGTAATTAGCTAATTAAATTTTATAATTAGATCGAGGTGGATCTAGATTCCTTAGCAAATTTTATTAATTAATTTGATATCTATTAGTTTGATTAATTTTTAGTTTATAGATTTTAATATGAAATTCTTAGTTTGGATTAATAACTATTTATTTATTTTATTTTGATAGCCTATGCTTAATTTATTTGATTAGAGTTTTTAAGTTATTAACGATAATTTGATACTCATAAGTGCCTTGTATTACTTGCAATTGATGTATTTATGGATATATATATTTGACCGACATTAAAAAACTCCCATTGTCATAATAATCATTTCATATTCGGTATTCACTTCCTTTTGCATTACAATTCGAATCAAATTATGATTGTGTACTTTTATATGTTGTTTTGTGCACTCAATTGAAATTGAATGCCTCATTCACGCTCCAACTCCTTAAACCCTTACCTACTTCTCTTTCTCCAATATAATGCCAAACTCTCAGCAAATACAAACAATATTCCACCGCTACTATTAACTTCCTACTTTTTATTTGTCACTTATACTCATGGATTCTTTCTCTATCTTCTATCATTCATGCCTCAATTTTACCTTATTGACTTCCTCTGTCTTGCTCAACTCTCGACACTCATCAATTTGTAGTAAGATAATATTGTTGCTAGGTACCACCGATTATAATTTATCATCCAACTAAATTGTTCACAATAAATTGATTTTATTATTTGTTTTACCCACAATTCATAGTTAATTTAATTATTTGTATAGATGTATATGTCTTATGAATTGGCTCATTTCTAGTAATTAGACACAATAAGTTTTTAGTTGAGTACCTTTTAAAATTCTAATTCTTGAATTATTTTATTTATAAAATTTTTCCGTGCATTTCTTAGTTAATAGGTTGGTTAAATCTTAAATTTCTCAATTAATTAGTAATTTAAAATAATGTCATAGGTTAATATACTAGAACATACTAATTGTTTGACTTGCCTCTTATATAATTGCTTATTTCTAGAGAATTGTTTATCTCAATAAATAGTTAATTCTTAGTTGATTGATGGTACTGAAACCTTTATTTTTTAAGTATAATATATATATTCATTATTAATATTGTCTAAAGAATATCAACAAATTTTTATTTGATCATTGATGATAATGCCATTGAATACTTTTAATATATCAATCAAAGACCCAATTTTTTGATGTATGTTTTAATTGGGATAAATTCATAGTCTTTAAATCTCGTTAATAATATTTAACCATTTACTTTTGTTAGCCCTATTTTTTGGCTAATTAGGGTGGACCTCAAATAAAATGTTAACATACTTGGGCAAATTTACCCTCATTCTATTTTACGGCCCTAATTAACCTGACGCCGTCCCGTCGTTCTGCAGCTCAGCCCGCTCTCAGTCTTTGTCCACTCCCCTCCCTTCTCCTCCCCGGCGGCTGCCATTTCGACGACGGAAGATGCAGAGTCGGCAACAGAAGGTGTAGCATCCGGCGACTTCTATTGTCCACTCCGTGCAAGGTTTGTATATTGCTTCAGCTGTGTTCTCTTCGCTTATTTTGTTTCAGATTGGCATATGCTACCTTAATTCATTGCAGGTCCTACACTAGCGGCTTCAAATTACCACCATGGTGAACCATGATTCGTAGTCAAATTTCAAAAATTTTATTGCTGAGTATTATGTTTTCATGAAATTTGCCGTTTTAATTTTGGTTAGTCAAATACAGTATGAAGAATCGAGCTCCACTGGAATATATTAGATTATATGCCGACCCCGTTTTCAACCTAACTAAATGGAGAGTGACGCAGGCCTACTGCTATTCTATGTATTTACTAACCTGTGTACAATAGGATACCTGTCCTTGTGTTGGAGTATATGACTTAGGTTGTTGATAATTATTAGATGGTCATGCTTGGAGGAGGGTCCAGATGGGGCGGCATTTGGTTTATTCTCCCTCTAATAGCTATTATTAAACGATAGTTTAATAACGGTATATGAAAAATTATTATTAAACGATATTTTAATAGCTATTATTATAAGAAGCATTATTAAAAGTTCGTTGGGTTTTAAAAATGGTTCCTATAATAACCGTTATTAAAAGATGTTTTAACAATAGTTCTTTGAAGAATGATTATTAAAGGAACTTTTAATAACCGTTCCTATAAGAATCGTTATTAAAATCTCAATCTTTCGCCTCTAATTTCGTTTAGTTCTTGTTTATTGCAAAAATTTCAGACTCTCTTATTCTGCACCTTCCTTCTTTTATTCTCGTTCTCTTGCAAACCCTCGCACCACCACACCGTACACTACCACTCTGACTCCTCTCAACTCCAGGCAACCATCACCTGTTCTCTTTCGCACCGCCAACTCCGAGCAACCACTCTTTCGCTTGCACCACCACACCGCTGTCATTCTCAACATTGCATGTGCTACCATTCTTGCACACCTTGCCTACACTTCGTCCTTCTTGCTCCACCGTCTTCGTAAGTGGTCACCATGAGTGTGTTGACCAACCTTACACACACACACACACACACTTCGTTATAGTGCTTACTTACCAAGAAGAATAAAATAGTTAAAAATATTAGTAATATCACTCATAAAAACTCTATACACATACACGCATTTTTATTAATAAGTATAGGACACTAGGATGTTAGGAAATGTCATATAATTAGATGAAAAAATATTTTACATATGCACATCATTAAATAAAATTTTCAATTAGAGATACATGTTAATGATTTTTTTTTGGTAAATGAATGAGATATATATACCAAAAATGAAAGGAGAACACAAAGTCAAAGCTATGCTTACAATTAAGCCCAGCGATCAAAATAGGCCAAGATATGCCTATACAGCTTATTCCTACTACATAAAGATAATCTCGTATGAATCCTACCGATGATCTCCTTAACCACTAATCTAGGCAGGGTAACTTGTAATATGAAAACAGCTAGATTACGGGCTCTCCAAATGTAGCAGATCCCAGCAGCAATTGTGGCTCTAACAAGCCTGACATATGCAGAATGATGGTCATCATACTCAGCCATTCGATTGATGAAACTCTTCCAGTCCTGCAGATAAGAGTGTAACTCTAACCAGCAGAACAACGGTTGCCAACAAAACCTGGCATAAGCACAGTGTACAAATAAATGATCCAAAGACTCTTCATGTATCCTACAAATACCACAAGTATTCTGAATATTAGGCATCCATTGGGATAGTCTCGCTCTAGTGAGAAGTGCATTGCGAACAGCTAGCCAACCAATAATTTTATGGCTAGGAACACCATCATGACTCCAAGCAAAAGGAAACCAAGTCTGTGTTTCATTTCTGGCACGAATGAGATCATAGGCTTTGTGTATATGATATTTCTCAACATCACACTACCCATTAGTAATTGCAGAAAGAAAATGAGTTCTGAGCTTCAAAACACATCTAAAAATCCAAGATTTGTCTGTTTTTAATGTAATATCCATGAACCCATTTTATCCACAAGCCCTCTTTGTGGTGAACTATATGCCACAACCATTTCCCCATTGTCGCAAAATTCCATCTGCAGATGTCATGAATGCCTAGACCACCTTCTTGTTTGGGTAGACAGACCTCCTTCCAAGACACCAAAGCAGTATGTTTTTCCATATTACCTGACCATAAGAATTTCCAACAGATTCTATCAATGTACTTGACGACTCCTGTAGGAAATAGCAAGATTTGGGACCAAAAGCTAATGGTACCCATGATCATGGAGTTTATTAGCTGAACTCTCCCGGCAAAGCTAAGCAACTTGCTGGACCAATGCTTCACCTGGGAGAGGAGTTTATCCAGAAGCCCCTTCGGCACATGCAAATAATCCCTGTATAGCATTTTTTGTCTCAGCAGAGACTCCACAACAGTACAAAGATGTTTTACATGGATTTATTTTCAAACCATAACAGGAGGAGAAATCAAGCAGGGCCTCATGAAGGTAAGTTGCATATATCATATCTCCTCGACAGAAAAGGAGGAGGTCATCAGCAAAAGTGAGATCAATGATCTTCATAGCACTACACCTAGGGTGTCCTTTGAAACCCACTTTATTCCATAGCTGCTTTAATGATCTATGTAAATATTCCATAGAAAGCACAAAAAGATAGGGGGAAATAGGGTCACCTTGACGCAGCCATCTTCTGCTAAAAAATTGTGGAGGCAGAGAACCATTAATGTTAATAGAGAGCCGGACAGTAGATATGCACTAAATTATCAAATCAACAAATTGCCAAGGAAAATGAAAGGAAAGAAGGACTTGTTTGAGAAAGCCCCACTCTAAAGTGTCATATGCCTTTTGTAAGTCAACCTTCAACATCAATCTAGGACTCATATGCTTCCTGTTATAATGCTTGAGGAGTTTAGAGGCCATTAGGACATTATCATATAAACCCCTATCCTTGATAAAAGCAACTTGTGACCGATCCACAATCTCATGTACCACTTTCTGTAGTTTATTGGCAAGGACCTTGGAGAAAATTTTGTATAAGACATTGAAACATGCAATAGGGCGAAAGTATTTAATTCTACATGCACCTGAGATTTTGGGAATGAGAGTGATAGAGGTGTGATTGATTTGTTTCAGCAAAAAATTTGTTTTCCAGAAGAGTTGAACAGCAGCACAGACTTCATCTCCAATAATGGCCTAGGTTTTCTTAAAAAAGAAAGCATTAAAACCATCTAGACCTGGGGCTTTTAAATCCCCCATATCAGAAGTTGCCTTCTTGATCTCTAGCACTGTGGGTATTTCCAGCAAATATCTGGCACTTTCCTGGGATAGAAGAGGACCATCTTGACATATGTAAGTGTTTATACTCTGGATGGTTGGAGTGGCTTCACCAAGAAGATCCTTATAGAATGCAGTGATGGATTGAGCTATATCTTCCTCTCCATGAAGGACAGAATCAGTATCAGTGATGAGTTTATGAATATGATTGTGTCGATTCCTTGCCTTGGTAAGGGAATAAAAATATTTAGTGTTCTGATCTCCCAACTTGATGTGAGTAATTTTGGCTTTCTGTTGATAGAAGCTCTCCTCATCACTAGCTCTTCTGGACCATGTCAAACTTGTCTTTCTTTCATGGCTGATATAATCTTGGTTAGTGTGATCTGTAGATAAAAGTTTCCTAGCAGACTCCCATTCATTCCAAGCTTGATTGGCCTGACTGGATACATGACCATTTGAGATATTCAGAGCACACACTTTATGCTTAAGAAGTTTAAGCTTATGGACAAGTCTGCAACATGGGCTGCCATCAATATTAGTGCACCAAATTTCCTTTACCAGAGGCATAAAATCCTCTCTGTCAGTCCAAAAATTCATGAATTTAAAAGATGGGTTCCTCTTTGAAACAACAATTTGTAAATGCAACAGTAGGGGAGAATGGTTAGAATTAGGGCTTTGTAAAACATCAATATAACTGCTAGGTATTTGATCAGACCAAAAACCATTGCATAACCCTCGATCCAACTTGCACCAAATTCTGGATTCAGCTGATTGTAAGTTGGACCAAGTATAAATGTCACCAGTAAAGGGTAGATCGGACAAACCACATTCTTGGAGACATTTGCAAAACTCATCAAAATCTTATAGGTTTATGTTTCCCCCTAATTTTTTGCCTGCATTGAGAACCACATTAAAATCCCCCATAATAATCCATGGGCTAAACAGGTTGGTGCTAATACCTTGCAGCCAGGACCATAGATCTCTTCTTTGGGTCCCAGAGTTAAGAGCATAGACCACAGTCAAATAAAAATATAGATTCAATTTTTTGCAGGTAACTTTACGATGAATTCCTTGTGCACAGGAATCCAAATGATCGATGCTGTATAGATCAGAGTTCCAGAGCACCCAGACCCTACCATTTCCATGCCATTGGTAGTTATGCATGAGATCCCAGTTCAAATTTAAGTTTTTACAGATTCTATCAACATTTTGCACCTTAACTCTTGTTTCTAGTAAACCAAGAATACCCACATCATGTTTACGCACAAGAGATCTAATCTCCTTGTGCTTGAGGGTTTTGTTTAACCCTCTAATATTCCACGATAACAAGTTCATTGTATAATAGAGGAGGAAGAGCCTCCTGTCACGCCCTGACTTCTTTCTAAGCCAACTGCGTGCGGCACTTAGTCTTTTTCCACCTCCTTGTATGACTAAGTCATCCTTCACTTCAAGAGAATTCACTCTTGAATAAGAGAACTTTGCTTGGCACAAAGCCTTAAGGACTCACAAGGAGATACACAAGAGAGTTTGAGTGAATGAGAGCTTTATTGAGAGAATTGTAGAGAGCTTCCAACTTGTGGATGGTGGAAATGAGACCCCTCATCCCCTATTTATAGTTGAGGCATCCTCCTCCCTCCATCCCAAGGAACATTCTAGAGTGGGCTAGATCATGATCCCTCTAGAATGCTCCATTAGAACACACTAGGATAATCTAGAGGCTTCCATACAAGTGTGTACAAAAGAGGATGGTTCTAGGGACATCCCCCTCTAGAACTATCTATACATTGGTAGAAGCCTCCTACATCTTCTACAATTATCTACACATATCCACATTATTCTAGAATGTTCTAGAATATTCCACAAAAATAAAAGTGCTCAAAGCGGGCCGTGACAACCTCCCCCACCTGAGCCATCATCGACCTCGATGATGAGAGAAGACAAGTATTGCTCGATTGTGTCCTTGAACTGCCACAAATCTTCTGCCTTCTCCCAGCTATCCTGACTCTCGGGTAGTCCCTTCCATCAAACTAGGTATTCTTTGTAGTTGGGCATGCCACGCCTCTTGACTATCCGATCGTCTAGGATCTTCTCAACCTCCCGATCAAAGGAAGTCACATTCGCGGGAGGAGCTCGCTTGGACTCCTTTCTCGAAGGATCTTCCATGTCTTCATGGTAAGGCTTAAGTAAGCTCACATGGAAGACCGGGTGTACCTTGAGCTTGGACGGTAACTCCAGCTGGTAGGACACCTTCCCTACCTTCTTTGTGATAGGATAAGGACCTTCATATCTCCTCACCAAGCCCTTGTGGACTTGGCGATATGCCTTGAACACCTGCGGTGACAACTTCACCATTACCAAGTCTCCCTCCTTAAACTCCAAAGGCCTTCGATCCTTGTCTGCCCACTTTTTCATCTTCCTCAAAGCCTTCTCTAGGTGTGCCTTGGCTAGGTCAAGTTGTTCCTGCCATCCGTGCGCAAAGGTGTGTGCCGCTGGACTACTCCCCTTGTAGCTCTTGGCCACCGTGTGCGGAGTGAAGGGTTGGTGTCCCATGACCAACTCGAATGGGCTATGCCCGGTGGACTCACTCCTTTGAAGGTTATAAGAGAATTGAGCCACATCAATCAACTTGGCCCAATCCCTTTGGTTGGCACTCACAAAGTGCCTTAGGTACATTTCCACTAAGGCATTCACCCGTTCAGTTTGCCCATCTGTCTGCGGGTGAAAGCTCGTGGAGAAGTGGAGCTCGGACCCCATCATCTTGAATAACTCCCTCCAGAACTTGGCAGTGAATCGGGGATCCCTATCGCTGATGATGGACTGAGGCAACCCCCAATACTTCACTACGTTCTTGAAGAACAACTGGGCGCACAAATCTGCCGTACAATCTCTTGGGGTAGGGATGAACGTCCCGTATTTGCTCAATCTATCGACCACCACCATTATCGATCCATATCCTTCAGACGTTGGGAGTGCCGAGATGAAGTCCATCGAGACACTTTCCCAAGGTCTTTCGGGAATGGGTAAGGGCTCCAACAATCTTGCGGGACATCTCTGCTCGTTCTTGTCTTGTTGGCAAACAAGACAAGTCCTCACGTAACCTTCCACATCATCCCGCATCTGCGGCCAATAGTAAGCATCTTCAATGAGAGCGAGGGTGCGTTTCATACCTGGGTGTCCGGCCCATTTGGAATCGTGGCACTCCTTCATTAAGTCCCTTCGCAAGTTTCCCCACCTGGGTATGTAGAGTCGGTTTCCCACGGTGTATAGTACTCCATTCTGCTCCCAGAATCTCCGAGTCCTCCCTTCCTTTGCCATCTCCATTAAGCTCTTGGCAAAGGCGTCATGCGTCATTCCTTCCTTGACTCGTTCCAGGATGTCTCCCGTAGGACCGCTCATACTGGCAAGCATCATCTTGCGACTTAGTGCATCAGCCACCACGTTAGCACTTCCGGGTTTATACTCCATCTTTTAATCGAATTCTGCTAGGAAGTCCTGCCAAGGAGCTTGTTTGGGACTCAGCTTCTTTTGGTTCTGAAAGTAGCTCGTTGCCACATTATCCGTTTTGATCACGAATCTACTTCCGAGAAGGTAGTGCCTCCATACCCGCAAGCAGTGGATGATGGCGGTCATCTCCTTGTCATGCACCGGATACCGCCTTTCAGCATCATTTAGCTTGCGGCTCTCAAAAGCAATCAGATGCCTTTCCTGCATAAGAACTCCCCCAATAGCATAATCGGAGGCATCCGTGTGTACCTCGAAATCCTTAGAGTAGTCGGGGAGGCTCAAGACTGGTTCTTCCATCACGGCCTTCTTTAGATCTTCGAAAGCCTTCGCACACTCCTCATCCTAGCTCTATGGGACCTTCTTCTTTAATCTGTTTGTGAGGGGTGTGGCCCTTCCCGAATACCCTTGGATGAATCTCCGATAGTAGTTTACTAGGCCAAGGAAGCTTCGGAGTTCAGACACATTCCTCGGGGCTTCCCACTCTTGGATAGCCCGAACCTTGGCCGTATCCATCCCAATCTTTCCATCCTTGATATAGTGGCCCAGAAACTTCACCTCAGTGAGAGCGAAGGAGCACTTCTCCTTCTTTACATAGAGCTCATTCTCCCTTAGGAGTTGGAAGACCTTCCTCAAGTGCTCAACATGGTCTTCCAAAGTCTCACTATAGACCACTATATCGTCTAGATATACCACCACAAACTTGTCCAAGTAGGGATGGAAAATTTTATTCATAAGAGTGCAAAAAGTTGCGGGGGCATTCGTGAGACCAAAAGGCATAACAAGGAATTCATAAGAGCCATACCTTGTTACACATGCTGTCTTCAGCTCGTCTCCTTCGGCAATCCTCACTTGCCAATACCCCGATCGTAGATCCATTTTGGTGAAGTACCTTGCCTTTCCAAGCCGATCGAACAAATCATCTATCAAGGGCAAGGGATACTTGTGTTTCACCGTAATCTTGTTAAGTGCCCGATAGTCCACACACATTCGAAGAGAGCCATCTTGCTTCTTCTGGAACAGCACGGGGGCATCGTAGGGAGCTTTTGAGGGACGGATGAACCCAGCATCAAGTAGGTCCTTTAGTTGCTTCCTCAATTCCTCCAACTCGGGCGGGCTCATTCGGTAAGGACTTCGTGAGGGTGGTTTGGCTCCCGATTCCAACTCAATGGCATGGTCCACCTCTCTCCTTGGTGGAAGCTTCTTGGGTAGCTCGGCGGGCATCATGTCCTTAAACTCATGAAGGACTTGTTGCACTTCCTTAGGCACCTCCATGGGTGGTGGGGACTCCTCCTCAACCACCGAAGTCAAGTAGCAGACTTCTCCCTTTTTAAATCCCTTAGAAAATTGCATAGCAGAAAGAGAGCGGGACTCTACCTTGGCTCGTGCTAAGGGCACCACATGGCTTTGCTTCCCTTTCGTAAGGTGCATGGTGCTATCCCCTGGGAATGTAAGTGGAGCTGCCACATCTATGAACTCCATCCCGAGCACCATATCATAGTCATCCATCTCAGTCACAGTGAAGTTTACCCTTTCTTCCCATGAGCCGAGGGTGATGGGAACTCCATATGCCACCCCGAGAATGGGCCTTGCATTTGAGTTTACCGTCTTCATCCTTCCGGGCTCCTTAGTGATCTTGAGATCCATCCTCCTTACTTCCTTAGGGCTAAGGAAGTTATGTGACGCTCCGGTGTCAACTAAAGCCCTGCTTGTGACACCCTTCACTTGGACCTCCGCATACATCAACCCTTTAGCCTGTTCCTTCGGCTTGGAGTTGATGGAGTTGAGTAGGGTTAGAGACCCCATGTGAGTCTCACCCTGATCATCTTTCTCCATCTCGATGGAAACCATGGCACTCAAGGCTTTCTTTTGCGGGCAATCTCGCAAGAAATGGTTTCCACCACACATAAAACATTCACGTTTATATTTAGAGAAATCCTTACCTCCATGCTCCTTCTCCTTGTCTTTGCCCTTGGAGTCATGGTGCTTAGGACCGGTCTTGTGGGGCTTGCCTCCTCCACCTTTGTTTGAACCATCCTTCCGGCTCTTGTCCTTTCTCTCGAACTTGTACTCGATCAAGGACTCTGCTTCCCGATAGGCTGCGGGGAGGTCTTGGACATTCCTCCTCCTTAGCTCTTGTTCAGCACACGATTGCAACCCGTCCATGAAGTACAACAACCTTTCCTTCTCAGGCATGTCGGATATCTCAAGCATCAACGAGCTATATGCCTTGATGTACTCCTTGATAGTTCCCGCGTGCTTGAGATTCCTTAATCTCCTCATGGCATCCAACTCGGCATTAGCCGGATAGAAGTGCCTCTTGAGGTCCGCCTTAAATTCTTCCCATGTGTTCATAACACAAGCGCCCCTCTCAACATCTCGGTGGCGAGCACGCCACCATAACATGGCATCATCCTCAAGATAGAGGATGGCTTGGGTAATTTTCATACTATCATCAAGTAAATGAGTGGCGGAAAAGTACCTTTCAATGCCGTAAAGGAAGTTGTCAATTTCCTTTGCATTCCTCGAGCCCTTGTACTTGTGAGGACGGGGTGTATCCAACATAGGAATAGACCCCCTTGAGCTTCCCGCACCGACCGAGATTGCCTCCTTGCAACGAGCACAATCCGCCTCAACACTCGTGAGCCTTTCCCTTAGTTCAAGGTTCTCGGCCACAAGTTGATGGATTCGATCCAACATCTCGTCCATAAGTCTCTTGTTGGACTCTACCATCTCTTCACGAAGACGGGTGGCAAAAGCATTCACCAACCCGTGTACGTTCTCTTCGTTGGGCAAGGCCTCCACTTCCTTCTCCAACCCATCCACCCTTCCCTCCAAGGTGGTCACATCCTCTTGGCAAGCTTGGATGGATCTATCCATCCTCTCCACGACGTCCTCTAAGTTGGTAGTAGGAACCTTAGAGGCGCCCTTGCCTTTCTTCTTTTTCTCAACATCGGCAACGTGAGTGACTTGTGAGCTATCGAGGACTTGGGCCATAGCAACACCTCTTGGTTACTCCTTCTCGTAACCGTGCTCTGATACCACCTGTCACGCCCTGACTTCTTTCTAAGCCAACTGCGTGCGGCACTTAGTCTTTTTCCACCTCCTTGGATGACTAAGTCACCCTTCACTTCAAGAGACTTCACTCTTGAATAAGAGAACTTTGCTTGGCACAAAGCCTTAAGGACTCACAAGGAGATACACAAGAGAGTTTGAGTGAATGAGAGCTTTATTGAGAGAATTGTAGAGAGCTTCCAACTTGTGGATGATGGAAATGAGACCCCTCATCCCCTATTTATAGTTGAGGCCTCCTCCTCCCTCCATCCCAAGGAACATTCTAGAGTGGGCTAGATCATGATCCCTCTAGAATGCTCCATTAGAACACACTAGGATAATCTAGAGGCTTCCATACAAGTGTGTACAAAAGAGGATGGTTCTAGAGACATCCCCCTCTAGAACTATCTATACATTGGTAGAAGCCTCCTACATCTTCTATAATTATCTACACATATCCACATTATTCTAGAATGTTCTAGAATATTCCACAAAAATAAAAGTGCTCAAAGCGGGCCGTGACACTCAGCCTCTATCCACTATACTAGCAATTAATTGATGCAGTAAATCATGGTCAAACTGTGGTGAACGATGAGAAGTCAAGAGGGAAACTAAAATATCAGTGCTTTCAGCCAGTAAGCTCCCCTGTTGCTTTTTGATCTGAATTGTAGGGATTGTAGGCTCAGGTACATGTACATCTGTTGCTGTGTGCATTTGCTCCAACTCATCACCATTTGAAGCATTTTCCTTCTTGGCCTCCTCAGACAGTTGATTATCAACTGGGTTTACTTCAACACCCTTATTTAGGTCCTGTTTCTTCACCCAGACCTTTTGTTGAGTATCCATCTTAGATCTTGCATGTTTGGCATGCCTACAAAAGGTGTCAGTATGCCAAGTAGTATTGCATTGGGTACAGAATGGAGGTTTCCATTCAAATGCAACCTTTTGTTTCAATACATATCCATCCGAGAGAGAAATGGGTACCTCTCTGGGCAAAGATCTACTAATATCAGTCTCAATTAACAATCTAGGGAAAGAAATTCTCCCCCTAGTTGCTGTAAAACCATCAGCATAGATAGGAGTCCCAATTAAGCTCCCAATACCACTAAGTGAATCCATTAACCATAAATGCAGAGGGAGGCCTGGGAAAGTAACCCACAGTAGCATAATGTTCCAATCAGAGGGGGTCATTTGTAATCTTGGATGCCATCTCCTTAAGATCATAGGTCTAATGCCTATATTCCAGTATGGTTTTTCCATATCACCAAGCAATTCTTGTTCTGTATTAAAACACAAAAGTTAATAACCAAAGTCATGAGATAATACTTCAGGCATGGCTGACAGGAATGTCCATTTGGCTTGAATAAAGTTCAACATTTTTTTATACGGAAATCGTTGTCCAGGAATGAATGCTATGAGGGTATGCCTCCAACGGTCTTTCTCCCCCTCAATTTCAGTCTCCTGTAATTCAGCATGGGAGATTCCATCCACAATGGTTGGTGGTATAAACTTCAAAGAAATTCCTATGTCCGGGCCTCGATTGGAAACAAGCACATCTTTCCAATTCGCCTGTTTCGAAATAGTATCGGGTGTATGTCTAGAAATAGGGATATGGCCATCAATAGGGGACAATGGATTCGAAATTTGTTGAGCAGCAGCAATTGTTTCAGTAATATCGTCCGACCTCAATGGTATAGAATTCACAGGAGAAGATGAAGAAATCTTCCCATTAGGGTTTGAATCAAGCAGCACCATATCATTTATTTTACCTGATCTAAGCGGATTGGTCGGGGACTTTGTCTTTCCATCATTACATTTGCCATCCTGTAATTGGAATTTCGCAAAAAGATCAATCGGAGGAGAAGCTACAGGGGAAGAACCATTAAGATCGCTACGTAGAGATTTCTTCATCAATTTCTTTCGAGCCATATCTCGTGAATGATCCCACAATGTGGAGCAGGAATCAAGTGCGTGGGGCGCGTTCTATGTGCGTCTTCCTCCTTTTTTTTACCCTTCTTTGATAATGATTTTTATTTGATAAGGATTAAATAGACATAGAAAATCAAGAAGATATAAAAGTAAATAGTTAAATAGAGAGGAATAATTATGTATAATAATAATAATAATAATATAGGATTTATTAGGGTTTAATTATAGCTAGCTAGGTTTAGGGTTAGGGTTTATTAGGGTTAGGGCTTAGTTTTTATTATACTAAATATAATAATTAATATGTTCTCTTAAAACAAACTATTATATACATTATTCTCAACTCTACTTTTAATAATATCATATTATTATACTTAACCTATATATATTATTTTATTAATATTTAATTGACTTTACTATGCAGAGCTTGAAGGATTTGATGATAATGGTAGAATATATTTATGATTTGTCTTGCTAGTTGAAGAGTTTACATATTTTATAAATTAAATCCTTTTGAGAACAACCTTAATAATAAGATTTATTGGTTCTCATTTATAGGTAGTGAGATGACATACCCTCCACCATATCTATGCATAGCGCCACATGATGATCTATAAACTCATGTCATATGGTTATACAACAAGATAGGTCAGTTGTATGCTAGTGGCACATCCTATGACCTATTCCATTTCAGATCATATCACCTACTGTTGACCCTACCTTAGATAGAGTCATGGTCGTTGGCTACATCTACTTTTTTATATTGGTTTGTCGACCACACTGATACACCACACCTGAGATTTATTGAGGGTGAGGTGTCTTCCAAAGAGTATGATTGGATATTTAGAGAGTTGATGGTGATTGATGATGAGTGGAGGTTTCATCATAGCTTGCCTCCAAGTATCCGCCCCGGTTACCCTAGAGTATCTGTGACTAGACTCTTTGTTGATGATGTGAGGGAACAGATGACATATCGAGATGAGTGGACTTTGAGAGTCATAGTTATTAGTCGGGCTCGAAGAGGCTATAGAGGGATTTAGTTTTACAGTTATGAGTTTTTCTTAGTCACGTGTTTGGGCTTTAGTCACCTTTTGATGTATATAGTGCTGCTATTGCTTTAATCCCATAATATGTATATCTTTTGTGATTTGAACCATTGTATAATGTTTTGCTATATATATATATATGAACTCTTTCTAAGTATGAGTAGTTTGAGTATTGATATCTTTTTGGAAACGTGCTCTCCTGATTTGTATATACATAAACAGAATAGCATGATATATTTGAGATTAATTCTTTCCAAGCATCAGCATTTATAATTAAATTAATTTGTAATAATTACTTTTGCCTGGGATACATCTAGATTGAAAAACTATGGATCGAAAATGGTTATTTGTAAATTATTTTTCTAGAGAATATAAAAAAGGAGTGGAGTTTTTCATCAAGTTTGTAGTTGAACATGCTCGAGACTCTAGTAGAATAGTCTGTCCTTGTTTGAACTATGCATATATTCAGCGTGTTAACACTGATGTGTTGAGAGATCATTTGTTGTGTATAGAATTGATATAAGTTACACTTGTTGGATATGGTATGGTGAGATAGTGTAACACCCCCAAATTTTGGAACTTAAAAATTTCGTTTCAAAGAGTTAATAGCGGAAGTCAAAACACAAAATGTGGGGATGTCACGCCGCATTCAACATAGAAGAGGCACTCCCTATGCCCAGTCAATGTTAGGTGCAAGGAAAAATTAACCTCATACCTAGGAATCAGGTGTGGGAATCACTTGATTCCACCGTGATACAGGATATGAAAAAGAGAAAAGAGAATAAGTAGTGAAAATAGAGGACTAGGAGGAGCCTAAAGAAAGAGATAGAGATATCCGGATAACCATATCCTTTACCAAAACATTTAGCACTCATCCAAGGAAAGCACATCAAGCTAAAATCATCAATCACCTACAAAAGAGCGCAGGTATGCTCGTGGGAATGAGCTGCACCCATAAAACGAGTGGTTAGTACGCTAAATACCGAGTAAGGGAACAATACTATCGAAAAAGGAATACAAGTAGCACATGCTTCCACATTAGATAATAAAGGAATATAACCAAGTAAGTGAACATCTTATAAGGCATATTACGATCCAGATCCTTTTATTAAGTATAGTCTATTTTCATTCTTTTATATACAATGAGTGCAGGAACCTCACTATTCTTAAACCAGCATACTGGAGGTTAAAACATCTCCTCAGGGTAGAATGCTCGCGAGCCATTATTCTACTTGGTGGAATGGGAATAAAACATTTCCTTGGGCCAGAACGCTCCCGAGCCACTATTCTACCAGGTGGAATGGGAATAGATCACTTTGGTATTGACTCACATATTTTTCCACTATAAATCATTACCATCTTTTCCATAGGTTATGAAGATATGTTTTATTTCACGATGAGTAGGGACCCCACTATTCTCAATTGGTGGAACATTTTGAAACTTCTTGGTGACAACACACGTGAGCCACTATTTTTTTCTGGTGGAACGGAGACTAAAAACATCATCTCGGGGTAGAACGCTCCCAAGCCACTATTCTACACTGTAGAACGAGAATACATATATGTATATTTAGGAAAAATAATCACCATGGCCCTACTTAGGTGCTCTTTCACTTTAAGTGATTAGCATCTTATTTAAGATTGATTCTCAAGCATAGAACATAGTCAATAGATATGCATATAATATAGGTCCAAAACCTCAAGTCCCGTCAACCCTAATTACACTTTTTTTAGTGTTCATTCTCCCATGTTGGTTGTTCCACTCACATTATATTATGGCATCTCCCAAATCCCATCATTAGTATCATACCCAAAAAACACAACCTAATTCCCATGAGTTTGATTTAGTAATCTCATCCCTATATATATATTAATCACTAAACTATCCAAGTCTAAATCCCGTAAAATTATCATATCACTTCGCATAATTTTTTCATCATTTCTAATTCCAATAGATAACCTCTAAACCTTGAAGATGGAATAATAATAATATTAACATCTCAAGATAACTTGCCCCAAATTTACTATTAAACAATTATGAACCCCAAATAACGATAATATTCCCATGAATTTCTCAAGTTATTATTGTTATAATTTAATTGTCATAACACATAAATCACCAAAACTTCCTTAATATCCCATAATGACTAAGTTACCCTTTAAGCACAATTAATACCTTTATTTTATAAAATATTATACCTTCCATACGTATTATTTCTCCAAGTCCCCATTAATCATCATACCTCATGAGAGACCTTAAGCCCATTTACCATAACTCATTCAACCTACATTTCATATCTTAAGATATAATTTCACAAATATAACATTCTCATCATTCAACCCATATTTCATACCATGAATATATTTCCACAAGTATGATATTATCATAATTCAATCATAGATATATTTCCACAATTATGATATTAACAACACTCAACCCATATTTCATGCTATAAGATGCATTCTCACAAATATAACTATAATGCCTCAAAATTTTAAAAGCTTATATTTTAATAAATAAATTTTATTTTGGATAAATTAGCCTTTAAATCTTTTAATTTAATTATTTTGTGTATTTTGAGTATATAAATTTGGATATAAATATTTAATAAAATAAAATAATTATTATTTTATCATGCCCTTTTTATTAAATAATTTCCCAAACCATTATTTTACTAAATTATTCTTTTAAACCCTTATATTTTAAGTATATTAAATTAAATTATTTAATAAATTTATTACCCAAAAATATTTCACCTTATTATTTATATATTAAATTATTTTAATTAAAATAATTTTTCCTTTTCTTTTTTTTCCCTTTTCCTTCTTTTCCCTTTCTTTCTTTTTCTTTTTTCTTCCTTGGGCCGCCGGTTGGCCGGCCTACTTCGGCTGCCCGTCACCCCCCTTCCTGCGCCTGGGCCGCTAGCCCACTTCTCCCCTCCTCCCTCCTTTCCTTTTTCCTTTCCTGGCCCAGCTCTTTTCTCCTGCCTTCGCACGAGCCGGCCGCCCCTCCTCCCTTCTCTACTTTCTCTCCCGATCGGGCCGGTTTGTTTCTTCGGTCGGTTTGCTGCCGCAACGCCCAACAACCAATACCTAGCCCCGACCTTTCTTTCTTCTTCTTCTTCTTCCTTGCACCGGTGAGATTATCGCCACCAACCTGCAACTCCCTCTCCCTGCAACTCCCTCTCCCCTATTGACCTCCCTAACCCCCCTCTCTCTCCCACCATTCCCTGCCATACCGAGACCTTTCCCCACTCCCTGCCATCACCATTTCTTCTCCCTCTCCCTGCAACCATCATTTTTGCTGCCACCCTATCGCTACCCCCTCAAGTCTACCTATCCCCTCCTCTCCCTCCTTTTTCTTCTTCTTCCTCTGCTTCAGCCTGTGAATTTTCGAGCCTTATGCCTTAACCGAGCCCTCCTTTTCTCCCTTTCTTCTCCTCCCCTCTCTCCCCTGTTTTGGTTTCGCCATCCATATCCGCCACTGCCGCCGCCTCAAACACCACCTGCACCACCTCTTGCCACCACCTACCTCACCCTCGAGCCACCACAGCCTCCATCAAGCCACCCCGCAGCCCATTCTTCCTCCTCTCCTCTTTTTCTCTTCTTTATTCCCCTTATCAACAACAGCCCTGCAACGCCTCGTCCCGCCGCCGTCCCGCCGCTTCCGCCGCCACTTGAGCCACCCTATTTCTCCCTACAACCCCCTTTACCATCCCCAATCATCCTTTGGTCGAAACCGTCACCCGAAGGCCCTTCTTTTTCCCCTCACTTTTCCTTCCTCACCAGCCCCACCTCGACACCCCACTTCGACCGCCGCCTTTGCAGACTTGCTGCCGTCGCCTCCGCCACCCTTAGCCGCCGTTAACCCCTCCCTGACCACCACTCACACCCCCTCTCCACCTCTGCTTCCTTTCATTACCTTAAATCCTCCCTTAACCCCCTCCTTTCTTAGCCCCAAACCGCCAACCCGAAAATACCCATTTTTCCCTACTTCCATCACCTTCGAGCCCCTCTTTTTATTCTTTCTTTACATGCAGCTCATGCTGCATTAGTAGCATGAGTTTTTGGATTTCTTAATATAATTGTTTAATAATTTTAAGGTATAATTATATTTTAAGTTAATTATTCTATTAATTGTTATAAAGCCTTATGTCTTGATTTTTATGATATCTAACATAATAAACCTTGATATTATTTTTAGGTGTTGGTTTTGATAATTGAATCTTAAACCTTAAACCGGAATACCGGTGAGGTTTGTTTTTGGCTGAAACCGAGGTAATCGTTAAATCTCGCTTAAATGCATGGATTAACGCATGTTAGCACATTAGGCATTTTTAATTTGTATTATGCTTGATCTATGTTGCTTAGCATATTATATGTGGTTATTGTGTTTATTGATGAAAAGGAAGCATGATAGATTGTTGATATGTATGGGGATAATATTTAAGGTAATAATTTGGTGGTTAGGGAAAATGTTAATTATTATCCATATTGTTATATGCTATGGTGATATTTAATATATGTTTAATATTTTGTGAGCATTAGGGGATTTTATTAATGTATATTGTACAAGAGTATGGCCTAATACATACATACATATATATATATATATATATATGTGCTAATAAGCATTATATTAATTATAAGAGTCATGGATGAGGCATTAAAGTTAATATTTCATGTAGTATTAATAATAATTTAATAATAAGGGTGTATTAAGAGTAAAATGGTGATTCTTGATTAAAAGGATAAGTTGGTAATTTTGGAGGCAAGGGTAATATGATAAATTTGTTAATAAAAGGAGAAAGTGGTAATTTTGGAAGTAAGGGGGCAAAGTTGTAATTTTCTGAATAAAGGGTAAAATAGTAATTTTGTAATAAAAGGGGAAATTTGGTAATTTTGTAATAAAAGGGGCAATTTGGTAATTTTGTAATAAAAGTGGCAATTTGGTAAATTGTAATAAAAGGACAATTTGGCAATGTTGTAATAAAAGGGTAAAATTGTAATTTAAAGGGTAAAATAACAATTTTGTGATTAACGGGCAGAATGGTAAATTGGAAATTAAAAGAGGTAGGACAGTAATTTCATAATTAAGGATAAATGGAAATTTTTATAAGTAAAGGGGCGATGTGGTAAATTTTTAGGAGTTATGAGGTAAAATGGTAAATTTGAAGATAAAAGGGTAAAACGGTAATTTATAAATCAAGGGGTAAAAGTGGATATTGAGAAGGAGTAAATTGGTAATTATAATAATTGAGAAGGGTAAATATAATAATTTAAATAACTAAAGGGTAATTTGATAATTTAATAATGGAGAAGGGTAAAATGGTAAATATGATAAATATGAGGGGTAATTTGGTAATTTAACCAACTAGGGGGTATTTTGGTAATTTTAATAATGGAGTAGGGTAGTTTGGTAATCAAGACAATTAAGAAGGGAAATTTGGTAATTTAAATGACCAAGGGGTGATTTGGTAAATTTGATGTAGGAGACGGGTAGTTTGGTAATTATGATCATATAAAAGGGCAATTGGGTAATTTAACCAACCAGGGATAATTTGGTAATTTTGATAATGGAGAAGGGTAGTTGGTCATTGATAATAGAGGACGGTAATTGGGTAATTAACTAAATAAAGTGGTTAATTTGGTAATTAGGATAAGGAGGAAGGGTAATTTGGTAATTTGACCAACTCAAGGATAATTTATTAATTATAATAAAGGAAAAAGGGCAAAGTGGTAATATAACTTATTAAATGGAAAGTATATTAAGTATAATAATTATTAAGGGGAGGGATTTATGTCCTAATAAGTATGATAAATAATTTAGTAACCTAAATCGAATAAGGGATAACTTGGTAATTTTGTAACAAGGAGGGTAATATGGTAATTTATCAAATAAGGAAGGGATGTCGTAGTGATTTTATAAGTAAAGGGGTAAATAAGTAGTTTGTATCTAGTATATCATTATGATTGTGGAATTCGTAATATGGCTCTAATAACGAGGTAAGAATATTTGATGATTAGTAAGTATCACGAGAATGAATTTTAAGTCGGAATTAGATGAGTTTAGGATGGCCTTAATGATTCTCCTATGTTACTTTGGATGACCATCTGAATAAGAAATTTATGATGGTATCTAAACGATTAAACGAGGATAATTATCTTATTGTTGTGCTTTTGTGATCACCATTAATTAAGACACTAATACTTAAAGTGAAAGACCTCAAGATCGGGAATGGTGGCTCTTTAGGGGTCGCTACCCTAAAGACGTGGTTTAGCCCACGATTATTTGGTATTTGTTGGTGTGCCTTTGTGCCCCAGCCAGGCCCTATATCTACTCTATCTAGCTCTACGGACCTAGTTAGGGGGTACGCATACTTAAGGATTAGGTGTCCTTGTCGGTAGGGTACTGAGTTAGCTTTATGCACCAGTACGACCAGGATACCTTTGCGTCCCTGGGTTACTAGTTGAAGGGTACTGAGTTGCTTTTATGCACTAGTGCGACCGGTGTACCTTTGTGTCCCGGGTTCTTGATCTCCCTATCGAGGCAAATAAATGGAATTGTTGTGTTGAATTAAAAGGAAAAATACTAATTGTTAAAGTGAAAGATTAACGAGCCGAGACCAGTTGATTTATATGATGAGTACCGATCCACCGGAAATAATAGTGGCCCGGGATGTTTTGCCCTGGTTGATGTTCATGAGTATTGATCCACCAGATATAATGGTGGCCCAGGATGTTTTTACCCTGGATGATATATATAAATATATATGTATTCCGACCCACCGGCCAGAATAGTGGAGGTCCCGAGCTCAATAAAATTTATTTTGAATGTGAATGAGTTATGGAAAAATACTAGTCATTGAGACGATTGATTAATGATGAACTAATGGCCTCAAGGCCTGAAAAATATATCGATTACTCATCATGGCCGATTGATATTGGTTGACTGGTTAAACGAATATATGAAAGTTAATGTTATGTATACGCTATTAATGTATGATTGAATTATTGGATGTACAAATAAATGGATCCGAATATCATGTTCATACTTATGGTTATATCTGAATGTAGTAGTATCATGTGTAACATTGTGTGCCTGTATTTTAAGTGCGTTTTTAAAGGGTTACTCAGTACCGTAGTACTAAAGGGTTCCTTTCGTGGGGCCCCTGCCTATTTAATGGGCAGTACCCCTTGCAGGTTGTATTCAAGTGCTATTCAAGTGGGCTCTTGGAAAAGATCGTAAGGTACTGTCCAGAAATTGTAGGGTTTTACTTGTCTCTTTTAAATTCGATGTATTTGTTATTTTGTAACCACCGGTGTTGAATATTTCTCTTATAAAGTGTTTACTGCACTTCTCTGATTCTTAAGTGTTTAAGTTTCTCGTAAAATTATATTTTATTCTTTTAGCCTTAGCACTTAGTATTGGAACGGTATGAGTAAACCGGTCTGGTACTAAGTTTGGCGGTAATACTCCCAAAGTTCACGGTTTATTAAATTGCTTCCACTAATTTTCTTTTAATTAAACGAAATTTTTCTGTAGTGAATTTTGGGGGTGTTACAATAACATAATAGTATCTCTTACAACTCTTATTTTCTTTCAACATAACATTCATAAAATCATAAATTATCAATATCAACATATGATACATATTATAGCAGCAATATCATGAAAAACACATTTAGCCATACAAGAAATTATCATCAAAAGTCCTAAGCATTGACTAGTATCCTTACCAACTAGGACACCGGGCTTTAAGTACGCAAATCCTAAACTTCTTCCTTCGAAGCTACTGGAAAACCACCTCGGAAAATAATAAAATTATGGTTAGGATCGAAGAGTTAAATCGAAGGGGAAAAATTAAGTTAAAGAGGGTAAAAGTAGGTATAATCGTAGTCAAACGAGAGCTTGAGATCTGTGGATGTGTAGAGGAGTGTGTGGTGGAGCCATGGTTAAATTTTGGTGGTGTTTAGTTGAGACTTGGAGGTGAAAATAAGGATACATGGCCAAATGAATAAGGTTGCACAACTGTGCAGCAGACCATGCAACTTCTGGTCAAGAGAAAACAAGATGCACGGCAAGGCAATGCAAATATTACATAGTCATGAAGAATCAAGCCAAGAGGAAAATTTTTGCACGGTCAGACGGTGTAGGGATTGCACAGATGTGCAGTAGGGGATTAAAGCATTTCATGGCTATGCAACAGGCAGTACACTGCCCGTGCACTCTGCAATGTTGCAATACACGAAAGGAAAAAGAGGCAGTGGTCGACAGATTTGGCCTGTGACGGTAAGGGAGAAGGTTGCGGCGACCTTGGTGGTCAATCCACTGGCCAATAAGTGGCAAGTGGTGGCTGAGGTGGTGCACGGTGGGGGAAGAAGGTAGTGCGAAAGCCAAAATAGAAAAATGAAGGGGAATAAGAAGAAGAAAGGGAGAAGAAGGGAAGGAGAAAGGTGAGGGAGCTCGGTAATGGCTCTTTAGCACAGATATTAGCAGAGTAAGGAAAAACCTAAGAGAAATAGGGAGTGTGAGGGATGTGTATGAGTGTGTGTGCGTGCGCTTGTGTGGTATGATTCGGGAAGAAGAAAAAGAACAGGGAGGAGGATGCAGGTGTGCGACGGGGATGATGGGGATTGTGCAGCTATAGGGTGAGGGTGATGGTTGTAGGGGATGGTTAAGGTAGGGTAATAGCTGCAGGGTGAGGGTGGTGATGGTTGATGGAAGTATTGCGTAAGAAGAAGAAGAATGGCAGGGGTGATGGGTAGTGCGCATAGGAGTGTGCAGTTCTGCAAAGATGGGAGAAGGAGAAGAGGAAATAGAAAGGTGATGGGTGATGGATGAGGGTGCAGAAAGGTGATGGATGATGGTGCAAGTGGGCTGTGCAAGTGGATGGTGCGAGTGGGCATATTCAATATTTGTAGCAAGATGTTGGTGGGAGAAGGAGAAGAGGGAAAGGAAAGGAAAGGAAAAAGGAAAAGGAAAGGAAAAGAGAAAGGGTTGGGGGATTAGTTTAGGGTAGTTTTAGATTAGTCAAAGGTAATTAGGATTACTGAAAATTTAGCGAGTGGACATCCATCTGACTTTCCACAATGGATGATAATTGATGGCTTGTTCCCTAAATTAGGTAAAGAAGCAAGAAATATCCTCTTTGCACTTTCTACGGATGGAATAAATCCACACAATCAAGGCACCTACAGTTTATGGCTAGTGATTTAGGTTATTTACAATCTACCTCCATGGCTCTTTATGAAACGCAAGTATATGATGTTGTTTTTGCTAATTTCAGGGCCAAACTAACCGGAAACTGATATTGATGTTTATTTAGCACCTGTGATTGATGATTTGAAGTTCTTGTGGGACATGGGCATTGAAGTATTTGATACATACAGTAAAGAAAATTTTGAATATTGTTTTGTACAATAATTGATTATTCAGTGTATGGCAACTTATCAGGTTATAGTGTAAAAGGCCATTATGCATGCCCAATATGTGAGAAGAATACTTTATTTGTCCAGCTAACACATGGTCGGAAAACTGTCTTCCTTGGGCATTGTAGATTTTTATCGAAGAATCATCATTATTGCAGGTAAAGAAAAGCGTTCAATGGCTTCCTAGAAGAAGGGCACACACCTATTCGGTTGACAGATTGACAAGTGTGGCTGAAGATGAAATATTTGAGTGTCAAGTTTGGGAATAAGAATAAAGATAAGCCTCCATCGGTTGGGTGGAAGAAGATATCAATATTCTTCGACCTTCCTTATTTGGAATCTCTGTACCTAAGACATGACCTTGATCTGATGCATATCGAAAAAAATATATGTGATAGCCTTGTTCGTACATTACTTAATGTTCCATGAAAGACTAAAGATGACATCAATGCTCGAATGAATATGAAAGAAATAGGTATTAGACAGGAACTGTCACCGTGAGACACTAGAAGAAGAACATATCTACCACTGACGTTGGTACATTATGGTCAATAAATAGCATTCTAACATAATTTATTAATTGATTTTTTATAGAGATATGGTGAAAAAAATAGTTGATAGGGATAGTAGTGATGAAGAAGGGAAGAGAGGACCAAAAATTATGAGAATAATCACGGACATGCGGAATATAGGAGAACAAGTCGAATTAGGATAGAATACTTACAATCGTCATATTGGCCCTTATGCAAATATATTTCTGACGTACATTTCACTTGTCACACATAACCATGTTCCTATCTCTTATAATAATTCCAAAGGGTCACACAGAGCATATTTGGTAGGAAGTCACGATAATTATGATATTTTATTTAATTATTTTTGTATTTCAAATGTTATTTATTTTAATACATTAACATCAGTATACACCTGTATGTCTTATTTTGTATAGAATCTTTAATGTTTCGAAGACTAGGAAGAAATCGCTTCTTAGACATTGTGGTGAGCGTAAAAAAATATTTAGGTCACACTTGGCTTGTAGAAAAATATACAGAAAGAGGGATGACTCTCTACGGCAGAATCCACCCAAACGATATGGTTTTATTGATCAAGAAAGTTGGAACCAATTTATTGCATATCATATTTCGAATGATTTTAAGGTATTTGTTAGATAACAATTAAATAACCATGTACATATATTTTGGCTTGTAACATAGGAAAAAGTGCCAAAAATAAAGAGATTGCTAAACATAATAAATACCAGCATAATATGGCTTGCAAAGCCTATGCAGGCCTTGAAGAGGAGTTGGTCTAAGATTTTGATTTATCAAATTACATGTAAAGGTCTAATGTTATAATAATATTTGTAATGTGTGATTAATTTTTTATTTACACCTCATAACCCAATACATGGATCCATGTACCTCGTGCATCAGAATTGGTACATTATGGAAGAAGGCTAGAGCAACAAAAGATGGATATATTAATGAAGATGTAGATGTTGCTACCAAAAAAATTGTAAGTGTGTAGATATCCAGAACCCTACTTAGTTTTATTTTAGAAAACTAATATATTATACTTATTCCTATAAGCTAAATTTAAATATAATATTTACATTACAGGATGAACTTAAAACATCAGATGATGCAGAGGGGGTGGACCAATATAATATTGTGTCCCAGGCTACAAGAATTGTAGAACACCCTAGAAGACACAAAGGTTTTGGATTAGGTGTTACGAGTACGAGTGTGTGTGCTCGATCTCGTGATTCTTGTAGCACTAATGAGTAAGTGACCATCCTCACCCAGAAATTAAACATGGCATTTGAACGGATGGCAACAATGTAGCAAGAGTTGTCATTTATTAAATCTCAAGCATATAAGCCATCTGATTCGGTTAACCATAATTAGCTTCACATGCCCAATTTAAATAGCGTTACAAACAGTTGCAAAGCTAATGTACGTCTTTCTTCTCTTCCTGAAGTAAGCATTAAAAACTATGAATTGTTATTAAATGTATAGGGTTTCATAAATAATTAAGAATGTGTAATATTTTATTTTAAGTTTTGTATAAATGTGACTTATCAGCGAATGATCTTTCAACTTTTTTGGCAAAAGAAAGGGTACACATCAGTCATAGTACCCAAACACAAACAGTTCATTGGTATAACTTAGCCCTAAATACAAGGAAAATGAGTATTGACACTCCAATTATTGGCAGTGCACCCTTACCTTGTTATAAAGCAGGTGATGAGGCAGCAATAGTGCTAGAAGCTAATGGAAGCTTCGTGCATTGGCCTGCGGATCATATACGTCTCACTATTGAAGAGGTAATGACATTCGATATCGTTATTAGACCTTAGTTATTACTTACATTGTTTATACCTTTTTCATATATATATGCTTAATACATATTTCGTTTATTATTATGAATTAAGGAATCAAAAAAAGAAGAATGGTCCTACTAGTAAAACCAAAAGATATACTAGTAGAATGAGTAACACAAAAGAGGGCATTGCTAAAGGAAAAAGAGCTAAATCAGAAAAATCAGTTGTTCCACAAAAGATTCCATCTTCATAGAAGAGTTAACCTCCATCAGCACTAGCTTTATTATATTTCTATGACCAAAACAACCTCAGGGACAATTATATTTTCATAGATTGGCGTCCTGAGTATGTTGAGAGGGACGATGCTACTTATATGATATCGACTTTATTATAATAAAAAAGTTATTTATTTTCTTATAAATGGCCGCTATAATTAATGTTACGGAGGTAAAGGTGAAATTTATTATTTACGTTTATCATCCCCTGAATGAAGGTAAAACTTTAATTCTAATTTACTCTGTCAAAGTTAATAAAATTCGATAAATTCACTTCACACCACAACCACCTAGACCAAATGAGTCATAAAGGACAAGGTAGAGCAAAGGGTAACAGATATAAATAACGATTTTTGAAATGGTGCAATGCACGGATATTTCTTCTCTTTTCAAGCATGATACGGATTTAACTTTAGATATTTTTTTCCTTCAAAGCATAAGGTTCACTTCTAGTTAAAAAAAGGCATGGTTCAATGCATGCATATAGTAAAATTAATGATACTATAAAAGAAAAAATGTGTGTATTCAAATAGTTGATAGGTAATTAATTCAGCCATCAAATTACGTAAGTATAAAACTATAAAAGGAAATTATTTAAAACTAGTATCTCAACCACAAAATTTCATTTAAGTTTGAAAATTAGAACATAATTAATATTAATTTGGTCATAAACAAAATATTTACAATAATATAATTTTATTCATCATAAATTGATTTAAAAAATAAAAAATTTATAATAAAAAAATTATTTATCGGCTTATAAATGGCCACTGTAATTAATGTTACGGAGGTGAAGGTGAAATTTATTATTTATGTTTATCATCCCCTAAATGAAGGTAAAATTTTAATTCCAATTTAATTTGTCAAGGTTAATAAAATTCGATTAATTTACTTCCATTAAACCACAACCACCCCCAGATGAAATAGGTCATAAGGGACCAGGTCAGGCCAGGAGTAACAGACATAAATAACAATTTTTGAAACGACTCGTTACATAGATATTTCTTTTCTTTTCAAGCATGATACAGATTTAAATCCGAGTATTTTTTCCCTCCAATTACAGAATTTAATTTCAGTTAAGAAAAAGCATAGTTCAATGCATCGATATGGTAAAATTAATGATATTATAAAAGAAAAAAATCATGCATTGAAATAGTTGATAGGTAATTAATCTGGTCATCTACTTACATAAGCATAAAACTATAAAAGGAAATTATTTAAAACTAGTATCTCAGCCACAAAATTTCATTTATGCTTGAAAATTAGAACATAATTAATATTAATTTGGTCTTAAACAAAATATTTACAATAATATAATTTTATTCATCATAAACTGATTAAAAAAATTAAAACTTTATTATAAAAAAAATTATTTATTTTCTTATAAATGACCATTGTAATTAATGTTATTATTATGTATTTATTATCCGATCATTTTCCTTATTCATAGAAAAATAAATCGGCTCTTAATTTTATTTACCGTCCATGAGATGAAAATTTTAAAACCTATAATTCAGGTTTCTTTACAAATTAAATCTTTAAGTGAATCAAAGCTTATTGAAGTAAAATGAAACTCAACATTAAATTAAAAAGAAATATGTATCATGAGAGGGAAATATAACGTATCATTTTCGGCACTTGTAGATTTGGGGCTGCATAAATATTATGTGTATGAAATTTTAAAGTGAAACCAAAAGAAATGAGTAGACAGAACATCAAATTAGAGCCTCCATTTTCACCTCTTCTTAAACATTATAATGGCACCACAACCTATGGTATTCAATGACCTAGGAAATTGTTGCTTTTAAAATAAACTTACGTAGGATCAGATGATTATGAACATTGAAAGTTCCTACCATGATCTAAACACGTGGGAGTAAGGAGAATGAAGCTTACTCAACAAGCCATCTTTTTGGTACTATCATTGAAACTCAAATTTTTAACTAAATTAAAACTGATGAAATTTTTGTAGATTTGTTCTTTTCTCAACATGATGGGTTGAGCAAATATTTGAAGTATGGTATGGCCGATAAACGTTATAGTAATAGTATATCTGTCATTACTCAATGTTGTGTGTATAGTTTCCGACAATATTTCATAAATGTATTTGCTTTTATTTCATTGTAGCTTACAACAGTGTCTGATGGTTTTTTATGTGTAACTTTATTTGTCTTTATTTATATTTATGTGTCCAGCATAAGTCTTTATGAGTAAACTTATTCGTTGGTTTTTCAAGATGTAATTTTTGTAAATTATTTTGTAATAGGATCATCTTGGTTATTACTTTTAATATTATTTCTTTCCCTATCTTTTTATTTTCCCCTACATCAAATCCCAAACCCCATCCCTCGACCTTCCTTCTCCTTACTCCTCTTCTTTGCTTCATTTGCCACTACCTCATTGTTGCTCGACAACACCATCACCTATCCCCTTCCTCGTCATTGACACTAGTAGTAGCCAGGCGGAGCAGCAACGATGCGGTTACAAACACAACACACAAAGACAACATTGGCATGCCACCTTCTAGCCACCACAAGCTAGCTGCTCGATAACACCACCACTTGTACCTGTCCTCTTCGTGGACGCTAACTGTACATAGGCAGAACAACAGCGGTGCCGCAAGAGAAGCAATGCACGAAGGCAGCAATGGTGCATTACTATCCGACCAGAGCGACTTAGCCCAAGCATCGGTGAGGGATGCATAATCACCAACGAAGCTCCAGTGCCCTTTACTTGCTCTATATTGGATGATTTCATTAGGTTTATTTTTTCTAAACCCTAACTCTTATTTATATTAAATTTTCGTGAATTATTAGTTATTGAATTATGGAATATTGATTTGGAATGGTTAATTGCAATGTACGTGATTGATTTAAAATATTTTTTGGATAAATTTACGATACATAATGCTTTAAAATATTTTTTATTTTAGGTTGGAAGTCTCAATTTGAAAAAATTGTGTGAAATCTATCGAAATTGTATTTTTACGTTAAAACTCTTTTGGATTTAAATTAACTCTATCTATGAGTAATTTTATTAAATTGATTATATAATTTGTATTAAAATATGTTTAATTTTAATTTCAAACTATCAATTTAAATATTTTAGTAATATTTGATAGGATTTTCATTCTGAGATCAAAAACTTACTAGTGTTAAATTGTATCTTTCCTATATTATTTTTAATCAATTGATTATACAGTATGTTATAAAAATATTTTTAATTGTTTCTCTGAACATTCAATTTAAACAAATTAATAAAATTTGACCGATTTGTATTTTTGGGCATAAAACCCTAACTTTCAAATAAAATTATGAAATTAGTCATTTTTACAATTGTTTCTTCTTAAATTGATTTTATATAATTATTTGAAATGACCTTGATTGTATTCCAATACCTTCAATTTGGATCAATTGGTTTGAATTATTTAATTTTGTATTTTGAGCTTTAAAATCCTAATTTTTGGGAATTGATTCCTGAAATGTAGTTGTGTTTGATTCTTTCACATATTAATCAATTAGCTTTGATTTAAAATCAATTAAATTGAAGTTCTAGCTTATCTTTTGGATCATTTCTCTAACATTAAATGATTTGACAGTTTAGATTTGTAAACCCTAATTGTTTAAGTGGTTTTAATAAAATTTACTTGTTTTTTTATTATTCTGTATTTCAATTCAGTTTTTCCTAACTTTGTCTTATGGTTTTCAAAGGTGATCTTGGATGACGTGGGTGGATCTGTGAAGTTGGTGAACCATCCTTCTTTCCTTCTTTCCTTCATTTATTAGGCTTGGGATGATCGGTAAATTCACTTAAACATCTAGTGGATGGAAAAATATGTGTTCGCATGATTCTTTCCTCTTTTTCAATAATAGAAGGATGCATATTAGTTTTTAAAACATAGTCATAATAATTGAGCAAGAATATGTGTTGAGACTAAATCATATTTGGTGTAGTGAGTTGTAATGAGTATGATATATATGGAATTGTAATAAGTGATTGAATGACCCTTTTGGAATGTTTAAATAGTGGTTATTATGTCTTACTAAGTCTTGATGTTATGAGATTATGGAAGTGAAATATATAAAAATATTCTAAAATTTAATAATGATTCAAGTATAAGACTAAGTTTGGGATTTAGGCGAGTAGCATCGGGACGATCTCCGAGGTAGGGTTTACGATGGATGTACTCCCTATTTATATATGTGGTTGTGCCACACCGTTAGCTTGTAGTAAGACTTCTTTCTACTCTTTAGGTAACAGACAGGTCGTATAGGATGTATGAATACTTATGAATAGTGTTCCTCAATGGTATTGGGATGGTTCCTTAGTTGTAGTGCTTTAATTGATATCTTAGCAGTTAGTTCTTCGAATTTAGTAATGTTCCCTTTCAAATAAAATGTGGATTGTGTGGACTCTATCATTTATGTGCTGAATATCACATTCTATGTGTTTTATATGTTTCTAAGAGCTTTACACAAATAATTATAAATGTTATAAATAATTACCAATAGAGTGTATAGTTTTTATAAATGAATCTTACCAAGATTCATGTGTATAATGTTTATTCTACTTCGCAACTTTAGTTATAATGGCATGACCTTTTAGGAATGCATGTTTCCATATTTTCTTATGGTGTTCCATGTTCTTATATCATAACATGTTCTTGTGTTAACCCTAATTTTATTTATGATTTATTAGGTATATCATACCATGGAATTCCATGTGGGCATGTAACGTAAATCTCACATGTAGTTCATAAATTTCATTATCTTTCTAGACATTCTCTCTTGATGGCATATTTTTAATGCAACATCATATTCTTTTGCGAATTCATGCTTAATAAAGGCTATATATTTTCTATGGGTGAGATATTAATCTATGACCATGTTCTATTATTTAGTAAGCTCTTTTGTCTTCCATCATCTTATATGAGAACATATTATTAATGTTCATCAGTTTTGTATGTATGTGAGTTTACGTGGTCATACTATCGCTATGTGTTTAGTGTGGTTTACTCAATATTCCATCATACAGATACTATGCTTTTTTAGATGTTTATGTGTAGGTACTTTTGTTTGAATTCTAATGTGATTTTTTCTTGGGCTGAGAGTTAGAACTACCCGGATTTTTGTCCCTCAAGAACTTCTGTAATTGTTTGTAAATGTTTTGGAAGTAAATCTATTGTGTTGAAAATTTAATTTCATGTTGTAAATGGCCATTTTCAATTTTTTAGTTATTTTTATTATTTGGTTAAGATTTTAGAATAAGAGTTTATTTTACATGTTTTCCATTGATTTATCAGTGATGAATTTATAGGGGTTTTCCACTAACTTTATTTGTGAAGATTTTGGTTCTATTTTTTATTTCAAGATTTGTTAAATAATTTTTTAGCCTTTCACCTACTAGGAGATAGATGATAAACATCTGTCTTACAATGGGCAGTAGCACTCCCCATTTCTTATTTTTGTTTTCGCATTATATCATTTTAAAAAAAATTCTGGAGTGAAAATGGGGGTGTTACAAATTGGTATAAGAGCTTTGGTTATGAGAATCCTAATTGGTTTATGTTTTAAAGTGGCTTTCTTGTTTATTTTTCAATGGTTTTGTTTGAATAGTTGTTTTTGGAAACCCATATTAGCTTTGTGAGAAGTGTGCTTAGGTGGTGTAAGAGTTTTATAGTTGTTGGTACTGTATTCAAGTGTTTATTGTTATTGCCATGCCTAATTTATTTTAATTTTTTTCTTTTGTGAATGTTATGTTAGCTTCCCAAGGTTGTTTCCTTATAAGAGAGTAGTTACCCCATTAGATTATTTCTATCTTGTGTGCCTTCCTATTGTTGGATTAATTTTCAAGTGTACCATGATAGATTTGAATTTACTGTAAATGATATTTAACTATCTTATTTGGAAGATTTACATGCTTTTGGAGTTAAGAGTGGCTTGAGGTCTAATTTTGATAATGAGGTTTGTGGAGTTTTGATTTTATGTTGGTAGTGAGATGTCATTTTTATTTGCTCATACTTTTGTTCTATTTTCATGCATCGCCTGATAGGGATGTTAAGATAAATGTAAGCAAATTGCATATTAAGCTAGATCACATTATGATGGAGACTTGTATTATAGACCTCGTTTCAGATTGAGCCATGGATAGGGACTAGTGTTAGATTTGAATTTTGATGTGTGCAACCAAGGTTAAGATGATTTATGTGATGCCTTGATCAAATATTCAAATAATCGATAATGAGATATGATGAATTGGTGCTCTGATATGAGATTCTAGTATTTATTCTTTTAACCCAAGCAAATTTGAGGAGGTGGGGTGAATCCACTTTTGTAGTAGTGAGAGAGTAGAGGATTTTATAAGATGAGGGTGACTTAGTGAGTAATCTTCAAGAGTTAGATTGTGAATGCTACTATGGGATTTAGGATTTGAAATGTGAGGTTATTAAAAGTATTGAAAGTGAAACTAGAGTTGATCCTAGTGATGAGTTTCCGGTTATATTGGTCTCATTGATATACCCATGTCTAATCATACACACACAGATATATATATATATATATATATATATATATATATATATATATATATATTAGGGTTTTGTTTTGTTAGGCCTTAGTTTTGCTTTGTTGTTGAATATAACATTGTGTAGCTATGAAATCCTTGTATGAAGCTTTACATGTATAATGTGTGTGTTATCATTATATATTTTGTTTTCGTTTATTCTTTACTTTTCTTATTGCAAACTTCTAATCATCCGTTTCTTTTATTCCACTTTGTTTGGTTTATACTTTGCATGACAACTTTAAACCAAATCTTGATTTATTTCTTTGAATTAACTTTTGGTTTCTTTTTTTTTGTCGAACTTCGGGACGAAGTTTCTTTTTAAGGGGGTAGTAATGTAACACCCTGCTTCTTAAAAACCTAATTTTTATATAATATCAATGTCGATTTATGAGTTTTAAAATTTAATTTAATTTTAATTAGTTTATTTTATTTAAATCTTATTTTTGATATATTTTTTAATGTTTTGTTTCGTTTTATTGATTTATGGACTATTTCAATTTTATGTAGGAATATATTGAATCATTTGTCATTAAGGATAATTTCAGATAAATTCGTTCACCACTATGATTGTATTAAATTCATGTGATTTGATTTTCTTTTAAAATATATTTTTGTTTCAATTGCATTTTTTTTTAACATTTTAAATTCGCTTTCAAGTATAGCCTCGTCGTGTCATTACTATTTTATTTTAGGGGTATATTTTGTTAACAAAAATAAATGATTTTCATTCATAAAATTTATTAAAGTGGTAAAATCATTTTAATAACTTTTTTTCGTAGAAAATATTTATGTTTTTAAATTTATTTATTTTTATGAAGTCGATTAGATCTTAAAAAAAATTTAATTAAAGGTTCCCGCAACTTAAATAAGCTCTTTGTTTCTGAAACTAATTTTCCTTCATTTTTCCCATTTTGGTTTACGGAGAACATTTTTAGAAATATTTTAAATTAGTTAGAGTCACTCAAAGTTTTATAAAAATATTTCTCTATTGTATTTTTGATGTGAATCAAAGGGAAGGGAAACGAGCAGGATCTATCATTAATTGATATTTACGTTAGTGGTTGAATTTGCAAGAAACACTTTGGTTTAAGATGGTTAAACTCAAAGAAGTTTGTAGGTTTGAAGATTGTTGGTTATTCAAAGTTTGAAGGCACGTTTGAAGGGCTCGAAGGAAGAGTCCCCTGGGTAGTTCTTCAAGCTAGATAGGACTCCAAAAAGAGAGGATAAAAATCAAGCAAAGCTCGAGATTTCTGTGATTAAAATTTCTATTATTCACGTGTGTGTACAAGTTAGGATATATATAGCCATTTAACCAACATAATGGGCTGAAACTAGCTGGTTATGTATCTTAATTCAAGCTACCTTAACTCACTTGAATTAAGCCCATATAATACCTAAATTTACTCATATTATCATCATATAAATGATATTAATGACTAAAATTACAAAACCCCACAATCAACTATAGTACATACATGAAATTACAACAAAACCCTAGCTTACATAAAATACACTTAGGGTTTACAACAAGTTTAATATAACTAATGATAACATCACTATATCTTATTGTAGAGTCATCCCATGTATGCCATAACCTTGTATGCTTTGAATGCTTGTACACTTTAAGTCTCTTTGTGTGTGTTAATGTCTTCTCCTTGCAAATATGTAATATACCTGCAAGAATATCTTGAATCGTTTTCAACACCAAGCATAAACATATTATCAAGAACATTTAAAATGATTGGCTCCATTATTAAGAAAGCTAATTCTTCCTTACCTTGAGAGTCATTAGAAATATGAGAATCATTAGATGCACCTGCATCAATTTTAAATATCATTTTGAAGTTTTATTCCTATTTTAGTAACTTTTTCGATTAATTTTAAAATGTTACCATTTAATCGGGTAGGACTTGTTTTTCTCCAAACATCTAGTTATAGATTCTTTAGGTTTATTTTAGTGAAAATTTTCCTAACTAAAATAACCAATTTCTCTCATGAATTTCACAGTGGTGCAGCAGCAGCAACAACGCACAAAGATAGCAACGACTTGCCATAGTCCAGCTACTACGAGCCAGCCCAATCGTCAGCGAGGGATGCATGACCACCAATGAATCTCAACCTCCCTCTACCTACTCTATTTTGGTAGAATTAATTTAGTATATTTTTCCCAAATCCTAACTCTTATTTTGATTAAATTTATATGAATTATCTTATGATAAGCTAATTTTTTTATTGAATTACGTATATATATGTTGTATGAATGATTTGGAGTGGTTAATTACAATGTATGTGGTTGATTTGTGAAATTGTTTTTTGACCTGGCTATCTAGGGTGTAAACCTTAATTTTCATATTTCCAAGTGTTTCCCGAGCACTCTAGTCTTCCTTTTGTTTGGTTTGGTTTCTTAGCCTTATATCTAACATGGGATGGAAATATGATGTTTATCTTATATTAGATACAGTGGTAACACCCCATTTTTCCTAGGTGTATTGATATTTTTTTTTACTTCCTAATGTGTTAAAACAAAAATTTTTGATTGTGAAAAATGAGGGTGTCATAATAATGGAATTTATTTTCTTGATCTTGATATGCTTATTTATAACATAAATACTAAGAGATTTAAATCCAACAATTCAAATCCTAATTACCTCTAGTATTGTTGTTTAGGACATATAAATGAGAACTACATTATAAAGCCCCATAAAGATGAATTTCTACACACATTTGATTTTGAATCATTTGAAACATGTGAGTCTTTTTTATTAGGAAAAATGGAAAAAATCCCATTTACTGGACACAATCAAAGGATGAATGAATTATTGGACCTCATATATACTATTATTTGTGGACTTATCAATTCAACTGTAAGAGGAGGATTTTAGTAATTCTTTATGTTTACTAATGATTTTAGTAGATATGGTTATATTTATCTTATGAAACATAAACATGAATCCCTTTAAAAGTTCAAAGAATTTTCAAATGAAGTATAGAATGATCTTGGTAAAACTATTAAGGCTATTTAATTGGATCAAGGAGGTGAATACTTAAGCCAAGAATTGGATGACCATGACAAAAGATGTGGAATAGTTTCACGACTTACTCCATCAGATACTCCATAATGGAATAGTGTGTCCAAAAGAAGGAATTGAACTTTATTAGATATGGTTTGAGCAATGATAGTCACACAAATCTTCTAACCTCTTTTCGGGGATATGCTCTTGAAACTAGAGCAGTCACACTAAATATAGCTCCATTAAAAGTGGTAGAAAGGTTCCAAATTGGTCTTTTCTCAAGATTTTGAGTTGTGAAGCATACATAAAGCATTTGACCTCAAGCAAGCTTGAACCCAAATCTTACAAATGCTTCTTTGTGGGATATCATAAAGAAATTAAAGGATATTACTCTTACAACCAATCCAAGAACAAAGTGTTTGTTGCTCGGAATGGCATCTTTCTAGAAAGAGAATTTATTTCCTAAGGAGTTAGTGGGAGTAAAGTACATCTTGAAGAAATTTAATGATCCCAATATAGTAGAGCCTGAGTAGCCTCTACAATATGTTGTAGGACTTGTAGAAGTAGAAAGCAATCCACAAAGGTCAACAAGGTTGCATCGTGAGCTAGAGGTATACATGTTATTGTCAGACAATGATGAACACTTAATATATGAAGAAAAATGATGAGCTCTGACTCTACTAAATGGATGGACACCATGAAATCCAATATGGAATCCATGGATAAAAAATGAAGTATGAAGTTTGGTTGATCCGACTTATAGTTGCAAAACCATTGGATGCAAATGGATATATAAGAAGAAACTTGATAAGGATGGTAACATAGATACCTTTAAGGCATGTATAGTGGATAAAGGTTACAAAAAATTTCATGGTAATAATAATAATGAAACCTATTCACCTATTGCTATGCTTAAATCCATTAGGGTTCTTCTAGCAACTATCGTATTTCATGATTATCTAATATGGCAAATGGATGTCAAAACTGCATTCCTTAATGGTAATTTGCAAAATGAAGTGCATATATCACAACCTAAAGGTTTTGGGCATTCTAGCAATGTTGGAAAGGTATGCAAGTTTAAGAGATCAATTTATTTAGTTAAGAAAGCATCTTGGAGTTGGAATCATTATTTTGATAAAGTATTCAAAGAGTTTTGCTTCATCAAATACAAAGAAGAGTCTTGTGTTCACAAGAAAATTAATGGGAGCACAATTTTTTTTCCTTTTTCTTTATGTAGATGGCATAACACATATTAGAAATGATATTCCTATGTTAATGAGGACATAGCTAGGAAATTCATTTTCAATGAAGGATCTTGGTGAGACTGCCTATATTTTGGGGATCAAGATCTACAAAGAGTGATTAAGACAGTTTATTGGATTAAGTCAGAATACTTATATCGATAAAATCCTCCATAGTTACATTATGCAGCACTATAAGAGAGGTTTCTTGCCTATAGAACATGGTCTAAAGCTTAGCAACACAAGATTAGCGAGACCATATGAGTAGGTCCATATGCTTCAATCATTGGTTCTATCATTTATGCCATGTTGTGCACTTGCCCGGATATCTTGTATATCATTAGCATGATGAGAATATTTCAATCTAACCTTGGTGAGAATAACTAAACTCTAGTTAAGAACATTCTAAAATAGTTGAGAATGATAAAATAAATGTTCTTGGTTTATGAAGGAGAATAAGATCTATTTATAAGTGGTTACACAAATGTGAGTTTCCAAATAGATAGCGATGATTTCTTTTTGCATCCAGGTTACATGTTATGCCTTAAAGATGGAGATATGAGTTGAAAGAGTTTAAAATAAGACACGATTAATGATTCTACAACAGAAGCTGAGTATGTTGTTGTTTCATAAGCATTAAAGGAAGTACTGTTGATTAGGAAATTCATCACTAAGCTAGAAGTAGTTACTAGAATCCTATGTATAATTTTTTTACTGTGACAACGATGGAGCTATTGCACATTCTAAGGAGTCAAGGTCTCATCAAAATACTAAAAACATACTTGGGAAATATCATAACACTTTGAGAGATTGTCTAAAGGGGAGATTTAAATTTATACAAGGTTCATACAGATACAAATATTTTTGATCCATTAACAAAGCCTCTTCCACAACCTAAGTATGGTCATAATAGTTCCCAAGGCATTAGGCTTGTGCATTGGTCCTAGTGCAAGTGGGAGACTATTAGAAATATGCCCTATAACTCATCATAGTTGATGATTTGTATTCGCATATTTAGTGATTGTGCTTATTAATAAAAGATCATTTGATGTTATTTATTCAAATTATATCCCTTTGAGTAATTCTTATTTATGTAGATAATCGAGTATGTGACTGGACTATGAAACCTTACTAAATAATAGAAAGATTATAATTCAATAACTTTCCCTAGTATAGTATCATCTAATGAAGGGATATTAGTGATCATAAGACTGGTATGTTAGTTGATGATCATGTTCCACTGATCATTGATATAAGATATCAAAATAATATATATATATATATATATATATATATATATATATATATATATGTTATTGAACATATTACTGGACCGACCTAATATTATAATACTACATTGAATAATGTGTGAAGTGTCATTAGTATTCTCCAAATAGTATATTATCCTCTCACCTGAGATCTTTATATATGTCAGTATGATGATCGTCATGTTTTGACTTTACCAAACATTACCCTTATTAGGGGTGATCATAAAGGTAATGATCAGACATTGTGGGAATCATATAGAGTCATATAGATGGTTAATATGGGATTTTTCCTTCTCATGACATAAGTTAGATATCTTTGGGGCACTAAACAAGTATGAATAATTTTACCATGGCCATGTGAAAACGAGGTGTTGTTTGTTTAAGGTTAGTCTAACATGGTGATTGAGAATGAGTCTAATTCAAAAAATCAAGGATGACACAATCAAGGCCTTTTATTCAATCTAAATATCATATGACAAAAGGATAAATATATAGGTTATAATAGGATGTGTCAAGATTATGACATTTACGTAATTTAGGTGGTCATAACGTTTTGCCAGAGACCTATTATGATTTGTGGGTCTGTAAGGAGCTTCAGTCCACTGCCATTATTACATAAACCTACAGGGTCACTCACCAATCAAACTAGATCAGAAATGGACTATAAACTGGTTAAGATGACAGCTTAATATGGTTCATATCTATTTAAGCCCAAGGTGGTATTAATAGGATTAAACCTAAAGTACCTTTATTTTGATTAAATTACCAAGTCTAATGTAATTAAGGTGGGATAGGGTTTTAATATAAAATGAAGCTAGGTTTTTATTATAAATACCCCTTGCTCTCTCTTTTGTGGAACATGAACTTTCTAGTTATTAAGCTTTGTTTTTTCACAAATTTAAGAGTGAGTTCCCAGTAGCACTAGCATGTATCCTTGGTGATCTAGTTTCTCTGTGTGTGGATATAGAAGAGGTGCGATGTAATTTTTGCTCGCTTACTCGAACAAGATTGAATTATATCATTTAGAGTATTCATGAATTAGAACAAGAAGCTGATCAAATCATTCTCACCTTTAATTCAAATCAATCGGTTAACCTTGTCCGGGAGACTAGTAGGTTAGATCTTAATCTAGCATGTATTCTTGGGTATTTTAGCCTTTGATTTTATTTCATTACGTAGTTTTTGCTAGGCTAAAATCCTTCATCCTTGTTGGGTTCCTTATAAGAATTCTATTTCCTCTAAAAAAAACTTTATGAATTTCACTATCAATAGTCTAAAATCCTCCAAACCATAGTCTAGTTTTTCTTTATCATGAAAAGCCTTAAGTGCAAAGATTTTTTCTTTGTGGTGAGATTTGATAATCTTTTCCTCAGTAATCAATGAATTTGTGAGTTTCTTGAGTGGATAATTCAACAGATCCTTAGATTACTGGATACCTATAGCCTTAAGCATATACTTACAAATGGTTAGTTATAAAAATCTACTTATGAGTTATTAAATGGTAAAATGAATAGGTAGACTCCTGATAATCATTCTGACCTTTTTCTGTACGAAGTAATCATCATATAAAGAAGCCTATTCATTTATTATGATAGTAAAATGGGTTAGCATATGCTTGATGGATTCGTTTTGCAACATTTTAAATAAATCGTTTTTTTTTACCAACAAATAAATTTTGTACTTCTTACCTCGCTGGTGTACTACGTCGAATTTTACCTAAACCTATCCAGAGTAATTAATATCAAAACCAAATTCTAATCTCGAAAAATTTATATTCCTATTATACCCTAGCTCCGTAATCCTAAATCTTAGCTTAACCCTAATTTTTATTCCAGATTATTAATATTTTTTCTAACCTAAACCTAACCTTGAATGATCAATAATTAATTTATCCTAATACCCTAAGCTAAAATATTTTAACCAAAGCCTAATGCTAATCCCACACCTTTTTCTTTTCCTCCCTAACCTTTTTCTAATCCCACACCTAATGCTAACCAAAACATTAAAATATTCCCATGAGCAAATGACCCAAATGTTTATGTATAGGTCAATGATGGCCTAATGTATGATTTTCTAGCTTATGATGGTTTATATGTGCTGGCATGGTAATCAGTATCAAGGTTTTGAGTGGAGAGTCATGTTATCTGAGTTATAATCTTATTTGGATACCTTTTTGGGCTCTTAACTCCATGGTATCCCTTTTTGTATTTTGGAGTATTATACTCAGAGTTAGTATCCAAACTCGTATTTCTATTTATGAAACTCCCCTTATATTTTTTTTATCATGTTTTGAATTTTAAATATTTTTCATTGTGATTAATGTAAGGATAATATGGTAAGCTAGACTAGGTACTAACACCCAAATATATTGCTATTATACTTCCGATAAAACAAAATTTTTCAGTAGTAAATTTTGGAGTGTAACAAGTTGGTATGAAAGGTTTGGTTCTGATGATGGTATTTTGTTTTCAAAATTTTGGTCTTCAAACTATCCCTTATTTGAGTTTTATGATCTATTTCACATTTTCAAAAAAAACTCAATTCTTCAAAAACCTAGTTTAACCTCTAAGGAATTGAGGACGGGTATCCTAGGCGACCTTTGAATGTGATTATGCATACTAAGAGTTAGTAAGTTAGGATTATTTCTCCTAACATGTTTTCTATCTTGTGGCTAGTTTGATATGGCTCTTAATAACCTTATCAGTCGTCTAGTGGAATCTTTTGGGTCGTTCATTGAGTTCATCAGGCGTCCACCGCTACCACCTCAGCCTTAACCACCATTTCCACCTCCGCATTACCCATAGGTAGGTATCGTAGAGGACTAGTTATGGAGGGTTATAGGACATCACCTATCGATCTACGTCGGTGAGAAGGACCTGAAGGATGAAATTAAGATATGGATAAGACATATAAAGTAACTGATTTCCCACCTGATTGGATGGCAGGCATAATAACTTTCTTTCTCTTAGAAGCCACTGATACATAGTGGGTAGGTCGTCGTGTGTAGAGAGGATCATCGATGTCCTTGGAGGACTTCATGACAGTGATCCATACTAAGTTATATTTGGAAAGTCTTAAGAAGAATATGCTAGACGAGTTCATGTAGATGACCCAGGGAAGTATGATAGTGAGGAAGTACCACACACCTCTCACAAAGCTATTGATGTCCGTGCTAAGTATAGTGGCCAGTGAGTCAACTATGGTATACTAGTTTGATGAGGGGATCCATTTCAACATACACATGATGATGAGTGTTATGGCTTTCTTGGACTTAGCAGCCATATTATATGAGTGGGAGTGTGTCACTACTACTATGGTATAAGAGCAGGCTTTTATTTTGGTTAAGAGAAAGGTTGAGACACATTGTTCTAGAGGTAGAATTGAGTTTTGGGGATGAAAACCTCCAAGGTTCCAGTAGTGGGCTCAAATCCAATCTCAAAGTGCCAATTTCGACACCAATTTCAAACAGTTGGTTAGAGCAGATTTTCAGAATAGCCGAAGCAGTATTGTGTCATTTATATGGTTATGCCAAGGCACTGTTATTCAATATAGGATGTGTGGTTAGTTAGGCCACCAATATTTTAACTATTAGCAAGAGCAAGGTCAGTTCCAGTAGGAAGGACCACTCATACCTCAACAATAGTCATATCAATAGTAGGCCTACAAACTACAGTAGTAGCAGTAGAGTACACCTACCTCAATCAGTGGATAGCCTTGGGAGGCACAAGTGAGACCACAAATCCCTCACCCTTTTCCCTAGAATGGAGGATAGACGTAGGGTTCTAGAGGATATCATGGAGGATACTATGAATGATAATAAGGCAGATGCTTGAATGTCATCAGCTAGGCGGAAGCTAATTAACAAGTAGATGTGGTCATTAATATATTCTCCATCCATTCATTACCAACTTACTTGTTATTTAATTTTGGGGACCTTAGAGTTCAAGAATCTCTTATAAGATATGCAAGCCTAAGCCTATAATGAAGGTTGTATTTGCTACTAAGTTATATTCCTTAGTGTAGAGAGGTTATCCTAAATATTTGTGAGGAGTTCAGAAGTTGAAAAAGGATGTATCGACATTGAAGGACATGTTGGTTGCTTAGGAGTTTCTTGACATATTTTTGAAGGAGATATTGGGTGTGTCGTTAGTACATGAGATAGAATTTACCATTAAGTTAGTACTAGCGACAGAGCTAGTTTCAAAGGCACCTTATTAAATGGCAACTGTAGAGTTGAAGGAGTTAAAAGCTTACTTGGAGTTACTGAGCTTGTGTACATTTTCCTGAGTATGTCTCCATGGGGAGCACTAGTTTTGTTTGTAAAAAAGAAGGAGATCCTTCATCTGTACATAGATTATCAGCGTTTAAACTAGTAGAGAGTGAAGAAATGCTATCCACTTTCGAAGATCGATGACTTGTTTAACCAACTTTGGGGTTCTTTGATCTTCTTGAAGGTCAACTTGAGGTTAGGATATAATCAACTATGTATTGTTGAGGCAAATATCATGAATATGTCTTTTAGGACATAATACGAGCACTATGAGTTCATGATGACGTCTTTTGGGCTCACCAATGCAACTACCTTATTTATGAACTTGATGACGATGATTTTTTTAGTACACTCTCGCAATAGAGAGGAGCATGAGCAACATCTTTATACGATTTTACCACTCCTTAGAGAAAGCAGGTTGTATGCCACACTCTCTAAGTGAGAGTTTTGACTCCACGAGGTTTCATTATTGGGCTATGTGGTGTCAGCTAGAGGAGGAGTCGTGGATATGGCAGAGATTTTGGCAGCCATCGAGTGGAAGGCTCCCACTAGTGTTCCTAAGATGCATAGTTTCTTGGGATTTACGGGGTACTATAGATGCTTTTTTCAAGAATTCTCAAAGGTAGCTCCACCCTTAACGAACCTTCTAAAGAAGGAATAATGCATATGAAGACGCATTTTAGAATTTGATGCAACGTTTAACTACAACACCAGTTCTGACACTGCAATCTTGTTTAAACGGGTTTAAGGTCTATAGCGATGTGTCAAAGCACATGCTGGATTATATATTGATGCAGAATCGTAAGGTAGTGGTTTGTGCTTCTCATTAGTTGAAGCAGCATGAGTAGAAGTACCCAACGCATAACTTAGAGTTGGTAGCAGTCATATTTGCATTGAAAGATTGATGGCATTATCTTATAGGAAGCAGGGCATGTTCTACACCAACCATAAAAGCCTCAAGCATATATTCACTTAGAAGGAGTTAAATATAAGGTAGAGGAGATAACTAAAGTTGGTGAAGGACTATGATATTAAGTTAACCTACCATGAGGGTAAGGCTAACTTCATTGCATATGCCTTAAGTAGGAAGACATCATACTCCTTGAGTGCTTTTGTGGCATCTAATTGGTTGCTTGAGGAACTTGGTGATATAGGGATTGAGATGATCCAACAAGGTGAACTAGAGGTCTAGATGTGTGCAACATCCCAGAGCATACAATAGAGAGCCCATAACTCTAACTTTCATACATTCCCTTCGCCTTCATCCCATCCAAAAAGTGCATCAGCCAACTACCATTGGACATACCTTAGCGTAGAGTTATAGATCAAAGAGGCCTTAGCGTGATATCTGCACGCTAAGGCCGAGCAGCAAAACCCCACATTAACAAAGATATTTTGGCCCAAAATGCCTGAGGATCCCATAATTGGCAATCCTCAAGGTAAAGTCTCAACCCTATAGTAGAAAAATACATTAATTCAGAGAATTCTGTCAATGACATGGCATGAGACTCATTGAAGAGTATAAAGAACACAAATTCCCCAATTCGCTCAAAATTAAACGAGCTAAGGAACTCAAAGGTGAGTCCCTTACTCATATGATTGGCATAAGCAAAGAAGCGAGAGAGCCCGCCTATACTAATCAAATACTCAACATTGTCTTAAACCTCTAACTTCTTGAGACATGTCCAATCGATACATCAAGTGGATGTTATATTTTGAGAAGCTATAGCATCATAATGCTCTTGGTGAATAGAGCAGGTAAATACGATGCCATAGGGATTGGACGGTTGAGTATTTCATGGGCTACCTCATCGTCGGGAATGTCGTTGTGGTTGTCACAATGATTCTCCTTTGGTTCCTACTGTAGTTTTCTTAGTATGTTTTTTTATAATGTCATTTATGAGCAAAACCTACAAATCTAAAACTAATATACCAAATATAAAGAGTTATGCAATACAAATAGGTAATATAAGTTCCAAATCTAAAATTAGGATACATAAAACAAATTTAAGACAAGTAATTAGAGGGAAATGGAAATCAAACCATAATTAAGCCCAAATTATATAGTGCATGGGTGATTTATGTAGAGTTTACAATGGTGGTGCTTAGATCATGTTGTGGTGTGATTGCGGTACACGGGTGGTAATGGAATGGGTGTGCTCTGTTGCACAGGCGTTGTAGTGACCTGGTGGCACACGGTTGCTATGGTTGAGGGTGTGGTTATGATCGGGTGTGGAGTAGGGAAGTGGTGCATGGTAGCTGTAGGGGTCATGCACAGGTGAATTGTGTAGAGGAGTGGTGCATGGTTTTGCATTAGTGTGGAGTAGAGGACATGCACGATTGTAGAAAAATGCACGGTTGAAGTTGTGAAGAGGAGTGGTGCATGGTTCAATTGTGGTGGACAGTTGAAGGTGTGTTAGTGGTGTAGAGTTCATGCAGTGGTGCACACAATTGACGGTGGATTTGTTGTTGATGGTTTGATCAAGGGTGCTTAGGGTTAGGATACGTCGAAGAGGGGGTAATGAAGGTGGATCTAGAAGAACGAGTGAGCTCATTTTTTCTACTGGAGAATCGGTAATGTTAGGCTTTGACTGGTTTCACCTATTATGAGGGAAAAGATAAAATTAGAGTCCCTCCTATCAAAATACTATTAATCACTAACTTATTATAAGACTAGGTTTTTAAGTAAATAATAATATATTAATAAAATAACATTAACTAATTAATAACTTTGCTAAAGATATGGAAATAATAGAATTATTATAAAAGTTGATAATATAAGGTTGAAAACATCACCCTAATAATAATACTAAAACAATTATAGCAAAGATATTAAAAATACTATCAATGATAATAATAATAATAATAATAATAATAATAATAATAATAATAATAATAATAATAATAATAATGATAATAATAATAATAATAATAATAAGGACATTATTAAAAACAAAGTGAAATAAGGGCTCCGACCCCTTTACCGGAATAATAATAATAATAATGTTACTAAATAAATAACCAAATTTAGTAATAATACTAATGATGAAATAATAATAATAATGATGATGATGATAATAATGATAAAAGCCATAATAATATTACAAAATAATAATAACCATAATGGTAGTAATAGTAAAGATAATAATCGAAGATAAAAAGAAGTAGGGTTTCCTCCCCACATTGAATAATAATAACTTAATAAATAATAATAATAATAATAATAATAATAATAATAATAATAATAATAATAATAATAACACTAATAAGAATAAATACTAATAATAATAAAAATACTAATAACCCTAATAATAATAAGACATGATATTTATAATACTACTACTAAAATTTAAAATAAGCACAATAGGGTTTCAGCCCTATATAAAATAATAATACTAACACTTGAAAATAATAATAATGGTAGTAGTAATAATAATAGTAATAATAACAATAATAATAACAATAATAATAATAATAATGATAACAATAATAATAATAATAATAACAACAACAATAACACTAATAACATTATTAACAACACTAATGGTAAAATAGTTGTATTAATAATAATGGAATAAGAATAATAGAATTTCAAAATAGGAAATAATAATAATAATTATACTTATAAAATTTTAATATTAATAATGGTAATAATAGAAATAATAAGGGTAATAGTGCTAAAATCGAATTGAAAATTACAATAGGGCTTCATCCCTCAACAGAATAATAATAAAAACATTAATATTAGTAACAATAATATATTTTAAAATGGAAATAATAATAATAATAATAGGATTTTTATTAGAATAAATGAAATAAAATAATTTAAGGCTTGTAAAAATAGGGGAAAGGGTTGAGAGGGTCTAGGGTTCAACCTTAGGCTTAAGGGGATAGGCGGCACCGACGGTGGTGCATGGCAGCAGCGGCCGAAAAAAGAGAAGAAAAAGGAAAAAGTTACATACTTACATGTTGCTAAAAAGATAGGGAGAATGGAGGTGGAAGTTGGGTTGTTTAAGAATGCCCAGAGGGAGAGGAGCAGAATGGAGGTGGCGGCACAGCCAAAGGTGGTGGTACACGGTGGCGATGGTGGAGGCCGAATGGAGGAAAATATGAGAAATAGAAGAGGAGAGGGAGGGAGAGGAAAAGAAAGGTAGAGGAAGGCAGAGGAGGGTATGCAGAAAAGAATGGTAGATGAAAGAAGTGGCGGAAGAGGTGGCTAAGGGTGGTGGAGGCAGAAAATAGGGTTGATCGGGAAGGCTAATTCACACAGCTGGGGTGGCTTGTGCAGGAGAAATCGAGGGGAATAGATGATTTGGTTAGCTAGAGGGAGGATCAAGGGAGAGTTTGGTGGCCAGATATGGCGGCGAAGATGGCCGGAGGCGGCGGACGAGGCGTCTAAAGGGGTGGCGGCACGAAGGAAGGCATTTTCTGAACTCGAGCCAAAAACTTGACTCAACGCTGCTATGGGGTGTATTTATAGGCTTGAAAGGAAGTTAGGGTCGAAGGGAAAGTGGGGGAGTCGTAGGCAAGCGTGGCACCAGCCGACGAGGACAACCGATGCACTCCCCAATCATGGGCTGCAAGTGGCCAGGGGAGAGGGAGATCGTGCGAGTGGATTGGTTCAAAATGGTCGATGATTCGAGGGGAAGAGAGAGGAAGGAAAATGGCCGGTCAAAACGGGTGTAACCGGCGGCAAAATTTTTGGAGGTGGCGGCGGAGAGTTGTAGGTCTGGGCTGGAAAAGGAAGAAGAAGATGGAGGGAGTTGGACCGGGCAGTTTAGCGTAGAAAAGAAAGAAAGAAAAGAAGAGGAGATTAGGTGGTCCTGGCACGAGGGCTGAGGTGCATTAAATGAAACACAACGTTTAGAGGGGATAAACGCTAAAACAAAGAGCAGCGGAGAAGGGAATGAGTCACTGTGTGGGCTGGGCTGGCCAAGGGAAAGGAAAAGAGGAAAGGGGGACTAGGCCGCTGGGCTGGCCTAGTTCGGGGAGGGGAGGAAAAAGAAAAGAAAAGAAGAAGAAAGAAAAAGAAAAAGGAAAAATAATTAGATCGGGTATTTAAATTAATTAAAATATTTGAAATATTTAAAAATAATAATATTTAAATCCCTTTTTAGGCTAAATTAGGATTTTTTAAAAAATTTCATAAATTCCATTTTAATTAGAAAAGTACCCTAAATTTAATAAATTAAAATATTTATAAAATTCCTATTAATTTGAAACCATTTTCTCCCTCTTATTTTAAATAAAATAATTTATTTATTTAATTTTTAAAATAAAATCCTTAATTAGTTAAAATACTCAAATTTCCTCTAATTAAAATACTTATAAATTTCTTATTAATTTACCCTAATTAATTTTCTTTTATTTTAATAAAAATATCTTATTTAATTAATTTTTATAATAAAATATTATTTACTAATAAATAATAAAATTAAAATTTTCGAGGTATTTAAGATGATTTCCACTTATCCACTCATTTAAGGATGGTACGGTGTGGCCATTTTATGAGTAACACCATATTTCTTTAGAAGTGTGTTGAAAAGTTGATTGGTGAAATGGAAACTGCCAAGACTAACAATTGCCTTGGGAACACCAAACCTTAGCATAACTTTTTGGAATAGTTGGACCACAACCTTAGCACCATTGGTAGGAGACATCGTTGCCTCCGCCCATTTGGAGACATAATCCAAAATGACTAGAATAAGCTTGTTGTTGTAAGAGGATAGGAAGGCTCCCATGAAGTCAATTCCCCAAACATTAAATAGCTCAACCTCAAAGATGTTATTGAGAGGCATTTAATTTCTTCTTGATATGTTACTAGTATGTTGACATCGATCATATAAAGTAACATATTATCGAGCATCTTTAAAAAGGCTGGGCCAATATAAACTTGCTTGGAGAACTTTTGAAGCTATTTTGGAAGTGCTAGCATGACCCCCATATAGTGAAGAATGATAATGAGTAACGACACTTCCAACATCCTCTTCAATTAGACATCTTCTGTAGACCTCATCTGCAAATTTGGCCTTAGCTAACCTCTGAGGGAAGGATAAGGGAGGCTTATAAGGTGCTGGTGGAACATATTTTTCAATCTTTTCTTTTTGATTATGAGTTTTGTCCTCATCAATTATTAGGTCCTTAATATCATTGTCTAAACTCTGATCACTCCCCTTCATCTTAGGTCCTTTTATCTCCTTCCCACTCCTCAATGTGATGGAATTAACTTGATTTTTTGGGTTTGTTTCACGCTACCTCAGAAATGTCTCTGAAGGTCTAGAAGATGAGTTAGCTTGTTAGGTTATTAGCTTGATTTGTTTTTCTAGCATCTTGTTATGTTTAGTTAATGAATCAACCTTAGAAGCTAGATTTTTAATGGCATAATTCATGGTTCTATTATGGTGTCTAAACTTATATGTTTGCTTCCAACAAAATAAATGTTAAGTCTTGATCATTTACTCTTGTATTAGTTGTACTATGGAAGTAAGAGTATGAGAGAAACCATAAATGGTGTTGTACTAGAAAGTAAAAGGTGAATTTGAATATTTGAACATCTAATTTCAAAATCATAACAATGTGAGAGTTATAGAGTTAAGGAAAATAATGTGCAATTCAAATTGAGAATAACAAAACTACAAAAGTAACTTTTCAAAAATGGTACTTGCTGTTGTAGTAGGGGCTATTTATGACCAACCAATCAAGAGGGATAACAAAAAAGTTCAGGGATAATTCAAAAACCCTACAATTTACCATTTGAAATCGAGCTAAGTGAACGGATTTTGCCTACATTATGCTGGCCTATTTTCAAGAGTTTAAATCATGTTTCTAGAGAATACATGTCAATAAGGCTAGAATTAGCATACACACAAGACGTAATGGAAGGTTAGTATAAAAGGAATCTTCTATCTGCTTAGAGTTGTGCTTGAGATCGAAGCATTGATCTCAAAAACGTACAGAGGAAAGAGGTGGAAGAGGACAAGGCTAAGGTCATGTCTCCCCTTCAATCATCCCAATCTACCTCTAGATTGATCTTAGGCAATATTTTGGGTTAAATGCATCATGAAAATGGTTAGGAATCTCTAGTGGATAATTTATCATGGGTTGGTAAATTTCTATTTTGGTATAAGACATTTATCAGAAAATCAAGTTTGAAAAATATGCCTAGCTTGGAAAACTAGTTGATGGGTTTGGTCCTAATAATCCACTATTCTACAAACCAGTCAATCGGCTCTTCCAAACAGTTGATTGGTTTAGCCAGGAAAACCTAATTTGTTGAAACGACAAATTAGTCAATCAGTTCATGGAGCCAGTTGATTGGATTGCCTAAAAAACTCAATAAATTTAATTTTTTAACATGATTTCAAATCAAACTTTGCCTCAAACCAAATCATAACATTAAATCAAAATCAAAGATCTAAAAATTGGCATAATTCTCATCCAACCATTTTACAAAAATGTGGGATATTACACTTTTATTTAAGTTTATTAAACCCAACTCTTTCTCTGTTATATTATGTTTGAATGTTTAACTATTTTCTCTTGTATTTGAGGTAATTATAGTATGGTGAGCCAGACTTAGGTTGAGTGTAGAGGTAACACCCATTTACCCTATGTTTATGCTTCTGCTTAACGAATTTTTTAGTCCTCAATTTTGGGGTGTTATAAGAGATATTAGAATGACCATCGTGTCAAAGGGTTTTGAAATGAATCCAAATAGCTCGATAATAATCAATATGTTAAATGAAAATGCAAAAACATAACCATATTCTCCAACCCATCCTTGTAATTAACAATTTTAGAAGAAAAGTATCTTAGCCTCCAGCTTGTATAAATATCCATATAAAAGTATACATAATTAGAGCCCCTTACAAGAAAATATACAATAGATCATAGGGATATATTCTTACACAAATTTGGGTAGGGAGAACCTAAAATAAATACAAAAATTGAATATGAAGTTGTATTATAAGTTGGCCTCAAATTTGCAGGTGGACGTTTAAAACAAAAGAAACAAAAATGGACTTAAGATGTTGAAGGCATGTTGAACGAAGTAGCAAGGAGGAAATAACATAAGAGTTTTTGGTTGAAAAATGATATAAAAGGATATGGCTATATGAGAAATATGAGGATCACATGGAAGAAAGCTGGTTCCCGAAGCAAAAGGATGGTCTGACGCAAGTAGAGGCCAAAAAAAATGTAGGGGGCATTTTTAGTTTTGAGTTCAAAGCAAATGTGGTTTTTAAATTGGAAAATAAAGGGTGATCAAGAAATTGGAAATGGGAAATGGGTTAGTTCTTACTTGGGCTCTAAAAACTCAAGTTGTAGTCTAGCCCAAGAGGAAATGATACAACTTAATTGAAAAATCATTTAAGCATTTAACAATGCTGACAAATAATCCAACTCAATCTAATGAACGACCCTCTGATAAAAAGGCATTAAAACACACCAATTGGAACAAATGAGAAGTAAGAATAAAAACTCAAAATGTATAAAGATGAAAAGATAGGTATATTCGATCATGATTCAATCCGTATCTAGAAATATTCTAAACATAAAAGTTGTAGATATTCTTGTTATCATTCCAATGCATCAAAAATCTACTTAATTAGAGTCTAAAAGAATAAGATATGGCGAAAATATGCTACACTATCAAAGTTGTCTCACAAGTCGAGTGCAGACATTACCCACCTGTAGTGTCCACCACCACTATAGCCACAGAGAAACATGCTAAAGTAGGGCATATCATGAGGTGCCCATATTATTTGACACGGCCATGTTTTGATTAACTATAATACCCCCAAAATTTATTATTGAAATTTTTTATTTTTAAAAGTTGTAATCGGAAGCAAGTATGGTAAATTTTGGAGTGCTACCATCACACTTAGTATTAGATCAGTTTCCTCCACCTTTCCGATACCAAGTGCCAAGGCTGAAAACATACTTTACCCAAACTCAAAGATATAATTATAAAACAGAGTAGTGTAATAGTTAGAATACAAGAAATATAACTAATTGTGGTTACAAAATAAGGTCATTGAAAATAGAATACAGGGGATTGTAAGGAAAATACACAACTATTCCTAGAGAGTCCTACGCACTTAACCCAAGAGTAAATATTAAAGAGTGCTTGCAAGCTAACCTATAAAGGCCACTGCCCATTGTATAACCAAAGGCCTAAGAAATGAACCTTTCACTACTATGGCACTTAGTAGCCCATTATACAAGACTAAAAAATAAAGCCCACATGCAACACATCAAACACTTGAACATGTGATTATACATATATAAATTGAAATACAATAACCATATGGATAGCCACATGCATCAAGATCACACAACATCAATGCTCATTCACTTAGAAATAAAAAAACTTGCCAATGGACCATCCAAGTGATGCTCTTTGTAGTATAATTAGAGAGCCAACATCATACTCAACCATACACCATCCACTCAACTCATAGGTAGTCCTATAGACCCCTCAATACAATACCATACACAATCCATCCTAATAGGCACTAAGGGTGCTACCAAATCACAGATATGCTTAAGGCTACTATCGAAACTCAGATAGGCTCAAAGGCTACTACCAATACACAAGTAGGTCATATTAGTTCATTTATTATTATCTAGACTCAAGCCATTATTGTCATGATTAGTCATCTCTCAAATTATATTCACGTGAGTTCGGGGACCCTACTATTCTCACTAGTAGACCGATAAATATAATACAACCTAGAACAAAATGCTCCTAGCTACTATTCTTATCGATGGACCGATAAATGTAATACAACCTAAGGCAATATGCTCCTGGCCACTATTTTCACTGGTGGATCGGTAAATATAATGCAGAGCAACCCGACCCTGGCTATTATTTCACTGGTGTTCTACTATAAGTAATGAATGTCTTTCCATTTAATTATCACATAATTCCATCTTATTTACTTGAAGGGGAGATCACAAATCTGGAGATACAAAGGTACATCAATCATATTGACACATAAGAGCAGCACAATATTCTACCGACTATCAACCATGGAGCACAAAGCTACCCTAGTCGCACTAGTACACAAAGGCACACAGTACCCTACTAATAATGACACCTAATCCATAAGTATGCATACCCTCTACTTAGGTCCGTAGAGCTAAATTGAGTAAGATGTAGGGCCTAGCTGGGGCACTTAGGCACTCCAGCAAAATAGAATAATCTTGGGCTAAACCACGTCTTTAGGGTAGCGACTCCTAAAAAGCCACCATTCCTGATCTTAAAATCTTTTACTTTAAGTATTAGTATTTTAATTAGGTTGATCACAAGAAACACACATTAATCACATACTTAACCATGTTTATTTGTTTCCAACATTATAAAGTAACCAAAATTAGGATTATTGTCAATGTTAACATCAGTAGTCCACTAAGGCCATCCTAGCCTCCAATACTCATACTTAGGCACCTTAGGTCAAAATGACCAAAATGGTCTTAAGGCTAAGGCTACCTCTTGACCATCCACTTCCATCATAAACTCCATTTTATTTCATCAACATGCCATAAAAAGAGCAACACACCATAATTAAGTTATTGATCATAAAGTTAAGTTAATCAACACATGAAATGATCATTTTACACATAAAATCCTAATATGCACTTCTAGAACAACCAAACACATATTCTTATGCTTGATCAACAATCAATGCACTTCCTGCATGTTCATGAGAATCACAACATAGCATACTCCAATTCACCAAGTTACTTCTACATCGTGTATATTCATCATGGATCGCTATAAATTACCAAAATACCCCTAGACCCTATAATATTCATAATCATGCTTAAATAGGTGATACTAAGGCAATAACCCCTATTCTCATATTTAACATCATTTTATACCGATCATGCACATTTATTAGACTAATCACCATGTTACATGCAAATTACCAAAATGTGCCAGAACCATATATTATTGATTATCATACTCAAATAAGTGACACTAAGATAATAAACTCCTATTATCATACTTAACATTTATTTATACTCATCATGCATTTTTATTAGACTAATCACCTTATTACATAAAAAAAATTACTATATCATGCTCAAATAAGCAATAATAAGACAATAAACCCTGTTCTCTTATTTAACATTAATTAACACTTATCATACAAGATTATTTGGTTATTAATCCCTCTAGTTTATGTGAAATTACCAAAATGCCCCTAGGTTATAAAATGTTAACATTCATGTTCAAACATGCATTACTAATACCATAAATCCCTGTTATCATACTTAGCACCAATTATTACTTATCATGCATGTTTATTAAGATAGCCCCTTTTCCACATCCTATATTACTAAAATTCCCCTAGGTCATATAATACGAATACTTATATCCAAACATGCACTACTAGCACCACAAACCCCTATTATCATTTTCAACCCAATATAACACTTAGCATGCATTTTTATTAAGATGATCACCACTATACATTAAAATTGCCAAAATACCCCTAGGCTATAAAATATTAATATTCCTACTAGCACATGTATCTATAATACACCAAACTCCTATATCCATTCTTGACAACATATATTACACATTAGTCATCACGATCAGGTTTAAATATCATGATGGGTCCAAATGATCAAATTTTCCTAAGGCTCATAGTAGCAATATTTTTACTAAAAGTGTCCATTCATACTCCACCTATCATTTAATATACACTTAACATCCACCATCTACCATTAGCCCCTTCTTAATCATCCTTTCACACACATGACAACCTACACAAGATACATGCATTTGTTTTCATTTTCTAAGATAACATGATAATCATGAGGTTATTTGTAACACATCATATTTACACAAATCACCTACTAAAAACCCTAACGTGCTAACATATGATAATCCAAATATTTTAGTGGGATATAACAGTTACCTTATTTCTACCAAAAACCAAACTTTACCAACATTCTGTTTATAATGCTTAAGCTTTGTTTAATAAAAATTTATACCTAAAAATAATATCACAAATGAAATATTAATATTTGGTAAATGAAATAATAATTTTTATTAAAAATACTTATAACATATAGCATTACCAAACTACCTTATACCTTAATATTAGTTAAAATATATATTAAAAAAAAACACACACACACACACAAAGCATAACTCATGTTGCATGGGCAGGGTGTGTAACACCCCCAAAAGTTGCTATTGAAAATTTTTGTTTACTTAAAATTTAGCAGAATCAAAATAGGTAAAATTTTGGGATGCTACCTCCACTTTTAGTACTAGACCAGTTTTCTTCTATTGTTCTATAATCAAGTGCTAAGGCTTAGAAAGATAGGAGACAAATTATAAAAATTCAAACTTTTATTTAAATCAGAGCAGCGCTTAAAATTTTATTATAAAAAGTAAGACCTACTATTACTGGTTACAAGAAAATAAAATCGTTACAGAAGGAAATGTAAAAGTATAACTGATAAACTCAGAAATTTTGCATAAAGTCCTTACCTCTTACCAGATAACAACTTAAATATCACCCACATGCTAACTTGCAAGGGACACTGCCCATTTAATAGGCAGAGGGCCATAAAGGGAACCTTTTATATAAAACTAAAAGGTAGGACCCGCATACAGCACATCATACATAAAGAAATGTAAAAACAATATCATATACAAGCATATAAATAACCACAACCGCATAAGAGCATTTACACATAACAACCAATAAGAATTATATAACATGAAGTCCATTTACTTAGCATCTCCGACACTTACTAAGAGTGATAGGCACCAAGGCCATACTTATACTATATCAATAGATCATAATAGTGAAATCAATATTGTTTGGTCTTAAGCCATTAATTAAACATTATTTGACATTATCTCTCAAATTATATCCATGTGAGTACGGGAGCCCCACTATTATAGCCGGTGGATCGAAAGTACACTCCAGGATAGAAAGCACCTAGCCACTATTATTTATCCGTGGACCGGTCGCTAGGAAAAAGGATTTTGGCCACTATTATTACCTGTGGAACGGTCTAGCCCTGACTCGCATGGTATTCCACTATAAGTTAGTATTTTTTCCATGATTTATTATCATCCAAGGTTTGGTTTATTGAGCTTGGAACCCCCACTATTATAGTCGGTGGACCAGAATACAATCTAGGGCAATATGCACCTAACCACTATTATAACTGGTGGACCGATATACATATACAACCTCTAGGACAAAATGCTTCTATTCACTCTTATAAACGGTGCACCGATAAAATGACATAATCCATCCGGGCTTGGCTCAATAATCTTTCACTTTAAATGATTAGTATTTTTTTTAATCAACACAATAATTTCATTTATTTAACTCGAGGGGGAGATCATGAACTTGGAGACACAAAAGTATACCGGTTATATTGGTATATACAAGTAGCACAATACCCTCCAACCATCAATTCAGGGACCAAAGGTACCCTGGTGATACTGGTGCACGAGGATGCACAATACCCTACCGACAAGGACACTTAATCCATAAGTATACATACCCCCTAAGTAGGTTCGTAAAGCTAAATAGAGTAAGATGTAGGGTTTGGTAAGGGCACTAAGGAACATCAGCGAAATCTAGAATAATCATGGGTTAAACTATGTCTTTAAGGTAGCGACCCCTAAAGAGCTACCATTTTTGATCTTGAGGTCTTCCACTTTAATTATTAGTGTCTTAATTAAGGTGATCACGAGAATCACATCAATCATATACTTAATCATTTTTATTTGTTTCTGTTAATATTAAATACTTCTTATTCTTATTATTGTCCATGTTAACTTAAAGAGTCCACTAAAGCCATTCTAGATTTCAATTCTTATACTTAGGCATCTTAGGTAAAAATAACTAAAATGCCCCTAAGGCTAAGGCTTCCTCTTATCATCTATTTTCATCACATAGTTCATTTTTATTTATTTCCATGTCATAATGGTTATCATATCATAATTATGCTACTAGTCATGGAATCAAATATTCTACACCAAAGGATCATTGACCACATAAACCCTAACATGTACTTCTAGCACATCTAGCACACATTGTCATACTTAATTAACGGTTAAGGCACCTCTTGAATGATTATGAAATAAACATCATATCATACCCTTAATTATTCATTCAACCCTATACCATGCATTATCCTTATGATATTCACTGATTTATCAAAATACCCTTATCCTTATAATATATATGGTCATACTCAAACAAGTGATACTAAGGTCATAAATCCTTATTCTATTATTTAATACCCCTTATGTCTTATTATGGAGGCATATTAAATCCATTGCCATGTTATATATAAATTACCGATTTATCCCTCCTTGCTTATAAAATTACTAAATTACCCCTCTTGCTTGCCCATTTATTTAAAATACCCTTTTACTTTTCAAATTATAAAATTACCCTTCATACTTGTATATAGTTACCCAAAATACGCTTCATACTTGTTAAAATTAGTAAATTGCCCTTCAGGTTTGTTAAATTACCAAATGCCTTTCATACTTGTTAAAATTACCAAATTGTCCTTTCAAGTTTGTTAAATTACCAAATTACCCTTCATATTTTTAAATTACCAATTTACCCCTCATACTTGTTAAATTACCAATTTACCCCTTATACTTGTTAAATTACCAATTTACCCCTTATACTTGTTAAATTACCAAATTACCCTTCATACTTGTAAAATTTTCAAGGTACCCCTTCTTCATGCCAGATTATTAAAATACCCCTCTTACTTATTAAATTATCATATTACACTTTTTATTCATAAAATTACTAAGTTACTCCTTTTTCATGCCAAAATTACAAAACGACCCTTATTATTTAATAATTTACCAAATTACCCCTTTCTCATGCCAACTTACCAAAATACCCTTCTTACTTATTAAATTACCATATTACCCTTTTTATTCATAAAATTACCAATTTACCCCTTTTCATGCTAAAATTACCAAAATACCCTTCTTATTTAATAATTTACCAATTTGCCCCTTTATCATAAAATTACCAATTTGCCCTTCTTATGCCAAATTTGTTAAAATATCATTTCAATATAAAACATTAACACCCTTGGTCCATATGCATCATCTAACACCACCAACCCTTATAATTTATCATTAATACCTATTATCACCTACCATACCCACTTACTTAGGCCATACCCTTTATACAAGTAAAATTACTAAAATGCCCCTAAGGCTCATATTAATATTATCTCTACTACAAATAGCCATATTTACTTAACATAACAAGTACATGTATCTAATATCAACATTAACAACAATGATCTTTTCTTAACCATCATTTCTTTACATGGCACCTTTCATAATATAACATGCTTTTCATTTCAACTGCCAACATATGCTACAAATTATAATATACTTAGCATCACATAATATGCACACAAACATATTCAAAACCCTAATGTGCTAGCATACATATATCCACACATTTTAGTAGGGTATAATAATTACCTTATTTCTAGTAATAATTAACTCTACTGGTACCTCAATTAAAAGTTTAAGCTTTGATTAGTAAAAAAATAATACCTAAAAATAATACAAAAATTAACATATTAGTAGAAGAAAATTAAAAGAATGAATTTTTACAAAAAAAGCTTATTAATTACATATTAACACTAGCTATATTTATACCTCAAAATTTTAGGTTAAGTAGGCTTAAAATATGCAGCAACACTCATGTTGCATAAGTAGCGTGAGCTATATGCACAATGGGAAGGGGGGAAATGAGAGAGTGAGGGTGGAAGGTGGTGGATGAAGGGAAGGTAAAGGGTCTCGGCAAGGGTATTTAAGGCTTAAGTTAAGGGCTTATGGAGGGGATTGAGGGTGGTGGATGGGTGCAGGGAGGGTGGTAGAGTGTAGACGGTGGTTAGGGGTTGGAGATCGATGGCTCAAGGCGGCGGAGATGGTGGTGGTGGGGGCTAGAAAATGGTTGAAAGGAAGGGAGAAGAAGGAGAATGAAGGAAAAAGAAGGGGCGAAAGGATGGTGATGTAGGGGAGATCTCGCCCGGCAGGGGTAGGGAGGTAGTAGAGTAGGTGTCAAGGAGTTGAGGGGTAGCTCAAGGGGTGGTAGAAGAGGGGATACGACAGCACAAGGGTGGTGTGCAGGGAGGAGGTCAAGAAGGAGAATAAAAGAAAAAGGAAGAGAAAGGTGGTTGTAGGGATGAGCGGTGGCTTTTGGGTGGTGTAGAGAGGAAGTAAGGGAGGCCAGGGGGTTGGTGTGGTGGTTGGTTTGGTGGAAGAGACGGCGAAGCAAAAATAAGGGAGGAACGGAGAAGGAGAAAATAAGGGAGAAGAGGGTTCTGTAGGGGGGAGGAGACTTGAGGAGGGGAGAAAATAGGCAGAGGGGAGGAAAAAAGAAGAGGGAGAGGAGGCATGTCCTATCGGGTTAGGTGGAGGGTGTAGGGGCTATAGGCATATGGCCTGCGGTGGTAGGGAGGAGAAGAAAAAAAAAAGAGGGAAGGGAGGGCATGTGGGGGAGTGGGGTAGGGGCATGTGTGACCAAAAATAGAAGGCAAGGGATGGGAGAGAGGGGGAGAGGGTAGGTTGGTTGCCATGGTAGGTGCAAAGGAGGGGGAGTTGTAGGGGAGTAGGTGCGGATATAGGGGGCTCGATGTGCAGGGTGAAGGAAGAAGAAGAAGAAGAAGAAGAAGAAGAAGAAAGGGGCGGGCCAGTCGAGCAGGGAGAAAAGAAGATTAGGTTAGCCCACGCGTGCGAGGGAGAAGGAGGAAATGAAGAGGAAGGTTGGGTTGGCCAAATCGGGGAAGAAAGAAGGCAGAAAAAAAAGGGGAGAAGAGTGCTAGTCGGGTGAGATAGGGAGAGAGGGTTAGCAGCCCAGCGAGGGGGAATGAAGAAGCAGGCTAGGCGGCCTAAGGAAAGGGAGAAAAGAAGAAAGGGTTAGTAGCCCAACGAGGGGGAATGAAGAAGCAGGCTAGGCCTAATATAGGGGAATAATTATTGTTTTATGCTTAAGTGGTAAAAATTGCATAAATTTTATTATTTGAGCTAAAATGATATAAATTAAGTAAATTTAGAATAAAATATTATTTATTGATATTTATTGAATTTTATTTTGCAGGTTTTATTTTTAAATAAAATAAATTAAAAAAAAAGGGAATTGGACCTTTGGACCAACGGCCGAAGGCCGAAGGCCCAAAGGCCAGGGAACGAAACAGCGGCATCGAACCAAACGAGCCGCACGGACTCAACGAAACAACGAGAAAAGTCAGCCAAGGGCTGACGTGTAAAGAGAAAGGAACGCAGCACACGAAAAACAAAAGAAAAGAAAAGTCAGCCGCAAGGCTGACATGGCATGAAGCGACGAAGGACCGGTTGGCGGTCGCATGAAACAGAAATAAAAAGAACGCGACAGATAGAGAGAAGAGGAGGAGAGCCTTCAAGGCTCGACGATGAGGAGAGCTGCAGAGAGAGGGCGCGTCAGGAGGAGAGCCTTCAAGGCTCGACGCTGAGGAGAGCCGCAGAGAGAGGGCGCGTCAGGAGGAGAGCCTTCACAGGCTCTGACGCGAGGCACGGAGACAGAGAGGCAGTCTCTGCCGTTAGGCAGAGAACTGGGAGTGGGCGACAGAGCCTTTATAGGCTCGGTCAAGCGCCGCAGGTCAGAGAGAAGGCAGCGCCGCACGGAAACCAAAGTCGACGCGCGGCAGCACAGGGACGACGCACAGTACGAAGCGCACATGCACGGACTTCGAGGCAACCACAGCACAGCCTCCGTCAGCCCTATCAACGCCGGGAAAAGGAAAAAGAGAAAAGAATTACCGCACGGAAATAAAGGCCGAGAAGGAAGAAAAATTAGAGGAAGAATTTAATATCCGATAGAATTTATTTCAGATAAAATTAATTTTTATTTGAATAAATTCTTGATCTTTTATCCAAAATTAATTTCGGTTATTTCTTTCTCTTATTTTTAATTTATATTTTTAGATATATATTTCTGTGTAATTAATTCTTTAATTATGAGCGGCTGATTATTTATTGTTAGGGAATGAATTGAAACCCTAGATTATGATTTGAATTATAATTTTATTTTCTTTGTTTCGTGAGATTGTTTCTTGACTCTATATTAATTGCTATCGTTTATATGTATAATTCTGTCAAGTATAGTTTATTTGGTGCATGCCTTGTTCTGGTGCCTCATAAGTGACAATATGTAGGATTAATTGCCTGCTTGGTGGCCATCTAAATATACTAGAATTTATATGTATAAATTGCAGCTAGGTTAGATAACAATTCACCTAATCGTTTTGTGATTCTAACCGAAGTGGTAAAACGTTTCGATACGTGTGGGTCAAGAAAAGGAAATACAGCTAGACATGATTTTTGTACTAGTTTGGGTACTTAGATTGACAACCTTCCACTTACACTTAATGCATTAAATCTAGTTAAATATAGGAGCCGCTTGTTGCTGCTATACTGCTAGTATTTAATAGGGTTAATATTGGCGCTTTGTCGTATTAATTTAATTAAGGGAAGTAATATAAGGTGTATAGACCTGCTTTTGGTGTGCAACTTGGTCGATCTCTTTCTCACGATTAAAATATGACTTAGAAATAAATATTATATCTTGATCTAATTTAGTGGTGGATTTTTATTTCCCTAACATATTTCTCATATCTGCGGTTTCCCATTATTTCCCATTATTTTCGTTATTAGTTTACTTTATTCTATTTAATCCTTTTATTATTTTATCATTATTTTTATAAACCCCCATTAGTATTTTTCTTATTTATTTATTTGAGGTTATTTAGTGTTTTTATTTTATTTATAGTTTAAGCTAGTTAATTAGAGGTGAGCCCTCTCAATCCCCGGCTAGAACGATACCCTTATTTACCAGTGCTACAATTGACAACAAGAGGGTTTAAATTGCGTGCCGGCTACGGTCACACCAGCCTTATTAACGCTATTGTCGGGGATTGGTAACTTCACCTTTATTTTGCTAGTATTTTTAGTGTGTTTGTATTTTTTTTTTGTTTTAGTTTTGTTTTAGATTCTCTTAGGATATTTGGTGTGTTTTGTTCTTAACCTTTTCCTTTGAAGTGTTAGTATTTTCAGGTGGCTATGAGAAGATCATTGGGTTATGGACAACGTGGCATGAATCTTAATTCAAGAGTAAATGAGGTAAGTTTAAGCAATTTTGATGATAGACTTCACCTATTCTCCACTCTTGTTTTGCAGGCAGCTGAAACTACTGGAATTATGAATACAAGTGGAGTGTGTCATACACAAGGAAATCCATATGCCTACCATGAACAAGCTATGAGAGGAGGAGGATGGACACAACCTAGTGCTCAATCTTTCAATGGTTTTCAAGGAGATGATCCCTATACAAGCACATACTATTCTGGAATGAGGCATCAACCCAACTTTGGATGGGAGATGAATGATCAGTATCAAGTGCCATATCAAGACCCTTACATATGTGAATATGAAGCTTCAAAATATTATCAATATCCTCAACAAGAATCTTCTCCAGTTTCAGAACCCTCAAGTTCAGAAAAAATGGATCAGCTTCTTGAAGAACTGATAAATGATCAAAAACAGTTGGCAGAAAGCCTAAATCAACTGATGCAAAATCAAATTAGACAAAATGAAAGCGTATCAGTGCTAGAGGAGAAAATGGGGCATATGGTCAACTTGATGAATCAATTACAAGCACAAGAAGAGCTCTCTAGTACTTCAATTTCAATTTCAAGTGAGAGTTATGAGGGTGATGATGCCATATCTGAATGTAAGGATGAGCTAGTTGAGGAGATTCCTATGGAGAACATTGAAAAGCAAGATCATGTGGAAGAAGAGTTTGCAAAAGTAGAAGAAGAATCTCATCAAAATGAGGATCAAGTAAACAAAGAGAAGTATATGGATGACAAGACTATCACTTTCACCTACCATATACCATCTTTGAACATTTATTCCCCACTTTTGCTTGGAGATGAGCATAAAACACAAGGTAAGCCTTTGGACCACTTTGATTTTATTTATGCTAACCACACTCCTTGTTTTCCCTCTTTTAGCAGGTTGTATGGATCCAAGAGTGAAGAGAGTAATCAAATCACCTTGGATACATTTAATAAGAAGCGTGATGCTCCAAAGGAGAGTTTATGTTGGAAGGATGTGTTTAAAGATTTTGAGATGGGAAAATATTTTCTTCCGTTGATAGAGAGATCACGATACATGGATATTGGACAAAACATTCTCTCTTTACACACCTACTTAAATTCTATGCTAGGTAAGTTACGTTCTTGCTGGATCAAATCTTTCATTAAATCTAACATTTTATCTTTTGCTTCCTTGCAGGATAAAGACGATCATCACGAGGAAGGATTTGGTGAAGCAGCTCTGAAGTGGACGTATCCACCTTGAACGAGAAAAACCGAGGTTATGTCAGGCTGAAGACATAAAAACAAGCGCTACTTGGGAGGCAACCCAATGTCATAAGGGAGTTTTCTATCCTTTAGTTATTTATTTATTTATTTTGTTTTCTCCATACATTAAATTTCATGTTTCCTTAGTTGTTTACACATTGAGGACAATGTGTGATTTAAGTGTGGGGGTGTATGTGTTTTATTATTTTCAAAAAAAAAACAATTTATTGTTTTAAAAAAAATTAATTAGAGTTTTAGAGTGTTTGTTCAAAAAAAAAATTGTTTTGATTTTTTTTAGAGTGTTTAATTTTTTTTAGAGTGTTTAGTGTTTTTAGAGTCGTAGGATCCCTTAACTAGTTAATGAGGAATATATCTTTGAAATCTAACGAAAATATGATCATGAAATCGAGATAAAGCAAGTGGAGATTTTTTGTATTAATTTCGATATAGGGAACACATATCTACGTGCCTCAGTTTGAATGGAGAAAGAATATGTATGATTGTCTAATCACTGACATGGCATGTTGAGATTCGTCACATTCCTTAATGAGCTTTTGAACCATATGTACCTTCTTTTTCTGAGCGAATTTACACAAAATCATCTATTTTTCTTGGCTTCAAAATTTTTCTTTGTAAACCTCATATATGTTTAATTGCTTTGATCAAATTATTTGCCATAGATCTTGTAATGGACTATAGAGATTACTAGAACTTACTCTTGTGCTATTCGAAGCTTATAGTCAAAACATGCTCTGATTGAGGAAATGATGAAGGCAACTTAGAAAAGTTTCCATCACATGACCAAATAGCTTAACCTGATTTGTGTATACATGATGTACACCCTATAGAAACCCTTTTGAGCCTATACATGGAGCATACATTTTTTTTATTACCCACATTCAATAACCTCCGGGCCTTAATGTCCTTACCTTTGCTTAAAGCTAGTGGAAGGAAATCAAATCGTTATGGATATGAAGAGTGGTTGTATATGTGTGTATAAAAAAATATATATATGTATTCATGCTAAGAAAGGGGATTGGTTATGTTTGGTGGTGAAAAAAAAAGAAAAAAAAGAAGAAAATAATAATATAAAAAAAAATTTTGAAAAAAAAAGAAAAAAAAATGTTAGGATATAAGGAAGAGAGGGAGTTATAGAGATTATGTTGAGAAAGTTCTATTCATGTTCTATTTTGGTGATATGTATCAATGATCATTGATGTGGAGTTATGCTTATATTTCATCTAATTATTAGATTCCACTGGCTCTTGATCTTTTTAGCACCACACTCCTAAAATAATCCGTACCCTTCTTTACCTTAAACCCCGTTACAACCAATAAGTAAGTCCTATTTGATTCTTGAGATGAGCAGCCTTTGATCTGTTGGAGATTAGTCACAAGAGTTAAGCATATGGTTCGGTCCATTTGGCAAATATTTGGTATCTTTCATGAGGTTTTATCCACAAGAACATGAGCTTTCTTTGTTTATATATGTGAGTCGTTGTTATTTTTATCATCTTAGCTCACATACATGAGTGTTTTTATACATTTGTAGCCATGAATCTAAGAAAAAAAATAGAGGGTATCCATAGTGAGGATGAATCTTGATGTGACTAAGGCGTGGTAGATTTTCATCCATAATATTGATCTGTTCATACCTGTCATGTTTATGTGTGAACCATATGTTGAAATTGATCATTTAAATCTCCCAATGCCGAATCTTGATTGATTGCTAATCTTGATATTTGAAAGTAAAAGATTCTGAGACAAAAATGGTTAAGGGTGTTAGGTATGTTTTTATTTTATTTTATTTGTGTTTGATTTTGTGGGTATATCATCTGCGAAACCCTCACGAGACCTTACTCGTCCTCGATGGGTGACCTAGGGGTTTAAAGGGCTTGTTACACACGCTAAGTGTAATCGTGAGACCTACGAAAGTGGCTAGTTAATTTAATTTTATTTGTTTAGAGTAATAACTTGCTTGAGGACAAGCAAGAAGCTAAGTGTGGGGGTGTGATGAGTTCATATTTTGACACATTTTATACCCTTATAATCTTAGTTTTTGGTAGTTTATTTAACTAATATAGGGGAATAATTATTGTTTTATGCTTAAGTGGTAAAAATTGCATAAATTTTATTATTTGAGCTAAAATGATATAAATTAAGTAAATTTAGAATAAAATATTATTTATTGATATTTATTGAATTTTATTTGCAGGTTTTATTTTTAAATAAAATAAATTAAAAAAAAGGGAATTGGACCTTTGGACCAACGGCCGAAGGCCGAAGGCCCAAAGGCCAGGGAACGAAACAACGGCATCGAACCAAACGAGCCGCACGGACTCAACGAAACAACGAGAAAAGTCAGCCAAGGACTGACGTGTAAAGAGAAAGGAACGCAGCACACGAAAAACAAAAGAAAAGAAAAGTCAGCCGCAGGGCTGACGTGGCATGAAGCGACGAAGGACCGGTCGGCGGTCGCACGAAACAGAAATAAAAAGAACGCGACAGATAGAGAGAAGAGGAGGAGAGCCTTCAAGGCTCGACGCTGAGGAGAGCCGCAGAGAGAGGGCGCGTCAGGAGGAGAGCCTTCACAGGCTCTGACGCGAGGCACGGAGACAGAGAGGCAGTCTCTGCCGTTAGGCAGAGAACTGGGAGTGGGCGACAGAGCCTTTATAGGCTCGGTCAAGCGCCGCAGGTCAGAGAGAAGGCAGCGCCGCACGGAAACCAAAGTCGACGCGCGGCAGCACAGGGACGACGCACAGTACGAAGCGCACATGCACGGACTTCGAGGCAACCACAGCACAGCCTCCGTCAGCCCTATCAACGCCGGGAAAAGGAAAAAGAGAAAAGAATTACCGCACGGAAATAAAGGCCGAGAAGGAAGAAAAATTAGAGGAAGAATTTAATATCCGGTAGAATTTATTTCAGATAAAATTAATTTTTATTTGAATAAATTCTTGATCTTTTATCCAAAATTAATTCCGGTTATTTCTTTCTCTTATTTTTAATTTATATTTTTAGATATATATTTCTGTGTAATTAATTCTTTAATTATGAGCGGCTGATTATTTATTGTTAGGGAATGAATTGAAACCCTAGATTATGATTTGAATTATAATTTTATTTTCTTTGTTTCGTGAGATTGTTTCTTGACTCTATATTAATTGCTATCGTTTATATGTATAATTCTGTCAAGTATAGTTTATTTGGTGCATGCCTTGCTCTGGTACCTCATAAGTGACAGTATGTAGGATTAATTGCCTGCTTGGTGGCCATCTAAATATACTAGAATTTATATGTATAAATTGCAGCTAGGTTAGATAACAATTCACCTAATCGTTTTGTGATTCTAACCGAAGTGGTAAAACGTTTCGATACGTGTGGGTCAAGAAAAGGAAATACAGCTAGACATGATTTTTGTACTAGTTTGGGTACTTAGATTGACAGCCTTCCACTTACACTTAATGCATTAAATCTAGTTAAATATAGGAGCCGCTTGTTGCTGCTATACTGCTAGTATTTAATAGGGTTAATATTGGCGCTTTGTCGTATTAATTTAATTAAGGAAAGTAATATAAGGTGTATAGACCTGCTTTTGGTGTGCAACTTGGTCGATCTCTTTCTCACGATTAAAATATGACTTAGAAATAAATATTATATCTCGATCTAATCTAGTGGTGGATTTTTATTTCCCTAACATATTTCTCATATCTGCGGTTTCCCATTATTTCCCATTATTTTCGTTATTAGTTTACTTTATTCTATTTAATCCTTTTATTATTTTATCATTATTTTTATAAACCCCCATTAGTATTTTTCTTATTTATTTATTTGAGGTTATTTAGTGTTTTTATTTTATTTATAGTTTAAGCTAGTTAATTAGAGGTGAGCCCTCTCAATCCCCGGCTAGAACGATACCCTTATTTACCAGTGCTACAATTGACAACAAGAGGGTTTAAATTGCATGCCGGCTACGGTCACACCAGCCTTATTAAGGCGACATAGGTTGTGATGAGTGCAAGGGTTATTCAAATTTCTTCTTTTGGCATTTTTGTTTTGTACATCTCATTGACTCGTAAGTCTTTTACCCTACTACTTAAACCCCTCTATTTTTGAGATTTTAGCTGATGTGCACACCTCTCTTGATGTTAGATATGGTGGTTTCATCCCTGTCTCTTGATCTAATTTCTTGATTTCTAAATTGTCCTATGTATTATATGCTATTATTCTTGATCGTATCCGATTAATAGATCGACCATATTTGATTAACATCTAACAAGTTGAGTTGACAACAATATCTGAATCTTTACTTTAGGTTGAGTAGCATAAATAGAAGTTGAATAGGTTGTGAGAATAATTACAAGATTTCTACAATAATAGATAATGATAATTAATTTATCATATATAAATCATAATCTTTTTTTAAATCATTTGATTAGAGATAACGTAATTGACAGTTGTTGATAGAAATACGTAACTTGAGAGATTGTGTTAGTTATATATTTATGTTAACACTGAGTGAATAATTAAAATTTTTAAGTAATTAGCTAATTAAATTTTATAATTAGATCGAGGTGGATCTAGATTCCTTAGCAAATTTTATTAATTAATTTGATATCTATTAGTTTTATTAATTTTTTAGTTTATAGATTTTAATATGAAATTCTTAGTTTAGATTAATAACTATTTGTTTATTTTATTTTGATAGCCTATGCTTAATTTATTTGATTAGAGTTTTTAAGTTATTAACGATAATTTGATACTCATAAGTGCCTTGTATTACTTGCAATTAATGTATTTATGGATATGTATATTTGACCGACATTAAAAAACTCCCATTGTCATAATAATCATTTCATATTCGGTATTCACTTCCTTTTGCATTACAATCCGAATCAAATTATGATGGTGTACTTTTATATGTTGTTTTGTGCACTCAATTGAAATTGAACGCCTCTTTCGCCCTCCAACTCCTTAAACCCTTACCTCCTTCTCTTTCTCCAATATAATGCCAAACTCTTAGCAAATACAAACAATATTTCACCGTTACTATTAACTTCCTACTTTTTATTTGTCACTTATACTCATGGATTCGTTCTCTATCTTCTATCATTCATGCCTCAATTTTACCTTATTGACTTCCTCTGTCTTGCTCAACTCTCGACACTCATCAATTTGTAGTAAGATAATATTGCTGCTAGGTGCCACCGATTATAATTTATCATCCAACTAAATTGTTCACAATAAATTGATTTTATTATTTGTTTTACCCACAATTCATAGTTAATTTAATTATTTGTATAGATGTATATGTCTTATGAATTGGCTCATTTCTAGTAATTAGACACAATAGGTTTTTAGTTGAGTACCTTTTAAAATTCTAATTCTTGAATTATTTTATTCATAAAATTTTCCGTGCATTTCTTAGTTAATAGGTTGGTTAAATCTTAAATTTCTCAATTAATTAGTAATTTAAAATAATGTCTTAGGTTAATATACTAGAACATACTAATTGTTTGACTTGCCTATTATATAATTGCTTATTTCTAGAGAATTGTTTATCTCAATAAATAGTTAATTCTTACTTGATTGATGGTATTGAAACTTTTATTTTTTAAGTATAATATATATATTTATTATTAATATTGTCTAAAGAGTATCAACAAATTTTTATTTGATCACCGATGATAACACCATTGAATACTTTTAATATTCCTTTAATATATCAATCAAAGACCCAATTTTTTGATGTATGTTTTAATTGGGATAACTTCATAGTCTTTAAATCTCGTTAATAATATTTAACCATTTATTTTTGTTAGCCCTATTTTTTGGCTAATTAGGGTGGACCTTAAATAAAATGTTAACATACTAGGGCAAATTTACCCTCATTCTATTTTACGCCCCTAATTAACCTGACGCCGTCCCGTCGTTCTGCAGCTCAGCCCGCTCTCAGTCTTTGTCCACTCCCCTCCCTTCTCCTCCCCGGCGGCTGCCATTTGGACGACGGAAGCTGCAGAGTCGGCAACAGTAGGTGTAGCATCCGGCGACTTCTATTGTCCACTTCTTGCAAGGTTTGTATATTGCTTCAGCTGTGTTCTCTTCGCTTCTATTTTGTTTCAGATTGGCATATGCTACCTTAATTCATTGCAGGTCCTACACTAGCGGCTTCAAATTACCACCATGGAGAACCATAATTCGTAGTCAAATTTCAAAATTTTTATTGCTGAGTATTATGTTTTCATGAAATTTGCCGTTTTAATTTTGGTTAGTCAAATACAGTATGAAGAATCGAGCTCCACTGGAATATATTAGATTATATGCCGACCCCGTTTTCAACCTAACTAAATGGAGAGTGACGCAGGCCTACTGCTATTCTATGTATTTACTAACCTGTGTACAATAGGATACCTGTCCTTGTGTTGGAGTATATGACTTAGGTTGTTGATAATTATTAAATGGTCATGCTTGGAGGAGGGTCCAGATGGGGCGGCATTTGGTTTCCCTTGTTGCTGGCATATTGTTTTTTCATAACAGGGTGTTGGAAGTAATGAGTGAGGACGTTATAGTTTGGTACCTATGCTGGGAGTTTTGTTCTCTTCTTTGGGATATACGAAGGAATGTCTCAGTGTCAGTGGGATTAAGGTTTTTGTAATGGCAAAGAATATTCTTTTTTAATAATATGACTTATAAAAAAATGTGTGGAATTATGTGTAATAGAAGGAGATGCACCTGCAAGAGGAGTAAGTCCTACGAGTTGTTTGTATATTTTGTTGGTTGGGGGAGATAACTGTTGTCTGTCTCATCTGTCTTCTTCTTTATCATTTACTCTGCAATCAATTTTTCCTCTTCTGCTCTGTGATTCTGCCTCATACCGGACCATAGCTAGTTTCTTTAATGTTATGAGTCTGTAGCATTTAGTCATGCATTGGTTAGGATGGAGGTTGTGGTGGAGGAGCTGGTAGTGATGGTAGCTGAGTTCTTGTAGAAGAGAGTTCTTTTTTTATATTATTATTTTTTTAATAAAAGGGTATAAGTGTTATTTTTTTTTATATATTTTTGACTTTCATTCACTTCAGTCCAAATGAGATTAAAACAACATTCACCTAGGTTAAGTTAATATTATCCAATTAGCATTTTAAAAGATTCACCCATTTTACTTTGATTCTTCTCACCGAGGTGAAGCTTTAAAGTTTATCTTCACCCCAATTTACCTAATCTAGAAGAAGCATTATTTTTGCTTTCCCTGTCACTGTATTTTTTTTCTTTTATTTGAGGTATAAATTGTAATATTTTTTGGAGTAGATTCAATGGCGTTAATGGGGATGGAAGTCCCCATCATTGGAAGCGATTCATTGAGATGGGTCGAGGTTGCAGTCCCTTCTTACGCTCGCACTCCCAATTTGCCGGTTGTTGTTCCTGTGACAGAAAATGCTGCCTCCTGCCATGTTATTGGGGATGCTGCTTTATATCTCATTTGGTACTACTTTTTCCCTGACTTACCTTGTGCTTCTGTCTATTAGCTATCACCTTGTGCCTGTCCCTTATTAAGGATTATTCCATCTCTTTTTCAACTTGCTATAAGCAAAGAAAGCTAGTGAGGAAATTGCTGCTCAAAGTTTAATATGTTTTTGTCCAAGATTGAAGTTCAACTATCCATTAGCCCTTCTTTTTGGTGAGTCTTTTTTGGGTTTGTATTTCTTGCCGATGCTTCTTATGTGCAACAGGAAAATCAGAAAGGGTTCCTCTTTTGCTCTTGATATATTGGAGCTTTCTGCAAGTAAAGAGCTCCCGACTATGGGATTGCACATCATCTTCCTAGAGGCACTTTCTCCATTTGTTTATATATGCAGAGTTGAGGTTCTACTACTTAATTCTCATATGAATATTCTAATAATTTTTTGTTTCCCAGCTTCCATGTATAATTACTATATTACGATGAGATATTAGGTTGTGTGAGCTCATCCGATCTTTTGATTCATTTACAGATTCATTATAGTTTAGGTTACCCATATATGCTTTATATAGTATCTGTTTCTAGTGTTGCCTATCTTTTCCGACTTAAAAATATCTTTGCATATTCTTCTTGCTTGTGTTTTGCATCAAAAGAGATGATGCACTTTGAGATTCCGCATTCTCCTGAATGTGGGCCCATCAATGTGGTTGCTGCTACGGCTGGCTATTTTGTTGTTGGAAGAGATGATGGATCAATCACTTGCTTTCGCTTTGGTTCCCTTGATCAAAATGCTCCTGGTTGGGATTCTTTGCTGACTAGCTTCTGACTTTTTTTCATGACCTTTTTAACATTTCCTGGAGCTTCACTCATACTGTGTGTTCCTCATCAAATTTTAAAATCCAGGCTTTATGCATGAGTTTAGAGAAGATGCAATGTTCAGTCGACTGTTAGGCTTCATGTCAAGGTACTGTTCTTTGCTTTTTGATTGTACAATGAAGGATATGGTTTTAACTTATGACATGATAAGTTCTACATCTCCATAGAATACAATGTTGGAAATAAGTTAAAGAATTCTTTCCTTTTCTTTCTTTCTCCTTTTATTTTTAACTTTGTTAGGGCTTAAATTTCATTGATAAATGAAATGAACATCACAGAGGACAAGTACATATGTCAGAAAAAAATAAATTTAGCGAACAATCAGCTGCACTTCTTCAACAATTTTTTAGAATGAATAACCTTGACTTGCATAGAGATGCACAAATACTACCTCAAATTGGAAGTGTAGATTGTGGTTACTGCAATATTTAATACGCCACACTTTAGTACAAATACTGTGATAATGAGGTTGTGGATATCATCCTTCATTCGTGCTAAATAAAATTATTTTGCAATGTTTCCTTTTCCTCTTTAATATGTTCAACCGATTGCTTATGAGGCAAGCCTGATCCATGCATTCTTCATGATGCACACATGCGTGTGTGGTGCACTTCAGTTTCCTTCTTTTTCCACTCCTTACTTTCTTTCTTATATTTCCTCGCACTTTCCAGCATTGAAAATGCTTGAAGTTCAGCAAAAATGGTATTATTAAGTTTTTACAACTGATTTTGAATGAGTGAGTATATTCATTAGGAGAGGCTGCATTTTGATTGATAAAGAAACTGATGGAATTGGTGCAGGATTATCAGGCACGATCTCTAGAATATTTTAGTTTTAATTTAATTTCAATCATTAAGTAAATTTACCAAAACCATCTTTATTCACAAATACACTAAACCATCCCTAAGTTTTTTTTTTGGATATGAGGAAATACCCATATGTTTTCTAGTAGTAGTGCACCACCTAACAGTAAAAATTGATAAAAAAGAATGAACAATGAGAATATCATTGTTTTTTTCCCTTATTATTTGGTTTTCATTCATTTTTCTTTTAGCATAAAAGTATTGAGTTTTAGGGGCGCTTTTGCGTTCTTGTAGCTTTTATTTTCCTCAAAAAGGTAATGGGTCTTGCTAACTTTATTTGTAGTTCTATTGTAGCAAGGATTCTTTTATCCAGGAAAGTTCTATCCCAATTGCTTATGGCCCGTTTAAACATAATTAGGGAGTGTATAGTAGAAACAATTATGTTAAGCTATGAATCATTTGTGGAGGTAGTGTACCAATTGTCTATCCTAATTTAAAGGGATAAAGTTTGTGCTTTTCAATACTTTATCATCGTTTTTAGTAAATCTTGGAGATTCCTGACTATTGGAGATTTGGTGGTCTAAAGTTTTCGCGACCGATATAGAGTTGGACAATACACACTATCATTGATGATGTGCGGTATGCTAAGTTCTTGGATATCCATATTGAAAAATGTTCTTAAACTAGAAAAGCGAGATAGTATAGTACAAATTTTTTATCTTAGTATGCTTTGAAAGTTCAATTTTTATGACATTATATGACATTTGTCTATAGCACACGGTGACTCGGTAGAGAATGATTATTAAGTTGGTCGACATCCAAGCCTCTAGCTCTTGGTACTTTTCAGTTTACGTTATTAGTTTTGATTTGAAAGGAGACTAGTTTAATTTTTTTTATGAATTAATTTTTTGACTTAGATGAAGAGGTGTCTACTTATATCATACCCCTAATACATGCTAAATTTGCTGGTTGAAAGAACAAGCTTCTTTTATGTACTAATTGTTTAGTTCTGATTAAATTGACTCTATCTTCTCTTCCAATGTGGCAAATATGTTTATTATGAAGTATATGAACACTAAATTTGATATCAGATTAGATGATAATATGCATATCATATAACTTCGGAATGATGTATATCTTCTCATCCAATCTAAGATTAAACTTAGTGTTGTTATACTTTATAACAAACATATGTTGGTAAGGTCATATAACATATTGGAAGAGAAGATAAATTCAATTTAATCAGAACTAAACGATTAGTATATGAAAGCAATTTGTTCTTCTAACTAGTGACTTTAGCATGTATTACAAGTATGATATAGTGGACACCTCATCATATAAGTCCAAAAATTAGATCTTAATTTTTTTATTTATTAAAATAGCCTCCTTTCAAACTAAAACTATTAAAGTAAACTAAGAAGTAGTAAGAGCTAGAGACTTGAATTGATCCATCAACCAACTAATCATTATTTGGCAAGTTATCATGTGCTATATAGATAAATGTCTTGTGATGTCATAAAAATTGAACTACCAAAGCATATCAAAAGAAGGAATTTATACTGTATTATCACTATTTTCTTGTTTAAAAACATTTTTTGAAATGAACATCCAAGAATTTAGCATGTTGCACATCAACAGTGATAATGTCTATGGCCCAACTCTTGCTCAGTCACGAAAACCTGAGATCACCAGGTCTCCAATAGTCACAAATCTTTAAGATTCGCTAAAAATGATGATGAAGTATTGAAAAGTACAAACTTTGTCCCTTCTTCTCGAGATAGATAATTGGTACGTTGCCTCCACAAATGATTCATAGTTGAACGTATTTGTTTCTACTGTACACTCACCAGTTGCGGAAAAAATAGAATTGTAATTATGTTGGAAGTAAAGAGTCCTAAACTCCTCACTCGGCCCATAATTATTTCTCGTCTAGCACCTTACACCATCCGAGCATGGAACTCTTGGATATAGAAGTGCTCTCTCTAAAATCATAACACACATGTGATCATGTCCTTTCCTTCCCACCATGTGATTGTAATATCAATAAACATTATCTCCTTATCATCTTGTGCCATATGATATGGGGTATACATAGTAAGTGTATAATACTAACAAAATAAATCATTACTTGAATAAACAATTCCATAATTTAAAGTCTAAATATGTGAATAATGTGGGAATGCAAATATAACAAACTCAAGCTTAAAAGAACAACATAAGCAGATGGGGAGATTTCCCCATCAAAAAGCTAGCCAAGAGCATGGATTCCTCCATCTTCTTATAAAGTTCTTTTAAGCTTCAGTTTGCTAGATGCCAAAAAATTTATCTCTAGATTCACCAAAGTAGTCTTTAAAAGAGTGATCATCCGTTCGAAAGATAATGAATTCCTTCCCAGAGAGGTACTTTTTATTCATTTATTTATACAACTTAATGATTTGATTTGTTTGTTAATATTATAACCATTAATGCTTGTTATTATCTAATAAAAATCATGTTGCTTCCTTCAAGCCAGTTGTAAAACAATGGGTATTGGAAACAATGCACGTGAACTACAAGATAGATTGATAGATTTGCGTTCCTACATACATAATATATTTGGGCTTCAAATTATTGATTTTTTTATCCTGTTAATGACTTATATAATCAGCGTTATGAACTTATTATATCTACCCAATATTATATGACATGTATAAATATAGAGATAATGTTTATAAATATTACTGAAAAGCACAAGCCTTATCCCTTATACTTAGGATATACAATTGATACAGTGCCTCCACAAATGATTCATAGCTGAACATCATTGTTTCTACTACACACTTCCTTATTGCGGAAATAATAGAACCATAACTATGTCGAAAGTAAAGAGTCTTAATTCTTAATTAGCCTTAAATCATATCGTATCCGATACTATACGCCATCGCTGTCGTGGAACTATTGTAGATAGAAGTTCTCCCTTATAAATTGCAACACACATGTGATCATGACATGTCCTTTCAATCAGATGATTGTAATATTTATAAACATTACCTCTATATTTGTATATGTCATATAATATTGGGTAGATATAGTAAGTTAATAATGTTGATTATATAAGTCATTAACAGGATAAAAAAATTTCATAGTTTGAAGCCTAAATGTATCAGGTATGTGGGAACACAAATCTATCAATCTATCTTGTAGTTCAAGTGCACTATTTTCAATACCCATTGTCTTACAATTGGCTTGAATTTTATTAGATAATAACAAACATTAATAATTGTAATATTAATAAACATATCAAATCGTTAAGTTGTATAAATAAATGAATAATCTTTGGGACAGAATTCCTTATCCTTCGAACATATGGTCACTCTTTTGAAGGTCGCTTTGGTGAATCCGGGGACAAATTTTTTGGCATCTAGCAAACTTGAGCTTACATAAACTTCATAAGAAACGGGGAGATCCATGTTGTTGACTGGCTTTTTGATGGGGGGGATCCCCCCGTCTTCTTATGAAGTTCTTTTAAGCTTGAGTTTGCTAGATTGATGGATTTGCGTTCCCACATTGCTTACATATTTAGGCTTCAAATTGTGGAATTTTTGTATTTGGGTAATGATTTATATTGTTAGCATTATGAGCTTACTATGTCTGCCCCATATCATATGGTACATGAAGATAGGGAGACAATGTTTATTAATATTAGAATCACTTGGTGGGAAGGAGAGGGCATGATCACATGTGGGTTGTGATTTTAAAGATATCACTTCTATCACCAAGAGTTACATAACTCGGATGGTGTATGGTACCAGACGAGAAATGGTTTACGGCTGAGTGAAGAGCTCACGACTCTTTACTTCGAATATAGTTACGATTCTATTTTTTCCGCAACGGGGAAGTGTATGGTAGAAACAATTACGTTCAACTATGAATCATTTGTGGAGTCAACATACCAATTGTCCTATCCCGGGTAGAAAGGATAAAGCTTGTGTTTTTCAATACTTCATCATCTATTTTAGCAAATCTTCGAGATTTCAGACTATTGGAGACCTAGTGATCTTAGGTTTTCATGATTGAGCTAAAGTTGGGCAATACGCATTATCATTAATGATGTGCATCGTGCTCAATTATTGGATGTCAATGTCGAAAAATGTTCTTAAATGAGAAAATAGTGATAGTACAGTACAAATTTCTTATCTTGGTATGCTTTGGTTGTTTGATTTTTATGACATCACAAGATATTTGTGTATATAACACACGGTGACTTGCTAAAGAATAATTAGTTGGTTGATGGATGAATCCAAGTCTCTAGCTCTTGCTACTTGTTAGTTTATTTTATTAGTTTTGATTTGAAATGATGCTATTTTAAAATTTTTTTATGATATAATTTTTGGACTTAGATGACGAGGTGTTCACGTATATTATACCCTTAGTACATGCTAAAGTCGTTGGTTGAAAGAACAAGTTGATTTCATATATTCATTGTTTAGTTTTGATTAAATTGACTTTATCTTCTCTTTCAATGTCTTATATGATATTGCCAAAATATGTTTGTTATGAAATATAGGAATATCAAGTTTAATCTTAGATTAGATGATAAGTTGCACATCATACTTCATAACAATCATATTTTGGTAAGGTTGAGAAAATAAAATCGATTTAATCAGAACTAAACAATAGGTACATGAAAATAACTTGTTCTTTCAACTAGCGAGTTTAGCATGCATTAAGGGTATGATATACGTAGATACCTTGTCATCTAAGTCCAAAAATTAGATCATAATTTTTTTTAAAAATAGCCTCCTTTTAAACCAAAACTAATAAAGTAAACTAATAAGTAGTAAGAGTTAGAGACTTGGATTCATCCATCAACCAATTAATCATTCTTTGGTGAGTCACCGTGTGCTATATAGGCATATGTCTTGTGACACCTTAAAAATCGAACTACCAAAGCATACCAAGATAAGAAATTTTTACTGTAGTATCACTATTTTCTCGTTTAAGAATATTTTTCGACATGGATATCCAAAAATTTAGCATGTTGCACATCATTAATGATAATGTGTATTGCTCCACTCTAACTCAGTCACGAAAACCTTAGATCACCGGGTCTCCAATAGTCCGAAATCTCCAAGATTTGCTAAAATAGATGATGAAGTATTGAAAAGCACAAGCTTTATCCTTTCTACCCGGGATAGACAATTGGTACGTTAATTGCATAAATGATTCATAGTTGAACGTAATTGTTTCTACTATACACTTTCCCGTTGTGGAAAAAATAGAACCGTAACTATGTTCGAAGTAAAGAGTCGTGAACTCCTCACTCGACCGTAAACCATTTCTCGTCTGGTACCATACACCATCCGAGTTATGTAACTCTTGGTGATAGAAGTGCTTTCTATAAAATAACAATACAAATGTGATCATGCCCTCTCCTTCCCACCAAGTGATTGTAATATCGATAAATATTGTCTCCCTATCTTCATGTGCCATATGATATGAGATAGATATAGTAAGGTCATAATGCTAATAATATAAATCATTACCCAAAGAAAAAATTTTCACAATTTGAAGCCCAAATATGTAAGTAATGTGGGTATGTAAATCCATCAATCTATCTCATTGTTCATGTGCATTGTTGATTCCAAACAGGTCCAACACCTATTTTCCTACAACTGACCTAAAACAAGCGACTTGATTTTTATTAGATAATAATACACATTAATGGTTGTAATATTAACAAATAAATCGAATAATTAAGTTGTATAAATATATGAATAAAAACACCACTTTCTGTGAGGGAACTCCTTATTCTTGGGATGAATGATCATTATTTTGAGGGCTGCTTTGATGAATCTGTGGATGAATTATGTGGCATCTATCAAGTTGGGGCTTTAAAGAGCTTCGTAAGAAGATGGGGGGGGGGATTAGGAATCAGAAATTTAACTTTAAAATATAGTGCCATTTTTTTCAAATGGTACTAGAATTATTATAATTAACATTGATATAGCATTGTGGCAGGAGGTGATTAGATAAAAATATAAGGCTTCTAGTATATGTGATATTAATTCCTACCAGCTCCCAAAAAAGGGAGGCTTGTAGCAAAATATTGTGCTTTAAAATCCTAGTTTTTGGGATTAGATTCCTAAAATGTAGTTGTGGTTGACTCTTTCACATATTAATCAATTAACTTTGATGTAAAATCAATTAAATTGAAGTTCTAGCTTATCTTTTGGATCATTTCTCTAAAAATAAACTGTTTGACATTTTGGATTTGCAAACCCTAATTGTTTAAGTGGTTTTCATAAAATTTACTTGTTGTTTATTATTCTGTGTTTCAATTCTGTATTTCCTAACTCTGTCTTATGGTTTTCAGAGGTGATCTTGGATGACGTGGGTGGATCGGTGAAGTTGGTGAACGATCCTTCTTTCCTTCATTTATTAGGCTTGGGATGATAGGTAAACTCACTTAAACATCTATTGGATGGAAAAATATGGGTTCGCATGGAAAAAAATGTGCCGCTATTCAATGATTGTGGATATCAGGCACAAATGACCTCATGCCCTCTTACCGGCCCAATCTTTCTTAGCTTTTCACCCATGTTAATGTTGCTTACAAGTGTTGAACCACACAAAGGCATCCGCCCTCTGCGATACTAAGCCTTTCAGCATCATATTGTATTCTTCATCATCCCTTATGTTAAAGTGAATCATCTTCTCGCAAAAGGACTTGACAATGAATTTATAGTTAATATTGTAGCACCACGGGCTTGTTCCTACTTAATATGCTTGATCTGCTAAAGAGGGCCATGTGGTCAACTGGTTAACTAGTTCTTCCTCCTAGATTAAAATATCCCTGTCCCATTCAAACCACTAATGCCAATTACATGTATCCCAAAACCACATCTCTGCTATGGAAGTAAATTTTATTTTGGTCATCTAATATGAGTAGGACTATATAAGTTTGAGAATAGTAGGATTAGACCAACAAACTTCCCAAAATAACACTTCTCCTCCATTCGCAAGGTTCATCCTAATCCCATTTTTTTTTATCAACCTCTGGATGTTAGGACTCAATATTTTGCTACAAGCCTCCCTCTTTTGGGAGCTGGTAGAAATTAATATCACATATACTGAAAGCCTTATATTTTTATCTAATCACCTCCTGCCACAATGCTATATCAATGTTAATTATAATAATTCTAGTACCATTTGAAAAAAAGGGCACTATATTTTAAAGTTAAATTCCGATTCCTGATCCCCCCATCTTCTTACGAAGCTCTTTAAAGCCCCAGCTTGATAGATGCCACATAATTCATCCATAGATTCACCAAAGCAGCCCTCAAAAGAATGGTCATTCATCCTAAGGACAAGGAGTTCCCATAAAGAAAGTGGTGTTTTTTATTCATTTATTTATACAACTTAATGATTCGATTTATTTGTTAATATTACAACCATTAACGTTTATTATTATCCAATAAAAATCAAGTAGCTTGTTTTAGGTCAGCTGTAGGAAAATGAGTGTTGGAGCTGTTTGGAATCAACAATGCACATGAACAATAAGATAAATTGATGGATTTATGTTCCCACATTGCTCACATATTTGGACTTCAAATTATGAAAATTTTGTATCCGGGTAATGATTTATATTATTAGTATTATGAACTTACTATGTCTGCCCCTTATCATATGGCATATGAAGATAGGGAGACAATGTTTATAGATATTGCAATCACTTGGTGGGAAGGAGAGGGCATGATCACATGTGCGTTGTTATTTTAGAGAGAGCAATTCTATCACCAAGAGTTACATGACTCAAATGGTGTACGGTACCGGATGAGAAATGGTTTACGGCCGAGTGAGGAGTTCACGACTCTTTACTTCGAACATAGTTACGGTTCTATTTTTTCCGCAACGGGGAAGTGTACAATAGAAATAATTACGTTCAACTATGAATCATTTGTGGAGCCAACATGCCAAATGTCTATCCCGGGTAGAACGGATAAAGCTTGTGTTTTTCAATATTTCATTATCTGTTTCATTAAATTTTGGAGATTTTAGACTATTGGAGTCTTAGTAATCTAAGGTTTTTGTGACTGAGCTAGAGTTGGGCAATACAATTATCATTGATGATGTGTAGCATGCTAAATTTTTGGATGTCCATGTCAAAAAATGTTTTTAAACGAGAAAATAGTGATAGTACGGTAAAAAATTCTTATCTTGGTATGCTTTGATAGTTTGATTTTTATGACATCACAAGACATTTGTCTATATAGCACACGGTGACTCGCTAAAGAATAATTAGTTGGTTGATGGATAAATCCAAGTCTCTAGCTCTTGTTTCTTAGTTTACTTTATTAGTTTTGGTTTGAAAGGAGGCTATTTTAAATTTTTTTTATGATCTAATTTTTGGACTTAGATGACGAGGTGTCCACGTATACCATATCCTTATTACATGCTAAACTTGCTGGTTAAAAGAACAAGTTGCTTTCATATACTTATTATTTAGTTTTGATTAAATCGACTTTATCTTCTCTTCCAATGTATTATATGACCTTGCCAAAATATGTTTGTTATGAAGTATAGAAACTCCAAGTTTGATCTTAGATTGGATGATAAGTTGCACATCATACTGCATAACAAACATATTTTGGTAAGGTTATATAACACATTGGAAGAGAAGATAAATGCGATTTAATTAGAATTAAACAATGAGTATGTGAAAGCAACTTGTTCTTTTGACCAGAAAGTTCAGCATGTATTGAGGGTATGATATACATGGACACCTCGTCATCTAAGTCCAAAAATTAGGTCATAATTTTTTTAATAAAAGTAGCCTCCTTTCAAACCAAAACTTATAAAGTAAACTAAGAAGTAGTAAGAGCTAGAGACTTGGATTCATCCATCAACCAACTAATCATTATTTGGCGAGTCATCGTGTGCTATATGGACAAATGTCTTATGACGTCAAAAAAATCGAACTACCAAAGCATACCAAGATAAGAAATTTGTACTATACTATCACTATTTTCTCGTTTACGAACAATTTTCGACATTGACATCCAAAAATTTAGCATACTGCACATCATTAATGATAATGTATATTGCCCAACTCTAGCTCTGTCACGAAAATCTTAAATCACCAGGTCTCTAATAGTCTGAAGTCTCTATGATTTGTTAAAACAGATGATGAAGTATTAAAAAGCACAAGCTTTATCCTTTCTACCCGGGATAGAAAATTAGTATGTTGGCTCCACAAATGATTCATAGTTGAACGTAATTATTTCTATTGTACACTTTCCCGTTGCGGAAAAAATAGAACCGTAACTATGTTCGAAGTAAAGAGTCGTGAACTCCTCACTCGGCCGTAATCCATTTCTTGTCTGGTACCGTACACCATTCGAGTCATGTAACTCTTGGTGATAGAATTGCTCTCTCTAAAATAACAACACACATGTGATCATGCCCTCTTCTTCCCACCAAGTGATTGCAATATCTATAAATATTGCCTCCCTATCTTCATATGCCATATGATATGGGCAGACATAGTAAGTTCATAATGTTAATAATATAAATCATTACCCGGATACAAAATTTTCATAATTTGAAGTCCAAATATGTGAGCAATGTGGGAACACAAATCCATCAATTTATCTTATTGTTCATGTGCATTGCTGATTCCAAATAACTCCAACACTTATTTTCCTACAATTGGCCTAAAACAAGCTACTTGATTTTTATTAGATTATAATAAACGTTAATGGTTGTAATATTAATAAATAAATCGAATAATTAAGTTGTATAAATAAATGAATAAAAAACACCACTTTCTGTGAGGGAACTCCTTTTCCTTGGGATGAATGACCATTCTTTTGAGGGCTGCTTTGGTAAATTTGTGGATGAATCATGTGGCATCTATCAAGTTGGGGCTTTAAAGAGCTTCGTAAGAAGATGGGGGGGATTAGGAATCGGAAATTTAACTTTATAATATAAAGTGCCCTTTTTTTTAAATGGTACTAGAATTATTATAATTAACATTGATATAGCATTGTGGCAGGAGGTGATTAGATAAAAATATAAGGCTTCTAGTATATGTGATACTAATTCCTTCCAGCTTCCAAAAAAGGGAGGCTTGTAGCAAAATATTGAGTCCTAACATCCAGAGGTTGATAAGAAAAAAATGGGATTAGGATGAACCTTGCAAATGGAAGAGAAGTGTCATTTTGGGAAGTTTGCTGGCTTGATCCTACTATTCTCAAACTTATATAGTCCTACTCATATTAGATGACCAAAAGAAAATTTACTTCCATAGCAGTGATGTGGTTTTGGGATACATGTAACTGTCATTAGTGATTTGAATGGGGCAGGGATATTTTAATCTGGGATGAAGAACTAGTTAACCAATCGATCACATGACCCTCTTTAGCGGATCAAGCATAGGAGGTAGGAAGAAGCTCATGGTGCTACAATATCATGAATACTATACAGTCTATATACCAGAGTAATAGCAATCTGCTTACTGGAAATTAAATCAAATATCATACCTGATACCGATTGGGGGGCCACTTCCAATAATTGAAGCTGCACCCAATCTGGGTTCCAAAGGAGGAGTATCTGGCCATTTGGGTGCTGCTGGAAATTGTCATGGTGTACCCAACCCTTGAAATATTTGTCTTTTAAGTGAATCAACCTTAGTGGAGTCCAACTTTGTTTCCAAAATCTCAATAACCGAACAACTATGTTCTACACATAATATCGAAAGGGTTTTTTGTTTCAGGGGAGTACCCGCTCCCCTTATATTCCATATCAGAATTTTCATGATTTAGGAAAGGCACCAATTTTACCTGCGCATCCCCGAATTACTCTTCAATGATTTTTTAATCATTATTGGTTTCTTTTTTGTCCTTCCCTTAATAAAGACTTTTTGCGAAGTAATATCTTCTTCATCTAAGCCTTCTTCAGTACCAGGAGGCACAAGCAAGTTGTCCCCTGTAGCAAAATTGTTGCTTGATTTTTTTGAAATAAATTGTGGAACACTTGGGGTCAAGGAAACTCTTGATTAGATCTAGGAGAAAGCTTCCCTTGGCTCTGTTGAGATTTAGGAACAAGATTAGAAGTCTTCAAAGGATCGGAGGAAGTTGGGTCTTGAACTTGTCCCTCCTTACCAGCAACCTTGGACAGGGGATGATCCATCATATGCTTACAAGTTCTCTTCGAGGAAGAGAATTCTTTTTTCACATCAATTTCGACCAATACTTAGCCATATTCAACTTTTGATTTGTTAGAGGTGAAATCATCAATTAAAATTGGCCGCCCAACAAAAGATGCAATCACACTGATTGCTCCTCAATTTCATAACTCTAGTGGCAGATTGACTAAGTGGACCTAAATTGGGACCTTCTGCATTTCATCCGCACCAAAGGAGAACAACCTCGGGATTTCCTTGACCACAAGGGCCATCCCTCGAACAATGTGTGGTCCTTCTGTGAGGACTCTATCCCAACTGAATTTATCATCAAACTCTAATATAATCCAAATGGAACTATGAATGATGTACTTAAAAGGCCAGGAGATTATTTTTCAGGCCGCTCCCACCAAGAATTTATGAGCTTTAATACTAACAAGTCTTGCTAATAAGCATGCACCCCACAATTTATCTATTAAGTTAATGTGTTTTTCAGCATAAACACAGAATTACAAGAGGGGGGGAATAAACTTACATTTTTTTTATTTTTCTTCAGAAAACAATCTCGCAAAGGAACGAATCGGTTCATCCGACCCAGGGGGATTGTCCTAAGGATTGCCACCCTTACCTTTCCCATTTAGATTACAGAGGACATTTTTAGAAATATTTTAAATTAGTTAAAGTCACTCAAAGTTTTATAAAAATATTTCTCCTTTGTATTTTAAATATCATTTTGAAGTTTTATTCCTATTTTAGTAACTTTTACGATTAATTTTAAAATGTTACCATTTAATCGGGTAGGACTTGTTTTTCTCCGAGCATCTAGTTATAGATTCTTTAGGTTTATTTTAGTGAAAATTTTCCTAACTAAAATAACCAATTTCTCTCATGAATTTCACAGTGGTGTAGCAGCAGCAACAACGCACAAAGATAGCAACGCCTCGCCACAGTCCAGCTACTACAAGCTAGCCCAATCGTCAGCAAGGGATACATGACCACCAACTAATCTCAACCTCCCTCTACCCACTCTATTTTGGCTGAATTAATTTGGTATATTTTTCCCAATCTCTAACTCTTATTTTGATTAAATTTCTATAAATTATCTTATGATAAGCTAAATTTGTTATTGAATTATGTATATATATGTTGCATGAATGATTTGGAGTGGTTAATTATAATATATGTGGTTGATTTGTGAAATTTGTCTTTTTGACTTGGTTATCTGGGTTGTAAACCTTGATTTTTGTATTTCCAAGTGTTTCCTGAGCACTCTAGTCTTCCTTTTGTTTGTTTGGTTTGGTTTCTTAGCCTTATATCTAACATGGGACAGAAAGTTGACGTCTATCTTATATTAGATATGACGGTAATACTCTATTTTTCTTAGGTGTGCTGATTTTTTTTTTTACTTTTTAATGTGTTAAAACGAAAATTTTCGGTTGTGAAAAATGGGGGTGTCACAATAATGGGATTTATGTTCTCAATTTTGATATGCTTATTTATAACATAAATACTTAGAGATCTATAAATCCAACAATTCAAATCCTACTTACCTCTAGCATTATCGTTTAGGACATATAAATGAGAACTATATTATGAAGCTCCATAAAGATGAACTTCTACACACATTTGATTTTGAATCATTTGAAACGTGCGAGTCTTGTTTATTAGGAAAAATGGAAAAGTTCCCATTTCCTAGACACAATCAAAGGATGAATAAATTATTAGACCTCATACATACTAATGTTTATAGACCAATCAGTTCAACTGCTAGAGGAGGGTTTCAATACTTCATCATGTTTACTAATGATTTCAGTCGATATGGTTATATTTATCTTATGAAACATAAACATGAATCCTTTTAAAATTTCAAAGAAGTTTCGAATGAAGTACAGAACGAGCTTGGTAAAACTATTAAGGCTCTTTCATTGGATCAAGGAGGTGAATACTTAAGCCAAGCTTTTGATGACCATCACAAAAGATGTGGAATAGTTTCACAATTTACTCCATCAGGTACTCCACAATGTAATAGTGTGTCCAAAAGGAGGAATTGAACCTTATTAGATATGGTTTGAGCAATGATAGTCACATAGATCCTTTAATCTCTTTTCGGGGATATGCTCTTGAAACTACAGTAGTCACACTAAATAGAGCTCCATTCAAAGCAGTAGAAAAGAATCCATATGAGATATAGATTGGAAAGGTTCCAAAATTTTATTTTCTCAAGATTTTGAGTTGTGAAGCATACATAAAGCGTTTGACCTCAAGCAAGCTTGAACCAAAATTAGATAAATGCTTCTTTGTGGGATATCATAAAGAAACTAGAGGATATTAATTTTACAACCAATCCATGAACAAAGTGTTTATTGTTCGGAATGGCATCTTTCTAAAAAGAGAATTTAGAGAATTTATTTCTAAAGGAGCTAGTGGGAGTAAAGTACATCTTGAAGAAATTTAAGAACCACAGGATAATGATCCTAATATAGTAGATCCTGAGTAGCCTTTATAATATGTTGTAGGACTTGTAGAAGTGGAAAGCAATCCACGAAGGTCAACAAGGTTGCATCGTGAGCTGGAGGTATACATGTTTCTTATTACTGAACATCATGATGTGTTATTGTTAGACAATGATGAACACTTAATATATGAAGAAACAATGATGAGTTCTGACTCTGATAAATGGATGGACACCATGAAATCCAAGATGGAATCCATGGATAAAAAGTGAAGTATGGACTTTGGTTGATCCAACTAATAGTTGTGAAACCATTGGATGCAAATGGATATATAAGAAGAAACTTGATAAGGATGGTAACATAGATACCTTTAAGGCATGAATAGTGGATAAATGTTATAAAAAAATTCATGGTAATAACAATAACGAAACCTATTCACTTATTGCTATGCTTAAATCCATTAGGATTCTTCTAGCAACTGTTGTATTTCATGATTATCTAATATGGAAAATGGATGTCAAAACTGCATTCCTTAATGGTAATTTGCAAAATGATGTGTATATAACACAACCTAAAGGTTTTGGGCATTTTAGCTATGTTGGAAAGGTATACAAGCTTAGGAGATCAATTTATAGAGTTAAGAAAGCATCTCGGAGTTAGAATCTTTGTTTTGATGAAGTATTCAAAAGCATCTCGGAGTTAGAATCTTTGTTTTGATGAAGTATTCAAAGAGTTTTGCTTCATCAGATGCGAAGAAGTCTTGTGTTTACAAGAAAATTAGTGGGAGCACAATTTTTTTCCTTTTTCTTTATGCAGAGGGCATAATACATATTGTAAATGATATTCCTGTGCTAGTGATGACATAGCTAGGAAATTCATTTTCAATGAAGGATCTTGGTGAGGCTGCCTATATTTTGGGGACCAAGATCTATAGAGAGTGATTAAGAATGTTTATTGGATTAAGTTAGAGTACTTATATCGATAAAATCCTCCATAGGTACATTATGCAAGACTATAAGAGTGGTTTCTTGCCTATGAAACATAGTCTAAATCTTAGCAAGACTTAGTGTCCTCAGACATATGATGAATGAGGCCACATGAGTAGGTCTATATGCTTCAATCATTGGTTCTATCATTTATGTCATGTTGTGCACTTGCCTGGATATCTTGTATGTTATTAGCATGATGAGCATATTTCAGTTTAACCTTGGTGAGAATCACTAAACTCTAGTTAAGAACATTATAAAATAGTTGAGAATGATAAAAGAATTGTTCCTGGTATATGAAGGAGAATATGATCTATTTGTAAGTGGTTACACAAATGTGAGTTTCCAAATAGATAGAGATGATTTATGTTTTGCATCCAGGTTACATGTTATGCCTTAAAGACAGAGCTATGAGTTGAAAGAGTTTAAAACAAGACATGATTGATGATTCTACAACAGAAGCCGAGTATATTGTTGTTTCATAAGCATCAAGTAATGTTGATTAGGAAATTCATCACTAAACTGGAAGTAGTTACTAGAATCCTACGTATAATTTGTTTATACTGTGACAACAATGGAGCTATTGCACGTTCTAAGGAGCCAATGTCTCATCAAAAGACCAAACACATACTCAGGAAATATCACATCGTTTTGAGAGATTGTCAAAAAGAGAGATTTAAATTTATACAAGGTTCATACAAATACAAATATTTTTGATCCATTAACAAAGCCTCTTCCACAACCTAAGTATGATTGTCATAATAGTTCCCAAGGCATTAGGCCTGTGCATTGGTCCTAGTGTAAGTGGGAGACTATTGGAAATATGCCCTATAACTTATCATAGTTGATGATTTATATTCGTATATTTAGTGATTGTGCTTATTAATAAAAGATTATTTGATGTTATTTATTCAAATTTTATCCTTTGAGTAATTGTTCTTTACGTAGATAATTGAGTATGTGACTGGATTATGGAACTCCACTACATAATAGAAAGATTATAATTCAACAATTGTCCCTAGTATAGTATCATCTAATTAAGGGATATTAGTGATCATAAGACTGGTATGTTAATTAGTTGTTGATCATGTTCCATTGAGCATTGATATAAGATATCAAACTTATATTATAGATATATGTTATTGAACATACTATAGGACCAACCTAATAGGATAACACTACATTAAATATTGTGTGAAGTGTCATTAGTATTCTCCAAATAGTATATTATCCTCTAACCTGAGATCTTCATATATGCCGGTATGATGATCGTCATGTTTTGACTTTACCAAACATTACCCTTATTAGGGGTGATCATAAAGGTAATGGTTAGATATGGTGGGAGTCATATAGAGTCGTATAGATGGTTAAGATGAGATTTTTCCTTCTCATGACATGAGTTAGGTATCTTTGGGGCCCTAGACAAGTATGAATAATTTTACCATGGCCATGTGCAAACGAGGTGTTGTTTGTTTAAGTTTAGTCTTACATGGTGATAGAGAATGGGTCTAATTCAACAAATCAAGGATGACACAATCAAGGCCTTTTATTCAATCTAAATATCATATGAAAAAATGATAAATATACAGGTTATAATATGTTGTGTCAAGATTATGACATTTACGTAATTTAGGTGGTCATAACGTCTTGTCAGAGACCTATTATGATTTGTGGGTCTGTAAGGTGTTTCGGTCCACTTCCATTATTACATAAACCTAGATGGTCGCTCACCAATCAAACTAGATCATAAATGGACTATAAACTAGTTAAGATGAGGGCTTAATATGGTTCATATCTCTTTAAGCCCAAGGTGGTATTAATAGGATTAAACCTAAGGTGCCTTTCTTCTGATTAAACGCCCAAGTCTAATGTAATTAAGGTGGGATAGGGTTTTAATATAAAACCAAGCTAGGTTTTCATTATAAATACCCCTTGCCCTCTCTCTTTTGTGGAACATGAACTTTCTAGTTGTTAAGCTTTGTTTTCCACAAATTCGAGAGTGAGTTCCCAGTAGCACTAGCATGCGTCCTTGGTGATCTAGTTTCTCTGTGTGTGGATATAGTAGTGGTGCGATGTAATTTGTGCTCGCTCACTCGAATAAGATTGAATTCTATCATTTAGAGTATCCAGGAATTGGAACAAGAAGCCGATCAAATCATTCTCACCTTCAATTCAAATCAATCGGTTAACCTAGTGCGGGAGACTAGTAGGTTAGATCTTAATCTAGCATGCATTCTAGGGTATTTTAGCCTTTGATTTTATTTTGTTTCGTTGTTTTTTCTAGGCTAAAATCCTTCATCCTTGTTGGGTTCCTTATAAGAATTCTATTTCCTCTAAAAAAAATTTTATGAAATTCACTATCAGTAGTCTAAAATCCTCCAAACCATAGTCTAGTCTTTCTTTATCATGAAAAGTCTTAAGTGCCAAGTTTTTTCTTTGTGGTGAGATTTGATCATCTTTTACTCAGTAGTAAATGACTTTGTGAGTTTCTCGAATGGATAATTTAACAGATCCTTAAATTATTGGATACCTATAACATTAAGCATATACTTGTAAATGGTTAGTTATAAAAATCTAATTATGAGTTATTAAATGGTAAAATGAATAGGTAGACTCATGATAATCATTCTAACCTTTTTTCTATATGGAGTGATCAACATATAAAGCAGCCTATTCATTTATTATGATAGTAAAATGGGTTAGCATATGCTTGATGGATTCGTTTTGCAACATTTTAAATAATTCTTTTTTTTACCAACAAATAAATTTTGTACTTCTTACCTCGTTGGTGTACTATGTCGAATTTTAACTAAACCTATCCCAAGTAATTAATATTGTAACCGAATTCTAATCTCGAAAAATTTATATTCCTGTCATACCCTAGCTCCTTAATCCTAAATCTTAGCTTAACCCTAATTTTTATTCCAAGTTATTAATATTTTTCCTAACCTAAACCTAACCTCGGATGATCAATAATTAATTTATCCTAATACCCTAACCTAAGTTATTTTAACCAAAGCCTAATGCTAATCCCACACCTTTTTCTTTTCCTCCTCCCCTATTCTTTTCCCCGACCAGTCCTTTTTTCCCCCTTACATGAACTCCATCTTTCCCCTAATCCCTACCCCATCAAATCCCCATCCCTACATTAATATGTTTTTCACAAATTTTCCTCGATCACCTCATCCCTTTTCCCCCTATCTACTCAATAATCTGCATATATTTAGGGCACATTAAATGCCTCAAACCACCCTCCTTCTCCCTCTATTTTTTTGACAAAAATGTACACCACAGCGTAGCCTTCCTCCCCTTCCTTTCCTTCCTCCTCGCCATCACCAAAACCACCCAAAAACATCACCACTTGCAGCCTTTATCGTGCCAAAAAACATTCCCACGAGCAAATGACCTAGATGTTTATGTATAGGTCGATGACGGCCTAATGTATGATTTCTAGCTTATGATGGTTTATATGTGGTGGAGTGGTAATCAGTATTAAGGATTTGAGCGGAGATTCAAGTTATACGAGTGATAATCTTATTTGGATACATTTTTGGGCTCTTAGGTCCATGGTATCTCTTTTTGTATTTTGGAGTATTATACTCAGAGTTAATATCCAAACTTGTATTTCTATTTACGAAACTCCCCTCATTTTTTTTATCATGTTGGGCATTTTAAATATTTTGCCTTGTGATTAACGTAAGGACAATATGGTAAGCTAGACTTATGTCAACTATAGTAATAACACCCAAATAAATTAGTATTATACTTCCACTTAAAATAAAATTTTTCAGTAGTGTATTTTGGAGTGTAACAAGTTGGTATGAAAGTTTTGGTTTTGATTATGATATTTTGTTTTCAAAATTTTGGTTTTCAAACTATCCCTTATTTGAGTTTTATAATCTATTTCACATTTTCAAAAAAACTCAATTATTTGAAAACCTTGTTTAACTTCTAAGGAATTGAGGACGGGTAGCCTAGGCAACCTTTGAATGTGATTATGTGTACTAAGAGTTAGTAAGTTAGGATTATTTTTCCTAACATGTTTTCTATCTTGCAGCTAGTTTGCCATGACTCTTAACGACCTTGTCAATCATCTAGTGGAGTCTTTTGAGGTGTTCATTGAGTTCATCAGGCATCCACTGCTGCCTCCTCAACCTTAACCACCATCACCACCTCTGCATTATCCACAAGTAGGTATCACGGAGGACTAGCTATGGATGGTTATAGGACATCACCTACCAATCTACGCTAGTGACAAGGACCTGATCATCTTGGAAGGATGAAACTAAGATATGGATATGGCATATAAAGCAATTGATTGCCCACCTAATTGGATGGCAAGCATAATAGCTTTCTTTCTCTTAGAAGCCATCGATACCTAGTGGGTAGGTCGTCGTGTGTAGAGAGGATTGTCGATGTCCTTAGAGGACTTCAAGACAGTGATCTATACTAAGTTATATTTGGAAAGTCTTAAGAAGGATATGCCGGACGAGTTCATATAGATGACTTGGGGAGGTATAATAGTGAGGGAGTACCATGCGCCTCTCACAAAGCTATTGATGTTCGTGCTAAGTATAGTGGTTGCTGAGTTAACTATGGTATGCTAGTTTGAGGAGGGGATCCAATTCAACATACACATGATGATGGGCGTCGTGGCTTTCTAGGACTTAGCCATGTTATACGAGTGGGAGTGTGTTACTACTACTATGGTATAAGAGTAAGCTTTTATTTTGGTTAAGAGAAATCATGAGATATAGGGTTCTAGAGGTAGAATTTAGTTCTGGGGATGCGAACCTCCAAGGTTTCAGTAGTGGGCTCAGATCCAATCTCAGAGTGCCAGTTTCAACACCAGGTTCAAACAGTTGGTCAGAGTAGATTTCTAGGATAGCCGAGTTTGCATTGTGTCATTTATGTGGCCAGGATCATCTATGGCGACACTGCAGTTCTATGAATTATATTATATAAATAATGAATAACTCAACCTATTTAAGTTTTAACACCATAAATGCTAACATTATCCAGTTCAATCTCATCCTCCCCGCATTGCATTATCTTTGTGAACTTTAGATGAAAGTATAAAGCATCCTTTTTATGGAATAATATGTGACATTTGCTGCCGTAAATACTGAACTCTACATAATTTATCTATACCTTATTATGATGAAGATGATGACTGTCGGTTTCAGGAATTGGCAAGTGCGATTTCCCTACAGGCTATTAAAGAAGCGAGATGTAGAAGAAATGTCTTTGTGCGGCAAGCAGGAAAAAGGAAAGCGACGGACCAATGAACTTGGTAGTTTTGGATTTGTAGTAGTTTTGGGTGCATGTGTTTGCTGGTTGACAGTCAATTATAGTCGGTAGCTGTACTTTTAATATGCCACATGGCCACTTTGTCATTGTAATTACTGCTACTACTTTCTAGTAGAAGATCTTACCAGATACATATTTTATATACTACTGTAAGTGGCGATCAATTTGCATTTGTAATTAATCAAGTATGGAGTTAAAGTCGTTTGCTCTACCACTAACCATCGCCTTTGGTGGTGGTGCTTCCGTTCTTATTGTCCCCATAACCCTTGAGCTTTATTCTTAGTGTTTTATTTGACAATGTAATTTGCCTTCTTTGATTTTCCAAAATGAGATTACTTGATTTTCAAGCTGTCATACTTCAGAATCGTGATTCCCATAATATATTTTTGTGAAAGGATAAGGAAGAAGGTTGATGACTGTACAAGGACTTTGATTGAAAGTAGAGTTAAGGCTGGCCACCGGTCTATGTTTGTTATTATCAGAGACAAATCACATGATCAGGTGCTCTTTTTAACATTATCCTTGTCTGAATTTCCATCCAGCATTTTCCCCTCTTTTGAATAAGTAATACTCCATTTGGTTCATGGAAAGTGTTAAAGAAAAAAAAATAATGAGGAAAATAATTTTTTGTGTTTAGTTTACATGGACACTATTTGGTTCTAAGAAAGTTTAAAGGAAAGAAAATTAAAATTAAAATACTTTCCTTCAAATTTTCCTTAAAGAAAATTATATAGTTAATCTTTAGTAATTTTATACCATTTTATTTTTCTATTTCATTATCTCAAGCAAACCAAACAAAAAAAATTGTTTTCCTTATTATTTTTTTTCTTTAAAACTTTTCATGAACCAAATGGAGCATAAATGTTTGTAATGTTCGTGGTAGATTCTTAATTTACATGACATGCTTAGAAAAGTTATCGTTAGAGCCCAGCCAAAAGTTCTATTGTGCTCTAAAAAGAAAAACTAGATCTTAGTAGGTAATTTCTCTCTTCTTTGAATTTTATCTATGCAATAGATTTATAGCGGTGTGACTGATCATATATATAATTTTCGTTTATTTGAAAGAGATAGTGATTGCTGCTATCTTTGTAACGCTAGTTCCAGATAAATCTTAGAAAAGGTCTCCTAGTTTGGAAAAGGGAAAGAAAAGTAACTCGTGTCATCTTAACATTTTTTTGTTGCAGCAGACGGGGCTAGGTGGCTAGTAATGATGTAATTGTGCGAGTACAATTACAAGTGGTTTAGATACAAAAAATAGTGCCAAATGTTTGAAATGTGGGATAGTGCACTGAATTGTTTTTTCCCTTTACCTCAAAAAATGTTTATTATTACTGTCACACATTCTTCCCACATTTGATACCAAAAATCTCGTGCTTGGGTCAACAACTTGGTCTAAATCACTTACAGCTTGTTGGTCAATGACTTTGGATGACAGAGTTAATGGAATTAGTTTTCTCATATTTCTGACGTTGTAAGTTCTGTTTGCAGCTGGTATATGCTGCGACAGTTAAGACTCCAGAGTTGTGTAGGGACTAACCAGTTCATTGTAATTTAAATTATCACAATTCCTATTCTTCTCATCCTCCTAACCCTTGTGCACGAAGAGTAGATTTGTCTTTCATCTTAGTATATATGGTTGATGTGAAGAAATAACAAATTCTTTTTTTCCTTCTTCCTACCGGCTTGTCTTATGGAGTAATATTATCTGGCTCTTATTCATATTTTTCATTATAATTCTTGTTTGTATCAGCCACAAGAAAAAATGAGCAAAACAGGTCAAGAAGCTGCAGAATAGTGGACTTCTTGATCCTAAGAAAGCTGATTGTTTCCCTTTGTTTATCGAGAGTTCAGTAGTTTCATTTTGCTTGTACTGGGATTAAGAAAGAGTCCTAGGGTATACTTATAGCATGTGCATCCTACAAGTTCAATCGCGTTCACTTTTGTCTGATTAGGCTTGCATATTTCATATCAGTTTGCTGAACTATTGGGGCTTACTCATATGCTTTGATGGCTAGGATTTTGGGGCATCAACACCGAACTTTCTTGCATGAATTATTGAAACCGTGGAAGGTGGTGGTTTAGTGGTGTTCCTTCTTCTTAGCCTCATCACACTTACTAGTTTGTGTACCATGGTCATGGTTTGTTCTAGTGTTTGAAAAGGCCTAAGACACACCTAGGCGATATGGGTCGTGGAGCCTAGTACTAGACGTAAGACGAAGGCACATGCCTAGGTGATGTGAGGTGCCAAATTACTCAAAAATGCTAAAAAATGATTAAATGACCAAGTTTTAAAAAAAAAGTATATCATAACAAGAAAATACTTAAAAAAATTATCAACATATGAGTTTACTACTACCAATACTAGCAAGCTATTAAAAAAAACATCGTCTTCTACCAATTTTAACGCTGACTCGGTAGTTTTTGCTTGTAGGCTTGCAGCGTGTTTTTATCTTTTCCAAAACAACTATTACTCTCCTTAATCCCCATATTAGTTGTAGAATATTTTCAATGCCATCAAGACTATAAATAGATTTCCCCTTTTCTAAAAAATATTTATTGAACTCACCCTAAGTCCCTTCCTGTTTTATTTATTTATTTTTATTTTTTTCTACTAAAAAGCATTTTTACCCTTCTCCCCTATGTCCTTGTTTATCTATTAAACTCCCCTAAGTCCTTACTTGATTATTTGCTCAAAGGCATGCACCTTAAGCACGCATTAGCTGTCTTACAAGCGCTTCACTCAACTTGCCTCGCCCAGCACCGGAAAAGCCTTATCTCCCATTGCCTTGAGCGTTAGGTGTGCTTTTTCAAATTTGATTTTGTTCTACGATCCCTTATCTTTGAACTAGAATAAAATCAGCCTACATTTCTTTATGGCATAGTAACATGTATATGATATTGCCTTCAACTGACATTCGCAGATGAAATGACCTTCATTAGTTATCGAATTGATAAATATGACATATGTGCAGTAGCAGTAGTCCCTTGTTTTCCTTCTATCAGAGCTATGATATACTTGTTTGAAGATGTTAGGCTCGGGAATTTATGACTTATTTTTGAAATATTATTCCTTGACGATCTCATGCTATCATTCATCAGAAAGAAACACACATACCTGTATCACTAGAAGTTTACATAAACAACTAATTCTCTTTAGTTGACATGCTTAGGTGTTACACTACTATAGAAAGGGAAAATAATAATGGCACATTAATAACGATGGTTTTGAAACCATTTCCAAATGTGTGAGAATTAATATGCGGGACAATTTTGATAACTGTTATAGTTAAAAACCATTATTAAGACCTCCAACCTAAACTTATACACGGTAGTTTTAATAACGGTATATGAAAAACCGTTATTAAAAGATATTTTAATAGCGGTTATTATAAGAACCATTATTAAAAGTCTATCGGGTTTTAAAAATGGCTCCTATAATAACCATTATTAAAAGATATTTTAACAACAGTTCTTTGAAGAAATATTATTAAAGGAAATTTTCATAATAGTTCCTGTAAGAACCATTATTAAAACCCCAATCTTTCGCCTCTTATTTCGTTCGGTTCTTTTTTCTTGCCAAAAATTTTAGAATTTCTCATTCTCCACCTTCCCTCTCTTACCCTCGTTCTCTTGCAAACCCTCGCACCACCACACCGTATACCACCACTCCGACTCCTCTCAACTCTGGGAAACTGCCACTTGTTCTCTTTTGCACCACCAACTCCGAGCAACTACTCTTTCGCTTGCACCACCACACCGCTGCCATTCTCAGTGTTGCATGTGCTGCCATTCTTGCGCACCTTGCCTACGCTTGGTTCTTCTTGCTCCGCTGTGTTCGTAGATGGTCACCGCTGTCTTCTTTCCTCTCCCTCCCTCTCCTCCTCTCTTTCTCTCCTTCTTCTCCATTCGGCCACCACCACCGCTGCCTTGCGCTGCCACCTTTGGCTGCACCGCCACCTCTATTTTGCCCCTCTCCACCTAGGCAACCCTAAACACCCCAACTCCCACCTCCATCCTTCTTATTTTGTTCCCAACCTTCAACTTTTACCTTTTATTCCCTTTTTCCGGCCACCGTCGCCGTTGTGCACCACCGCCGGTGCCGCTTATCCCCGCCAGCCTAAGGTTGAACCCTAGACCCTCTCATCCATTTTCCCTATTTTTTTAACCCTTAAATTATTTTATTTCAATTATATGCATATAAATACAATTATTATTATTATTATTTATATTTTTAATATGTATTATTATTATTACTAATGTTTTTAATATTATTTATGTTGAGGACAGAAGCCTATTGTATTTTTAATTCGATTTTATTTTTATTCTTCTTATTATTTCTATTATTACTATTATTAATATTAATATATTATTATAATTATAATTATAATTATTTTTATTATTACTATTTTGAATTGCTATTATTATTATTATTTCATTATTAATATTACAACTACTTTACTATTAGTTTTGCTATTATAATAATAATAATAATAATAATAATAATAATAATAATAATAATAATTATTATTATTATTATTATTATTATTGTTATTGTTATTGTTAGTATTATTTTTTTTTATTTTGTAATATTATTACGGTTTTTATCATTATCATTATTATTATTATTATTATTATTATTATTATTATTATTGTTATTGTTATTGTTATTGTTATTGTTATTGTTAGTATTATTTTTTTATTTTGTAATATTATTACGATTTTTATCATTATCATTATTATTATTATTATTATTATTATTATTATTATTATTTCATCACTATTATTATTACTAAATTTGGTTACTTATTTTACTAATATTATTATTATGAGTATTATTTTAGTAAAGGGACTGAAGCCCTTATTTCAATATATTTTTGAGTAATGTCCTTTTCATTATTATTGTTACTATTTTTATTATTCTTGTTAATATTAATATTGATATTATTTTTAGTATTTTGTTATTATTATTTTAATATTTTATCAAAAGCCTAGTCTTATATTAAGTTAGTGATTAATAGTAATTTTAGTAAGAGGGAGTCTATTTTTAGCTTTTCCCTCATAATAGGTGAAACCAGTCAAAGCCCTAGGGAGGCATAGGAGCGTTCTCTAAGACTGGTGTCGTTTTAGGTAAGGGGTGCTAAGGCCTTTTGTGTGCTTATATGCATTATGTGCTTCGCATGCTATATATCCTATGTTTATCATTATTAATTATTTCGTATGTGGTATAACGTGGAGTTGAAGTATGTTTTTGTATAGCATGTGTACTATATGTGATGAAATATTGTATATATGTGATGATATGTATTGGTGACCCTATAAGACATGTATGTGAGGATGTTGATGTGGTTGTGTGGGGGAAATGATGAAAAAGGAGAATGGGGGAAAGAAGTTGACCATGGGACATGAGTTGACCTGATTATTTTAAATGATTCGTGAGTGGAAGAATAAAATGTAGAATTTTAGGGTTTCGTGTGGGAGAATATAATTTATGGTTTTATATGGGAGAATCTAATTTATGGTTTCGTGTGGGAGAATTTGATTTATAATTTTTATGATTTTGTGTGGGAGAGTTTAATTTATGGTTTTGTATGAGAGAATCTAATGTATGGTTTGGATGATTTTGTATGGGAGAATGTAATATATGATGTTATATGGGACAATCTAATTTATGGTTTATATGGGAGATTCTAATTTATGATTTTATGTGGAAGAATCTAACTTATGGTCTTGTATGGGAGAATCTAATTTGTGGTTATGAACGAGAGAATCTAATCAATTGTATTATATGGACAAATCTTTGGGTTTTCTATGGTTTGAATCTAGGGTTTGGTATGGATGGATATTTGGTTTTGTGTGGATTGAATTTAAGATTTTGTATGATGGAATCTAGAGTTTGCATGGTGGTATTATGGGTTGCATCGTGGTATTAGGGTTTGGATGGTGGTATTAGGGTTTGCATGGTGGAGTTAGGGTTTTGCATGGGAGTTAATGATTGTATAGAATTTAGGGTTTTTATGAAAAAGTTCGAGAGGTTGCATGGGATGTATAAAGATTGCATGGGAGTGAAATTTACGTATGAAAGGTTGGTTTGGGATATAAGGAAGGTAATGTAAGTGTTATTTAGGTGGTTGAATATTTTGGACAAAAAATAGTATGTGGAGATTATATAAGGGTCCGTAGGAGACCGAACTAGGGTTGTGTGGACAATTAGGGTCTGTTGTGGTTGCTTACAATTTTTGTATTATCATGTGTATTTGGTGATTTAAATGTAATTATGATGGGTGAATTTTATGATTTGTAATGTGTGAAGTATAAAGAGAATGATTCGTGCATGTTTGTGGTGAAAGCTTTTGAATAAGATACTTAAGATATTAATCATTTAGAGTGGAAGATGTTGAGCCGGGCCCAGACCGATCCACCGGCATAATAGTTGTCAGGTACTGTGGTAGCTTGGAGACCGATCCACCGGTATATAATAGTGGTAGGGTATGTTACCCTAGTGACCGATCCACAAGCTAACATAGTGGGGGATCCTGAGCTCAACAAACCAAACCATATATGTTGTTAAGATGTGGGAAGACATTAATGACTTACAGTGGAACACTATACGAGAAGGGACCAGATCGATCCATCGGCATATAATAGTGGTAGGGCATGTACCCTAAGTGACCGATCCACCAGTTATAATAGTGGCCAAGAGCCAAAGTGCCCTAGAGACCGATCCGCCGGCTAAAATAGTGGGGTTCCCGTAATCGTATGGACTTGATAAAAAGTATGGTGTGAAAATATTTCGATAAAGGATTAATGAAGTAATTAATCTAAACTATATTGGATCTTGGCATTTTCACCTGATCGTTCATTTGCCTTTATGTTATTGTGTTGGTGATTATGCCATGTTATTATTCTACATGGATTATGTGCGTATGTGTTGGCCTTAGTTCTTGGTTACCTTACTCAGTACGTAGCGTACTGATCACCCTTTTCATAGGTGCTGATCATTCCCACGAGTAGTATGCCCTTCTGACTTTGTGCAGGCAGGCGAGACATCAGTCGAGGCTGTGTGTTGAGCATGTTTTGGCTCAAGTTCGAGAGTGTTGTGGTCGTATTCATTCTTTATGAGATTTAACTCCTTTTGTTATTTATTTGGTATAGTATTTACCATTTTGCAATTCATTACTCAATTGAATATTTTAAATGAACCTTTAATCGGTTGTAAGCTTATTTCTCTTTTGGAAATAAATTACAATTCTTTATGCATACTCTAATTTTATTTTACAACCGTTTAATGCTTATTTGGAGTTTAGTTTGTCTTGATTTATAATTGATTGTTAATCTTTTCTTAGCCTTAGCACTTGGTACTAAAACGGTCGAAGAGAACCGGTTTGGTACTAAGTATGGCGGTAACGTCCCCATAATTCACAGGTCTTAATTTAAATTCTTCAGCTAAAAAAAAGTAGTGAATTTTGGGGTGTTACAAATATAATCTAGATTAATTACTTAATTAATCCTTTATCGAATTATTTTCACACCATGCTCTTTATCAAGTCTATGCGAGTATGGAAACCCCACTATTTTTACCGGTAGATCGGTCTCCAGGGCACTTTGGCTCCTAGCCACTATTATAGCTGGTGGATCGGTCACTTAGGGTACATGCCCTACCACTATTATATGCTGGTGGATCGGTTTGGCCCCTTCTCGCACGGTGTTCCACTGTAAGTCATTAGTATCTTCTCACATTTTAACAACATATATGGTTTGGTTTGTTGAGCTCATGATCCCCCACTATTTTAGTCGGTGGATCAGTCACTAGGGTAACATACCCTACCACTATTATATGTCGGTGGATTGGTCTCCAGGCTACCGCAGTACCTGGCAACTATTATGCCGGTGGATTGGTCTGGGCCCGACTCAACATCTTCCACTTTAAATGATTAGTGTTTTAAGTATCTTATTCAAAAGCTTTCACCTTGGGCATGCATGAATCACTACCTTTACACTTCACACACCACAAATCATAGATTCCATATTCATCATCATACTTTATTCACCAAGTAAACATGTGCTACCACCGAACCCTAGTTAGCCTTATCCAAACATTAGTTAACCACAACAACCCATAGTTAATCACTCCAAACCGTAGTTATCCACAACAACCCATAATTAATCATTCCAAACCTAATTCAATCTCCTCCATACCCTTATATTCCCTACGTACTATTTTTCACCCAAAACTTTCAAACACCCATATAACTCTTCTATTATCTTCCTTACATCCCAGGTCAGCTTTTCATACGTAAATTTTACTCATATGCAGAATCTACACACCCCATGCAACCATTAATATCACCATGCAAACCCTAATACCACCATGCAAAACCCAAGATTCCGTCATACGAAACCCTAAATTCAATCCACACAAAACCAAAGATCCATCCATACCAAACCCTAGATTCAAACCATATAAGACCCAAAGATTCATCCATACCAAACCCTAAATTCAAACCATATAAAACTAAAGATTCATTCATACCAAACCCTAAATTAGATTCTCCTATACAACACCATAATTTAGATTCTCCCATATAAAACCATAAATTAGATTATCCCATATAAAACATAGATTAGATTCTCCCATATAAAACCATAAATTATATTCTCCCACACAAAACCATAAATTAGATTCTCCCAAATAAAACCATAAATTATATTCTCCCACACAAAACCATAATTTATATTCTCCCATACAAAACCATACATTATATTCTCCCACACAAAACCATAAATTAAATTCTTCCACATGAAACCCTAAATTTCCCATTTTAATCTCCCACTCACAAATTATTAAAATACTTAGGTCACCTCACATTCCTTGGTCAATTTATTTCCCCCATTCTCCTGTTTCATCCTTTCTCCCACACAAACCATATTAACATCCTCACATTCATGTCTTACAAGGTCACAACACATATCATTACATATATAATATTTCATCACATATAGTACACATGCCATACAAAAACATACTTCAACTCCACGTTATACCACATATAAAATAATTACAATAATAAACATAGGATGCATATCATACAAAACATATAATGCATATCAACACACAATAGGCCTTAGTAACCCCTTACCTAAAACGAAACTGGTCTTGGAGCACGCTTCTACGCCTCCTTAGGGCTTTGACAAAATAATAACATATTAAGGATAATAACATTAACTAATTTCCAACTTTGTTAAAGGTATAAGAAATAATAGAAATATTATAAAAGTTGATAATATAGGGTTGAAGACTTTACACTAATAATAATAATGATACTAAAATAATATTAACAATAATAATAAAAAGGGCATTACTCAAAAACATAGTAAAATAAGGGCTTCGGCCCCTTTACCAAAATAATATTAATAATAACATTAGTAACTCTAATAATAAAATTTGGTAATAATAATAATGATAAAAACAATAATAATATTACAAAAATAATAATGACCATAATGGTAATAATAGTAAGGATAATATTCGAAAATAAAATGAAGTAGGGTTTCTACCCTACATTGAAAAACAATAAACTTATTAAATAATAATAATAATAATATCAATAATAAAAATAACAACAACAACAACAACAACAACAACAACAACAATAATAATAATAATAATAATAATAATAATAGAAAAGCTAATAGTAAAGTAGTCGTAATATTAATAATGGAATAATAATAGTAGTAATTCGAAATAGCAAAAATAAAAATAATTATAATTATTATAATAATAACATATTAATAATAGTAATAATATAAATAATAAGAAGAATAATAATAAAATCGAATTAAAAATACAATAGGGCTTCGACCCTCAACAGATTTAATAATAAAAACATTAATACTGCTAATAATAATAATAAATATTAATAATAATAATAATAATAATAATAATAATAATAATAATAATAATAGTATTTATATTCAAATAAATGAAATAAAATAAATTAAGGCTTGTAAAAATAAGGAAAAGGGTTGAAAGGGTCTAGGGTTCAACCTTAGGATGGAGGGGATGGGTGGCGCTTGAGATGGTGCACGGCGGTGCTGGCGGTGGCGTGAAAAAGAGAATAAAAGGGGAAAATTTAAATGGTGGGAAAAAGATAGGAAGAATGAAGGTGGAAATAAGGGTGATTATGGTTGCCCAAAAGGAGAGGAACATAATGATGGTGGCGGCGCACGGCGGTGGCCGAATGGGGAAGAAGGAGAGAAAGAGAGGAGGAGAGGGAGGAAGAGGAAAATAAAGGTAGGGGAAGGTAGAGGAGGCTCTACAGAAGAGAATGAGAGGTGAAAGAAGCGGCGACAGTGGCAAAAGAGGTGGCAGACATCGGGACGAAGGGTGGGAGAGATAGAAAATGGTTTGATTAACCGGTGTGGCTTGTGTAGGAAGAATCAAGGGATATGGGATGCTTGGTTAGCTAAAGAGCGGTACAAGGAAGAGTTTGGGCGGAGTTGGTGGCGAAGTTGGCCAGAGGCGGCGGACGAGGCGTCTAAAGGGACGGTGGTGGCAAGGTTGGAAAATTCTAGGTAGGAGTTAAAAGCTTGATACAAGACAGCTTATGAGGGTATTTATAGATTTTAGAAGGGAGGTTAGGGTTCTTTGAGTCGGCTAAGGGGTAAGGTAGGTAGGGTTCCGGTCACCGGTGGCGAGGTTGGCCGGCAGAAATCAAAACGGGGCAAGGGTTGTGGTCGGCTGGGAGAGAGGAAAAACGTGTGCGAGAAGAAAGGAGAATGGTTGGATGATGGGGTCGATTGATCAGCAGTAAAAATATAGGGGAAATGGCCGGTCAAAGAGGCGAGATCGGAGACGGATTTCTCAGAGGTGGCGGTGAGTTGCAGGTTGGCGACGGGGACGGTACAAAGGGTTGGGGAAGAAGAAAGGAGGAAGAAATGGTTGGACCGGCGGTCCAAGGAAGAAAGAAAAGAAAGAAAAAGGAAGGAATCGACCGAGCGGTCGGGCTAGGGTAAGGTTGAATTTAAGTGAAACGCAAAGTTTCGGTGAAACAAGGGACGAAACGCCGCACAGAGAGGGACAGAAGAAGGGCGACGTTCGCTCAGGTTGGGCCTCACCGAAGGAAGGAGGGAGGGGGACTGGGCTGCGGGAGAGGGCAGACCCAGATGGGTTGGAGAAGAAGAAAGAAAAGTGAAGAAAAAGAAAGGAAAAAAGGAAAAATAATGGGTTAGGTTAATTAAATTAATTAGGATATTTAGGATATTTAAAAATAGTAATATTTAAATAAAATAATATTTAAATTGCTTTTTAGGCTAATTTAGGATTTTAAAAGATTTACCATAAATTCTATTTTAATTAGCAAATCACTCTAATTTTCTTTAATTAAATTATTTAAAAAATTAATATTAATTTGGAACTATTTTTTCCTTCTTATTTTAAATAAAATATTTTATTTAATTAATTTCCAAAATAAAATTACTAATTAGCTAAAATACCCAAATTTCTCCTAATTAAAATACTTATAAAATTTCTTCTTGATTTTCCCTAATTAATTTCCTTTTACTTTAATAAAAATAATTTATTTAATTAATTTTTCTAATAATATCTTATTTACATATAATTTTTAAAATTATAAATTTTTGAGGCATTTCAACACTGATGCACCACATCTAAGATTTATTGATGGTGAGGTGTTTGCCAGAGAATATGATCAGATATCTAGAGAGCTGATGGTAATTGATGATAAGTGGAGGTTTCGTCATAGCTTTCTTCCGAGTATCTACCCCAATTACCCTAGAGTATCCGTGACTAGACTCTTTGTTGATGACATGAGGGAACATATGATATATCAAGATGAGTGGACTTTGAGAGTGATAGTTATTAGTCAAGCTTGATGAGGCTATCGAGGGATTTAGTTTTAGGGTTATGAGTTTTTCTTAGTTAGGTGTTTGAGATTTAACAACCTTTTGATGTATATAGTGTTGCTATTGCTTTAATCCTGTAATATGTATATTGTTTTCAATTTGAACCATTATATAATGTTTTCCTATGTATGTATGTATGTGCACACACACACACACACACACACACACATGAACTCTTTCTAAGTATGAATAGTTTGAGTATTTCTATCTTTTTGGAATATATATATATATACAGAATAGCATGATACATTTGAGATTAATTCTTTCTAAGAAAGAACAATTTGTGAATTATTAAACTTATAATTGAATTGATTTGTAAGTGTGGGATACATCTAGATTAAAAACCATGGATCAGAGATGGTTGTCTGCATATCATTTGTCTGGAGAATATAACAAAGGAGTGGAGTTTTTCATCAACTTTGCAGTTGAACATGCTTGGGACTCTAGTAGAATAATCTGTCCTTGTTTGGACTGTACTTATATTCAACGTGTTAACACTGATGATTTGAGAGATCACATGTTTGAGTATAGAATTGATACAAGTTACACTTGTTAGATATAACATGGTGAGATAGAGTCTAAATATGATAATATGGAAATTAGGAGGGCAAGTAGTGGATCATCATTTGAGAACTATAAGGGAAATTCGTTAGAGGAGATGACTCAAAAGGTTGAGAAAAGTGTTCGGGATTGTCCAAAAATATTCAAGAAGTTATTGAATGACTAGGAGAACTTTTATACGGCAATTGTACGACGTTTACTCAATTATCCGCTACTTTAAGGTTGCACAACTTAAAAGTATGTAACGGATGTAGTGATAAGAACTTCACAAAATTATTAACACTTGTAAAGGATATACTTCCTAATGACAACGTTCTATCCAATAGTATCTATCAAGCTAAGAAGATTCTTTCCTCTATGGGCATGAGTTATGAGAAGATACATGCTTTCCCTAATGATTGTATTTTATTTCACAATGAGAATGCATCTTTGGATAGTTGTCCTAATCCTAAATATAAAGCATTACGATATAAGAAGAACAAGGCACCCGCTAAGGTGTTATGGTATTTTCCTATAATGATATTAGACCTTATTTATTACTTACATTGTTTATACCTTTGTCTATATATATATATATATGCTCAATACATATTTCATTTATTATTATGAATTAAGGAATCAAAAAAGAAGAATGCTCCTACTAGTAAAACTAATAGAGGTACTAGTAGAATGAGCAATACAAAAAAAGGCATTGCTAAAGGGAAGAGAGATAAATTAGAAAAATCAATTGCTTTACAAAAGATTCCATTTTCATAGGAGAGCCAACCTCCATCAGCACTGGCTTTATTATATTTCTATGCCCAAAATAACGTTAGGGACAATTATATTTTCATTGATTGTCACCCTGAGTATGTTAGGAAGGATGACACAACTTATATGGTAGGTGACATTTATAATCAGGAATGGGTATCAACCACAAGTGTTGCTGTCTATATCACGTAAGTATTATTTCATATTTTAGATTTTAGTATTTCTTGTTGCATTGGGATTTTTATGACCTCTTATATGAGTTATCAGTTATTAACAAATATGTATTGTTATTGTCATCTAAAGGTTGGTAGCTAGTTGTGATGTGATGGAGGGAATGTTGTCCTCTATTGTGTTTATGTGCCTATACTACATAGCTAATGGTGCTATAATAAGATAGGTTAGGCACATAAAATATTTAGTGGATCACATTTTTTCTGAAGGCTACAACAAGATGTACCTCATTTCTCACTTGGAAAATAAACATTGGATTTTGTACGCTGTCCAACTTGATCTTAATAAAGTCTATGTATTTGATTTCCTTCAAACCTACAACGTGTTTTTTGACGTCACTCGTCATGGTGGGAAATAATTTATCCACATGTTATCCACGTGCATATATTCTACTTTAATTATTTGAGGTATATATACTTATAATATTGTGTATCCAACTCTATTTATTAGGGAATTAAGGATGGTATATCAAACGAGAGGTGGAAATGATGTCCCAAACCCAAAGAGTCTTCAATATGAGCCTTTAATGGTAATAGGAAGACAAATATTTTATATTTTTTTTAATTCAAATTAATATTTAATAGTTAGAGAGCTAACTGAATTCATTTGACAGTGTCCACAATAATAGAACGATGATGATTGTGGATACTATATATGTAGAGTAATTGATTTGATAGTCCAAAAGAGATCGGTCAACATAGATCCAAGCCATGTATGATTATTTCTTCATATTTTTTCATTAATGAATCATGACATATATATTTGGTACTTGACCTAAGTACTAATTGAATAATAAAAACTTGGGCATTTTAGTTTTTCACCGGTGGTTATGCACGGGGCTAGAAATACAATGTTGATGAAATTGATGAAGTTAGAGACCAATGGACCAAGCACATGCACTCATACATTCAGTATTAGCTAGGGATATGTACTCTACATACATGTTAACGTTTGTATTTCATCTATATCTTTTGGTCATCTAGGTTATGATCTATGAACTTTTGACTTTGGAGTGTAGAGCTACCTAGTTGTGGTACACCTACTAATTTAAATTCCAGGGTATGCCCAGTGTATTGAGATATACCAATTAGAGATTGATTGAAAATATGTAGTATCATTTGGGAGGAAGACATACATGTATATATGAATTGATGTTGTTTTACATTGCAGGTTTAATAAATATTTGAATATACAACTACGTGTGTGGGCTAGAACAAAACAGCAAGAACATAAAAAAAACATATAAGTTTTAATAACGGTTCTTATTTAAAACCATTATTATAGATGTTTTAATAATGGTTTTAAGTAAGAACCGTTATTAAAACAACTGTTATTATAGTCATTTTAATAACGGTTCTCAACTAAAACCATTATTAATACAATATTTAATAATGGTTATACATACAAACCGTTATTACGAGTTAGAATTTAATCTCAAATGTATGCTTATTTAATACATATTAGCATTTAATAAATGCATAATCAATTATTAAAACCCTAATTGGATGATATTCTAATAATGGTTTTTGTAATAATCGTTATTAAAATTTTGTTTTTAACAACGGTTGTGACTTAAAAACTACTATTAAATACCAATTTTACGCCCATATTCGTGATTTTTTGTATATTTTTTTATGACAATTATGAATCGTTATTAAAGATTTAATAACAGGCGATTCAATAACGGTTCAAAACTGTCATTAAAAGCATAAAATAAATGTTATTAGAATCCCTTTCTGGGGTAGTATTACCTACTTATATGGTAACATCTAATGGGTCCATTATAGCTTAATTACTATCAAATTTGAATCCTCTATGAATTTATCTTACATTTTCCCTTATGTTTTGCACATAATTTCCTCCATTAAGGTGATTGTTCTGTTGGAATGGATTTGGTTACTCATCAAAAAATTTTGTGAAGAAGACTATTTTGGGAATAGTAGTTCATAATTCATTAAAGACTCTAAATAATGATGAGATTTAAACTTTTGAGTAGATAGGGTTCATGCATGGTTTGGTCAAAAAAGAGAAAAAATTTCTTAGTATTCTAAGTTTCATGTTAGTTTGTGTTTCTACTTATCCCTTGTTAGCCTTATGATAGGCCCATAATCAAATACACCAATGTGAGGAGGAGAAAAAAAAATGAGAAGGCTAGACTATTATAAGTGGTCCAATTCGGATATTTTCTCCTTATTTTTAAGTATTTTGTCTATTATAAAAAAATATTTTGTTATTTTATCATACTATTTTTATTTAAATAATTTTCCAAACCTATGCTTTATTAAAATCATTCTCTTAAATTAAATTATTAAATTTTAAATAAATTAATTTATTAACATAATTATCCATATAAATAATTAAATACCTTATTCTTAAAAATATTTTATCTTTATTTGCTCCCTTTTCCTTTCTTTTTCCTTTTTCCTCTTTTCTTCCTCCTTTGGGTCGTTCAACCCACTTCTCTTCCTTCCATCACTTTCTCGCTCGTCCAGTCCACATCTCTCCTTCTTCTTTTTTTTCCTTTCCTTTTTTAACACCCCCAAATTTACTACTAAAAAAATTCATTTTAAGCGGAAGAGTAAAATCAAAAAGTTGGATGTTACCGCCGTAATTGGCATAAGTCTAGCTTATTCCACCATCCTTATGTCAATCACAAGGAAAAATGATTAGAGATTTTAAAACATGATTAGAAAGAGACAAGAAAACTTTTAATAACATCAAATAAGTATTTGGAGATCAACTCCGATTACAATATCAAAAATAACAAAAAGGGATCCCATGGAACTAAGAGTCTAAAAAGGTATCCAGGTAAAACTATCATCTGGATAACATGAATCTACGCCCAAACCCTAATATGAATAAATCACTCCTCCACATATATCGCATCAAAGGTTGCAAAATTATCCACTTGGTCTTCATCGACCTGTACATAAACATCTGGGTTGTCTACTCATTGGATTGAGCAGCACCCATGAAACGGATGACCAGTACTCTACATACTAAGTAAGGTAACGGTATAGTCAAGCAGAGTTACACATAATATAAGAATTTTCATAAGCAATTCATACATGCGCAATTCAAAGAATGTTAGATAACTACTGATTCCAAGTCTTTCATTAGATATACCATATTCCAATCTTTTATTTACATTGAGTTTAGGGACCCGACTATTCTCAAACCGGTGAAACAGTCTAAAACACCTCTTGGGGACAAAACACCCGAGCCACTATTATTAACCGATGGAACGGAGCCAGCTCCTCATAGGGTAAAATAATCCTAAGCCACTATTTATTAAACCTGTGGAACGGTCTAAAGAACCTCTCGGGGAAAACACACCCGAGCCATTATTATTATCTAGTAGAATGGACTCAACACCTAGGTCTTGACTCGCGTAGTCTTTCACTTTAAATGATTAGTATCTTTCCATTTATACCTTAACTCTTAGTTGTATTTTCATTCACATTGAGTACGTGGGCCCAATATTCTTAATCCAGTGGAATGGATTGAAGCACCTCTTGGAGACAACACACCCGAGCCACTACTATTATTCGATGGGACTGAACCATATAAACACCTCGGCCCAACCTAAGTTATCTTTCACTTTAAATGATTAGTATCTTATTCAGAGTTGATTGTATATTATCAAGTTGAAGCTCAAGACATACAATTAAACACATAAGTAGAACCACGTAATTATCCATAAATGACCATAATACCCTTAGGGTAGGTAAGACAATCTTATTCTCCCAAAGCCTTATAAAACCCAAAGCATATACATTTTCAATCATTATCTAAAGTACATATCCTTAGTTTCCCATAGATTTCTTGTACCCAACATCATACCTAAATACAAACTTACATAATTTCATTACTCTCAAGAATTCCATTTCATAGCATTTATATAATTAAATTAACATACTTAACACAAAAGCATATATAAAGATATAATGTATCCTTACCAACAAGGACACCAAGATCTATGCACGTAAATCCTATACCTCCTCCAAGATCATCGGAAGATCACTTATGAAAAACAAGAGAGAAATACGATTGGGATCGAAGGTTAAAAATTAAGAGTGAAGTTATGGTAGAGAAACGTAAAATGGAATTTACTGGAGCCAAATGGAAGATTGAATTGTATGGGAGTGTCGAAGAATGTGTGGTGGAGCTATAGTTAAATTTTGGTGGTGCATGGACAAGATTTGGGGTAAAAATAGGGCTGCACGACTAAAATGGAAAGTTGCACGACCAAACAATGCAAGAGTTGCATGGTTGTGCAACAATAGTGCACAACAGGTTGATGTAAGAAAAGATGCATGGCCAGGCGATGCAAGAATTGCACGGCTGTGCAGCACTAGGCCGAGAGAAAATAAAATGCACAGTCAAATGGTGCAAGAATTGTATGGCTATGCAGCAGGAGATCTGAGTGTTGCACGGTCATGTAGTAGACCGTGCATTCTAAAACTCTGTAATGAGCGATGGGAAGGAGAAGGGAAAAGAGTCGGCGATCGACGGCGATGGCCGGCCACGGCGAGGAGGAAGATTAGGGAATCCTTGGTGGTCAGTCCACCAACCAAAGGGCAGCTAGTGGTGGCGTGGGTGGTGCTCAGTGGTGGATTGGGTAGTGGAGATGCTGAAAATAGAGAAGAAGGAGGAAGAAGAAGAAGAATAAGAAGAAAGGAGAAGGAAGAAGGGAAGAAGGTTGGGGAGCTGATGGATGACAATAAAATGGAGGGATGGATGGGGTATATATAGTAGTAAGGTGGCATGCCTTAGAGGAGAAAAATGGAAGGGTGATGATGACAAAGAAGAAGAAGAAGAAGAAGAAGAAGAAGAAGAAGAAGAAGAAGAAGAAGAAGAAGAAGAAGAAGAAGAAGAAGAAGAAGAAGAAGAAGAAGAAGAAGAAGAAGAAGAAGAAGAAGAAGAAGAAGAAGGAAGAAGAAGAAGAGAAGAAGAAGAAGAAGAAGAAGAAGAAGAAGAAGAAGAAGAAGAAGAAGAAGAAGAAGAAGAAGAAGAAGAAGAAGAAGAAGAAGAAGAAGAAGAAGAAGAAGAGAAGAAGAAGAAGAAGAAGAAGAAGAAGAAGAAGAAGAAGAAGAAGAAGAAGAAGAAGAAGAAGAAGAAGAAGAAGAAGAAGAAGAAGAAGAAGAAGAAGAAGAAGACAACATGAGGGAGTGGTAGGGCTGGCAAGGATGGTGTCATGGTGCATGTGGGAGGCAAGTGGAGGGTGGTGCAAAGGAAGCCAAGCTCCTCATGCCATAAAAATCGGTGTAGGAGAAGAATGGAGAAGAAAAGAAAAGAAAAGAAAAGGAAGAAAAGGGAAGAAAGGAACAAAATTAAAGGAGAAAGAAAAGGAAAAATAGAGAAGGTTTAGGAAGTTAGGATTAGATTAGGTAAATTCGGATTAGCTAAGTAATTTATATTAGCAAAAAATTTTAGCGGGTTTTGATTCGGTTAAAGTATCGACTTTTCATAATGATCTATTGATATCTGATGTGATTGTTAATTATGTGAATGTTATATGTAACACATCTTGTTATATATGTATGTAGTTTTTGTATCATGTGTGACATTATGGGCCTGCTTTTAAGTGTGACTTTAAAGGGTTACTCAGTACCGTAGTACCGAAGGGTTCCCTTCGTGAGGCCCCTGCCTACTCAATGGGCAGTGCCCCTTGCAGGTCTTTCAGGTGCTACTCAAGTGGGGCAATAGGAAAAAGAGTAAGGATTATTCGGATTTTTAGGGTTCTCCCTTTGCTTTTACTTTTTGGTTTAAATGTATTTCTTGTTCTTGTAACCACCACTGGTGATTATAATTTTGTAAAGTGTATTGCGCTACTCTGATTTAAACATGTTTTAGAAATCTAGCAAAGTGTATATCATTCCTTTAGCCTTAGCACTTGGTACTGGAACGGTATGAGTGAACCGGTCTAGTACTAAGTGTGGCGGTAATATCCCCGAAATTCACCGTTTTATATTTTGCTTCCACTATTTGTTTTAAATAAAACAAAATTTTTCAATAGTAAATTTTGGGGGTGTTACATATAAGATCTCTCAATTAAGATTTACCAAACTACATAGCCTATAGGTAAATAATGGTAAAATTAGCTAATCATGAAACTTTTAATAGCCTTAGTAACTAAAACTATTAAATTATTACTTAAATGAATATATAATCTTTACAAAGAATTGACTTAATCTATCATGTGGACCCACATATGAACCTATTTCTTTTTACTCTTTTAGTCTAATGAGCTTATGCTTTGCTAGTAAACAATGCTAAACCATCAACCAAAGATAAACTATCATATGCTATTGCAAAAAAGAGCACTACTCATGACATAATGTTATGGATAATATGATGTAGATAGATTAACAAGATTCCACACCAAAAATTAGAATATGCAAGTAGATGAATTAAATCCATCGACAATCTTCATTGTTCCTAAGCCCTAAACTTTTATACCCTTCTTTTGCCTACTTCACATATGTGAGGGCACAGAGTCGCTAGGGTTAAAGAAAAAGAAAATAATTGCTTACCATGTCTATTAAATTGATCGATAATTACCATATCCAATGAATAATATATTAAGAACTTGGATTTTATTTAATACAATTTAAGTCTTAGGTAAATTTCAAAAGTTACAAGATTGTGATATTGGCCCAACAAATGAAATTCTATATGTCAAAATTTTATTTACTAACAAAATTTATTTATGAGGTAGTTATTGTAGTTACTTGTGTTAAAATTTTATTTTTGGGTTGTCATGTCTTCATAAATGACCCAATTGGATTTGACTTCCTAAAAATATTCTTAGCAGCCTTTTTGGGGCTATTTTTGTTATGTAGCTTTTATTTGGAAATGGTCTTTTTTACTATATAGAACACAAAAATATTTTTCTTTTTCCATAACCTACCCTCTCCATTCTCTCTTCTCTTTTATTTGTGAATTCTCCTTCTCTCTCCCTTCTCTCTTCTCTCTACTTAACCCCTCCTCTTCTACCGACATTATGAAATTTTAATTTTTAATTATAAATTTTATTCTTATAATTCTAGATGTAGTATGAAAAAAAACTAGTTAGGGCTTTGGCAATTATTGTCGGGGGGGGGGGGGAATGACTTCAGAAATTTTTGCTGGTGGTGCGCTTCGGTGGTTTATGCCGGAAGAATGGGAAGCGGCTTCGGCAATTATTGCCGATGGGGGGGGGGACTGGGATTTGGTAATTTCTGCCTGTGGTGGGGGTTGGTCTTCGACAATTTTTGTCGGTGGGGAGCTTGTGCTTCGGCATCTTCCGCCAGCGGAATGGCTCGGCTTCATCTGTTTAGGGTTTGTTAGTTATAGTTGTATTAATTATGTTTTCAATGATATTTATTAATTATATATTTTTAATTATATTTATATTAATTATATTTTTTAATTATAGTTAATTCAATTAAATTTATTTTGTATATTTTTAGATCTATTATGCTCTATTAATTATGCTTTAATATTTTAATTAAATATAGGTTTGGTAAATTCTCTTAAATTCTTTAGTTTTTGGCTATTTTTAGGATATATGATTATATATAATAATTATAGTTTTTGAATTATAATTTTTAGTGATATTTTTTAATTATAGTTAATTTGGTTAAATTTTTTCATTATGTTTTTAGATTTGTTAATACTTTGTTAATTACATTATTGTATTATTTATATATGATTTGATATTTATTAGATTGATTTATATTTTCATTAAATATGTCAAATATTGTTATGTGATGGGGTTATTGGTGAATCTTTTTAATTATATTGATAGGATAATATATTATATTAGTTTAATTTTTTTATTAAATCTATTTATAATAGATTAAATATGTTTATATTTGTATTAGATTTATTTAATTTGTTAATTTTTATGGAATATATTTGGATAAATTTGGTTAGATTATTGAAAAAAATATATTAGGAGACTGATTTTATAAGATACCATAATTAAGTATAATTTAATTGTTATATTATACTAAACTCCTACTACTAACTAATAAAAATATTGTTGATGTATTTAATTAATAAAGTAGAGGATTAGTTTAAGAGATTGTATTTTAGTTATAAGTTATATTATACTAAACTCCTACTAGTAAGTAATAAAAATATTGTTGATATATTTAATTAATAAAGTAGAGGATTAACTTAAGAGATTGTATTTTAGTTATCAGGTTGGGTATACATATCTCTTTCGCTATCATAATATGGGTTGATATTTAATAATTATATTACTATCACGTATGTAATTAGCTTTTATTTATGTGATGAATTATTACATTCAATTCATATACCTAATTTTAATTGACTTTAGGCATTTATTATTGAAATTCAGATGAGTCACAGACAAGACAAAGTAGTAGATAGAACCGAGGGTCGTCTTGTTACTGCTTTTTTACAATGTAATATAATTGCTACTGAGTAACCTGGGTCGATCTATTGTCTGAGAAATTTCAGAAAGAGTATTACTAGAGGATTACGACAAGGTAAAAAATAGGTGAACAAGAATTGGAAGAAGCGTTTGAACAGTAAGAATATGCAGAAGTTCCTGAACAACCAAGGTCTAGTCATCAAGGTCCTAAATTTCCAACATTTGCAGACTATGCAGGTCGTCCGTCATTTGTGGCTGATGTTGGCATTTCAGGGTTCTGAGGTTTGGGGTTCGGAGGTTACGTAGGTTTAGGGTTTGGAGGTTTAGGGTATAGAGGTTCTAGTGTTGGATGTTCGGGGTATGGAGATTTAGGGGTTGGAGGTTTAGGGTTTGGACGTTTGGGGGTCGGAGGTTCTGGGTTTGAAGGTTTTCCATTATCTACAGAATATATAAATTTTTTTACCTCACCAACATAGCCTACCATGGGAGTACCATTATCCTCAGTTTACCCACCTGCTATTGGTGGCTCTAGATCATCATTAGATTTTCTAACATCTTTATCCCACATTACTGGTCAAGCATCGTAGTCAAGTTATGTACGTAATGATGATGGTGATGGTGGTGGTGGTGATGATGATGATGATGATGATGAGGAGGAGGAGGAGGAGGAGGAGGAGGACGATGATGATAGAGATAATGATGATGATAGGAATGTTGGTGATGCTAGTGATGCTAGTGAAGATGAAAAAGTATACAATTGAAGAATGAATGGTACTTGCTTGGGCCATGTCCCGGAGGCCCAATAATTCCCGATTTAATTCCAAGCTTTGGCGGTCATGCAGCTTTAGATTTATGGTTCGGAAAGGCAAGTTTATCATATCCATTATTTCTTAATTCTTATTTTATATGTAAACAATCATATATATTCATTACATTTGTTACTTTTAATTTTCAGGATTGGGGTTGTCCCAAGATCCACAGGAGATTTTCAAAAGTTTTCTTGGAAGCATCAATGAGAGGATATTTGCTCTCATACGACAAACATGATTATCACACATTCTGTAACACCCCCAAAATTTACTATTAAAATTTGTTGTTTTATTTAAGATTTAGGCAGAAGCAATTAAATCAAAACTTGTGAATTTTCGTGGATGCTACAAGTTGGTATCAGAGCGGTTAGTTCTGTTAACCACGCTCATTTTCAAAACAACTTTTGAAATACAAATTTTTTCCTAGATTTTGAAAAAAAATTTAATCCAAAAAGGGATTTTCCATTTTCAAAGTTCAGAGTTTAACCATGGTGAGAAACGAAGGGTAAACTAGAAGTATTTTTTTTTTCCAAAAGGGAGGTAGTATGTGACCATAGTATACCCAGTTATTTTGCAATTGTGGCCTTATTCATAGGCAGGGTAGACCTCTCGGTAAATCCTTTTCTTTAAGGGGGTAGTTGTATAATTGTTTGCTTTATCCGCTTAGAACCCCTTAGTCGTAACCCTAGGAGCTACCAAGAGACTTTAGGGATGAAGTTTGTCTTCAAGGGGATAGTGATGAAATACCCCAAAACCCTAATTTTGACAATTATAGCTAATTAAGGATTTATTAGGGAAATTAATTAAAAAAATATTGTTAAAATAATAGGAAGTAATTAGGAAAAAATTAAGAGGAAATGAATAAATAATTTAATTGAGAAAAATTAGAGTGTTTTGCTAATTAAAATGAATTTTAGGAATAATCTTTCAAAAATCCTAAATTAATCTAAAAAGAGAATTTAATTACTATTTTATAAAAACATTATTATTTTTAAATATCCCAAAATACCAAAATATTCTAAATACCCCAACTCATCTATTTTTCCTTTTATTTTTTTTTCTTCCCCTGACCTGGGCCAGCCCAGCTTGCGGCCCAATCCCTCTCCCCTCTCCCTTCCTTCCACACATCCCAGGCTCACGCGCAACACCCCCTGCTTCCTCCTGGACCACCGGTCCTGCGCTGCACCCCCTTTCTCCCCCTTTCTCCCTCTCCCTTCCCGTGCCTGACTTTCCCACTTCCCGACGTAAGCACACGGCCTTTGTGCTGCCGCACCCCAAGCAGCCACCCCAATTCTCTTCCCTGACACTCCCTCTCTCTCCTCCACCTAATCAGTCTCTCTCTCTCTCCTCACATGTGGCTCTCTTTCCCTACCTTTTCCCTTCCCGAGCAGCCAAACCTGCAAAAATGGTAGGCCTTCTCTTGCCATTAGGCCACTGGTCGGCAACCCGCATGCCTGCCACCAACCTCCCTCACTCCTTCCCCCTCATTCTTAGTCTATAAATACCCCTCTACCACCTCATTCACCCTTTTTCCTCAACCCATAATTCTACCCCTATTATCGTCGTCGCCTGTTCCGTTGCTCGTTTCTCTGCCGCCATCTAGCACTGCCGCCCAAGCCATGTACCAAACTACTCCCTGCATCACCCTCCACCAAACAACACCCTCTGCCGCCCTCGATTTGCTCTGCACGAGCCACCCCGACTGTGCAAAGTGTACTCCCCGATCAACACACCCCAGCCACCGCCGCCCTTGCGCCGCCATCCATTGCCACTCTCACTCCCTCCAAAATCACTTGCAGACCTTCCCCTACCTTACCTTACCCTCATTTTCCTCTTCCTCCCTTCCTCCCTCTCCACCACCCTCGGCCACCACAATACCACCGCTTGTACTGCTGCCTTTGGCTGCACCACCACCACCACTCCAACCATCTCCAACTGCGCATCCACCACCACCTCAACTTCCACCCTCATTCCCCCCTCTCCTATTTCCAACACTTAACTATCCCCCTTTATCTCCCTTCTTTCCCACCGCCGATGCTACCAGTCACCACTAACCCTAAGTGGTACCCTAACCCCTCTCAACCCCTAAGTCCTATTTATGCAAACTTTATTATTATTATTATTATTATTATTATTATGTTATCATTATTATTATTATTCACAACCTCGGAATATTAATCCTATTATTATTAAGGGGTCAAAACCCTACTTTATTATTATTTTGATGATGATGATGATGATGATTATTATTATTATTATTACTACTACTACTACTACTACTATTATTGATACTAGATTTGGCATGTTATCATTTTGTTGCTATAAAAGAAGAATACTCAAACCTTGATATTATTATTATTATTATTATTATTATTATTATTATTATTATTTATTATTCGAATATAGCTAATATTATTCCTAATGCCTTTATTATTAACATTTTTACTATACTATTATTATTATTATTATTATTATTATTATTATTATTATTATTATTATTATTATTATTATTATTATTATTATTATTATTATTATTATTATTATTATGGTAAAAATATTTGAACCCTTATATTATCATTATTTCAAATATTACTATTACTATTATTATTATTATTATTATTATTATTATTATTATTATTATCCTTAGCAATATTAGTATTTTTTTATTATTTCTATTATTATATTATTATTTTATCCCTAACCCTATTATTAGCCTTAACTCTAAAAATACTAGGGTTTCTATTACTATGAGTATTATTATTACTATTTTTATTAATATCACTATTTTTGCTATAACTAGTGTTATTAATATTATTAGAAGAAATAAAGCTATTACCTTTAATAATATAAATATGGATATAAATATTAATATAAACCTATTTTGACTAGTAATAATCTAGTAGGCTAACTTGAGAATAAAAACCCTATTTTCACTTATAAAGTTTCTTTTACTAATAGTAACCCTAATCTTAGAATAAAATAGGAAATAATAGTATTTTTAGTAGGAGGGAAACTAATCCTTAGTTTTTCCCTCTTATAGGTGAAATGAGTCAAAACCCTAAGGAGGGGTAGGAGCGTGGTCAAAAACTGGTGACATTTTAGGTAAGGATGTAGCTAAGGCCCTATGTGTGCTATGCGCCTTATATGCCTTGTATGCCATGTATAATGATATGTTGTGTATCTTATGCTATTGTTATAACTATTTTATGTGTAGCGCAGCTTGGAGTTGAGGTATGCTCATGCGCTTTCTTATGGCATGTGTTTAATATGCATATGTTGTGAATTATGATGTGATGTGATGTAGCCCTTTAGGACATGCATGTTAGGATATTTAATGTGGTAATATTGGGTGGAAAGATGAAAAAGAAAAATAGAGAAATAAGTTGACCAAGGAATGTAGGATTGACCTAAATATCCCATGATTCATGAGAGGAAGAATAAAAGGGGACTTTAAGCAAAACAAATTAGATGAACTTTGTATGGGAGAATCTAGGGTTTGCATGGGAGAATCTAGGATTTTGCATGGAAATTTTAGGGTTTTGCATGAAATATTTGAGGGTTTGCATGAGATAGATAGAGTCCGTATGAGGCTGAACTTTACATATGGAAAGTTGCCTTGGGGTTTGAGGAAGGTAATGGAAGAGTTGCTTGGGTGATTGGAGGTTTTGGATAGTACGTGGGAAAGTATAAGGGTGTATAGGAAACCGAGCTAGGGTTTGGGAAGAAAACCTAATTTGAGAAGGTGGAAAAAGGAAAAATAAATGAGGGTGAGTGGAGTATGAGATGAGGATGGAGGATTGTCATGTGTGGGGTGAGTATGGGTATCATGGGAAAGTAAGAGTGGAAGGTGAGAAATGGAGGGGTGACATGTGGAAAGGAGGATGCTAGGGTTTCGTGGTCACACGTGTATTTGGGGGAGTAACGTGAGGTGATGAGGGTTGAATCTAAGGGTTGTGATGTGTGGGGTGTTAAAAAAAGCCTTGGTTGTGTGAGGTGGAGAGGGATGGGCCACATAGGCCTAAATTAGGGTTTCTAGAGGAAACCCTAGGGTCAGGCAGTGAGTGAACTTAGAGGTGTTAGGTAGTGGGCCTTGACCCACACACTTAGGAATGGGCCTCTAGTGTGAATAAGTGGAGGAAGGAAGGGATGCTGGGGTGTGTTAGGAGGGGTAGAGTCTCAAGATATGGGATGGGCCCTCTTAGGAGGATAAGTGTAAATGGAGTGTGACATGCATGTCTAGGATGAAACTTGTTGAATAAGACACTAATTATTTAAAGAGGAAGACTGTTGAGTGAATAATAATGGCTAGGAGCCGGGGTACCTTAGAGACCGATCCACCGGCAAATAATAGTGGTTAGGAGCATTATGCCCTGTATGTTTTTGGTCCACCGACTTAATAGTGGGGGATTCTGTGCTCAAAAAACAAAAAAAATTTGTGATAGGACATGAGAAAGACAATAAATACTTACAGTGAAACACCATGAAAGTAGGGGCCAAGCCGGTCCACCGGTGAATAATAGTGGCCAGGAGCACTTTGCCCTAGAGACCGATCCACCGGCACTAATAGTGTTCGGGAGTATTATTCCCTGTATGTTTTCGGTCCACCGGCTATAATAGTGGGGCTCTCGTACTTGCTTAGATTGATAAAAAGTATGGTGTGAAATGAGCATTGATCAAAGATTTAAAGAATCAACTGATCCAGACTACAACTTGGCATTTATTTATTTGTAATGATTGTATGTTGTTATGTTATCATGCTTCTATTATATGCCTTTGTGTGTTGGCCTTAGTTGCATGGTTACTTTGCTCAGTACGCAGTATACTAACCACCCGTTTTATAAGTACTGCTCATTCCCACGAGTAGAAAGCCCCTTTGAGTTTGTGCAGGTTGGTGATTCTATTTTTTATGCCTTCAATGCTTACAATGCATCGGGCATGACTGAGTGTTTAGCATGGACTTAGCCTAGGGATTCGAGAGCATCGTGGCAAGATTTACTTTTTATATTCCTATACGTTGTACTGGTTTACTCAGTCTTGATTTTTATTATATTGTAATCTCTATTCCTTTCAAGGAATTTTAACTATGTACTTTGGATTGTAAACCTTCTTCCGCATACTCTAATTTCTATTTTATGTATGTTTCAATGCCTTTATGAAACCTTGTTTTGAAATTGAATTATGATGGTTGTTAACTTCCTTTAGTCTTGTGGTTAGTACGAGAATGACCGAGGGTCGAGCTTGTACTGATCACGATGGTAACATTCCCAAAACTTTATAAGTTTTAATTTTATTGCTTCCGCCTAAATATTAAATAAAATGAAATTTTTCAGTAGTGAATTTTTGTGGTGTTACACCTTCCATCCTGCACATTTGAGCATGTGAATGTGCTACTTATTTTATCATTTATTGAGAGATGGAAACCAGAAACTAATAGCTTTTATATGCCTTGGGGTGAGATGACAATCACCCTTTTAGATGTACATCATATATTAGGGCTATGAGTTAATGGTCATCTATTACATTTGGAGATAATGGTTGACACGCATGGGCAATTGATTAGTGCAATGGGTGCCATGTTTGGGATGGAGGAAATGCAAGTGAATGAAATAACTCAAAAGGGTAGGCTTCCATTTAAATGGCTATAAGAAGTATGTGAATCATACTGGTTAGGGGATGAGGAAAAAGTGATCGGGTATATATTATGGTTGATCGGCTTATCATTGTTTGTCAATAAGATGGCTGATAAAGTTAATCCATACTATATCATCTTTCTTCAAGATCTTAGCCGGGTTGAAGGTTATGCATGGGGTGTAGCCACACTTGCTTTTCTATATCGATAACTTAGTATGGCTTCTAGAGATAACGCTCCTCAAATGTCAGGATGTGCCACTCTATTACGAGGTAATTTTATAATTATTATATATATACATATATTACATACTGTACATTACTTATGATTCTAACAACTGAATATTATAATAGACGTGGATATATGAATACTTTTCGAGGTTTGGAGTAAAATGATCTAGATATGATCCAGACCATCCTCATAGTATGAGGTGGTTTTGTGGATAGAAATTTGACAATAAATTGGAGATGCTCGAGTACTTTCGAGCAAAGATTGATCTTATGCCTGCATCAAAGGTATACTAAAAATATTATACTGTTACTATATTATGTTCGTGATATCTGTACTTAGTTTAATTTTTTTTGTGAAATGTTAGTTGGGATCCATACGGAGTAGTTGATCCACATAGAGAGTGTCGTATGGCATTCTATTATGATTGTGTACATTGTTTGGAGAAAGCTAAACCGTATATGCCAAATAGAGTGACACAACAATTTAGATATACACAAGTGATCCCTAAGGAGCCTATTAAGCATACTAGGAACACATACATAGGTCCTTCCCTCAAGAAGTACAGAGTTTAATGCGCACACATGCTTAGCCAATATTTATTGAGGCATGAACACATATTGGGCCTGGATGTTTTTGGACCACAGCTGAATACCCATGGGATGTGGCTGATAATTATATGGATTGGTATGTTCCCAGAACTCATAGGTATGTATTGGCAACGACGAAAGAATATTTGGCAGAGCATGCACAGGATGATCATCAAATTCCAACAAAAAAACGTCTTAACAAAGCATGTAAAACTATCTATCGATTATATTAGAGGGGAGAGCCAACTCCAAATTATGAGAAACTACTTACATGTATCAAAACCCTTGTGCGTGATTTAGGAGTTACTCTACCTGGGCATGGGCAATTGTAATGACCTTGATGTATTAACGTATTGTTAGGTACTCTGATTAAAATATGTTTGTTACAACTAAATTCAGGTATCATTTTTATTTTATCATTGATATATGAGATTTATATATTATTTTCCTAAATAAAAATGTCATGTAAAATCTCATTATTTTTACAAGATTTAATCTTTTCTCGAGTTTTTCTCTTTTAGATAGATTTTGCAGGAAAATATAAAAATGAAGAAATTCAAATAAGAAATCAATGGAAAGAGGAAATGAAGCAAAGAAAACACATCAAGAGATATTGAATCAGGGGAAGAAAAGACCATAAATAAAGAATATATATCAAAGGGAAGCTTGTGTTGAAATTTCATAAAGAAATAATGAAGAAACAAGAAACACGGTACCCCCATGTTTTATCTCAGTTTTCAAAATTCAGTATTTAATAGAGAATTCAAGGAAAAACACGAAGGTATCGTGTTTCCCAACACGGACCATGTTTTTCTTAAATTCTGTAACCATTCACGTGAACTTTTCCTTAATATATGTCTGAAGTTCTGAATTATTATGAGTTCCTAAAGGTTAACGTTAAATCATTTAGAATCTATCTTTTCTCTATGATTATTTGATATTCTAATTCCATAATCAATATCTTCCTATCCTTATTCATTAATTAGTGAGTAAAGTGTTTTATTATATATCTATAGTTTAGATCTTGGTGGTAGAAATAAATGTTATTGTATAACTAGGATTTTAACATTGATTACAGAATTATTGATTATATACCATTCCTTGTGGGTTTGACTCCTTCTTACCATCTACTAGGTATTTGGAAATTGGGATTTATTTATTAAATTTATCACGTAGATGTTTCAAAGAATGTAAATACAAATAAACAAAGAAAAAATTATAACAATTCTACATTAAAGTTTAGTCCAAAGATAGAGGATGAGGGTCTTGTATGTCATCGTGTACCGATGCGACCATTGTTGGAATGTTGAAGAATATTGAGTATTCTACGTTAAAACACTGCTATCACGGTATCTATTCCAATTTGCATGTATTGGTGGGAGTGAATTTTTTATTATAAAAGATATACCTTTCAAACACAAAAATATTATGTTAGCCATTCATATAATATTGAAATGGAAAAAAACTTTATAAAACTCAGTGCTCACCGATATGTAGTAACTCATGTCTTACAAGAAACATATAGTAACTTCATTTTTAGGACCTTGAATTCCGTCTTGTGCCACTAAAGGTAGGAATGAACTGCACACATTCAATGAGTAATATACGAACAACACACAATAATGGTATGTAATGACATGACTAACATCAGGCATTTTTATCCAGTGTACCATTGGAGCTGGTCCTTCCTAGTGGGCAATAGTATTAAGAACTGGATCAACGATGTCATATATGAATACATTCCCATACAACTATCGTTTCGCCAATATCTCGTGATATAAGTCGGTATGAATCTAAACCCACCGTTCTTTATCTCCTAGTATAATAGAAGTCAATGCTCTAAAACCACAATTCCCATCTCTTAACACATTATACCAGCTACTAATATAAGGAACTTTATGTCGATTCATCTGAGTCACATGTGGAAATTGTAATTAGCCTGATGACATAAATGCTGATTGTTGTCCTCGAGCCCGACCATGACCCCGACATTGTGTTAATCTTGAACGACTACAAAATTTTTGTTCTGTATACTCCAAACTAGATTGTTCCCTTCTGGTGGAGTTCCTTGGGCAACCCCTATGCTGCCGTACAGGTGGCTCATGGATAGGTGATCTCTGGGGAACTGCAATATTAAATATCTCTCTGGCCAATTGATTATGTATTTCTGGTAGCTGGCTCATAACAGATTCCATGGAAATATGGAGTAAATGAGATGCAACCACTAATGGTTCTTGGGGTGTCAATGGATTAATTGGCCCATCTATGTCGAGTTTCTTCCAAAACAAATGAATAGCCAACAGGGGTATTGACATGTAGTTATGAATGTATGTCTTAATCACATGCGTACATGGTATCTCGTGCATATGACGCACGTAACATCCGTATAAATCATCATTGGCATCTACATAATCAAGTCTCTGACATTCTTTGTTGAGCAACTATATTACATATAAAGCAACATGACTCCTTAAATTGGCATAAAGGACACGTGTAGTAAAATGAGAAGTATTAAACTGAGACCTCTCTAGCAATACTTTTATCTATCATATTGCAATTTCAGGAATGCGTACATTTGTTTGTGCACTGTATTAAAGCTTCTCCTTGATGTCTCTAGAAATCTCTTCAAAGATCTATGAGAACCTTCAACCCTGTTCATTAATAAAATCAGTATATGACTTTATCAACATAAAAGAAGTAAAAGCAGCAATACTAGGAGATAAAATATAAATCATACATATTTGTTGTAATCTGATGGATATGAAACACGTCACCAAAGAATGCAGCAATGATTTTATGTTTATATGGTAGTAGCTAATTCGTCTTTAGATATGAAATTAGGCTCGCCATGCTTCTGTAATTATCTTCCAATGACAATAGTCGTTCCTTATATGTTTGTTCATCGGTGAAATTTATCACATTTTTCCATCGTGACATAAAACAACGTGCAAACGATGAACGACCAGATACTTTCTTACACCTTTCCTCCATATTCTTATTAATATGAAACCTACATAATAAATGTTTTGAAGTAGGAAAAATATGTTCCACAGCTAAAATAAGAGCAAGTTATCGGTCGGTAATAATAATGGTTGGAAGCATACATGGATCCATTATGGTCTTCAATCTCTCAAGTACCCAAAAATAATTTTCCTCCTTCTCAAATGACATGTATGCACATGCAATATTAAAATTCAATTATGTTGGTGTTAGTCCAACAATTTTAAGTAAGGGCATTCCATATCTATTTGTCTTATACGTGCAATCCATTTGCAAAACAAAAGGAAATGTATGTAAAATATTAACAGATAGGGAGTGTGCAAATAGATGTTCACTTATTACATTTGATTCTGCCTCACTTTTATGCCATTGAAAATAATGATTCTCAACCAACATACTCATAACATGCTGTAACATTGTTTGTCCGTCCATTTCTTCGGACCTAAGCTTCGGTCGAGCATTATAAATATGCCTTCTCATACTTACATTTCCTTTAAATTATTTTTGAAGAAGTGGTATAATTTGTCATGGCTTTACGTTAGCTGTAATAAGTTCATCAATAAATTAAACTTTATTTTTTGTCAACTTACTAAGGATAGCATGTCCTTGGTCATAATTTGCCAATTCGTGATTGTGTGTCCCGCTTCTAATTATCACTCTCCATCTACCATTATTATTTTCAATGCCAATAACAAAAAAAAGGACAATCATTCTTTTTAGAACATGTATTACGTGTACCTTCGGTATCTGTAGGTCTAGTACGAGCGTACATTTTACTTTTTTTTCATCTTATCGAGACTCTACTTGCCCCTATGTCATTTCCTTTTCTAGAACCTTTGATAATCAAAATCATCTTATGAGATCTACCCATTTTTTTAACCCATGTCACAAGTTCTTCTTGATTAGAAAATATTTAATCTATTATAAAAAATCTCTAATAATTTTGAGTCGTAAAATATGTATTCTCCATATCCTAAAAAAAAGAGTTTACCATAATAATATAATAAAAAAATATTAATTTCATCAAACCAAATTTGTCACCACAATTTACAATAAAAAATAAATAAATTTTATCTCTTCGTCTATGTTTTAATTAATATTGGGAGAATCTATCTGTATATCTTCTGCATATTCATAGCTTGTTGGTATTGTAAATCTATCATTGTAGTACGATGGGGTTGTGACCCCATTTTCCTAGTTCATCGGACTTCCAAACTCATTGTATCTTGTCGAAGTTTCAAATTCTTCGTAGTTCGAAGAACTTTCAAATTCATTATTTATTATGAGTGTTTAAAAAATATTGTAAAATTTTATCTCAAGATTCAACAAACAATTCCTACTGTGAAGAATATAAACGATGAGTTGAAGAATATAAATGATAAGGCATTCGTTTATATATAAAGATTCAAACAAAAACTACAATAATTATATACACATCTGGATTGAATATAAACTACAATAATTATACACATACCTATGCCACAACCTACACTTCTGATAAAAAAAAATTGCTCCCTAGTTTTATCAAAACCACATATTGTATGCAATAATTTGATTCGAAAAGATTTGAAACAGTAATGTCATAAGAATGTCTGATAAGAATCATATATTGTATGTAATAATTGGATTCGAAAAGATTTTCAACAGTATACGTTATCTGTAAAAAAAAATGATTAGTATCTGTATATAATTTAAAAAATTAGGGTGGAATGGCACAAATTACCTGTGTTCGGTGTAGGTGAACGGGATGGTGTGTCGTAACCCGTGAAGATAGACAACCTTCTCATTATTTTGATAAGTTGAAAAAATGTAGATCCTAATTTATTTAAGTTGAAAAAATGTATATCCTAATTTATTTATCCTAATCTATAACCACATTCTTAAGCATGGATTAGTGAATAATTTTTTTTTGCCATGGTAGCTTTGGCATGTTGGGCCAATGGAAGTGGGCAGCCTCGGCATTTTGTGCTAATGGGAAGGGGCGGCGTCGGTTTATTTTGCCGATGGTAAAAGTATGCTTCACCATATTTTGCTGATGGTAAGGCATATGCTTCAGCAAATTTTACCAATGCCATGGTAGGAAAATCGCAAAAAATTACCAATGCGGAAATATCAGTTTAGGCAATTGTCTTCCGTCGAGTAAATTTTTTTTTTTCTATATACAATACCCTTCTTGTTGTCCTAATGGCATCCTGGTGCAGCTTCTATGCGGGTGTCTGACGAGTCACGGAGTGCTAGAATAAAGTAGGGGCTGGTTAGGCCAATAGCGGTGGAATGAGCAAGCTAGTGGTTGTCACCCCCAAGGGCTTCGTTCGTAGAGGGTAAGGAGAGATTAATTTTTGCATGAGTCCGGCTCATGGTAAACCTTACTTACGTAAATGTATAGTATATTATAGGACCCACACATTATATATGAGAGGGTTCACCAAAAGCCCGCAAAAATTTCTTGTGAGGAGGAGGCGGTGCACTTGTACGTTTTTGGGAGTTTGGAATGGGAAAATTAATTTTTGGTCAGTACCAGTTACATTTAGTATTGTCTTCAGTCTTGGATTCTGAGATAGTAACAGAAGGTATGATTGCTTTGTTGGCAACCGAGAATAACCATATTTAATGCTTCAGCACCCCATCTTCCCTTAGTTCCTTTCTTCTTGCTCCTTATTCTTTTGTTTTTCTACGGTTTCTAGTAGTTGTGATCTTGTACTGTTTATGGAATCAGGTATTTCTGAACCCACGTATTGTTGTGTCTGCAGATGATAATTTTGAAGATGAGGCAAAAAAAGGGCAATGGTGACCATTTTACTTTGTTCATGGGAAACAGTTTTTCCCAAATCCTAGCTGTTGAGTTGACTCCCATTTTACTATTGTTTCGAACCAGAAGGAAGTACACAGAGGAGATGAATGATGAAGCTCTGCTGAAGTACTCGGGAATTCCCCCAACCGGTATTTTAAGCATCAAGTCCAACAGGAACACAATGAGGAGAACTCAAGAGGCATGAAGCAATTTTCAGGGCACAATAGAAGAATGGTATATAAATCGACCAAGCGTTTCTCAAAGGCCTGTCAGAGTTGTTACTGCTAAATCGGTAGCTTAACCGATTGTTTTAATTAAAAAAAAAAGGAGGAAAAAGAAAATCTTTTAAGCTGCTTGCTTGCTACTCCAACGAAAGCTACCCTACAATTATAGCCGACAAAAGTTGACTCGATCCGAAAAATCTGACGAATACCAACTCGATCCGTCCGAAATCCGATCCGATTTTATCCGAGTAATAAAAAGCCCGAAACCTATCCGACCCGATCCGATACATATCCGATATCCGATACAACCCGAGAAATCATAAGCCCGAAATAAACCCGACCCGACCCGCTATTCACCCGAAACCCGATATAACCCGAAAAACTATAAACCCGAAATGACCTGACTCGATCCATTATTTATCCGAAATCTTATATTATTTGAAAAATTATAAAGCTATAAAGATTCAACTTGGTACTACCCAAAAATTAACATTAACACATAACTTAAAATTTTTTAAACTTCATAAAACATGAAATAATGTAGATGTGCAACTAATCCATACTAGCACTTACATCAAAATCTAGAAACAATATACTTTCATAAAATTTATATCACTTATGTATATACAAATACAATATCCATTGATACCAATAGAAATAAAAGTAGAGAAAAAAAAGAAAAAGAAAAACACTACTATGCCATTTAAATATTAGTTCACTTCCATTATTCTATTTAGTACCATAAGATAATAACAGTGCAGCCTTAAACACTATATGTTAGTATCTATACGGCCATACCTTATAATATAGCACCTACAACATCATAGGAAAGTAGGAAAAATTTGGAGTGAGAATGTTAGTTATTCATTATAAAAATTGAAGATTAATATTTGTATTACATCAACAATGTTAAATAGTAAGAAGTCAATATTAGTTGGTCTTTTGTCAATAATAGTCATTATAAATTATTTTATCTAATTTTTATCTTATTTAGCTTGATATGATCTGATCAAAATATATAATAATAATAACTAATATGTTGTTATTATTATTTTTACCATAATTGATATTCATTGATTACTATTATTATTGTTATCATTATTTTTCTACTACTACTACTACTATTACTACTACTATTATTATTATTATATTTATATTTATTAAAATTATGTTGATATGATGTGATCAATCTCTTTTAAAAATAATATGAGAAGTACAACCTTAGAAGTCTTCATTTGTTATCAATTATCAATGACTATTATAAGTTAATATCATGTAAGGAGCGTATAAGATATAAATATAATATAAACTTAAAATAATACTAGAACTCAATATGACCAAGCTAATAATGGAGTTTAATCATAAGTTATACCTTAACATAAAAAGAAAAGTGATACAATTTGAAAAATTTTAAATTTGAAACGTCAGATACATCTCCAAAGATAAAATAATGACAAAAAATTCTAAGGCCCCAAAACAATTAATATAATAATTCACTTTTAATTGAATAAGATAAATTAAAATAAATGATCTCAAAATAATTAACTTTTAATAATATCTTGGAATAAAAAGAAAGAAAGAAAATGATACAAGCATGGCTCAAATATGAAATGACCTAAATCCAATCTAAATTTGACCCGAAAATATAATAATTCAAACTCAACCGAGCCTGATCCGAACCCGAACCGAAATTAGAACAACCCAAATTTATCCGAATCTGAGTCCATCCGATCTCAACCACACCCGACCCGATAGCTTAGAATGACCCGAGATTATCCGATACTGAATTGATCCGAATCAAACCCGACCCAGCTCGACCCGACAAAATGATCCGAAATTATCCGAAACTGATATGATCCGATTATCATGTTACCCGATCTGATAATGACCCGATCCGCCCGATTGCCAACTCTACCTATAATGATGGTATTTTACATACCTTACTAATTTTATTTCCACGAATTTAATATTTTAATTTTATTATTTACGTACCTCACTACTAGTAGCAAAAATTGTTCCCCCCCCCCCCCCCCCCACTTTTTTTCCCACTTTGATACCGGAATAGTCAAACATTATTTCAAACACTTCCCTTTTGCTACTGTAATAATCTCCCATTGTATTGACGCTGAATGTATAATCATTGACCTCTCATATTGGAACTTGGGGCCATTTTTTCATGGATGGATTGGATGTACTTTTTTTTAGTGTTATTTATTCCAAGTATATTAATGTCGAGATTAATGTTAGATCTTTTATGGCCTTTTGTTTTCTGTGAAAAACAGGCTGATATTTTCTTCCATGGATCTGTTAGGACCTTGGGCTTTCTAATCATTTGCTAATTGCTAGATTGATTTTTCTTTCTTTCTTTCTTTCTTCTGTTGCAGGTTTTCTTGAATTATTACCAGATTACATGGATGTACTATTTATTTACATTGTGTATAATCAGGTTTAAGGAAATAAAAAAAAATTGAAAATATTACTACTGCTGATCGAGTTTATTTTGGAATGGATGGAGTATATATATGTTTATATTTCCTAACAACGTATAAACAACTGATCATAACGGTCAGTTTCATTCTACGCAAAAGAAAAGAAGAATGTCTACTTCCATGCTGCAAACAACATCATTGCTCTCAAACCCCTACCCGCTTTAGAAATCGGAGCCGACGCCGTCTTGACGGCACTACTGCTACTACTACTACTTCCATGCGAAGAACTAGAGCCAGAAGAAGAACCGCCGCCCTCTTGGTGTTGCTGTTGGACACCCGAAAACAAAGCCTCCAGGTATTTGTCGAGCTCCTCAGGTGTAAAATTGGAAGCACCCACAACTACCTCCTCCTCCGACTCCTCCACCATCCTCCGATAAATCTCATAAATCTCCCGATACTTGGGCGCCACCTTCGTCCTCAACGAACTCTTAACCTCCTCTCTCAATCTCTGATCCACTACAACCCATTCCAACTGCTTGCGGTACACCTCCAAAAACTCAACATTAAACCTCAAAAGAACCTCCTTGGCTTGACTAATCGACGTAATCTCCACCGCCGGATCATTCGGCAGAACCGCAACCACCTTGCTCCACCCCGTCCTCTCGTAATTAGCAGCGTATTTCCTCAACACGTCGTCGTGTTTCCTCACCCAACCGGCGCCGACGATGAACTGGATACTCGACGATTGGACTTTGCTCATGACGTAACGGAGGTTGTTGCTGAGGAAGAGGTAGCAGAGCGAGATATCATGGTACAGCTCTGCTTTTAAGTCGAGTTTACACAGGAGGATTAAGATTAACCAACAGAATTTTTCCAATAATTTCGATTTCGGTCCCTCGGTGGGGCTACCGAAGTATCTCTCCGGTAACGTAGTGGCAGGCGAAGATGAGGAGTCGGCGGCGATTATTCCTGCTAACGCATCGGCGTATTCGGAGAGGAAGCATAGGTAATTCATCACGTAACGCGTTAGAGGATGTAATCCGCCTCCAGGTATCGAGGATTTGGAGCTGTCTTTCTGGATCGCAGCCTCGAATTCCGTCAGCATAGGTCGTATACATTCAGCGAGTTTGTTAAGCGACGCTTCCGCTTGTGATTTAACGAATGAGGTCGATTTGCATATGAAAATCGAATCAATCTCCGGACCGAGCTCCATCATCGCTTCGTAGATGTCTAGGAATCGGAATATCTTCTCGGGTGATTTCTTCGTCTTCGCCATGTGTTCAGGTTCCGCGACCAGTGCTAGCGCGCCGTCTCTGGTGACCTCAGAGAAGCATATTTCACGAATGGAAGGGGAAGCCGAGGAGAAGACGTGGTCGCACAGTATTTTCTCTCCATTGAATATAATCCTCACGGCAACTTTGACGGCGCTCTTCCAATTCTTCATCTTCGTTTCCATTTTACTCCATTCCATTTTATGATAGCTCGGAGGGGAGCTCGAAGGGTCGATTCCGAGGCGACATAAAGCTCCGTGGACAGTCGATTTTCGGGTTGCTTTATAAATTGCAATGCATTCTCGAGTGTAACCGGCATTGATCATGGAATCAGCAATCAGTTTCAAATCATCCATAACGATCTTCGAATTCTTCAGACCGTCGCATTGATGAGTACTGTTATCCGTCGTCGATCCATCATCTTCCTCGTAATCAGTCGCGCTTGACCAAGCAGAGGAACGAGACGAATAAGAAGAGGAGGATTGAGTGGAGACGGATTCATGATCGAGGTACTGCTTGTTCGTCTTCAACATCAAATGAAACTCTCTCTCCAAACGCTTCATAGCCGTTTGCACCAGTTTCTGGCCGCGGACAAGTAGGTTAGAGTTTGGATTAACTGATATTAAGAACTTCATGACAACATGCAAGTCTTTAACTGCGGCCATAAAATCCAGGGTCTCTTCGGAGCCTGAGTTCAAGAAGAGGGAAGGGGCGGAGGAGTCATGATGATCGGAGTGGTGGTAAGACCAGCGGTTGATGATTTCTTCAGCTGATTCGACGGTTTCTTCCATAATTGGTTCGGAGAATGCCTGGTGTGGCGGCGGTGACGAAGAGCGTCGTCGGACTGGCGCGTCGGTGTGCTCAAAGGATATTGCCTTGGAAAATTTGCGTCTCATGGTCGGCGGAGCTGGTGCCTGGTGGTGGCTGCTTAATTGTTTGAACTTTGTTTCGGGAGCAATTTTCGTACTGTTGGTACTCTGTTTCGGGTGCAATGATTTAAGATTCTGGTAGCGATTCCTAGTCGGTTTAAATTGTATGGAATATTTGTGCATTCCAAAATGAAAAGTAGGGAACGATTTTGTCTTGGTTAGCTGAGATCTGATTTTTTATAGCGAAGAAGAGGGAGGAAAAGAGGGAATTACATGGTTAAGGATAGGAAGACAAGGGAATCTTATATTTATAAAGAAGAAAGAAGAGGAAAGTGGGGAGGAAGATGGGGGTAGAGTGGTAGAGAGAGAGAGAGAGAGAGAGAGAGAGCGGGGATACTCTGCATTGCTTTCGCATACGCGGTGAGTTGATGTCCGGAAGAAAATGGAGTCTAGAGAGTCTTGAGGGTGACATCATCTACAGTTATTGATTAGCTTGCAACAAGCTGTTCTTACTTCTTACCCTTCAAACCGTGCTGAATTTCTAATTAATTTACTCGGTGATTATTACTGCGGTTAATTAGTTTCCGCAAGCGGCTAGCTAAACGTGTTTCCAAAATTAATCTAGAACCCTAGCACGTGGTTTGAGAAAATGCTTTGCTATCATATGATTATTCAGTACTGTTTTTTTTAGTGAATGGAGTAAATTGTGGTGGATGAAAAATATTTACTTGGGTTAATAGAGATTAAAAATTTATGTTATATTATCCTAAATCAACCTATTTTTATTTAATCCTATTTTTTAATAATCAAAATAAAGGGTAAAATACTAAAATTTATCTGTTTTATATTTCATTAATGTCAATTTACCTTAATTCAAATACAATTAAAATAATTTTTACTTAGGTTAGGTTAATATTATTCAAATGGCATTTTAATTTAACTTTATTCTCATAATCTAGATTAATTTTGATTCTTTATCTTTACTATGATTTACCATGATCCAAAAAAATTATTAGAAAAAAAAACTATATGCATTCTTATACTTTTCTTTCTTCAATAAATTTAAACTTTTTGAATTTATGATAAATAAAAAGTTATATTTGAGGTTTGCTCCAATTAAATGAAATTTATATTAAAATAATATTATTTGTGTACAAATATTTTATTCTACATATTATATACATGTATACAAAATTAAATGTAGTATACATTTACATACAACACTAATCTTTTACATATTGGTTTAATAAACAATTACTTTTCTACCTATATAATATTTTGATAAATAAATTTTTTATTTTACCTTGATAATCAATATGAAACCAATACATTCATCAAAAATTATTTTAATTTTCAAATTTTAAAATTATTTTAAATTCAAGAATAAAAAATAATTTTTAATTACTTAAATTTATTATTTATTATTTATTAAAAATAAAAATAATTATCCATATATATATATATATACATATATATATATATAAATTTCATAATGATTATAAAAAAATTAGAAAATTTCTTTATTAACATATTATGTAAGTCATAAAATATATTTTCATTGAATTTATAAATTTTAATTTTTTTGATTTTTTTGTTATTAAAACTTAAAATTAAAATAATTATCTATGAATATATTACTTTCATAATGATTATAAATAAAAGTAAAAAAAAATTCTATTAAAATATGATATAAATAGTAAAATAATTGTTTATTAAACTAACATGTGAGTAATTAGGGTTTTGTATAAATATATACTGCATCTAACTGTTTATAATTCATATAATATATACACCGTAAAGTAAAGTATTTATACCCAAATGATATTATTTTAATAAAAAAATTGTACTTGGAGCAAACTTCAAGATTTTATTTCTTGAATATAAACTTAAAAATAACTTTTTAGTTGAAAAAAATCCCAAATATTTGTCTTAACCAATAATTATTTATAATGATTATAAATTATTATGATATTGAGAAATTCAAATAGAAAACAAGTTTAGTATATAGGAGAAGAGAGGAAAGAGTCTAGCATTTAATTACATGAAACATTTTTGAATTTATGATAAAGGAAAAAAAAACATTTGAGTTCTTTTCCAATTAAATAAATTATATATTAAAATAAAATTATTTGCATAAAAATATTTTATTCTACATATTATATACATGTATACAAAATCAAATGTAGTATAAATTTACATATAAAACTAATCACTTACATATTAGTTTAATAAACAATTACTTTTCTATCTATATAATATTTTGATAAATAAAAAAATATATTTTACCTTTATAATTAATATGAAACTAATAATTCATAGAAAATTATTTTAATTTTAAAATTAACTCAAATAAAAAAATAAAACTTAAAAAATATTTTTATTTAATCTCTTTTTAAAAAATTAATTTTTATTATTAGTAGTAATTATTTTTAATTTATTAAAATTTATAATTAAATTAAGTGTCTATAAATATATTACTTTCATAATCATTATAAAAAATAATTAGAAATTTTCTTGATAAAAATATTATATTAATAGTAAAATAACTTATCTTTAAATTTTATAAATTTTAATTATTTTTATTTATTAGTTATTAAAAAAATATCTATGAATATATTAATTTCATAATGATTATAAAGAAACAAATTAATAAAATATTATATAAATTGTAAAATAATTGTTTGTTAAACTAATATGCGAGTAATTAGGTTTTGTATTAATATTATATACCACAATTAATTGTTTATAATGCATATAATATATAAATTGTAAAGTAAAGTATTTATACATAAATAATATTATTTTCATAGAGATTTTATTTAATTGGAACAAAATTCAAGCGTTTATTCCTGTATTATAAACTCAAAAAAAAAAAAATTTGAAACAAATTTGATATATTTGTCTTAATCAATAATTATCTCTAACAAATATAAATTATTATGATATTGAGAAACTCAAATAGAAAAGAAATTTAATATATAGGGAAAGAGAGGTGAGAGTCTAGCTTTTATTTATACGAATCATCCACATCTCAATACATCTCTCATATATACACACACACACACACACACACACACACATACACACAGACATAAGAACATTTACTAAGATATCAACTAGACAGTAATAAATTTGTAGAAAATTTGTAATTAAGTAGACTTTCTATGTGTAAAATTACTACTCACACATTCCCAATCCTCGAGCCAATCCCATCCTTCCCTATCTCTCTCCCTCTCTTTCTCGACGGTCGACCCCCTTTTCCCACCTTGCCTCTCTGCTCTTCCCAACTACTGAACTAGACTATCGAAGTCTGTGAATCTACCTCTTTGTGTCACTCCCTACCATCACTCTCTCTCTCTCTGTTGAATTCCCTTCTTGTTCCTATAGCCATCGCCATTTGTCTCTTTAGTCAAAGTCCCTCCATTTGCCTATCTACATCGCCTCCCTGTCCATCATTATTTCTCTCTCTGTATCTCTCCATCACCGTCGAAGTCCCTCCCTATTCATCTCTCCATCGTCGTGCCTCCGTCGAAGTCCCTCCCTATTCATTTCTCCATCGTTGTGCCTCTCTATCCGTCGAAGCTGCCTCTCTACATCTCCATACCTCTATCCCCCTCTCTCCATTGTAGTCCCTCCCTATCCATTGTTGTTTCTCCCTCTACATCTCTTCATCTCTGTTGAAGTCCCTTGTTGTTCCTCTCTCCATCATCGTGCCTCTCTGTCCGTTGAAGCTGCCTCTCTACATCTTCATTCCTCCATCTCCCTCTCTCCATAGCAATCCCTCCTTTTGTATCTCTCCATTGCTATTGAAGTCCCTTCCCATTCCTCTCTCCATCGTCGTGCCTCTCTATCCGTCAAAGCTACCTCTCTGAATTTTCTATATCATTTCTGATTCAGCAAACAAAATTTTTTGTGTGGATACATATATCTAGCAATGACAATGAAAATTGAGGTATATGAATGTTTGGTTTTGTTATTTGATTTTAATTCCTATTTTTTGTCCTAATTGTTATGGTGTTATTCAGTAAAAAAAAGAGGGCAGGATTGGCCTTCAATTAGATCAAGTAATGATAAAGAACTTCAAGTTTGTGAATTTTGGTTTTTTTGTTGGTTCTTATATGTTTTTTTTAATCCTTGTACTGATAGCAGTGCCGATACATTTTGATAGCAATGTTGTATGCTAGTATGAATACTTTGATTAGTAATAATCAGCATAATATTAATGTTGATGGGATGGATGTATGTTAGTTTGATTACTAATCAGAGTAATGTTACTCTAATTAGTGTCGATTATTGAATGTATTTAAAAGAAATTTTGATTAGTCATGGAATAATTTTACTCTAATAGTAGTGATTTAGTGTCGATTAGTTGGCATTGGCAATGCCTTTGATTTTTTGTTGTATGCTACTCTGATTATTAATGAGAGTAGTGTTAATTTGATTAGCGTTGATCATTAAAGTTCTTTAAAAAATATCACATACATTTTGTTCTTAGTTTTATCTACCTGTACTTATTTCCATTTTAATTTCCTTATTTGTGATAGATTCATTTGTTTCATTATATAGGTAATATGAGTGAAAAACAAGGTTCTTCTCCTTCCTCAAAGTTAAACGATGTTGATAGTAGGTTGGTCACTCCCAAGTCAATACCCCACACATCTCCTGGTGGAATAGCAAAGGAATGACTACCTTGTTGTTCACCAGAAGCAACCCTTTTTGTAGGAATTGGTGTGGCTGTAGCCGGCACGCAATTTAAACCCTTTTGTTGTCAATTGTAGCATTGGTAAATAAGGATATCGTTCTAAGCTGGGGATTAAAAGGGCTCACCTCTATTTAACTAGCTTGAAAATAAAACTAAAACTAAAAATAAAAATCCTAAATAACACAAAATAAATAAACAAGAAAAATACTAATGAGGTTTATAAAAATGAAAATAATAAAATAGTAAAAGGAATAAATAAAATAAAATAAACTAATAAAAATAAAAATAATGAATGTAATGGAAATAATGGGAAACTCGCAGATATGAGGAATATGTTAGGGAAATAAAAATCCACCACTAGATTAGGTCATAATATAATATTTATTTCTAAGTCATCCTTTAATCATGAGAAAGAGGTCGACCAAGTTGTATACCAAACGCAAGTCCATACACCTTATATTACTTCCCTTAATTAATTAATACAACAACGAGCCTATATTAACCCTATTAAATACTAGCAGTATAGCAGCAACAAGCGGCTCCTATATTTAACTAGATTTAATGCATTAAGTGTAATTGGAAGGCTATCAATCTAAGTACCCAAACTAGTACAAAACACATGTCTAGCTGCATTTCCTTTCCTTGACCCACACGTATCGAAACATTTTACCACTTCGGTTAGAATCACAAAACTATTAGGTGAATTGTTATCTAACCTAGCTGCAATTTATACATATAGATTCTAGTATATTTAGATAGCCACCTCGCAAGCGAATAATCCTACATACTGTCACTTATGAGGAACTAGAGCAAGGCATGCACCAAATAAACTATACTTGACAGAATTATACATATAAACGATAGCAATTAACATAGAGTCAAGAAACAATCTCACGAAATAAAGAAAATAAAATTATAATTCAAATCCTAATCCAGGGTTTCAATTTATTCCCTAACAACAAATAATCAGCTAGCCATAATTATATAATTTATTACACAGAAATATATATCTAAAATATAAAGTAAAATAAGATAAAGAAATAACCGGAATTAATTTTGGATAAAAGTTCAAGAATTTATTCAGATAGAAATTTATTTTATCTGAAATAAAGTCTACAGGTATTAAATTTCTTCTTATTCTCTCTTCTTTCGGTGCCTTGATTTCTGTGCAATAATTCCTTTTCTTTTCTTTTTGTTGCTAACGACTGTCGTGCGCCCTGCGTTGCTTCTCGTTTGGCCTCGGTTTTCGTGCGTCAAGCCCTGCCGTGCTGCCTCACCCGAGCCTGTAAAGGCTCTCTCTATGGCTTCGTCCATTGCGGCTCTGCCGCACACCTCTATATGCCCTTCGCGTCCTTCCCTTCTTGTGTGTCTCTCTGATTGCTCCTTTTTAATTATGTGCGTCTCCCACGCCACGTCAGCCCTGACGGCTGAATTTTCTTCTCATGCGGCCAGCATTTTTTTCTTCGACTGACGATGCTTTCTTTTTTTCTTTCCAGGTCAGCTGAGCCATTAGGTTTAGTTTGGCTTGTTCCTAGGCCTTTCTCGCTGCGCTCCATTTGTTTAGCTTTCGTGGCGTTTGGGCCTTCGGCCTTTGGTCGTTGGTCCAAACGTCAAATTCTTTTTTTTTCTTTTATTTAAAAATAATAATACGTGTAAAATAAAATTTAATAAATATTAATAAATAATATTTTATTCTAAAATTACTTAATTTATATCATTTTAGCTCAAATAATGATATTTATGCAATTTTTACCACTTAAGCATAAAACAATAATTATTCCCCTATATTAGTTAAATAAACTACCAAAAACTAAGATTATAAGGGTATAAAATGTGTCAAAATATGAACTCATCAGGAATGAGATTTGAATCATTGGATGATGGGGTTAAGTTCTACAAGAATTATGCCTATTCTTATGGTTTTAGTATCTGTTTATCTAGTGAAAAGAGAATTGTGAGTAATGTTGTCATACTAAAATATCTTATTTATACCAGGGAAGGGTTTAAGGTATCGATAAATATATGTCGCACCCAAGGTAGTGGTGATGGTGTAGCTAAAAGGGGAGTGGTTGATAGAGCGGATAGAGCTAGAATGTGTCTTAACCACAACATTGAAGGGTTTTATATGATTTTAAATTTTTATGATGGACATAATCATCGTCTAGCTACTCTTAGTGTTAGACAATGTCTAAAAGAGGGGAAGAATTTGACTATCATGTACAAGAAGTTCATTACAGATAATGCTAGGATGAAAATTGGGGTATCCAAATCATTTTGGTTATTCAAGGAACACATGGGGAGGTATGAGAATGTAGGTGCTTCATTACAGGATTTTAAGAACCATTCTAGGGATGTGAGGTATTACATTGGAGATTTTGATTATGATATGTTCGTGGAAATCTTTCGTAAGAAGAGGGATAATTGAAGTGGACATTATTTTGGTTATATGGTTCACTACTACAGAAACAAGAAATAATAACGGGACATTAATAACGGTGGTTCGAAAAACCGTCGTCAAATGCGTGAAAATTAATGAGCGGGAAGTTTTAATAATGGTTGTAGGTAATAACCGTTATTAAAAGTGCAAGGTGAAATTTTGCATGGCCATTTTAATAACCGTTGACATAAAACCATTATTAAAACCTGATTTAATAAGGGTTTCAACAAGAACCGTTGTCAAAATTTTCAACGTTTTAATAACAGTTCCTATAAGAACCATTATTAAATCTTGTTTTAATAACGGTTTTTACAAGAACCATTATTAAAACATCTTTTGATAACGGTTCTTATAAGAACAGTTATTAAACATTCCTTTTATTTCATTCTGTTCTATTTCGTGCCAAAAATTTCAGACTCTACTGCTTCCCTTTCGTACTCTCTTTCTCTTGCAAACCCTTGTACCACCGCTCTGGCTCCTCTGAATTAAGGGAAACCGTCGCACCGCCATCTCTCCACCACCCCTCTGCCATTGTTGGCTTTCCATGTGCGTGGTGTCATTCTTGTGAACGTAGCTAGCACTTGTACCTTCATCATTGTTGTTCTCAACTTGCACGCCATCGCTCCCTTTACGTATGTGTTTGTTCTTCCCTCATTACTTAATTTGACTCTACTGATATGTGTATATATATATATATATATGTATAAATTCATGCATGTTGCACTGAAGAGGTTGTGTTTGTTTGTTATTGTAAACTTGCTGTTTGTTGTTCGAAATTATGTTGTTTGATGTGTTGGTGAAAAATTTTGCTGTCCTTTTTTGATTGTGGGCGAGACCTTTACATATATATGTGTGTGTGTGTGTGTGTGTGTGTGTTTATAATCTATTATATAAAAATATGTATTATTATTTTAAGAGAATCCACAAGCCTAAAATATATATTATTATCATAAGATATGTAGGTTCTAAGTATAAAATTAAGGTGTATATATATTTTTTTAGCACTCACATTATTATGCAGATCATGTGTATTTATATGCTTTTTTTAATATATATTTTGTAAGATGTGTATTTATATTCCGTAAAATGTGTGTTTATATGTGTTCTATTATATGTATATATATTTATAATATATTTATATATAAGATGTGTATATATAATCTAAAATAATTGTGGTTAGGGTTAGGGTTGGGGTTAGGGGGAGGGTTAGTGTTAGTGGGAGGGTTAGGGTTAGCTATAGGTTTAGGATCATTATCTTATGAGGTTTAGTGTTAGTTTTTATTATAATTTATTAGGGTTAATTATTGTTAGGGTTAGGGTTAGTGGGAGGGGGAGGGGAGGGTTAGGGTTAGGGTTAGGGTTAGGGTTTATCGTTTATTATACTAAATATAAACTAGGGCTATAGGGAAAAATCCTAAGGATAAGGGTATAGTGGGGAAAAGTTGAGGAGGTTGGTTGGGCATCGGTGTTGTGATAAAAATTAAA